>CAWUFW010009690.1:0-600000 GCA_963921515.1 Calotriton arnoldi | reverse complement strand
GAAATTAAATATGTTTTCTGTGCTTGTACCACGTAACTTGTACAGAAGACCACCTGGGAGAGCAAAATAAATGAAAAATGTATGTTTTCCTGCTTTTGGCATTCGATCACAGTGTGCAATAAATTCCAACCATGAATGTGAATAACACGCACATACCTAGCCATGCAACACATTTACTGGCTTTTGATAAAAATACAGCTGTGTACATCCATGTGGCATGTAGGCCCAGGTAGGTTAACACTGGCTGCAAACATCTCTGTTTAAAGTTCATTTAACATTTTTCACTGGACTTACCGTCTGTCCAAGGTCGACAAAATAGGGATCAGTGAGTTTGGTAACAAGATCCCTTGTTATTTACACATGCAAGTAGGCAATTCAGATGTGTGGCGATGGTGAAAGCATTAGCAAACGTCCTTTTGTTCTGTCCACAAAATATTCTATCCTGAACTGTGCGTCCCACCGCCACCCATTAGATTTTACAGCCCCCTCTCAGCCCCACTGAGAAAGATCAGTGGATAGGCTAATCACTCTGCTGCCACACCCCTGCCCTGATGACTTGCAAAGCAGCTCACACTTTGTCCTGGTGACAAGAGCTCCTGTGATTAATTCCGTGCAGTGCTGCCGTGGTATCAGTTGAGTGATGAAAAGCGCTACCTGGGTTAAAGTCAGGTCCCCATGAGTACCAGTACTCTCTTCGTTCTAGGAAAAGTGCCGGTACTCAAGGAGAGAAAATTTAAAAAGTGCCGGTACTCAGTACCGGTGAGTACCGGCCCATTTAAAGCACTGCCAAGAGCCACTCTCGGAGCCTTACAAGCACATATACATTTGCATCCCATGGCTGGCATAGCATAAAACCATGCCTAAGGGATCAATAAGGGGTAGTTTTGTAGGACGTAAAGTAGTTTTGGGAGAGCCATCAGTTTAAAAAGGGTGATTCAATTAGTAGGGTGTTTCTCAAAGTAGTGTAAAAAGATATTCATGACTTTTGTAAAGGAAAAAAATTCTAAGGAAGTTTGTGGTGATTGTTTACTTAAAGCTGATACAAAACTTTACAGGATTGCGGCGTCGATTACTGTCTGACGTCTAGAGTAGACAGATTAATTGTAACAATAAGACTTTGTGCTTGTTCTGTCAGCTGGGTAACTTCAACAGTGATTTGCTGACACTACACCTCAGCCAACCTGTAGACGGGCCCTGATTGTAGCCAGGCACAGTCTGAAATACTGCTTTGGTTCGAACAAAAAAAACACAGTGCTCAAATGTGGGTACAGAATTAATTAAAAGTTGGTAGAATACATCCAACTTTACACAACCTTACCCGACAATGAGGTTCAGTGCCATCCCAAATTCTGTTATAGGAGTTTTACTGAGCTGTATTTAGATGAAAAAACATTTCTGTCATGTTTTTCTGGAGGGAACACCTATAGCGTACCAATAAGTAGTACAGATTGCATTTCCACACTTAAAGACCTATTGTCCAATATTGGTGATAGTGTTGTAAATTGGAGTGTAGCGGCCTGATAGGGTATTGTTCCTTACTTTTAATCTTTGTCGAGAGAGGTAGGCTCTGCAGCGCCCTTCTTCAAACTAAATGAACTCTACCACGCAGCGGGAATCTGATGTTCTCTTTGTAAATCCCCTTCATTTTCTAAATCGTTTCTGGTGTTATCTAGATCAGACTTTTCCAACTAGTAGCTCTCCAGCTACCTGTGAGTAGCTCTCTGTGTGCAGCCTGGCATGCCAAATTAGAAACTCTTGCTTGGCTAAAATAATGCCAAAATTGAAAATTATGCATTACAGACGAAAATGTGAGTTATTTTCAGAACTAGCAATATAATGTTTGGAGAGAGATGGCTGAATTTCCAAAGTATTTTAAAGCCGGTATTTGAGTGATTAATTATGTGACATTATGGAAAGTTATTACTAATATTATTACCTTGGTGCCACGAGCATTGCAGTAATGGCTAAGTATTACCTACATAGAGGCATTCTAAATTGGCAAAGCTTTTTTTGCGTTACTGCTGGCAACCCTGCCTGATGCAGTGAAGTGATTACTGCTGATAATCTTGCATACGGTGGCTTCTCATATATTCTTCTCTGATGTGGTCATCATTATAACACTAATAATATTAGTAGCTCGGGATAATATCGTTGAACATAGGTAGCTCTTGTAGCAGAAAAGTCTGGAGACTTCTGATATAGATGTGCTTGAAAAGTGTGTGCAGCGAGAGGAGGTAGGGGGCTTAATTTGGTCTGAGTAGCTTAGTTTACCACCTTCTAGCTACATCCAGTCTTCAATAATTAACTTATTTGACGCCATTAACTCTGAGGTATCCAGGCACCTCTTACATTTCCTTAAATATCCACCTAAAAGAAGGAGGTGAGCGGTGGAGTACCAGCAACTGAGAAGAGAAACGTTTTTAGGCTCTTCCTAAACTTTTTCCTACAATTGGTTCTCCGCTCAATTGGAAGATCGTTCTATAATTTTACTTCAATAGCTTGCAACAGTTTTTCTGTCATTTATTTTTTTCTATTCAACTTTTAGGAAGCAAGGCACTTTTTATCTTCAAATCTTATAAAGCGTCCTGGCATCTAAGATTCAACCTGAGTCTCCAGTGATCCACATCCAGTCGAGCATGACTTTTTTACCACTAGGACCCCTGGCCACACACATACCCCAGACCCTTAATCTATACTTTAGACGTTGCCAGGCATTGTCAATATCAGGTGTCCATCATAGAAGCATGCCACTACTTGTACCCTCAAAAGGCTAAGATGTCGGGTGACTAGCTGCCACCACTCTCTCTGTCTCTCTCTGATGGATCGTCGGATTGACGAGCAGCTGCCTGACCTGGGACTGACCTCTGCGAGCTGCTCTTTGTGCTCGCTGTGCTTGCTGCTGGATGTACTACGGAGGCGTTCGTCCGCGATTCCCCACCGCAGTCTCTTCACATTTGGATTTGACAGGCAGTCGCGGAGCTATTGGGGGAGACCGAGATCTCGAGCTATGGAGGCCGGAGGGGTAAAGTCGACAAAAATGCACACCACAGGGATTCCCGGTGCGGCGAGCGGAGCGCAGCCAGCGGAGTCCATTGGTGAAACAGCAGACTCCCGGCAGCGTAGCGGAGCAGGCAAGATGAAGAAAGACATTACTTCAAAGAAAACTGCAGCCAAAACAACGAGACAGGTAGCGGAAGAACTAACTCAACCCACTGTTTCCTCTATGTTTTCTCGCATGACTGTGGACAATCAGAAGGATAGTGTCTCAATAGAGGTGTGGGGAGCCGGGAAGTTAGAAGAGTTGAAAAACGGTGGGAATGAGAAGGGTAAAGGAGAAGTGGCACTAGGTGGGCTGATGGTGCTTGGGGCAGACAGTGCAGATATTGCAAAAACTCCTGAAACCGCTCCTGCCTCTGCTTCAGAGGACATCATTGAAGAAAAAGATCCAGGAGAGATTATGAGAGTAAATCAGGCAGTCATGCTGGCGCCCATGGCACAAACAAGCAATGCAGAGTTACCTGGAACGGTGAAAGCTGGGGCTATGAGTTGGAACACACTGGCGAATAATGGAACCTCTAAAGTCCCACGGTCTGCCAGGGGGAGTTGTCGCCCGAATTGCCAGGAGAGAAATTTTTTCCGCTAATAGAAGACTCCGACTCTACGGATCAGGGAAACATACTCACAAGTCCTGACTCCCTCTCTGATACCGGCAGTAAATCCTCTGATGATGAGGCTCTAACAACACAGAGGAAGAAATCCGCGGAAAAAAACAGAAAGGAAAGAGACAGCCTAAAAAAAAGCACTGGTAAACAACTTAAATGGGACTATTCTGACACTCAACTGAGATCTTTTGAAGGAGGGATGGATGAGCTGCAAAAGGATGGATCAAAAGAAGATACACAGCCCCTAGAACCTTCATTGATGGACATCTTTAGGTCTATAAAGCAAGTACAAGAAGATACCAGGAACGAAGGGAGAAGAGCAAGAGTTGCCGCCAAAAAGGTTCAAGCTGGGCTGCTTAGACTAAATAAGACATGTGGTGAAATTGCGGAGCGCCTGACATCGGTGGAAACACGGACATGGTATCTTGAGGTAGAGGTTGAGTCGCTGAAACAGCAAAGTACTAGACAAGGGGCGATCATCTCAGATTTTATGTCCAAACTGGAGGAGCAAGAAAACCGCCAGCGCAGAAATAATCTGCACTTTTGGGTATACCGGAGGGTGTGGAAGGCTCTAACCCTAGAAGCTATATGGTGAATCTTCTGAAAAACGCCTTCCCTGAGCAAACAAACTGGGATTGGGAATCTGAGATTCAGCGAGCTCATCAGTTCCCATTAATGTTGAAAAAACAACAACAGCAAGAGAGACCGCAAGCAGTGGTGGTATTCTTTGGAAATTTTCTTCTGAGACAATTGATATACGAACAAGCTCGACCGAATGCCCCAAAATCCGGAAGAGGTGTCACATTCTTTGTTAAACTGGATTTCGCTCATGCTACAGTGGAGCGGCGTTTGCAATTACGGCAGCTGTTCTCTCCCTTTCAAAAAAAAGGGGCTGAGGTGTTCCCTCAAAACCCAGCGAGGCTGAAAATCAAATACAAGGGATCTATACGCAGCTTTACTTCAGAGATTCAAGCCCAGGAATACCTGGAAGAACTAAAACAAAAAAAAGGATAAAGGAGGGGACCTTCCAGAGCTAGCCTAACTGAGGGTTGAAGCTGTTGACTCTATAGAATGTACTTTTAATGCTCTAGAGAGAGACGGCGGGGCAGCATGACAAACGTACATCGCTCAGGCTATGCCAGATTGCCTGTTTTTGTGGGGGAGGGTGGGGGTGTGGGGGACAGGATGGCTTACACAAGGGGGGTGTGGAGGGAGAAAGACAGGAAACAATCATAGTAGGGATGGGAGTGCTGGAATATGATCTGGCTTATCTTGGCGGGGTCTTAAATGCTAAGGGCACAAGAAGGATTTAATAGAATTCAATGACCAGTAAAATACGGATAGCAACGTTAAATATCTGTGGGCTAAACGTTTAAAAAAAAAAGGCAGATGGTAGCGCAGGGGCTTCAATTACTACAAGCAGACATAGTCTGCCTGCAAGAGACTCATCTCGAGGATAAGCAGAAGGCCCTGCTAAAAAATCTGGGCTATGGCATAGTGGGGGCCACCACTCAAGGGACCCGCACCTGGGGGGTTTCAATCCTAACTCGCAACAAAGAGATACAGTTTCCACGAGTTCGGCTGCATGCAATGGGACAATGGCTCATGGCAGAATGTAGAGCACCAGGGTTTCCTTGTTTCACATTATGCTCTCTATATGGTAGCAATATTGATGACCCTTCCCTGCTAGATTGGATAACTAACAAATTGTCACATTGGCAACTCCCCATTGTATTATGTGGTGATCTTAATATTAACTTGACAGGTGACTGGGGACACGGCCAAAGATATACGGGAAGGAAACCCAAAGTGTATCGAGCCCTGTGTAACTTGTGTCAAACTTATGGTTTGCGTGATGTATGAGCAGAAAAGAGACCTTCGGAGCATGGATTTACATTCTTTTCTGCCCCTCACCAAAAACATGTTAGATTGGACTATTTTCTGGTGTCATCTCTGGTTAGACAGAAGAGTACGATCGAATCTTTCCCCAGATTTTTATCCGACCACAACCCTCTAGTATTAGAGATAAAGGGCGTTGCCTCTAGGGAAAGACCTAGCTCCTGGACCTTTGAGAGGGCACTATTGATGGATGAAAAATATATAAATCATATGAAAATGTGGATACCAGAATTTTTGGAAAGAAATGTGGGATCAGCCTCACTGGACGTAGTCTGGGGTACCCTAAAGGCTGGGTTCCGGGGAGAGACACTTCAATTTGAGAGCAGGAAGAGAAACAAGGATAGGGGTGATATGCGGACTGCACAAGAAAATCTAGCCCAGGCAGTATGCAAATTGATTGCGGTGCTACAATCGAATAGTGGGGTTAGCGAAGCTCAAAAGGAAGCCGCGATTGCCAAAACCACAATAGGTGAGAAATTGATGAAAAAGGTAATAGATAAAACAGCACGGCGAGAGGAAATGTAAGAGTGCAGTGAAAGGGTGAGTCATTTGCTTGCAGTAAAAACCAGACATGAACACATACATAAGGAAATCAAGTCTGTGAGGGATCCGGTGATGGGCCTGGTGTCGGAAGATGGGGAGATTAGGAATGCCTTTTATAACTTTTATCAAGCCTTATATACGGAGGAGATGGGAAGCAGACCCGAAGATCTAATATGTAGATATTTGGAAGATGAAGAAGCGGAGATGTTATCCCAGGAGGAGAGGGAGCAACTAGACCTCCCAATAACGTGGGATGAAATCCGGGGGGCAATGTTAAAATTACCTAGTGGGAAAGCTGTAGGACCCGATTTGATCCCAACAGAACTGTATAATATTTTTCACGAGCAGCTAAAAGAGATTATGACAACTATGTTTGTTCAGGTCTCGCAAGGAGCAGCTACACCAACCTCCTGGGCTTCTGCCAAAATCGTATTATTCAAAGAAAAATAAACCTCTAAACGAGCTAGGGTCTTACCGCCCAATAACACTTATTAATGGGGATGTTAAAATATATTCAAAAGTCTTGGCCTCCCGCCTGTCACAGGTTATCCACCGGATTGTATCCATGGGGCAGCATGGTTTCATCCCCGGCAGGGGCACTATAGAGCATATAAGAAACATTATCACCCTATTTGATGCCAGACAGGTGTCAGGAGACCCTATGGCCGCAATTGTTTTAGATGCTGAAAAAACATTTGATAGGGTCTCCTGGCAGTTTCTCTGGTTATCAATGCTTAATAAAGGGATAAGGTTGAAGTTTGTCGGAGCGATAAAAGCACTATATAGAGAGCCTGTGGCTAAAGTCTATATAAATGAGGAAGAGACAAAAGCTCTGAAAATATCAAGAGGAACGCGACAAGGCTGTCCCTGTTCACCTCTCCTTTTCGCATTTTATATCGACCCATTCTTGAAGTATTTGGAAAGGACAGTGGACATCCCCCCTCTAGTTATGTTTGGGCAGGAAAATAAGGTGTTGGCTTATGCCGATGATGTAGCTCTAGTTACCTCTCACCCAGACAAGGCGATCAAGGCAATTGAAGAAGCAGCGCAGAGATATGGAGAGCTATCAGGGTATGCCCTGAACAGGGATAATACGAAAAACAATGGTCCTAGACCTAATTTCCCAAAAATTGATTCAATTCATTTTTTGGAAATTAGGTCTAGGACCATTGTTTTTCGTATTACATTAAACCCAGGTCCATGGCCACTGGGTCACCCCATTTTTATAATGGCTGAACAGGGATAAGACACAGATTATAATCAACGAATTTACATCGTCGGCAGATCATAGAGTAGTTAGAAAAGCGGTATATCTGGGGGTCATGATAAACCCTGATTTGGATGCAGTGGAGATCCAAAAGGCTCTCAAAAGGGTGGACAATCTTCACCTAACAGTGCTAGGGAGGTGCAATCTTATTAAAATGGTACATTTCCTCAAAATACTTTATTTTTTAAGAGCAATCCCCTGATCTTCTCGAATTACTGGTTGAAGAAGTTTGAAAGGATTTTCTCACAATTTATCTGGGCATATGCAAGACCGAGGAGAGCTTTTAATTTCTTGACCCTACCCCGGGAACGCGGTGTGCTTGCACTACCCAACCTAAAATTGTATTGGTGGGCAGCTTCTTTGATGCAATATACAATTCTGCTGGGTAGGGAGTATAGTGGGTACGATTATAGAGATACTTCTCCCTTCGAATTATTGATCGTCCCAGATGCCTGGGGTTGTCTCTGGCAACACCTGGAGTATGGATATTATAAACAGGTCCGTTTTAAGACTCTGACCACGGCATTTAAGGTATGGACCTCCGTACGCGGCTAAACTTTTATACCCCGCTGGGGCAAAATAAAAATTTGCCAGAGATATTTAGCGACGCCTACTTTCATAAGTGGTCATATGCTGGAATGAAACAACTAGGGTGTTTTTATACGTCTTATGGTATTATAACATATGAGGAGCTAAGGGACCTTTCACATCAAGAATTTTTTAAATATCTACAAATTAGAGATTATCTGCAGAGAAAGTGGGGAGGGGCGGACGGATTTAAGAAAAATGAACTGGTGGAGAAATTAGTACAGCTTGTCAAGCAAGGCTAAATATCTCCGATTCAACTTTTCAAAAGGCTTTCTCTAATACACTCACGACCCTGATCCTAGCTAACCTTCAATCCCAGTATTTTAAAACCTGCTTTGAGCTTTATTATACACCCTATCGAATAGCCAGATGGGGTGTGGGGAAGGGGGTATTTTGTCCTCGCTGTGCGCTTTTTAAAGCCGATTTATTACACATGTTTGCTACCTGTAAAGAGCTTGGGTCATTAATGAATGAAATTAATGAATTTCTAAAGAATAGTCTGCTCATACAGGTTGAGATAACTCCCCCGGTAATAATGCTGGGTATTACGAATTTAAGAGAACAGGACGGGGGGGGCCCTGATTTGTATAGCAGTGGCAATGTATAGATTGTGTATTGCATCAGCGTGGCTAGATCCTACCCCCTCTGGGTTTCAACAGTGGCTCACTTTATTTATTAGGGATATATAATTTAGAGAAAGCTATATATAGGCGAAAGGGTCAGAGAGGTAAAAAGAAAGGGTTAAGAATTTGGAAAGACCTGGCCAAATGGGCTGAACACCCGGATATTTGAATTCGCACTAGTTCGTCGCAAGGGTAGCGGCAGGAACAGACACAGAGCTTGTCAGCCCTAGTAGATTGTTATTTGGGTTTTACTTGGCACTAATGC
Organism: Calotriton arnoldi; assembly: GCA_963921515.1. Classification (NCBI taxonomy): domain Eukaryota; kingdom Metazoa; phylum Chordata; class Amphibia; order Caudata; family Salamandridae; genus Calotriton; species Calotriton arnoldi. Next base: position 591,153 of record CAWUFW010009690.1, on the reverse strand, counting down.
ACTTTTTTTCTGAGCCCGTTTGATAAAAGACCAGCGGGACTATATAATTGAAAAATGCGCGTTCTAAATGTACTAGCACTAGCACTTTCCTGTTGGCTCTATCTCGTTTGTATATATCGCACTATTACACACTGTATTTGCTTATTTATGAAGCTCCGAAAGAGGATGTGTAAACACCCTTTACGAATAGTTTTGTAATGTATTGAATTTGTCGGGTCGGGTAGGGAGGTGGAGGGTTGGGATATGGGGGATAAAAAAAAGGGGGGGAAATGAGGAATTTCTTATGCTTTGTATGAATTAAATATGAAAGAAGAATACAAATTTATAAAAAAATAAAAAAAACACAAGGCTAGCTGTCGGAGGGCAAAGGAAGTCATGCCTACCAAAAAGATAATCGCCAAAACCTCCCTTTCTAGAATCAACTTCTTGATAAAAGGAACTCACTAATGGCACAGTCTACCATGCTAACTCCTCTTTCAGAGAATGTGGGCTTACTAGAATCCTATTAAACAAGTGCACCTTTTACGGCCCCCCTCCTTGAACCCTGTAGGACCCCATCCTCAATTCCAGGCTCAATTACTGTGTCCTGGGGAGCCCACCGCTGGGACCCCATAGGAAACCTACGTCTGGCCCCACCCGGTGGGGGCATTTTTTAAAGCTCCTGCTGGGTTAGATCAGGCATTCCTTCCCTGCCCACAGAAACTCAGGCAGGGAAGACATATCTGCTGTCGCTCTTTAAAATGCTCCCGTGGGGTGCGAGCAGACTTTTGTTTCCCTGTCGGCACTCCTAACTATAACTCGCTCCCTCACCATGCACTGCTAATTACCCCACATATTACATTGCTCATGACGTCTTCTATGACATTATTGATAATATCATAGCAGCATTTGGAATTAATATGATAGAGAACTGTGTAGGGCTGGGGACGCAAGTTAATAGTTACCTTAGGCCACAAGTTAGGTTGGTAGAAGTAAAGGGAGGTGAAGGCTTTTTTTGGATTCTGGGGTAGGTAGTGTTCAAAAGTAGGTACTTTTTTAGGGTTCAGGGGCATGTAGAGGTACAGGAAGGTAAAAGGCTTTTAGGGTTCAGGTGAGGGTAGAGGTAAAGGGAGGTAAGGGGTTTACAGAGGTGAGGGTCAGAAAAAGGCAAAGTGAGGTAAGGTCTTAGAAAAAGAGTGGGATTCCCCCAATTAAAAAAAAAACGTTTGTGTGTATATATATCTATATATACATATAGATATATATATTTATATATATATATAAATAATATATTTATATATATATATATATATATATATATATATATATATATATTAAATATATGTGTATGTATGTATGTCCCAAAAGAAGCTGCGTATTGCCTATGGGCTCCAGATCAGCAGTGATGCAGCGCTACACCGAGCGCTGTGTAAAACCAAAAAAGCGACTCTCCCATAATGTAAGAAAGTCACGGTACTCTACGAAAGTAGTTGTTTGCAAGTTTTTAATCCACATGTGGAGAAGAACACGTCAACGCGTTTTGGTGCTTGCACGCCTTTGTCACGACGCTCCTTGTCAGTTTCACAGTGCATATATACAAAAAAAATCTGTGCTAACATAACAATAAACAAAGAAAACAGACTAAGTCCGTATGGGCACTAATTACCGCCATCGTGTAAGGCTTTATACATATAGTATGCCATGCAGCACTACTGCTGTAGCGTTCATATAATGTTATTGGTTTTGAACGTGCTATCATAAAATTTCAGTCATCATTTATAAAGCCCAAAACTGCAGTTTATCAAAAGCAAGTGTTTAAAAACCTGCATACAACTACTTTTGTGGAGTGCCGTGACTTTCTTACATTGTGGAAGAGCCGTTTCTTTCTTTATTCTTATATATATTTTAGATTGAGAAAGGCAGTTGTACTGCTGAAACGCGTCTGTGTCCTTTCACCCGGGAAAACCTAACCCAATACACAGGTTCCATTCCCTTAACGTCGAGTGTTGATTTTCATACATACATACAAACATACATACATACATAATATATGTATATTTGTGTGTGTATATATATTTTTTTTTTAGAAAGGCGTAAGCCGAAACGAGTCTGTCTGGTGTGGTGGTCGTGTGATGAACTAATAAATTGAAAAGGATATTATTTCCCTAGTGTGCGCCTCGTTCGTGACCGTGGAGGAAGGTCATTGTTTGGGAATATATATATATATATATATATATATATATATATATATATATATATATATATATATATATACACACACCAGATAAATGCAAAAGTATTTTTTTCGGCAGAAAAACAAGATTTGTTTTGACCTCACACGGGGGTCTTGGTCACATGACCTTTACTTTCATTGTCAAGTTTTTTAAAGGAAAATTGAGTGTCGGGCAGGACGCAACAGTGAATTAACATAAAGAAAATACTTATGTGTTCTGATCATGTGTACTAAATTCTGTTTATAGAGTCACAGACTTTAAAAAGTAATTTCAATTTAAACTGAATTAGGCTGTGGGCTATTGACATCATTATGCTATTTGTGGAAATCAGTTGGGTATCACAATATCATACCATTACATAAATGAATTCATTATTAATTGTTGTCAACCTGGATATAGTTTGTTGTGGTGTTCGGCAGGTGGATAGTCCGTGGATTGAGTTAAAAACAATTAAGGTATAGTACCCCACGATTAGCCATGTTCTTTCTCAAATTACACTGTTTGCATATGTCTACAATTATTGTTTACCATGATGAGAAATATACTGCTGTAGTAGCTTGATCAATTTACCAAATCATTTTGACATGCATTAGGCCCTTTGGATATTCAATACATTGTCCTACCACTGTAGACAATTCTTTGTAAGGAGAGGTGATTGTTGCGCAGAACAGCCCCGTTCTCCGATGCTCTTTAACTCCGTATAGGTGGCTACTCTCGAGTTCATGTCTTGTGGTCCTGTAATCAAAAAGAAATATATATAAATTCTGACCAGTTGGACATCAATTTTCAGTATAAAATATATGAATGGTTCTCAAAATTCACAGATACAGAGGTTCAGTCAATAACTATACATTTACAGATAAATATCAAATCAATCTTTCCCAAAAATTTTAATTCAAATATATGTAATATAATTAAAATTATTTTCTCAAATCAGGGTCAAGAGCAACTTTACCTAGTTCATAGGTGTGAATGTAATTCTTCATCATTATTCCTTCCTTGCAAGAAAATGGAGGCAGCTTGTAGGATCAATCTTCATTCTAATCTGAGTAAAGCAGATAGGCGGTTGCCTCCTCTTTGATGTTTGGGGACTGTGTCTAGGCCAAAGTATTTTGCCTGTGTCCAGTCTCCATTGCAGCTATCCCGACTTTATCTTTTAGAATGGGATCTTGTCTCAATATGTCTCACCTGCATTTCAAAATCTGTCTAAATTTTCCCGATTGACTGTTGTACTTGGTTATAAACCTGATGGGACCACCTTCCCCTTCTCTGTTTTTCTTGGGGTTGAAAAAGGACATCTTCCCTTTTCATCATTTCGGCTCTCCAGTTAGTTTGTTGTATAGCTCTATGAGGATAGTGTCTTGCCTTCAATCTACCAATCATCTCTTTTTTTGTTTTTTGATATGTCTCCTCTGAACTGCAGTTTCTCTTAGCTCGAAGGATTTCACTATATTGAAGGGTCCATCTTAAACTGGGTGGGCGGCAGCTGCCTGCTTTTTAAAATTAATTCCCTGCTGTTTCTCTCCTGTATATTTCAGAGGTCAGGACCCCGTTTGTTACTGTCAGTTTGAAATCTAGATATTCAATGGTTTTTTGGCTATGCTGCATGGTGAATCCTAGATTCATGTCATTGTCGTTTAGTTTGGTAATAAAAGTTTTAAGATCAGATTCACCGCCCTCCCATACAAAGAAAACATAATTGATGTATCTGAGACAAATATTGACATTCTTAGTCCATTGTTCCAGTTCATCACTTCAGAGCACCTACTTTTCACACCAGACCACCATTAGATTGGCGTAGCTTGGTTCAAAGCAGGTGCCCATGGAAGTCCCCTGTATCTGTTTAAACCATTCATTTTCAAACATAAAAACATGTCAGTAAGACAAATCTCGATCTTTTTTTAAGATCATGTGTGTGTGCTCTAACAAATGTATGCTCCGAGCTTTGAGAAAATACCTTCATGCCTCCAATCCAGCTGCGTGTCTTATACTGGTGTACAGACTTTCCACGTCAAGGTACACCATCTAATGCTCTTCCCCCCCCAGTGTAAGTTTTCCAATTTGTGTAGGAAATCTTTCTTGTCTCTTACATAAGAGTTAATATTTTTGACATGGGTGAAATGGAAGTGATCCACAAAGATTGAAGTGTTTTCGAATAGTCTATTGTTTGAAGATACAATAGGACATCCGGGGGCTCTGTCATGCTCTTGTGTACTTTTGGGAGTAAGTAAAATATGGGTGTCATCGGTGTTTCATTCCTTAAGAATTGCTGTTCATCCCAGTTGAGGAGCGGTCTGTCAAACCAACCCTGAATCAGCTCGAAATATCTCTGTCGTAGACTAATTAAATATGATTTGTGTACTCTGCTCTAACATGTAGTGTCATTAAGTTGTCTGTGCCTCACAAATGTACTTAGTCCTACTCAATAAGACTACATTCCCTCCTTTATTGGAGGGTTTAATAATGAGATTCTCATCTTTTTGTAATGTAGTGACCGCCTCCCACTGGTTTTTAGTAATGTTTCATCTAGTGGCTGCCTAGTTTACAAGGTTCATTATGTCATGTGCCACTGTTTCACAGAAGAGGTCAGTGTGATCTTTAGCTATTTGTTGTATATTGAGAGGACACCCTAAATGTAGTTTCAGCTCCCTCTCCCACATCAATACCAAATGTTTTTGGAAGTTCTTTCAAGTGACCTGGGTCAAAAGGGTCACATGTTTCTTCTGGGGCGCACCCTAGATCCTGATTGCTGATGTCCTATAGTAAGCGTAGTGTCTCAATATCCTAATTGACAAGTGTGACCTATGTTTAGCATGTGTTTCTCGTGTATGGTGTTCTGTATTCCTTCTTTGTTGTAATGCATGTACTTTTTAAACAGTTTCAATTTTTGCACAAATTTATAGAGATCTATTTGTGTCTGTGCATTAAGTGGCATATCAGGACAAAATGATAACCCCAATTTTAAAACATGTCCTTCACTTTCCAAAATTACTCTGTTATGTTATGTTAGCTAATATTTATAGAGCGCACGGCTACTCCCAGGAGTGTCCCGGCGCTGGGAAACATAGACCACATAACGTCAAACAAAGCAAACCATTGCTGCGAAGCTCACTACTGAAAGAGCCACGTTTTCAGACTCTTCCTAAAAGTAGAGAGGTCAGGACTCTGTCTAAGGGAGAAGGGTAGGCTATTCCACAGCCGAGAAGCCACTGCTTGGAAAGATCTACCCCCTACCCGGGAGAGCTGAATCTTCGGGGCAGAGATCGAAAGATTTATTACCGTTAGTTGTTGTGTGGTGTCTGCCATTATTGTTTCTTCACTCCCTGGCCACGTGTTTCTATACCAGTGTGTAGTGAAGACAACACACAGAAGTGTTGGTAAGTTCCGTTTATTATGTACAGCTGAAGTGATCCCACAGACGGCGCGCAAACATGCGTGCAAGCACGGCGCAGTCCCCGTAGTACAGTCTCAACTGTCATTTACAACTGTCATATATCAGAGCGGCTCGCGCGCGCCAACGGGCAGCGCGAGACCGCACACCATGGAATGTCCACGCGCGAGGACAGGACACTACATATATCTCTTTCCCTTAGAGAAAGAGAAAGAAGCAGGAGAAAGGAGAAGGAAGGAGAGAGAGAGAACGAGTGAGAAAGTGAGAGTGCGACAAGGATTACCTGAACCTAGCAGGCAGTCTGACACCTCTGCCACTCCTCCTGGGGGAAACAAGAGGGTTATTAACAACATCCAAATCACTGTGTCTTGCACCAGAGGGATGCATTGAGACCGTATCAAAACATTGGGTCGGTCTATCACAAACCTTGTTATTGACTTTAACAATCTTGTTCATGTTCCACCAATTTCGCTGATTGACACGAACAGCACTGCCACATATTTTATCAATACAAACCGGTTCACTGAACTTGGAGTCACCTTTCCTTACAAAACTTTGTTTCTTAATTCTCACCATGTCACCTACTGTAAACTTGCGTATCCCATCCTCGTCGCCACGATGAATGTAGTGAAGACAACACACAGAAGTGTCGGTAAGTTCCGTTTATTATGTACAGCTGAAGTGATCCCATAGACGGCGCGCAAACGTGTGCAAGCACGGCGCAGTCCCCGTAGTACAGTCTCAACTGTCATTTACAACTATCATATATCAATCAATCAATCAATCATGTCACTTATAAAGCGCACTACATACCCGCGAGGGTCTCAAGGCGCTGGGGGAAGAGGGGGGTGGTGCTGCTACTGATCGAAGAGCCAGGTCTTGAGGAGTCTTCTGAAGGCCAGTAGGTCTTGGGTCTGTCGGAGGTTGGTGGGGAGGGTGTTCCAGGTCTTGGCGGCGAGGTGGGAGAAGGATCTGCCGCCGGCGGTCGTTTTCCGGATGCGGGGGACTGTGGCGAGGGCGAGGCTGGTCGAGCGGAGCTGGCGGGTGGGGGTGTAGAAGCTGAGTGTCGGAGGGTGGGCTCAGGGCGAGGGTTATGGTTAGCTGGTCTTCCGTGACTCTGCTCCAGCAGCGGCGAGGCATTTGTTCGGTGCGGTGGTGCGTGGTGGGCTTCCTGTAGGTGAAGTGGATGCAGTGGTGGTCAGTCCAGTGGGGTTCGGAGGTGTGGTTGAAGGAGACGTGTGGGCTTGCGGAAAAGATGGAGTCTAGCGTGTGGCCGGCGGCGTGGGTGGGTGTAGTCACGAGCTGTCTGAGTCCGAGGGTGGCGAGGTTGTCGATCAGGGTGGTGGAGTTGGTGTCCTTGTTGTTCTCAGAGTTGTTATCAGAGCGACTCGCGCGCCAACGGGCAGCGCGAGACCGCACACCATGGAATGTCCACGCGCGAGGGCGCGCAAGGACAGGACACTACACAGTGCTGCAGCTTTATTCTCCGTTGTCGTCTTCTTCGGTTTTGCTTTTTGTACCTCTTCCTCTTACTTTGGTTTCCCTCTGAGGGAGTGTTTGTTGTTTCTTTGTAAGAGGCGAAATTCCTCGGAAAAAGACATTGCTTCAGTGGGATTAGAGGATGCACTGTTTAGGGAGTCTTGGTCTGAGCTTAAGTCCGTTCCCAATTCCCATCTTCCTTTGTCCATTATTCCCATTGCTCTATCCTTCGCTCGATCCCTCCTAGCTTTATCAAATCTCGGTCATCGCCTTGGAATTTCCGTTGTTTCCTTGCAATCACTTCTTTCTTGTGAGTGTCTTGATCTTATCATCAACTGTCTTTAGCACCTTCTTAGTTTCGTCTTGGTCTTCTTCTTTTTTGAGATCATGCTTTACATTCTGAATTTGAAGCATGAGTTCCTTGTGTTCGTCCCATGCATTCTTAATGAGAATCTCTAACATTCTTCTTGAGCAGGCATTCGTGTTGTCTGCCCATTCCTTGAGCAATTGAGGCTTGTGGCTGGCCAGTGTTGGTTTGATAAATATGCTCAATCCCCTTGGAACGCGGTTTACTTCCAAGTATTTTTGTAAAGAAGAACAAATATATATTACCTACTGGCAGTCGCCAGTAGGTAATATATAGTTTGGACCTAGTTTCTATAGGAAAAGCATTTTTTTCATGTGCTAATATCTTTGGCGTCGTGTGATGAATCCTCACGAAATTTTCAAAACTAGTTTGTCACTCACTTCAGCTGCTGCTTTGACATTTTAGGGTGATCCATCAAGTGGGGGCCGAGAAAAGGGGGCGGTAATAAAACGTGTTTTCCCCATGTTAATTTCCATATGAACTTTAGACACGCCTACAGCCCGAACTGCTGAACGGATTTACACCAAATTTGGCAGAAAGGTAGATGTTGGTCCAAGGAAGTGCCTTTTTGTAATATGGTGTAAATCTGTTCAGTAGTTGCGGAGTTATTAAAAGAACATTTCAATTGTGTGTATATTTAGGGATACGGAGGATCTGCGACCCATCCCGACCTCATGCTGAGATCTGATTGGCTGCCAACACTTCAAAACAGGAAGTACTGACAGCCATCTTGGGGAGTCTCGGAAAAAACATTTAAAGAAAGAAAAGGGGGCAGGGTAGGAATACCCCGACCCCCTACGCCTCTTGGGACCCAGCAGGGCCCAAAAATATATTTTTTGTTTAATTTTCGGCTGGAGCCGCGTCTCCCAATGAAAATAAAAAATAAGGCGTGGGTTCCCGCGCTTCTGTAGTAATCTGCCTCCGGGTGGGCCAGGTCCCGGGGCATTTTCAAAATGGAGGTGGGGCTCACAGCCCCCCCCCCCTCCTAGGGCTTATTAATGCCCCGGGGACCACCACCTCCCCAGGGCTTATTTATTTTTAAATGGGGGGCTCTCTGAACCCCCGGGGCCTTGGGGACCCCCACCTCCCCAGTGTCAACTTCTATTTGTAAAGATAGGAGGGGGCCGCAAGGACCCCCTCCTGGGTCGTTCTCGGCCCAAGGGACCGCCACCCCCTCCCCCCCCCAGGGGCTGGCTCCTAATATGTCCCAGGATGCCCAACCGAGGGACATAGCCATTTGCTGTGGCCTGGAGGGAGCTTTACCGCTCCCGCAACACTACACCAAACGCCCTGCTTCCAGCAAGCGAGAGCATTAAAAGTGCTCTTGCTTGCTGGAAGTGGAGCAGAATTGCTTTCAGACATAGGGAGCTTCATTTCCAGCAGCTCTCCCTATGTCTGAAAGCAGTGCCACCTCCTGCAGGAGGCTGGAACCCGGCAGGGACCGCGGGGGCCTTCATGGTCCCCCTGTGGTCCTTCAGGCTCTCCCCGCGTTCCCAGGGGAGACTGGGTGCCCTGATGGCATCATGCTCAGGCCCCAGGGCCAAATTTGCCCCGGCCCCGGACCTGAGCTAACTATAACTTACGCCCCCGCAATGCACTGCTTATGACCTCGCATTTTATATCACTCGTATAATAATAATGGTCCAGGGGACAACTGCATACTCCTCCCATTGTTTTTCTTGCCTGATATATATATTTTTTTCCTTTTTTTAAAGTCGGCACCTCCTGTTCCCTTCAAAAAGCTCTGGCTGCTTATAGAAAACAATGTTGACACCCATGAAATGTGAATGAAAGCACAGAGGTCTTCTGTCCTTCGCAGGCCTCTATACCGCAGGCAGTCAAAGGTGGTCACAAATTCTGACCTGCCACGTTAAGGGGGAGACTTTGCAACTTTTTCTGAAGATCCACTTTGTGATGTTACTGATTAGTACACCAGTTGCATTGTAAAATGCTGCGCAGGGCTCAAAGTCATTATGTGATTTGCACCACTGTTTGCTTCCAGTAGTCAAGGCCACTGGAACTTTGTGGTAAGGGAGGACCTAATTATGCCTCAAGAAAAGGCAAATTATGCTGTATAATGCGGCACATTTGGACAGAATTATTTCATTATTTTATCCCTTTCACACGTTAACACTGTTTGGGCAAAAGGTTTTGTGGTCTTTAGTACCTGTTTGAAACCCACATACGGCAATAATCAACAGAAAGGGGACCAGTCAACCTATGGAAAGTGCCTTCCACAAAACCTGTTGCCTCGTTTTTAATAATTTTTGATGCGTTTGAGCTAGAAACAAATGTATTTTGTTAAAATCTGCAGAATATGCAGCAGATGATGGGTTATGTGCAAACCTATAGTTATGCAGAAAACGCTGTGGCTGTAAAATCGAATAATTCTAATGGCCCTGGCAATAGTACATAAGGCCCTTGGTTGTGAGAGGCTGCAGACATTAAGGGACACAGCCTGAAAATGTTCTTGCGATAGACTCACAAACGGTTTGACTCGCTTTGCAAGTAATGCCCCATTGTCTCGTCTTTGAATCAGGATATACTATGAATCTGAAGGAAAATGGGGCCAAGTACAAGAGCTACTGCCTGTCTAAGTTAATATAAGCAGGTTTGATACTGCTGTAATTATTTTGCCTCAGTCCTAGATTCACGACTGCTTTCTTACAGTTTCTTCTATTTCTACACATTTATGCACTTTCACAAATATAGGTCACGATGTGCTTTGAATGAAGGGCTCATTATTTTTTATCACAAAGAATGGATATGTTCCCAGCATTACCTCGTTCTGTCTCCACTCATTTCCAGTCTCCTGCTACCTGAAATTGTTAATGTGATACTTTTTCCGCTTTTATCATTTCTCAATCTGCCAGCCTGCAGTAATTTGAAATCCCAGTCAAAATAGCTGACTTGAATGTTTATCTTACATTCCTAAACATCCAACACATCGTACAGCTGGTATCCCCAGGGTGCTGTATTTCTAACTTAAATGTAGTAGCCAAAGAAATGGAGCAATCTGAATTCACACTAGAGCTTTGTGATTTATGATCATAAATCCAGTAAAGTGATTAGATAAAAAAGTTGTTTTGATGTATAAAATATCTACCATTGTTTTTATTTTAGACAGCGTCTGGGGATTCCGCAGACAACAATTTGTTTGGGTCCTGGGAGCACAACTATTTTCTGTCGTCTTGCAGCTTATTACCCCAGACCGGTCTCCTAGAGGGATAAGGCTACGCGCTCATGAGCAGTGAGCGCTGGCATGTGTGCTTGCTAAATACTTGCCACTTGTTTTCATGTAGTGTTCGTTATCACAGTTTTAGTGTTGTAACACTGTTATGAGTAGGTTTTCTGTTACCCAATTCTTTTGACCCCCAGGTATGACCTTCAAAACGACCAAAGATCAGGTTTATTCCATTGAGTTTGAAGCCCAGGACAGCTGAACAGCGATTTCTAGGTCTGGCACATCGTCCCACCTTGCCAGCCCTATGATCTGCTCTTCCCTGGCCCTCCACGGGTGTTCATTCAGAACCATGTAATGTAAACCGATCTGTACATAAGTGTTTTAGATTTCCAGCTTTTCTTACCTTCAGTAAAGGCCACATGTGGCTGTGATCGTTCTTGGCAAAGCTGTTAAGCCACTGCAGAAGACGTTACTGTAAACAAGAACAGAGCTTACTCCGGAATGGTTTTTGAACAGACCAGAATTACAGTGTTTGTTGGTCTTGCTAAACAACAAATATAATGGTCAAAAGTGATTATGCTTGCCCGCCTTACCTATCGTTGCGCATTCTCGGGTTGGGTACCCAATGCCTTCTTTAAAGATCAAGACTTAGTACTATCTCACCTGTTCTGGAGCTCTAGTAGATATTAGGTGGCATGGTGCAAGTTAAGGCTTCCAAGAGATGGAGGTCTATGTGCACCTGACTTTGAAATGTACTATTTAGCAGGAGAGCGGCAGTGGGTCACTAAGTGGGCAGAAGGGGCACAGGTAGCAGAAATAGGATTTGCTAATGCACTTTTTAAGAAGGCCAGTTGATTTTCTTAATCATGGGGAAACATGCAAAGACCAAGTATCAGCCTTATTTATTAAAGACAGCAACATGAAGCTGGAGGCGTGCTTTATTAAAGCCTTCATTGACCTCAAGATATGTACCTGTACTTCCCTTATTTGGGCCCCCCAAGACTTATGGTTATTTAACTACAGTACGCCAGTAGCGGCCCGTGGTGGGAGTGCTGCCGGGCGCTGACATGGGGCGGGGGAGGGGCAGGGTGGGGGGTAGTAAACTACGGATTATGGCTGATCAGAGGTAAGTAAACATATAAATAAATAAAACGAATTTCGTTGCGCGCGCTGCATCGCATTTGGCGATGCAGCACGCGCAACGAAATTCGTTTTATTTATTTATATGTTTACTTACCTCTAATCGGCCGTAATCCGTAGTTTACTACCCCCCACCTTGCCCCTCCCCCGCCCAACGTCGGCGCCCGGCAGCACTCCCACCACGGGCCGCTACTGGAGTACGCTCACGTCTTTGGACGAGAGTAACATTAAAAACCATGGACCAAGATGGGCAACCTTCCCCTAGTTAAGCCACCTAAGACCCCTTGTTATTTTACTGCAGCACTACCATATTTTTGGAGTAGAGTAAGATCAGAAACCATGGGGAGTTGCTATACAGATGGCAAGTTCAAATCAATTGTGATTGAGAACGAAGGGCTACCGAGAGCTGATTTCTTGCAATAGAACAAGTTAAAGAGCACATTCCAAAAGGATCTGAGAATGGAACCACCAACACACAAAGTTCTGCAGTTAGTATTCAGTTTGAGGTGTGGTAAACGGTTAGTAACACAGTTATTTCCTGCTCCTAATAATGTGCTAAAATAAATGTAAATGCCTTAAATGGAATTTGGGAAACCAATTTGTTCAGAGTTTAATGGCAAACGATGGAGACTTGTTTTAAGATCCATACACCTAGTTGAATGCATGTTTCAAATATACACAGTTTAACGTTTTGCACAGATCATGCATGACACCCAGAAGACTCCGACACAATACCCTCCTCATGCCCTAGATGTACGCAGGTCAAAGCGGGATTTTATCACAAGCAGCTGCCCTAAGCTAGAGCTGTTTAGGGAGAGGATTGCGGAGTTCACAGTGCCACAGGACACTCAGTGGCTGCTGAGCCCAACCATGGAGGTTGAGTCCTTGTACTCCTGATGTCTCAGGGTCTGACATACTATGGATTCTGAGCAACTGGGTCAAGTACCCCTTCTGCGCTTGACTCTCTGGGTTTGGGCCGAGCAGTCCAAGGCTCCCTCTGGTTGAGGTGTTGGTTACCGGATAGTGAACACAGGCTCGCAACTCAAAATGTGCCGGCAGCATCAATAAATTGTTGTCCAGCCAAATATTCACTTTTCTGAAAATAAAGTAGCATTTTATTTCTACTGTTAACCACACAAAGGAAAAATACAATATTCACAAACAATTACACAATCATTCCCAAAGGTCAGGGCTCTAGTGTTTCTTTTGCCTTTCCCTGTCCCACTCACTCCTTGTGTTAAGAGATCGTTGTTACTCTCCATTCACTATTGGTAAAATCCAGGGTATGCCCCACTAGTAATCAAATTCTTGAGTCCACCTCAACTCTAACTTAAAGTCAATAATGTTCCAGCTCTATTGCACGAAATTAGCAGCAAGATCCCTGAGCTGACAGGCCCGAAACCAGTCTTGCCCACATGGGCAAGTGTGAGTGGTTGCGAGTTTGAGTGCTCCCCGTCCACGGGAGCTTGCTGCAGCCAAGTTCAGATAGGCCGGCTGCACGTGGCCCAGACAGATGCACTCAGCAGATGCAGAGTCTCTTACTTGCAGGCAAGTGTTAGTTTGTCTCCCAATGGGGAGCGGCTAAAACAATCCTGTCTTGGGTCCCTCACCTGGGTGATGGTGCTCAGGTTCTCCCACTGCATCCTCACTTCTCCGGCAGGAGGGGCAGAACAAGGCGCAGCCCTTGGTGCTCCAGATGACCCCTTCTGACATATGTGGGCACTGTTACTCGCTGTCCACTGCCTTCAGCCTGATCAGCACGGTAAAATTCTCCATGGTAGCCCTCCTGGTATACAGGGCCGGTGCCTCACTACTACGCATGAGCCCCGGCCCGATCAGCACAGCACGAGACAAGGCTAAATTCACAGTAGCCCTGACAACTGTCCTACACATGGGCAACGACCCAATAGGTGCAGCAGCCATTTCCTCATACCCCTCACAGGGAGTCCACTCAACAGGGCTCCCCACTGGATCTCGCTCCCTCCAGTACTCTCCCTCACAGGGCACACTAATCTTGGGAAGCAGACAGACGCTGGTGCTCCAGGGCTGGTGGTCCTGAATTCTCTGTGTGATGTCCTCTAACCCAGCAGAGAAACTAGCAGGCCCTGCCCCCCAGTCCTGGTCACATGCAGAAGTCTTGCCGAGCCTTTCCAGACACCAAATGTGTTTTAGGGTCTTAGTCTCTTAGGTTTCATGTTGAGGTTTTGCTTCATTTGAAGTGTCTGCTCCTCTGCTCCCTCTTCCTCTTGAAAAGCTGTCGGTCACAGCAGGAGTGCCTCCAAAGCGGATTGTCCCACAACACAGGGCATGTGAATGACTAGAGTTCACACCTTGATGTCAGCTGCAGTGATATGTGCATCAAAAGGTTAGCCCTGGCCCTTAGCCTTACTCTTTATGATTCTCTTACCAGCCCCATCTCTTTCCTGAGATGTGCCCGGGCCCCTGCCTTGTGACTTCTTACTGAATAAAAGAGCACCCTTTGAAGCTTACAGCAGAGGCTTAGCTGTCCCCTTCCCAGTGTGTGTCCCATCCAGCTTACAGGAATGCAGCAATACAAAAATCTGTCTTTGGGGTGGGGGGCCCTCTACCTTCTCTCAATGTTTCACCACGCATGCCTGGGTCTCCCAAAATGGAACCCAGGGCACTCCATGTATTGTCCATCCAGAGGCCCGCATACACCCAATGCATGTACACATCATACATGCACTGCACAGTACTGTATCCTCCATGTACTATACCACTCATAAGCACACATACATCCAGCATATGCATTTAACGTGGACGTACTACATCCTTCAGGTATTGTATCACTCACACGTATACATACACCCAGTGCACGCATTTATCATGTACACACTACACATTACTGCATTATCTTTGTATTGTACACTTTCCAGGCACACATACACCCAGCGCAGAGACACCACCTCTGCACTGTGCAGCACTTTTTACCAAACTGATGTAGGCCAAGGGAAAGTTAAGCACACAGCAACAGAGCTTTAAAAGTGAGGGAGCCTGTAGGTCTCAATCCACTGACACAGCTTAACAAGCATTGGCATAGCCAATAGGTCTCGCCTTTGGGGCCTTATAAGTGTTTAGCCAGAGCTATTGACTTTGCCAATGTCTTCAAGCTGTGCTGTAGAGAAGTGTGGCTGCTGTGCAGCATGCTGAAAAGTTATAATAAAAAAGTGTCAGAAGCATTTTTGTTACTTTATATCTGACCAAGAAGGCATTATGTAAAACTGAACGACCATATTAAAAAAGTATTTACAATAAAAAAATTCCTCAGTTTTCTTTTGTTCTTGCAATGCTGGCAACTTGTTTCTGCCTATTGCAATGGTTGTTTGTTAAAGCTTTTTTTTTGAGGGGGCATAAACAATCGGAGGGTGAAGGTTGGGAACTAGTACCTGTATTATAACACTGATATTGTCTTGGCGCTGAGTGATGCTGTGGTGGTGCTGAGTGATGCTGTGGTGGTGCTGAGTGATGCTGTTGTGGCCCTGAGTGATGCTGTTGTGGCCCTGAGTGATGCTGTTGTGGCCCTGAGTGATGCTGTGGTGGCCCTGAGTGATGCTGTGGTGGCCCTGAGTGATGCTGTGGTGGCCCTGAGTGATGCTGTGGTGGCCCTGAGTGATGCTGTGGTGGTGCTGAATGATGCTGTGGTGGTGCTGAATGATGCTGTGGTGGTGCTGAGCGATGCTGTGGTGGTGCTGAGCGCTGCTGTGGTGGCCCTGAATGATGCTGTGGCGTCGCTGAGTGATGCTGTGGCGGCGCTGAGTGATGCTGTGGCGGCGCTGAGTGATGCTGTGGCGGCGCTGAGCGATGCTGTGGCGGCGCTGAGCGATGCTGTGGCGGCGCAGAGCGATGCGGTGGCGCTGAGCGATGCTGTTGCGGCGCTGAGCGATGCTGTGGCGGCGCTGAGCGATGCTGTGGCGGCGCTGAGCGATGCTGTGGTTACCCTGAGCGATGCTGTGGTGGCGCTGAGCGATGCTGTGGTGGCGCTGAGCGATGCTGTGGTGGCGCTGAGCGATGCTGTGGTGGCGCTGAGCGATGCTGTGGTGGCCCTGAGCGATGCTGTGGTGGCCCTGAGCGATGCTGCGCTGAGCGATGCTGTGGTGGCGCTGAGCGATGCTGTGGTGGCGCTGAGCGATGCTGTGGAGGCGCTGAGCGATGCTGTGGTGGCGCTGAGCGATGCTGTGGTGGCGCTGAGCGATGCTGTGGTGGCGCTGAGCGATGCTGTGGTGGCGCTGAGCGATGCTGTGGTGGTGCTGAGTCATCCTGTGGTGGTGCTGAGTCATCCTGTGGTGGTGCTGAGTGGTGCAGTGTTGGCCCTGAGTGATGATGTGGTGTCGCTGAGTGAAGCTATGGTGGTGCTGAGTGATGCTGTGGTGGCGCGGAGTGATGTTGTGGTGCGGAGTGATGTGGTGCGGAGTGATGTTGTGGTGCTGCTGAGTAATGCTGTGATGGCGCTGAGTAATGCTGTGATGGCGCTGAGTGATGCTGTTGTGGCGCTGAGTGATGCTGTTGTGGCGCTGAGTGATGCTGTGGTTGTGCTGAGTAATGCTGTGGTTGCACTGAGTGATGCTGTGGTTGCACTGAGTGATGCTGTGATGGCGTTGAGTGATGCTGTGATGGCGTTGAGAGATGTTGTGTTGGTGCTGATTGATGCTGTGCTGGCTCTGATTGATGCTGTGCTGGCTCTGATTGATGCTGTGGTGATGCTGAGTGATGCTGTGGTGTTGCCAAGTGAGAGATAGAGTGAATATATAATGCCCAATTAGAGAGGGTGGTGAGAGAGAAAGAGAGAGAAAGGGTGTACATAGAATAAAGAGTGGAGCGGGATAGAGAGAGAGAAAGAAGGGAGAGAGAGTGAATGAAGGAGTTTGAAAGAGAAACAGATAAAGGGGTGAGAGAGAATGAAAGGCTAAAAAGATATAGAGGGGAGAGTTAATTAAGTAGAGAGAGAATTAGACAGGGGAGAGAGAAGGAGAGACAATAAGAGTGGGGGGTGTGGAGTTTAAATAGAGTGAAGGCGGAAAAAGTAACCTTAAATATAGCTTTGTGCTTTGCGCGAATAAATATTTAAAAAAAAACAGAGTGAGACAAAAATACTGGTAATTAGGCTGTGACTCCCAATATAAAACAAATAGCGATATAAGGTGAAATCAACCCACCGAAGCAATATTTCTAACTAGACAAAAAAAGCTTGCATTTCAATGCTAATCGCTGTTGTTTTTCATGTGACTGTTGTCCAGGGCCGTCAGTTGGTAATGTGAGCTGCTGCTGCGATTGAAACATCAGAGTCCAGAGAGTTAATGAGCCATGACGAGGAAATGAGGAAGAGATAGGAAACCCAGATGGCAGCTGCGCGCGTGCACGCTATCGTGAACGCAAGCTGGTCGCCAGCCGAAAGCCAGTGGGTTTGCACTTCAAAACCCGCTTACTAAAACTCTCGGCCAGACCAGCGCAAGCGCTGGTGTAGGCCGAGACCTAAAAAGGACCTGTTCACTCCTGCTGATCACTACACAGCATGCTGCCACCACTGCACTCGTGCTGCTTAACTCCTGGTGAAGGCGGTAGGCTTACACCATTATGCGTGCAGCGCTTTGGGCACCCCTCCCGGTCCAACAATACCACAATCAATGAGCCTATATCTCATGGCGCACCCGCATTATCCATGTTTGCCTATGCCACAGATCAGCATTAAGGATCTAGACATCACGACAGTTGGGCACTCTGAGCAGGGGTGAACGTCAGTTACCATGCAGAGGACTTTCCTGTACCAACATGGAGCATTTGGAAATGGTCATAGAGAAAGAAGTAAAACTGAAGTAACGTTGCAAATGAAGGTTAACAAGTGAAGTGTATAAGTAACAGCACTGGAACATATCAGGTGGGTAATGCATAGATTAACTGGATGTACTGAGATACAAACCTGATTCTAAATACCTGATTCTTTGATACATGTATACTGTGCTATCTAGATGTAACATAGTTCACCAGGACCAATCATGACACAATAAATGTACTGTGTAAGTAATAAATGCCAATAAAGAGTTGTCAACGGCTTAAAAAATAAATCTAATATTCTAAATGACCCTTAACAGATTTCAGTCATTTGTAAAATTAAACACAGTGCCAAAAACACCTTGCGCTGTAAAGTGTGAACATCGTTTAAGCTGGTTTTGTAATCTAACAAGTTAATAATTAAATGGTGGCAAACAACAAAGTGAAGGAGTGCAGTGATAAGTTTAAGTGGTGAAGAGTGTATGCAGAGGTGCAATAAAGATATGAATCCAATTCTCAGAAAACATTAAAGTTTGAATACAGTAGATCAACTGAAGTTTCCTAGCAATTTGTAACTAAAATGTTGACAGAGTTTAAACCCTGCAAACAAAATAGACAGGGTCTTCCTCAGTACTGCATTATTTATGAATTATTGGAGCCACAAACCACAAAAATGGTCAGGTGAGGGGAAGCATCCATCGTCATTAAAAAAAATCGGGCCTTCAGAATCATATGAATAAGCATTGCATCAAGTAGTGGGTCTCTAACATTCAGCCAGGTCACCAAGATCAAGAAACGGCAATTTCTATTGAACAGTCAACCCTCATTGCAGCATATATATATGTTTGAACACATAATATTTTTAATTTTATTCAACAAAACAATTAGCACAAGAGAAAGCTTACATGGTGCATTAATGAAATTAGATCTTAAACCGGTGCGAATATGATCATTATCGGCATGGTCACCTTCCCTTCCCTTCCCTTCCAGTGATCAATGTAAAACAGTGTATGCCAGCGGTAATTTCTGTCATGGTTATGTGGTTGCGTCCTGAACAGTCTCTGATGAGGTGAGTGAGTGATCTTTTAAAGTGCTATGGGCTCGGGTCTCTGCGTCTGGGTCTCCTGCGTGGTGTACCCAGGGGACTGTTGCGTATTGCCTCCTACGTCTAACCCAAAGTGTCGTCTGCAGGGGTCCCAGATCTTATGAAATTTTTTGGGGCACCCTCTGCTACGATATGTGACCTGCTCGGCCGTCATGTATATGTCCATTCCTCTCGTCCATTCCTGGATGGTCGGTTTGTCGGCCACTCCCCATCTCCTGGCAATGTCTCTCTTAGCCACGACCAACCCCAAAGAGGTAAAAATCAACTACGTTCTAGTTATGTCCACCTCGCTTGGGATCCCCAATAGCTCAAATTTGGGCTCTATCGGCAACGTAACCCCAAGGACCGTTCCCAATAATTCAATCACCTGCGTCCAGAATGGTAGGAGTGCGGGGCACGCCCAGATCGTGTGGTAAAAATCGCCCTTAGTGGCGGTGCACATCAGGCAACATGGCGACTCTGCCCTACCCATCCTATGTAGCCGATCCCTACCATAGTATGTTCGGTGCAGTATTCTAAGTTGGATGAGTCGAAGTCTTGCCTTTATAGCCACCTCCCTGAGGTGCATTAATGCCGCCTCCCAATCAATATCTTCCATGTCCCTACATCTTTCTCCCATCTTGCACGGAGGCCTAGCAGTCCATCGGGGATATTGTTATTAATAGTTTTATATGTGAGGGAGACCGCTTTATCGGTCAGTTCCTCTTGTAGGAGTCTACCCTCTAGGGGTGCGTATTCTGTAAATTGCTCACTAGGGATGTTTTCCGCCTGCCACGCATGGCGCAATTGTGCATATTTAAGGAATTGGGAATCACTCATATTATATTCTTGTTTAAATTTTGCCCATGTTTTAAGTTCCCCTTTTTCAATAATGTCCCCCATCATGGCGATCCCGAGAAGGTCTCAGGTCTCAAACCCTGTGAGTTTGCGTAGTTCTCTAAACCAGTTCCCTTCCCAGAGCGGTGTGGACCGTGTAATCCGTTTCGTCCAGCCCAGGGTCTTGCTAGCCCTCTTCCATGCCAACAGGGTCACTTGAGTTGCGGGTAGTAGACGTGAACTGCCCTTCCCCCCCATAAAGGTAATGCAGATGTGTATGCGGTTGCATCATCTCTCTCTCGAGGCGGTATGTGGGGTGATCCCGGTCCTTGTGTGTCCATTCGTTTATGGGCATCATGTGAGACGCCCAATAGTAAGCCTCTGTCAGGGAGTGCGATCCCTCCGTTTTAGGGGTTGTGCTGCAGCATCCGAAGTGCAATTCTAGGGTGCCCGTCCTGCCATATTAGTGATCTGATTTTGTTATCTATTTCTGTGAAGATGGCCCTAGGTAGGGGATGGTACGAGTTTTGGAGGACATATAAAAGTTGAGGCAGAGTGATCATTTTAAAGAGCCGCTCGACCAAGCAGGGTGAGAGGAAGATCCTTCCACCTCTCTACGTCGGCCCTAAAGTTGCTCAGGACGGCGCCCAGATTCTCCCGTCTACATACCTCTGCGTAGGGCGTGACGAAAATACCCAGATATTTAAAGCCCCTCGGCACCACTCGCAGCTCACCGGGCAGAGAACAGTCTATTCATGTGCTAGTCGGGCAATAGAATGTGGATTTATTCCAATTAATTTTATACCCCGAGTGTCGCCCGTAGTCCGTAATCAAGTCGAAAAGGGCCGGAATGGTTGTTTCGGGGTGTGTAATGTACATCAGGATATCGTCAGCATAGAGAGAGATATTCTCCTCTGCGTCCTCGGGTGTGACATGGAAACCTCGAATCGAGGGGTGTATCCTGATGGCACAGGCCAGTGACTCCAGAGTGAGCGCAAAGAGGAGAGGTGACAGGGGGCAGCCCTGTCTCGTCCCCCTCTCAATAGGGAAGGGTGCCGAACACCGACCATTGACACGCACTGTGGCCATCGGTTGTTTATATAGAAGTGCCACCTAGCTGTGAAACTTCGGCCCAAGTCCAAATTTAGCCAGGGTGGCATCAAGAAACTGCCAGTTGACAGCGTCAAACGCTTTTTCCGCGTCTAATGATAAAAACGCATGGGGACTCGTCCTTTTTCGCACCTCCATAAGCCAATTGTGTGTGCGTCTAAGGTTCAGGCGGGTAGATCTCCCTGGCATAAATCCAGACTGATCTTCGTGGATCAGGCCCTTAATCACACCCAGGAGGCGTGTTGCTAGAATAGTGGCCAGGATCTTAACTTCCGAGTTCAGCAGAGAAATGGGTCTTTAGGACCCACATTGATCTCGCGGCTTGCTCTCCTTGTATATGACCACAATGGTGGCCATTCGAAGGTCCGGGGGGAGAGTCCCTTCCTTTTGGGCATCTATGAAGAGCCTATGAAGGTGGGGGCACAGGATATCTGTGTACCGCCTATAAAATTCTGCGGGTAGCCTGTTGGTGCCAGGGGCCTTCCCGGGGCGTAGCTTTGCCACTACCTCTCGAACCTCCGTAAGGGACAGGTCTTCATCCAGGGCCTGTGTTTCCAGCTCTTCTAACCTAGGGGAGGGAATAGCCCTCAGATACTCCTGAATCTCGGCCTGTGATTTTAGCGGCCGTGCCCGATAGAGAGCCCTGTAGTATTCAGCAAAGGCCGTGGCTACCCCCACGTCCGTAGACTGTTTGGTCCCTGGAGGTCTATCACTTCCTTTACCCATCTATTTTGAACCTCTTTCCTACCAAGCCAGGCTAGGAGCTTCCCTGCCTTGTCTCCTACCTCGTAGAGGCGGTGTAGTGTCACCAGGTGCAATTTCCTGGCGTTGTCAGAGGCCAGATACTTGTACTCCAGTCTTAGGGATGCAAGTTTGCGGGACCTTTCAGGGTCGTTGCTCCGGACAACCTATCTATCGAAATCATTTATTTTGTGTTCCAGGTCTGCCAGAACACAAGACTTTTAATCTCAGTTTACCAGAAGAAGTACCTATTATATGATGCTAAACTTTACTGGTGAGTCTCAAAAATTTGAATTTCTGTTAAACACAAAATAATAAAGGATATTATGTAAGGAAAGAACAGGAAACATATTAAGAACATATTGGCATACAAATTAGAAGATGTGTATAGAGGTTAAGGGGAGTCACAAATCTAAAACATGAAAAAGAAAAATTAAATTTTGGTTGAAGAGAATCAATATAATGTAAAAGAAAGAAATGCAAAAGCAAAATAAAGTACATAACAAATCAAAGTCTAATATGGAATTAACACAGAAAAGCAAAAGAAAGTAAAAAGAGATAACATGAAGGGATAAAGACAGACCAGTTGAAAGGTAGATTGAGGCAATCTGCCTCCATACCTGTGATTTAGTTCTTAATTTTGTGATCACTAGGTGGTAGGGTAAAAGGAAATGCAGTAACTTATAAATTCTTACTAACCTATGAGAAGTCCCCCTCATGAGATGAGCATCCCTTTACTTTTAAAATAACAAAAAAAGCTCACAAAAAGAGCTTGATGTGTGTTCCAAGTGGAGGAGGGAGGTGTCTGAAGACTAGGACAAGGAAGAGAGGATGAATGTGATGATATTACCTGTAACTGGCAGTTTGTTTCCTAATCTTCCTTGCTATATGGATGTACCCAAGCAACATGCTTCTGCATTGACCTAGCTGAAATAAAAGTACACCCTCAATCACTGTACCTGATACAACAGAGAGGATAAGCTTAGCAACAGTTCCACAAAATTCCATTGTCCGCCAAGTGTGGAGGGAGGAGGACCAACAGCTTAAACCTGAAAAAAATAGAAAGGAAGAGGATGCAGATCGGGAATCTTTTGTGCAGCAGATTATTTGAACCCAAAACAGTAAATGAGAGTAGCAAAAGAAAACCCAGGACCCACACTATCCTAATACAGTAACCAAGAATGGTCTAGAACAAGACAGATCACTGGTACACTAGCCATGATATAGTGTACATGGTAAGTTTCAATCTCTTGGTCAGGTGTAGATCCTGTGCTGCACCGTTAGGAGGAAAGTCATATCCCTTTGAGTACAGCGGGTCCAAGTCAAACAGCAAACACAAGAGAGAGAACTGTTGTCGTTTCAGGAAAGAAAGATGCCTCCAATGGGAAGATAGAAAAAAGACTGACATTTTGCCCCAGAATACTAAAATAGAGTACACAACATCTTGAAACCAATCTCACCCAGTGCCTAAATTATAGCCAAGGGGCATCATGAAGCAATTCAAAACAAGTATGTTCAGGAGAGGATGAAACTGGTTCAGATTCCATTGTTCGTGCTTCCCAATGCATTAGCACTACATGCTAAAAGAGAGCAGCAACATTTTCACTAACCCAGAGAAGAGAAAATATACTGACTGATGCAACACAGTGCAAGACATTCAAGCATGCTACATATTTTATGCCACCTACAGTTCAAAGCAAGTGAATGAGTTTCAGAGAGTGACCTGAGCCAGCCCTCAGTAAAATGCAAAGTCAACATCTTTATGTACAAAGTTGTATATTGAGCAAAGGTTCAAGAAACAACTGTTTACCCTGTTGGGGCCATGTAGTCTCCAGACAAATGGTAATCCATACTAAATTTGTATCGCTGTTGTCAAACGGGACACCCTTGGGTGATAGTCCCCCAAACATTTTGCCTTCACCCCTCTTATCTTGGTGAATTTGTACTAGTTGGTTCTAGGACTCTGTGCACTTTATTACTGCTAACCAGTGCTAAAGTCCATGTACTCTTTCCTTAAAACATGGGGTAAAATTTGCCTACACCTAATTGTCACATAAATTTACTACTTAGTCCCTAATAAATGATGCCACATATACCCAGGGCCTGTAACTTAAATGCTACCTATGGACCTGCAGCAGCCATTGTTCAATCCACTAAAATAACACTTTAAAACATGTCTCAGGCCAGCCACTGCAGCCTACAGTGCAGTTAAACTGCCATTTTGACCTGCCAAAATACACCCTTTACCATGACTTAGCCTTCCTTTTTAATACTATAGCTCACACCTAAGGAAGGCCCTAAAAGCTCGTAGGGCAGGGTTCTTGGTATTTAAAAAGCAGGAGTTGTGGGTTTAAGTTTTACATGTCCTGGTAGTTAAACACTCCTATAGTTGTTTTTTTTTTTTTTACTTTTGTAAGATCTACCTCTCCCATAGACTATCACTGGGTTACTTTATTACATGTAATAAAGTGCAACTTCAGATTGGGAGCAGGCAGGAACATACTACTTGGACACTTTTGAATTGTTATTTAAAATCCTCTTTAAAGGTAGAGTTGGATTTTATGTCACAATTTTATAAATGCCCCTTTTAGAAAGTTAACAATATCACAAAATAAAATGGTTGGTGTTGACTTTTCACCCCCAGTAACAGATCTGGGTTTAATCCATCATTATTTTGCACGCCACGTCACCCCTGTTTGGACCCAGCCATATGCAAATCAGTCTTGACCCTGCTCCCCATGGTAACAGTCCAGCCCGAACTGCCGGGGAGGTCCTCCCGGGACCGAAAATGAGCATCCTGTGAATGGTTTCGGGGTTTCACACCTCATCAGCCAGGCTAGTTGAATCCAGTGGTGCAGCGAGCAAGGGATCCAAGTCTGGGCATCCTGTGAACGGTTTTGGGGTTTCACACCTCATCAGCCAGGCTAGTTGAATCCAGTGGTGCAGCGAGCAAGGGATCCAAGTCTGGGCATACCCTTAGCCACTTAGGGTGCACATAGAATTACACTAAGGATCCACTAGTGAATTGCTTTAAGGCTTTCCTCCATGACCTCAACCTGACCCAAGTCTGTAATCGTCCTACTCATATAAAAGGGGCCATCTTAGACTTAATCATAGCCAAGGAAAATACCATACTATTGGATTCTATTTCACCCTGCGACTGGACCGATCATCACTGCATCACCTTCTCCATTGTTGTAAAGGCAACCATCCACAAAGGCCAGCCTGTGAAAGCTAAACATTGGATCAGAAACACCCTCAATCTCAATCCAGACATGATATCTGCCACCAGCCTTAACCTCCTGTCTCCTCCCACTGATATGGTTGATGCTCAAGACCTCACTAAGCACTACCTTAGCTCTATGTCTAACATCATGGACTCCATTGCCCCCAAACAACTAAAGAGAGTCCCGATAAGTAAAACCAATACCTGGTTCAACTGTAGCCTTAATGAGGAACGCTGTGCCCTTAGACTTGCAGAAAGAGTGTGGAGACAGACCCCATCTCTTTCAAACCTTAAACTGTTGCGTAAAAAAGAAGGAACTACAATAGGTGCATCAGAAGTGCCAAATCATCATTTTTCCGTCAGCAACTGGACACAGCCTTCAACCGTCCAAAAAACTCTTTGAACTAGTGAAACAACAAACTAATGGAAAGCGTAAATCCTCCACATCTGACACTACAACCCTACCTAATTGTCAATCATTTTCCTCCTTTTTCTGATAAAACTAAGTCAATTGACAATGAGCTCCGCATTGCTGTGAATTGTTTACCGCCTGAAACCCAGTCACAATGCACCTCCAACTCGCAGGAAATTTGTCCTAGCCACCTTCTCTTTAAACCTAAAAACAATGCCTCGTGGTCCATCTTTCAGACATTTGAGGACACTGACATCTCAAAACTACTGTCTTCCACTAAACTTTCCAACCACTTTAATGACCCTCTCCCTCCAAATTCCTCAAGGAAACTTCACACCTCCTGATACCCCTATGGACCAGAATTATCAACGCCTCTCTTACGCAAGGCACCATGCCGGAATGTCTAAAAAGTGGACAAGTCACACCTATACTAAAAAGCCAGACGCGAACCTCTCTGATCCCAACAATTTTCGCCCTATTTCGAGCATCCCAACCTTAGCCAAGCTCCTGGAAAAATGTGTTCATCAACAACTCTGCAATCACATTGACCAGCACCAACTCCTCGACCACTGCCAAACTGGTTTCAGACCAGATCACAGTACTGAAACCGCCATGGTCCACATTGTCGACGATGCTTTACGCTTCTCGATCATAATGAATCCTGTCTTTTAATCCTTCTTGACCTATCATCAGCGTTTGACACAGTCAAACATGAAACCCTCCTGAACCTCTTAGAACTTAGGATGGGTCTCTCTGGTACTGTCTTAAAATGGTTCTGCTCATTCCTACAAAACAGATCTCAACGAGTCCTAATCAATCATGACTTATCCGATCAGACACCGGTCACTATCGGCGTTCCCCAAGGTTCTTCACTTTCGCCCACCCTGTTTAATCTTTACATGGAACCCCTAACTGAAATCCTCAAACACTCCAACATCTCCTACCATATGTACGCTGATGATATGCAATTGTACATGAAGATTATCTCTCCTAACGACATCAGCACTCTCAATAACATCTTGAACAAAACTCAACACTGGTTAACACTTAACCATCTCAAACTTAACGCCCTCAAAACTGAATTCCTATTAATCTCGCCTCCCAACACCACCTCTAACATCAAAGACTGGCTCCCACTACTCACCGCCTTGAACTGTACCCCACATATTGTTGATTCAGCAAAATCCCTAGGAATAACGCTAGACAACAACTTCTCCATGATGAATCACATCAGCTCCACAACCAGAGCGGCCAGTTTCCATCTCCACATCTTAAGAAAACTAAAGCCTTTCCTGCCCAATGCAGATCTCAAGATGGCGGTTCAGGCTCTTGTGATCTCCAAACTTGACTATGGGAATGCTACCCTTGTTGGCCTACCGAAAATAAAACTAGCACAGTTGAGGGCTACCCTCCATGCTGCTGCACGGCTCATCACAGGCGTAAAGAAAAATGATCACATCACCCCAGCCCTCCACTCTCTGAACTGGCTACCTTATGAATCTAGAATCTACCTAAAAATAGCATGCATGACATACAAAGCCATCCACCACAACACTCCTCGCTACCTGGCTCAGAAACTGGTGCTATCCGGAAGGAATAGAGCTTCTCGTAGTACATGCTCCCTACTGCTGAAACCCCCAAAATTTCACAAAAAGAAAACCTATAAGAGATCTTTCTCTGGAATTGCCCCAAGAATTTGGAACTCTCTTCCCCCAGAGATCAGGACCATCCCTTCATTCGTTCTTTTCAAAAACAAAGTAAAAATGAGACTGCTGAATAATGTCCTTCCTATCTGAGGCGACTATCCATGCCAATTTGATTTCTTTGCTGGTGTTTTCACTATGTCTCTTTGTATTATCTTTTCATGCTGTATTGTCTATATTTTGCTCCTTGTATATTTAATGCTATTTATTAGGATGTACAGCTCTCTGACACCAACATTTTGGTCATGTTCGCGCTTTATAAAACTTTATAAATAAAATAAAACATTGCAACATTACAAAATAAAATGATGGACAGAGTAATGAAACTTTTCAAACACTCACCCCTAGTCACAGACCTGGGTTTAATGCATCATTATTTTCCGTGCCATGTCACTCCAGTTTGGACCCAGCCATATGCAAATCAGTCTTGTCCCTGCTCCCCATGGGAACAGTCCAGCCCGATTTGCCAGGCTAGGTCTTCCCTGGACCGGAAACAAGCATCCTGGGACCCGTTTCGGTTTATCACCCCCTCATCAGCCAGGCTAGCTTGAATCCAGTGACACCCCGGGAACCTGTCCCAGGGTGCTTGTTTCCGGTCCAGGGAGGAGATGGCATGGTAGTTCGGGCTGGACTGTTCCCATGGGGGAGCAGGGTCAGGACTGATTTGCACATGGCTGGGTCCAAACTGGGGTGGCATGGCGAGCAAAAGAACGATGGATTTAACCCAGATCTCTTGACTGGGGTGAGTGTTTGAAATGTTTCATCACTCTATCCATCATCTTGTTGTATTTGCCCTTTTCGAAAGTTGCCATTTCTGTGTCCAAACCTACAGTGTATTTCTGACAGTGATCAAGGTCACATGACTGTGACTGTCTCTTCTGTGATGGGTGCATAATCCTCCCTGACATGGGTACAAAAGGGACTTAGGTGTAACAGGAGGGGCCATCTTGACAGGATGGCTGGGGGAGGAGTTGTACCCAGTCCTGAATCACACTTCTAAGACCTGGATTACACAACTTCCAAAGGATCCTGACACTAGCCTTTTGTTACCTCAGACAATTGTGAGCCAAACCCAGGATGGGCAGGGGAGTGGGCCAGGTGTTGTACCCCACACAAAGGCTAACACTGGGGATAAAAAATGACACTTTATGACCCTAAACCAGATATCTTTTGAACTTGTGGGAAGACTCACAAGAATGACTGCCATGCTGCTTGAAGGACTGCACTGCTGCCTGAAGAAGAAAAACTTGACCTGCTTCTTGAACCCTGGCCCACCAGAGTGACTCTAAGGGGTAGCTGGCTGACCTCCTGTGTGAACTACAGGGACACAACAAGCTGTAGACCCCTGCAACTTATCTGCCTGCTGCTGGTCCATGCTGTAGGGAGTTCTAGCCCCCAAGTTGTGACCCTCCCCTACCCCAAAGGTCTTTGATACTTGATGTGGTGCTGAAGTGTTCTCCTACCAAAACCTGGGACTTAGAACATTTTACAGCAGAGAGAACAGACATGAGGACAGGAGACCGTGACATATCTGCAAGCCGATCCATCAAAGGTACATCGCTGGTGGGATTGACCTTGCGGCAGCTCCTGCTTTTTTCTTCTCTGCAGCTCAAATCCCTTTCTGCGGGAACTCTCGGCGACAGTTTACCTTGTGGAGCCCTCTTTGGCTGTAGCCTCGTCCCACTGGGGTATTTCGAGCTCCAGAAAAACTTCTAAATACAAAGGTAGAAGTCTTCACCAGGCTCGACGGTGACCAGCACCCAATCAACGACAACCTCCTCTGCCTTAAAATTCAGCTTTTCCTGCTCTAAGCTTTTCACACCATCGTCGACTGCTTCGCCGATACTTCGTCCACCGTTGACAACTTCCTCTCGGCTACAGCCTGCTGCTTGGTTTTGCTGAGGCCTCTACCTTCTCCAGAAAATCTTCGGAATGTCTTTTAAGTCCGAAAGTAACTCTTGGCCGTGGTGAACCTGGTGACTGTATCTGACCAGCGCTCCATCGTGTTCGGCCTTAACTTGTGACTTTGTCCCGGTCTCACGCGATCAGTTACCCACATTTGGCTCTGTTTTTCACTAAAAACTTAAACACATAACTCCGGTTCTACTGATTGGATTTCATTCATTTTGGTGTCATGTTATTTATTAAAATACTCTCTATTTTTTCTAAATTGTTGTATGATTTTTCTTGTGTTTTCCCTTTATTACTGTTTGTGTGCTACATAAATACTTTACACATTGCCGCTAAGTTAAGCATGACTGCGTTTGTGCCAAGCCACCAGCGGGTTAAGCGCAGGTTAATTTAGTGACTTTTTGTGGTTCACCCTGACAAGGATTGTGTTTATTATTTAAGTATGGCTTCCACCCCTCTCAACTAACAACCCAATTTCCTACAGCTGTCATGAGTGAATCAGCAGATATACTTATATTACTCCAGTGGTGCCTCAGAGCCTCCCCTGCGGGCCAGAGCATCACGTCCTTGGCATTCCTCTAATGAATGGTACTGCAAGCAAAGCGTCAATGGAAAAATTAAAACCAAAACCTGTGAACCAAGGGCCAGATGAACAAAGCATTTGTACAGTTGTAAACATTTTGATTTGGAGTTTGCGACCACAAAAATGCTATTTTTAATGTACTGATCCAATTTTAAGTCTGTACACTTTTACCGACTCCTAAAATGGGACTGCGACCCCATACTGATTAGGTATTTGGAAGTAGTGTGTTGTCGGAGGTCCCTTCCAAATACCTAATCAGTATGACCGACATCAGTGTCTCAAAACATAGAAAATTGACTGACTCCAGAGTTGGGATGGTAAGCCATTCCCAAAAGGGAAGGTGTTCCCTTGGGAACTCATCCCATTTGTGAACATTAAAAAAGAAAAGTTTGTTAGACCATAGGATACCGCTGCCTACTCTGTAACAAATTTTAAACAAACATTTGCAATGCAATATGTCTTGCATTTGCGAGAGTTAGAGCTGTTGGCGTTGTGAATGACAATGTCTTTAACCTATGTGTTTTGGTTTGGAGTGCAGTGGACTTTGGGACCTTATAAGTGTTTAGCGATGCAGTATATTATCCTGGGTGCTGTGCCACCAGGGATTGAATTACATACAGTGGGTCATGTAGACTGATTCAGGAATACATGCTTGCCCCCAGAAACATTTATGGACACATTCCAAAGCTTTTTAACGCGCAAAAAAAGTGCCTTGATACAAGTGAACAGCACTATAACATTTTGTGTGAGACTGCATAACAAGAGTATTGAACAGCCTGAAGTTAGCATCCGGGACAAGGTATGCTCAACACAATAAGATGAAAGATTTAACACACCTCGCGCTGAAAACTATGCACTGAATTTTGAAGCATAATTGTTTGAACAGTGCATGAACCTTGCTCTATCTGAGTTCATGGACTGCCACCGTTTACTGCGTTGTATTGCAGTCTCAAAATAAATTTAACTGTATTACCCTGTCTACACTTTAAATGAGGACCCGCAATGTCTAACTGAAATGTGACTCCTATGGCTTCCTCCCCGGCTGTAGAGGCCATAAAACAATAAAATATACATTTGCCTTTCCCTGTGTTTGGCAAACACCATAAAAGGAGGCCATCTGCTGAAAGTGCTGCTGCTGACTCAGACTCTCAACTGGGGTCTATAAATACGCTTTTGCAGGGGGACAAAATAATGTGCATTATTGCAAAATAATGATATGCACATATAACATTGTTATTTAAGAGTTAGCCTGCACAAGATTAATTGAGAAATCCTAACGCGTAACAATGCCAAAAAATAAATATGGATAAAAACAGACGGAAATGACCAAAAAATAAATACCATAAAACCGGGAGCTCTAGTTATAAGCTATCTTCACATTTTAAGTAACTGTTGGATCCTAACGCAGACATTTTTTAAAATGAAAAAAAAAAAATTGGAAATAAAAGTCAAAGTCGTATGCCAGATGTTTGGACCATACACGCTCGCATCACTTCAACTCTCTTCAAAGAGACTTGGGCGGTATGGAGCGCGCTATCTATGCCAGATGTTTGGACCATACACGCTCGCATCACTTCAACTCTCTTCAAAGAGACTTGGGCGGTATGGAGCGCGCTATCAATGCAGGAATAAAACAATTTAAAACGACCTACGAAAAAAAGTGTAGCCTAACAAAGTATTAAGGTATTATTTTACACAAGTAATATTTACACTAAGTAATATTTATAATGGGCTATTACGGTATTCATGTTACCTGAAAAAGCAAAGGGATTTGGCTTAACATCAAAATAATAACATGGGTATGTGAGGCATGGCCATGAAGCTAAGCAGATTTCAGTAGGAAATAATGTAATTGTGTGCTCAGAGAAGTTATGTGTCTTTATCATGCCACGTGCTCTGATTTCTCTTGGGAACGAGATGCACCATATCAAGAAAAAAATTAATGTATGCTCACCATATGTGTGGATGATATATGCTTATATTTTGGGATATGTGGTTGACAGGTATTTAAAGTGCAGGTGGACTTTTTGTGTGGAGATATTTATGCAAGGTCTGTTTTCGAGTCTGTTTTTGAAAAGGATGTTTTCCAGTGGCACAGTAAACTAAAAGCTACAAGCATGGCTAAGCACCACTATGCTCTGCATGGTGCCTGCTAGGAGATGCTACCCCTCCCCCAGGTGCTTGCAGCAGTGCACACACTGGGCGGGGCGGGCATTACCTTCTTAAAGAAAGAGATGCGCTTGGCATTGGAGGTGGGGGTGATGACGCTGCTAACACTACTGAGGAGGGACGGGTGCTGCCTGGCCCCTTAGCCTCCTCTTCCTGTAGCTTGAGGGGCTGGAGATTGCCCTCAAATTGGTGACATCCAGGGGACCTGGGGGAGGCGTAAGGGAGAAGAGAAGCGAAGGGGGCGAGGGGAGATGGGGGTGAAGGTTAAGGGGTGGCAGGGTGAAGGGGGAAGAGGTAAGAAAGGGAGAAAGTGATTTGTGAAAGAAAGGGGGGGGAAGGGTAGAAGAAGGAAGAAAAGAGTGAAAAGAAGTAAGAGACACGTGAATGAAAGACGGGAAAAAGGTGTTAGAAATAAGTGCGCTGCCTAGGAGTGACCTAAAATGTCACGTTAAAGTTAGAGGTTAGGACATGCAGCGTACAGGACTCACAATATCTTACGATAAGTAAAGAGTCAGGGCGTATCAGCTGAATGCACTATGTTCTAAGAGTACATGTAACGAAAGAAGACTAACAGTGGAGTCACATTTGCACTGACAGGCAACGGTACCGGCATTGAGTTGTGCAGTGTGGTAAAGAAAGAACCTGTAATATACAATGTTGTCACATTACATTCAGGGGCCCGGTAGGGTGCTGGCTTCTGTACCAGGCAAAATATTTATAAAGACAGACGGGGAAAAGATTTGTTGCATGCCAAATTAGAAACTAAATGGATGAGGACATTTACCAAAACGGAGACTTTACCTATTGCGGTCTCCAGATTGCAGTCCGATGCGGTCCGTCAGATGGTCAGAGCGCTTTTCCCGCAGTTATACGAAAATGCGAGGCGGGAGGCAACAGACGTTTTAGAGGCACTGCACTTCCGGTGTGAGATGTGAAATGTGCAAATATAAGTGGGAGTGGCCTGGTGCAGCCGCCATATTGAGAGTGTTTGTTAGATGCATACACTGAGATGATAAGCAATCTGTGAGATGCGTCAGGTGTGTAGGGTAAGGCGCGTCCGACTGATTATCCTGAAGCAATGATTAACCAAGGTTTGTGCTCTAGCCAGTGGGCTCGTCATGTTATGAGGGCCATCTTTCATATGGGCCGTTAGGTGGGATGATGAATCAGGCAATGGGCATTGAACCAATCTGAAAATAGACCGTGTAATGATAGAGAGACCCATGTTATAGCTGGGACATAACGGGTAAAAGAGTAACCAGAAGGGAGCCATTTAACGCCATGAGGTCCGGAGCCTAATAAGCCCAGTTTGTGTGGTGCAGGAGGCCCATGTGCAGGTCCTGCACTAGTATGCCTGCTGCGCTTCATGAAACATGAAGCGTGGCGTCTGTGAAGCATGCACCGTGCTGACATTAAGCATGGCGGCTGTGAAGTGGGCGCCGTGCTGATGAAAGGTGCACAGCCGGACACATACCCACAGAGGTGCCCGTAGTAAAAACAATTAAAAGCCGCTACTGCCATATTTAAAAATAAAGTGCAACGTCGTGGCGTGTCCCACTGTAAGTACTTACATGTTAATATAAACCAAGCAGGAGGCAGCTGCAGCCAAGGAGATCTATATAAAGATCAGCCGTTAAAAATTACGAGGAGAAGGAGCAAGCGTGGGCCCGAGCAGTTCCTGAGCCTAAACAAGCAAAAAGAAAGAGTGCTCAGAAAGTAATAAATAATATGACGAGTAAGACCACATGTAGCAGGGGCAGTCCTCATGGGAGGTTACAAAAGTAAAAAAAGGAGTGACTACTGAGTATATTAACCAATGACAAGCAGCCATTTACGAAGGACAATAAAAGGAGCCAATTCGAAAGATTGGTGTCGCTTAAAGCCCATATTCTAGATACAGCATGTCTCAAAGAGACAGTGCATGCGCTGCCTAGGCGATGGCCTAAAAAGGAAAAAAAAGTTGTTTAAACACAGCAGAAAACAAGCGGCATCTAATCG
The DNA here is from genome assembly GCA_963921515.1 of Calotriton arnoldi. Taxonomy (NCBI): domain Eukaryota; kingdom Metazoa; phylum Chordata; class Amphibia; order Caudata; family Salamandridae; genus Calotriton; species Calotriton arnoldi. The sequence goes on along the minus strand of CAWUFW010009690.1, from coordinate 557,818 downwards.
GAGTGAGTTGCATTTAGCGACCTTTAACATAAACATTTGAGGTAGATCAGATTGCGACCCACTTCAAATCGGAATTTTACAAACAGACCATTTTATGCATAGGTTGATTTGTAAAATTCTTTACTTATCTCAAACATACAGGTTGAAAGTTGCAATCAGTTTTTTGTGACCAGTAATTTTTCCATCTGTCCTCAAGCGCTTTATTTAAAATGATAGTGGAGTCTTGACTTGTCATCAAAAGCTAATCATGCTGAGCATAGGAACACGGAAAAAAATCTTGATTCCTTTTATTAGCAGCCTTATTCTCAGCAGTAGAAGTGTGACCGAGGAATTGGTTAGAGGCTTCAATAAAGCTAAGCAACCCAGTAAAACATATTACCTTACTGTAAATGCAGGGGAACTGAGGAATAGCCTTTACCTGGCCACTAAGTAAGTACTAATATCTACAAGGTGAATGCTATAGCCAAATCTACAGTGAGCCATTGTGGTAGATCCAAATTGAAATTCTACTATCCGAACTTCCTGCCTTCCCTCCATCCCATTCTGCGTTTTATCTCCCTCCCACATCTCTCTCCCACACTTATGCCTCCACCCAGTGTGTCCCCCATTCCCCTGTTTCTTTCATGCCACCCTCCTATTCTCACCCATCTTCTCTCATCTCTACTTTATTGGTTTCAGTTTACTGCACTGTTTCAACCCCGATGGCTGTTTCACGATAACTTGAGGTCTGTCTCAACTTTTCTCTTTCCCTATAAAACATCTTGACACCCATCAATAGATTGGCGCTGTTGAAAATTGTAAAATAAATAAATAATATCTCAATGAATGTGTAGCGTTAAGAAGCTGAAGACATTGAGGACCCACTTGTAGATGCTGCTTATTCAGTTGAAGATGGTGCAGATGAAAGAAATAACTGGCACCTTGCTATATACCTTACAGTCCGCCGAATCCTGCGGTGAGGTGTTAGATTCCTGAAAGGGTTCAGTAGTTGGTTTTTTAGGTCTCGGCCTGCACCAGCGCTTGCGCTGGTCTGGCCGAGAGTTTTAGTAAGTGGGTTTTGGAAGTGCAAACACTGGCTTTCGGCTGGCGACCAGCTTGAGTTCACGATGGCGTGCACGCGCAGCTGGCATCTGGGTTTCCTATCTCTTCCTCATTTCCTCGTCATGGCTCATTAACTCTCTGGACTCTGATGTTTCAATCGCAGCAGCAGCTCACATTACCAACTGAGGGCCCTGGACTACAGTCACATGAAAAACAACAGCGATTAGCATTGAAATGCAAGCTTTTTTTGTCTAGTTAGAAATATTGCTTCGGTGGGATGATTTCACCTTATATCGCTATTTGTTTTATATTGGGAGTCACAGCCTAATTACCAGTATTTTGGTCTCTCACTGTTTTTTTTTTTATTTATTCGCGCAAAGCACAAAGCTATATTTAAGGTTACTTTTTCCGCGTCACTTCACTCTATTTAAACTCCACACCCCCCACTCTTATTGTCTCTCTCCTTCTCTCTCTCTCCCCTCTCTAATTCTCTCTCTACTTAATTAACTGTCCCCTCTCTATCTTTTTTAGCCTTTCATTCTCTCTCACCCCTTTATCTGTTTCTCTTTCAAACTCCTTCATTCACTCTCTCTCCCTCTTCTTTCTCTCTCTCTATCCCGCTCCACTCTTTATTCTATGTACACCCTTTCTCTCTCTTTCTCTCTTACCACCCTCTCTAATTGGGCATTATATCTTCACTCTATCTCTCCCTCGGCAACACCACAGCATCACTCAGCGCAACCACAGCATCAATCAGAGCCAGCACAGCATCAATCAGAGCCAGCACAGCATCACTCAGCACCAACACAACATCTCTCAACGCCATCACAGCATCACTCAACGCCATCACAGCATCACTCAGTGCAACCACAGCATCACTCAGTGCAACCACAGCATCACTCAGCACAACCACAGCATTACTCAGCACAACCACAGCATCACTTAGCGCCACAACAGCATCACTCAGCGCCACCACAACATCACTCCACGCCACCACAGCATCACTCAGCACCACCATAGCTTTACTCAGCGACACCACATCATCACTCAGGGCCAACACTGCATCACTCAGCACCACCACAGGATGACTCAGCACCACCACAGCATCGCTCAGCACCACCACAGCATCGCTCAGCACCACCACAGCATCGCTCAGCACCACCACAGCATCGCTCAGCGCCACCACAGCATCGCTCAGCGCCACCACAGCATCGCTCAGCGCCACCACAGCATCGCTCAGCGCCACCACAGCATCGCTCAGAGCCACCACAGCATCTCTCAATGCCGCCACAGCATCGCTCAGCGCCGCCACTGCATCGCTCAGCGCCGCAACTGCATCGCTCAGCGCCGCCACTGCATCGCTCAGCGCCGCCACAGCATCACTCAGCGCCGCCACAGCATCACTCAGCGCCGCCACAGCATCACTCAGCGCCGCCACAGCATCACTCAGCGCCAAGACAATATCACTCAGCACCACCACAGCATCACTCAGCGCCAAGACAATATCACTCAGCACCACCACAGCATCACTCAGCACCACAGCAGTATCACTCAGCAACAACCGAGTATCATTCAGCATCACCTCAGCATCGTCTCCGCAACAGTCACCACCACCACCACCACTACCACCTCAGCATCACTCAGCACCACCTCAGCCTGCTCTCGGAATCTGGCATCTGTTGATTCTCCCTAGCGTCTGGCCGCTGCTAGTGTTATAATACAGGTACTAGTTCCCAACCTTCACCCTCCGATTGTTTATGCCCCCTCAAAAAAAAAAGCTTTAACAAACAACCATTGCCAGCATTGCAAAAACAAAAGAAAACTGAGGAAATTTTTTATTGTAAATACTTTTTTAATATGGTCGTTCAGATTTACATAATGCCTTCTTGGTCATATATAAAGTAACAAAAATGCTTCTGACACTTTTTTATTATAACTTTTCAGCATGCCGCACAGCAGCCACACTTCTCTACAGCACAGCTTGAAGACATTGGAAAAGTCAATAGCTCTGGCTAAACACTTATAAGGCCCCAAAGGCGAGACCTATTGGCTATGCCAATGCTTGTCTGTCAAGGGAAGAGACCTTCTTTCCTGTCGGGCAGATCCTGTCTGCTTCTGGGATGTACAGACTAAATGGCACCGCCATTCTTTGTGTAACACCCGTCTCCCAGAGGACGGGTGTGTGTACCAATAAAGGGGCCAGAGTGCCAAGGTAAAGGTCCAGTGATAGAAAGAAGATGGAGACTGGTACTTAAAATTCCCATTTGGGAAAAAAGTGAGAGCCTTTTAGTACAGAAAGGGTATATAAGGAACAAAATCCAGTCAGTCCCGGAGATGACACCGAACTGACAGGAGGTGTCCTAACCAAAGCTCTTTTATCTCTCTTACAGAGAGAAGGGGAACTAAACTCCAATGATACCTGAGAAGGAATTAGAGACTATAATATATTCCTAATCGCTGGGCGAGTATCCTGTCAAGAAACTAGAGAGAGTAATATATATTCCTGATTGCTGAGAGAGAACTGTACCAAGGGAGTGGAGGCTATGAAATCTTCTTTATTGCTGGCAGAGTTCTTACCAGGGGAACAGAGGCTATAAAAACATCACTGACCATTGTGAATAATGTTTGCAAACGATATTAACACACCTTATGTATGTGTTAATAACTCTGATGATTCCATATATAAAATAAGACCACTTCCTTCTTAAATGTAAGCTACGGACAAGCAAACATTAATAAATGCAATAGGTTTCGTCTGTGTGATTAATAATAAGCTGCAAGTTGTAGCTTGGTGAGCAGGTGCGCTACTGAAACTCCGTGAAAGTGTTCTGACTTGTTTATTGAGAAAGGCAATATATTGTGCTGTTACTGGTGGTACTATAAACCGTGGAAATTAGCTAAAGGGTGGAGGACAAAGAAAAAAACCAATCCCCCAGACAAGTACGCTTGAAATGGGTGCATCTTTGGGGAGATGAGATAAAGGGCGCAGGAAGAACCAGCCAAGCTCAGTGCAATTGCTGTGCAGGCAAAACCTAAAAAAATGTGTGCTGACACAAGGACATTCAATAAAAGACATCTGACGAACCAAAAACTTGCAGCCAGCAAAAGTATTCAGTTTTAAAACATTAACTCATATGGCGGCTTCTCATGGAAGCCTGAAACTAGCAACAAATGTATATCCAGTGTGCGTTCTATTATGTCTATGCAAGGTGCAGCAAAGCACTTAGGGAATCACTATATTAAGAATGCATGGCATAGGCGACAGATAAAACATCACGCTTAGTGCCTGCTGACCCAGGTGGGTAAATGATAACGTGTATTAACAGGAAAATATGTGACACTGGCAGTATTAGGAATCCAACCGGTGAAGTGCTGCTCTATTGACCAAAGCACTCACACCTGCGTCATCTCGGCTGCAGTGAGCAAATTTTGGGCGCACATCGGATATAGCCAGAGCTTTAAAAGAAATGCTCTACGAACAAATTAATTCAGTTGCATGTCACTGTCATAATAACTTCCACGCCCTCCTGCCTATGCAGGACACAGAATGAATAAATCAGTGGCACTCTTTAATAAAAAGCTACCAAGGGATATAAGTTCACGATTCATTAACGTCCTGAAACCAGTCCTTAAGAATGCCGTGACAACATGTCATTGAAACAAACAGATAAGCGTTTGATGCACCCATCAGCAGTAACGATATTCACTTCCATATAATGAAAATATTACAGCTACTATGGCGGTGCTAATAGCAAGAAACATTTTGCTCAGGCAGCAAAGCCTCTAACCAAAGGAATAAGGATAAAGCCGTAATCTTGGAAGTATTTCTCTCATTGCAGACTGCCAAAACAGCGAACACTTGAGCATGTTATTGAAAGTAGAGAATAAAGAGGCAGCCGCATCTTGCGCCTAAGCTGGCTAAATGTTTTTTGGGTGAAAGGCATGCACATGAAGGCGCGGGATCACTGTTAATATAAAGACAAAACAAGGACAGTGAGGCCTGATGTGGTCACTCCCTCACTGTCTGCAGAACAGAAAGAACTGATCCATGAGAATCGACAGTGGGGGGCGGAGGTGTCTATTATCACAGAGGCCGCCCCCGAAGGGGGCCTCTAGGGCCGGCGCCATAACCTACGCCGAGCCCCCGGGAAGAACTGGTTTGCGACGCATTGGAGCGCCCAGAAGCGGGAAAAGCACCCCACGCCCCCCGCTGCCACCGCCAAGAAGGCGCCAGGCCCCCATCCAATGGGGGGCCGGGCGGGGTACAAACCCCCCAATGGGGAGAAACCGCCAGCTAGGCGGGAAAGCAAAAATGGGGGATATAAGCGCCGCTCCCCAAGGCAGCTCCTATCTTCGTGGAGCAGGGGAGCAGCAGCGGCGCGCAACGGAAGTTTTTTATCGTACCTGATCGGCGTAGGATCGAAGTTCTCTACGATTGGACCGCGTCATTGGCAAGGATCAACCGCTGCTGCTGCCAGCCGGCAAGAAGGACGATCAAGGGCGGCCCACCTTCGCCTCCACTCGGCTGTTGTAAGCGGAGACTGCCAGCGTGGGGAGGGGCCCCCGGCTTGAGGGTGCCTTCGAGATCGTCGAGGTAGCAGGCCTCCACCGGCTAATTCTGCCGGGCGGAGAAGGAAGCTGTGAGCTGCCGGGGATGAGCGCACTACCCCGCCGGTGTCCCCTCCAACAGCTCGGCTGCTCCTGCGCCGTGGGGCCGCCCAGGAGGATAAGGGAGCTTTTTGAGCGGCCGGGGTGAGCGTCCTGCACTGCCGGTGTCCCGTTCCGACACTGCTCCAGCGACGTGGGGCCGCCCAAGAGGAGAGGAAGCGGTGAGCGGCCGGGGACGAGCGCCTGGCTCCGCCGGTGCCCCCTCTGAAGTCGCTTCTGCGACGTGGGCCTGCCCAGGAGGCGCACGTAACACAGGGAAGCTTCGCCGGGGCCGGAGTCGATTTCAGGAACTCCGGTGAGTCCGTGAACCAAGCAGCCTGAAAGCCGCTCAGCATATCACTCAGCCCGCCGACGCCGCATACTAGAGGAAGGGGCGTCGCGGGAGAGATGGCAGCGGGGACAACCAAGGCAAGCGGCTCAGCATCTGGGAAGCGCAGCGGTGGGTGCAATAGGGACGGTGGCATCCCGCTAGCGCGGCCCAGAGTGAAGGGGGTCTCGTCATTTCCGGTAACCGATTCCTAAGCCCGGCCTTAAAGAAAACAAGAGATTTTGCACGTGATCTCCTTGCAATTTTAGTTCGGCACCACACAGGGGGGCGGAGTGAAACACCGGTCACACGTGTGGAGAACCGGTAATAGAAAAAAGCTGAAGGAACAACAAAATTGCTCGAGGGTGACACCTCCAACGAGATCGGAGGCTTGCAAAGGGAACAAGGAGTTAGCATCACGAACAAGGAGCACCAAGGGCGTCTCAAGCACAGATTGACCAGCGTTTGGTGCATATTATTAGCGGCAGCACCCCGCTTCAGCAGAGGTTGAGTGGAACTGGTCCACAGACCCAGCCAGGCACAGTTGGTGCATAAGGACCAGCGGCAGCACCCCGCTATATAAAATAAAATAAAAAAAGAAGGCAATGGCTAACCAAGCAGAGGACCTGGGAGAGTTGCTGAGGCGAATCCGGGCAGCATCCGAGGTCCACAGGAGCGAATGGCTGCAGCCACACTTGTTGCAGGACGCCGGGGAAGGACCGAGCAACCAACAACCCGAGGAAACTGATGAACCAGCGCCCAAGAGGAGAAGGAGGGCTCCAGCCAAGCTAGCGGGAGCAGCGGCACCCAAGAAAGCGTACCAGAGAAAAACCCTGCCGCCTGTAGCCAACCCGGCGACGGCAGGACCAAGCAGTGGGACCAGCGCCGCAGCAGCAAGTGGTGAGCATATTAGTTCAATAGTGCAAGAATGCTTCAAAACAATGGCACCACTGTTGCTTAAAGGGTTGAGTGCACAGGGACTGGGGAATGCAGGCGCTCAAACAGAGGGGGATGCGTCAGGGGTTTCGTGGCACTTATTAGACCTAGGGTGGGCACGCCAGGAGCGCTTGAGGGGCCAGGGCACACAGGAAGCGCGGGGGAAATGGGATCCCCCATAGCAGCATGGGGCAGCGCAGCCACAACAAGCGACCCGCCCAGTGCTCCCACGGCGCCATAACCTGAATTAGGCCCTCACCTGGTCCAGCATCACTGACCACTATGGCCACAGGGCTAGCAAGTCTTATCCCGCAGACAGTCAAAGAACGGATTTGGAGGAAGGAATTTATAGATATTTTTACACTGTTAGAAATACAATTAGACGGGCTGGACCTGACAGTCTGTGACAAGAAGGACGAGGATAGAAGGGAAAGGAGAAAAGAAAGGAAGGAAAGAAACTTTGATAATTGGTTGGATGCGTTCAGGATAATGGCATGCATAATTGTAGAAAAATTCCCACGCTGCGCAGCCGATCTATGGCTCTACGAGGCCAACATACATAACGCACAAAGGCAATTCTCTGGGGACGCCTGGCTGGAATACGATAAAGGTTTCCGTTTGAAGATGCAAACACACCCAGAGATGGAATGGAATGAGGAGGATGTATCTGGGTTCATACACAAGATGATGGTAGCTAAGGAGGCCAAGGCGTGGGCAGGGAGGAACGAGCAGCCCTTTTGAGGTTCCTACCACAAAGGGAAGGGTAGGACATTCCACAAAAACAAACCATTCAACACATGGAAGGCCCCTCCGCCTAGCGCGTCAGCAGCCATATGCTGGAAATATGAGTCCAACGAATGCACTTGGGGGGCCTCGTGTAAGTTTCAACACATTTGCTCCTCGTGTGGCGGAGGACACCCTGCTTCAGGGTGTAGACGGAAAAAGGAGCAGAACAGAAAGAACTGATCCATGAGAATCGACAGTGGGGGGCGGAGGTGTCTATTATGCACACTTCGTCAAAATAAACAGACATATACAACTGAAAAGCAGTGAGCACTAAACACAGCAGCCTTTGTAACCTCAAGCCCCGTGTTAGGCAGCCAGTGAGCGCTATGCCATGCAGCCAGCTTTATTTACAAAATATCAAGTTCCCCCCTTCCATACCCCAAGCACTCACTTTCCTTACGGCACGCACCTGTAAAAGATGACCTGGGGGAGTGGACGGCCGCATTCTCACCTCGGTACCCGCTCGCATGCGGTAGGTAATTGTGTGAATAAGTGAGCCATTGAGAAGCTCTTAATCCGCGGCACATCCGATGATCAGCCCATTCAGAGCACTCGTGCCATGCTAATGTTGTGTAACGCAGGACCTTGCTTGGCATCGAGCAGGCAACTCACGCGGGGCTCTGCACAGCAGCGTAGTTAGGGTGTCATGTGCCCCTGCAGACCCATTCATTTTTACTATGGAATATTTGATTTTTTTTAGAGCGCTTTAGAAAGTAGTACACTTTGGAACTAAGTAAATAAAGGGAATCACATGGGAATAGAACATACCTGACTCCCTCTACATTGGACGTAAATCTATTCCTTGTGTACAACTTTTATGGATTTGGACAGAAAGAGGAAGTATAAGCTCGCCTTTTGTACAAAGAACTGGTTTATCATAGGAGCTGAAAATATAATGCAATGTCAGTAAGGGAAAGTGTTTCTGTCCAGGGCTGGACACAAATGTTTTGCCTTCTTTTCTAGCTCAGATAACTAGAAAAATGAGCCACTCCCTCCTGTACCCATGATGTTGAAAATGCTCATTTTAAACAAACAGTGTCTCTAAGAATGAGTTACTGATAAGAATAAAAAAGCCAGTAAGGTGTAAGAGGTATAAAAAAGCAATAGGAACACACATTGCAGGACAAGTACCAGGCACTAAACTTCCTTAGTAAAAGGACAGAGCAGGATCTGTAAAGGCAGGAAAAGTCCTGGTGATTCCTAAGGAGGAAAAAGCACTAAGAAAAAAAACATTGAGACAAAAATCTGGAACAAGAAGCTGATTAATGGGGCAAAAAAAAATGATTCCAAATGCCTTGTAGCTCAAGGGTTCTTGGTTACACTCTTCTTGTATAAGAGCAAACAGGAAGTGATCCCATGATTCCTTAGAAATTCCATCTTAAGTTGCAAAAAGCTAGTGAAATGAAAGGAACTTGCCTTCATGGATCTGGAAAAAGAACTGAGTCTGTCAAGTACAGGCAAATTCCTGTTGTTGGGGCACACAGCACCGTGTTTTGTGATTAGTCCGAGTCCTTTATGTGTATCATTGTTCAAAGTGTCCAGTGCTGCTAGGAGGAGGCAGAGCCACCCAGTCTTCCTCAGCTGGAAAGATTCCAAAAGTAAGAGAAGATTCTCCGACCACTCAGGCAATCAATAGTCGCGGTTTTAACAAGTGTTCTTTATTGTACCACTATTAATCCATTCTTCCCTCGCCAACACGTGTTTCGTCTTTTGCTGGTACAGTAACAGCAGATTTCGTTAGGGCTAATCAAGCGATGAATGATATTGTTGTCGTGCAAAGTAGGATAACACAGTATTTCTCTTAAGCACCCACTGCCTAGTATGTAGCGCTTGGCGTGTGTAGTCTAAAAGCATCAGTTCTGTAGGAGAGTAGTCGGCACAACAACAATCTCATACATCGCTTGATTAGCCCTGATGAAGTCTGCTGTTACTGTACCAGCAAAAGACGAAACACGTGTTGGCGAGGTTAGAATGGATTAATGGAAGTACAATAAAGAACACTTGTTGAAACCGCAACATCAACTATTGATTGCCTGAGTGCTCGGAGAATCTTCTCTCAAATTCCTGTTGTGTAGTCCAGCACACTGGACTACGGCAGCTCACTCTATGCAAGAATGCCAGTCCACCTCCTCCAAGACTCCAGATCATCCAGAACTCTGCCACCAAACTCATATGGACCTCCCTCGATGTACCCACATCACTTCCCACCTGAGGCAGCTGCACTGGTTCCTGTTCCAGAAACACACACGTTCAAGGCTCTGACTACTCCAGACCATCCTACCTCAACTACCGCCTCTACTTCCATCAACCCTCCAGACACCTTTGCTGTGCTTCTCTCGGCCAAGTTGCCCCCGCATACGCTGAAGCAGAGCGGGAGGCTGAACATTCTCCCATGTTGCAGTAAAGTCCTGGAATGACCTCCCTCTCCACATCGGGACCTCCACGTTGCTGCTGGAACTCTGAAAGACGCTGAAGACCTGGCTCATTGACTAGCACCCTAGTCCCTCCACAGACCACTGCTAGACTCAGTTTTCACCTTCATAGCGCCTGGATACAATCACGGGTGGTAAGCCGCGTTCTGCAAAGCCACTAACAAAACAACACAGACCGCACTCAACACTGTTATGAGTTCAGGCCTCCAGTACAACAGCTGATGGCATTCTAGTTGTTCTCAGCACACAAAGCCGGGAACGAAGCCAGGTCTGTGCCTAAAGCCATCATGAGGCAGGACAGAAACGTGTCATGCACTGCCACCCATGTGGATTGTCCAACACCTGCAGAGAAATACCTCCTGCATAAGTTTTGTGTTGAACCTTTAATTTTCTTATGTATCATGCAGAACGTTATGAATTAAGACAGTTCCAAGATGGATTGTTTATATTGGATCTCACAGGAATTAGGTCTATGGCACTGGGATTGTTTGGTGCTAGAGGGCTTTGTTCCTGAACAAAGCTTAAATCAAAGTATTTGCTGCCAGAGACATCCTGCTGCAACAATTGGCGACAATTTGGCCACTGGTGCCAGAAGGAGAACACCTGGTAGGCAAGGAAAATTAGTTGTGCACTAAAGAAATGGTATTATGTTTTACTTTTCAACATCAACTACATCTACACTTTGAAATGAAATGAAAAATGTTTTTGTATAGCGCATGGCTACCCGGAAGCATCCCAGCGCTGCGGAGGTGGCTAGAGGGCAGATGGAATTACGGAAATAGCCAAGTTTTCAGATGTTTGCGGAATGTCAAGTGGTTGGTGAGAGGGAGAGAGTTCCAGAGTCTGGAGGCGTTATAAGAAAAGAGGCGGCCACCTGTCCGTGCCTTCTTAATTTTTGGGGTGTCGGCCAGGGAGAGATCATCAGAGCGTAGTTTTCTATTGGCTTTATATGGTTTGATCAGGTTTTTTATAATAGGAGGACCCTTGCCCTGGAAGATTTTGTGCGTGATGCAAAGGGCTTTAAAATGAATTCTCTCCTGTATCGGGAGCCAGTGGAGTGATCTTAAGGCAGGCTTGGCAGAGCACCGGTTTTTTGTGCCTGTGAGAAGTCTTGCTGCCGAATTCTGGACCACCTGTAGCTTAGCGATGACTGATTTGGGGGCCCCCAGATAGAGGGCGTTGCCGTAGTCCAGTCTGGAGAGGATAAGCGCCTGGATTAGGAGCTTTCTAGAGTGGCAGGGTAGGAGAGGCAGTATTTTCCGCGTGGTTCGGAGCAGACCATAGCAAACAGCGGCGGTTTTCCTTGCTTGGGTCCTGAAAGTGAGGTCCTGGTCGAGCCAGATGCTCAAGCTCTTTATCTCTTTTTTTGGCAAAGGAGCTGGTCCCATACAGGTCGGCCACAGAGTGTTGGGGTTAAATGTAGATTGGTCGCCCAGCAGTAAGAGCTCCGTTTTTCGCCGTTAAGTTTGAGGTGTGCTCTGTTCATCCAGCAAGTTACTTCTTTGAGGCAGGAGCACAGATCCACCGGGACTGTTCCACCTGATTCAGTGTTACGATTAGTTGGGTGTCATCCGCGTAAGTAACCAGTTTAATTCCGAATGGGGTTACTATTTCTGCCAGTGGGGACATGTACACATTAAAAAGTGTAGGGCTCAAAGATGAGCCCTGGGGAACCCCACAGTGGAGTGGTACTGGTTGGGACCGGATGTTACCTTCAAATACCTGGAAGGTTCTCTTTTCCAGGAATGATTTCAGCCTGGATAAGGCCGAGCCTGTCACTCCTACTTTTTGAGACGGTGTACCAGAGTGCAGTGGTTCACCGTGTCGAAGGCTGCACTTAGGTCCAGGAGGATAATGGCGGCGGATCCCCCCCCCGAGTCAAGAATCTTTCTAGCTTCCTCCACCACCGCTATCAGTGCAGTCTCAGTGCCCTGGCCAGGGCGGAAACCCGTCTGAGAAGAGTGGAGAAGTCCAAAAGACTCGAGGTGAGCAGAGAGTTGGCAATTTACATATTTTTCTGCAACCTTGCTAATTCCAGGTAGCAAGGAGATGGGGTGATAGTTGCTCATCTCTGTGGGATCTAGGTGTTTTTTTTTTAGTAGGACTCACAAATGAGACTTGCTCGGAGGCAATCTCCTCATAGTATTAATGTATTAAACTTGTATTGTTATACTAACTTTACATACACAACATAAATAGTTATGAAGCTTGCCTATGTGTTCTAACTAACAAATAACGCTTGTTTGTTCTAAAATGGCCGCTAAAACGCGGGAAACTCTTCTGCGCATGTCTCAACCATATCACATGGTGTGACGTCTTACTTTGCTTGGTGGGAAAATTCTGCTTCTGCGCAGTGTGTTCTAAAATGGCTGCTTAATGTTTTCACATGCTACAGCTTGCTCTCGTGTTATAATTAAATTGTCGTTTTCTTAACGCTACTAATGCGGGATAGAATTTATAAATAAATGGGAATAGAGTAGAGAGAGTGGGTATACAGTGAAACATTTTATTTGTGATTTTAATATTTTCTTCTTGTACTTTTATTAGTTTGTAAACTTGGGCCTGGGGTTGATGAACTGAAACTCGAGAGACAATGATTCTGCGCATGCGTCTTACATGTCTGCCAAGAGAGAAGGATGAAGTCAACCTGGACGTCGTCCAAGGCCATGACCTGATGGCCGAAATTGCTGTACCCATGTCTTTCCTGTTGAAAATGAAACATTGTACATGGAGAATGTATAATTTTGTCATGAGACGGGTGGGAAATAAAGCCAATGTATTAAATTTGATGGGCGGTATTTAAAAACAATGGTCTTCAGAAATCAAACTAAATTCATATGGTGTGAGGATCAACCCCCTGTCCCTGTCCAATCAGAAGTAGTGGCCCCATATATTTGCAACATTAATGGGAGGTACATGGGCGTAGAAGGGTATAATAGATATAGAATAAGCTAATTAGTTAGAGCTTACTCTCAGAACACACAGAAGAGCTCCAGACCGCCAAGCTGATCGATTGCAGACTGAATCCCTGTCCAGAAGAGGTCCTGAGGAGGGGGCAGCGAAGTCCATTTGAAGGGAGACACGGGAGAATCGAGGAGAAGCGGAGTATCAGAGAGGGGAACGACGCAGGCGTCATAGGTAGAGAGGTCACCGGTCCTGTCCTGATCCTGGAGGAGGTCTTGCTCTTCATCCTTCCTGGGTCCCATCTTTTCCAACTCCTTGGCCAAGGGGTTTGGTTCTCGCACTTTAGGTAAATATATGTAACCTTTAGTTGCGCTGCTGTCTCTATTTTCTCCTTTCTGAGGGACCGTCATTAATCAATAATTGACTTCTTGTGCTTTATCCTTGATATGCGATTAAGTATCATGCAGCTCTGTATTTTACTCTGCTAAATCTTTAGATAAACATTTTAAAAACTTCCTGACTCAGTGATTATTTCAGGATTTATGAACCGTAATGAATGTCTCTCATTTTAAACTTCCTAATTAACAGAGGATCCATTGGTAAGTCATTACTCTTCAATCAGAAGGTAATTGGTAGCAGGGATTTTGATAAAGAGTAACAACTGACACCACCAGCGTGAAACACTAGCGTAGTATGAATGTATGGGCCCAAGTGAGTATCTGTTGTATGAATGCTCGTTGCTAGTATCGCGCTGGATCAGTTTTCTGGCTAGCAGAGGATGGTTAGGATTCTACTTTGTTAATTGGGTAATGAGAATTGTATTTTTTATGAACTAACGCCTGTTATTGTTTAAAAGTTTTGTTTTATGTTGTCCAGAATTCCCCGGGGAGGAAAATTGAATAGCAGGTGGTAAGTGAAAGCCATACTGCAGTGAGGTTATCTGTCAGGCAGAAATAGTACTGAAAAGTTAGGTAGGGCTATCAGTACTCGTTAGGGACTCTATGCGTGTGAGTAATAGCAAAAGGAATATGCTGGTGAAAATTTGATGTTATATCACCTAGAAAGGGTAACATTGGAAAAGTAACAGGTATTTTTGATGCTCGAGTGAAGAGTAAACGGAAGCGTTTTACTCGTAGTATATGTTTAGTAAACGGAAAGGGTTTACTAGTGTGGACGAAAACTATCTTTTTCAAATTAGAGAAACTGGCACAATAGCGAATGTTTTATGTTGTTACTGAATTTTAATTAAAGTCGTAGAGAAAATAAAGTTTTGCGTACGATTTTGTAAAGAGAGGGTCAGCTGCCGGAGAGGGAGTTGACATCACAAAGCGCCGCGCTGGGATTGGTTGAAACCGCGGGCGTGGAAGACTCTTGTAAAGGAGGGGTCAGTAGTCAGGAGTAATACTGACGTCACAGGTGCCGTGCTGGGATTGGTTGAAACAGCGAGGGACAGAAAAGCGCAGATTGTAAAGGAGGGGTTGACAGACCAACGTCATAGAAAAGGCAGCGCTAGGATTGGTTCAGAGACAAAAGTAAACTGGAATTTGATTGGTTGCTAATATAGAAACAGAAATCCTAGTGGATAGTGGAGATTGCATGTTAAAACGCGATCCAACTTTAATAGGAACTCGTCCGGATAGGAGATTCCTAGGTTTTGCAGAATATAACTTTATACACCGAGGTTTACCTAAAATGTACGGGGAGAAGAGGAAAATGTCATTCCTACAAAAGATTAAGAATTATTTTAAAAAGGATAAGCCAATCAAAACTAGAGAAGGAATTATCATTCCACCAGCTAAAACGCCCGCTTCATTCATGATGATGGAAAGAGGTTATCATACCTGTGTATGGTTAGAGAATTGGATAGAATATACCAAAAATGATGGAATATTAAAATTTCCCGAGAATGGTACTTTTAATGGAAGGATTCTTCAAAATTTGAGATTGAGGATGAATGATTTAGAACCAAGACCAAGACTAACCCAATACGAAGCCTTAGAGGAGTGGGAAACTGAGGCATTTGAACGTGATCGAGCCAGATGTAGTAGGGGTTATCGGGGATTTTTCCCTAGATACCAAAATGAGTCAAGGGACGGTCAGATGAAACAGTGGAGAAGAGCGATGCTTACAGAGGGACTGTATCCAATATTGACAGAAGAAGAACTGTTAGGGAGCAAATGCACAGAAAAGACAAAACACTTAAATAGGTGTGGAGATTCTGAAGATGAATTTATGGAAGAGTTATTAAAGAACCCACCACCATATCAGGAAGGGACAAAGGGATGTACCCCAAGTGCACCACCGTTAAAAACACCATTGGTACCGCAAGTATTGCATGATTCCACACCTAGTAGGGTACTTCACGATAAAGAAAAGGAAGCTCTAGATAAAACCAGAGCAGAATTAATACAGAAAATAACACAAATAAAAGTGCATCCTGATTCCTTGACCATACCTGTAACAATTGGTCCAGTAGTTCCATTATATAGTGATAAGGTAAACTATCCCCAGCCGCTAGTTACGCCTACTCCTGTGAGCATTCCGAAACCTGACGCAGTAGTAATGGTTGAGGATCATTTTAGTGATTGTGAATCTATGATATCATTGATGGATTTGCCAATTCGAGAGTCTGTGAATAGTACTCCCAGAAGAGCTACACCTGGTTGCTCAAAAGATGTAAACATAATAACCTCATCAGGATCCAAAAGTGCCACAGTAGTTACTGCAGAAGATTTAGAAAGGTGGGCACAAGGATCAGACAAACAGAGTACACCACCAAAGGTCACGGACATTTTTAAATTAAAGGTCGAATTAGAAGAAATTATAGCAGGAAATGTAGGGATAGACCGTCTAAATACATATGATGAAGAAGAATTGTAACTCGTGTGTAGAAGCATCACAAGAAATGTGAAAATATTCCATGAAAAATTATCAGATTTAGCTCTGCAGATGGGAATTGAAATAGGGAAGTCAAAGCTGTTACAGAAACCCTATAGAGCAGATTTTTCAGACAAAGATTTAGAAAACATGAATGCCTCTGGTAGAAAATTACAAATAAAAGAATTAATGACAGTCTTACAGAAATGGGGAGACCTAGATAAATGGAGAGTTAGATGGACTAAGAAAAAGGAAGAAGCACGATATAGTAGAGCAGCTTCTGAATATTTAATGAAGGAAACAGGGAAAGCAGATCAAATGTGCCCGATGCGAGAAGTTCCAGGAGGGGGATATGTACATGTCCCATGGAGCAGACAGGATATTTTATCCTTTACGAATGATTACCCAAAGTTAAGAGAGAAGCCAATTGAATGGTATAAGCAAGTTGTAAGGTTTGTGAAGGTGTCAAAGGTATTGTTGAAGGACTTGGATGGTCTGTTTGACATAGTGGTACCTGCCGATTTATGGACAGATTGTAAAATTACAGTTGATTGGCCAAGTGAAGAGTATCCCAGAGATCCCAAGACAGGTGCCCCGTCAAATGATGTAATGAAAAAGTATCAGCAGGTAATAACTTACCTGAAAGGGAAAATACCACCGAAAGAAACAGATTGGGTGAAAATAGACAGAACTACTCAAGAAGCCAGTGAATCAGTACACGAGTACTATGAATGTTTATTGCAGGTATTCAAACAGTATAGTGGCTTTGAGGATATTGGAGACAAGAACATGAGTCAGTTTGTTTACCGATTTTTATGGCCTGAAGCCAGAGATTTGTCAGATGATTAAGCAGCACATGTTGTGTTGGCAGGGGAAACCGATCGACGAGATTTTGAAATATGCGAAATATTGTGGAGATGGCATTGAGGATAGGCACAAGAAACTGCAAGAGAAAGTGATGTGGGCTCAGGTAAAAATGGCCGAGAAACAGGGAATTAATTTGGATAATCCAAGCAAAAATCAGGGAAAAGATTGTGGATCGAATGCTGATACTGGGAATGGTGGAAAAGTGAGAGGACGAATGAGCAGAGAAGAAGCTAAAAAGAAATTTCCTTGTCATGGATGCGGAAAGTTGGGGCATTGGAAGGATGAATGCAAAAAGATACGGAATAATAATGGCCCAAATCAAAATTTAAATCCACAGACGCAGAATTACTCACAGCAGGGTGTAAATCCTCAGAGTCAGTTGCCACCTGCACCTGTACAGGGTAATGTAAGCAGAGCAAAGCACGGTACAGACATTGGATATCAAGGAGGAAGTGGTAAGAATGATTATGTAACCTCACAGTTTCTTTTACAGGACGATTTCTGTCAGTACAGTTCATGACGGTGCCTAGGAGAGGGGAAGAAGGAGTGCGTACTTGGCGCATCCTTACCGGTAGATCAGTCAGGTCCATATGTTGAAGGGAATGTGAAGGGTAATGATTTTACTTTTCTTTTGGACACTGGTGCTACCCGGTCTACTGTGAGAACAGCAGACATTCCAGACCTTCCTCTCTCTGGAGAAGCTATCCAAGTGTGGGAGTAGCTAATCGGAAGATTAGAACACCTCTTACTGAACCAATGGAAGATAAAATTGGAAATTTTAGAGAAATGCATCAATTTGTAGTGTGTGATTCTAATCCAGTAAATTTATTGGGCAGAGATTTGTTGTGTAAAATGAACTGCACAATATTCTGCACACCGGATGGTGTGGCAATTCAGACCCCTGATGAAGACCATGTATATAAATTTATGATTGCAAAACAAGGTACAGAGGTAGATGAGATGTTCTCTTTGATAACAAAAGACGAGTTACCAGAGGAATTAAAGACTACAGTAAATCCCATAGTATGGGATTTCACGGGAAAAGAAGTAGGACTTATGGCCAAAATAGACCCAGTTAAAATTACTGTAAAAGAAGGTGCCATTTTCCTGAATACTAGGCAGTACAAAATGAGTGCAGAAGTAAAAGCAGGAGTTATTGAAGAAATCGATCGAATGGTAAAACAAAACATACTAAAAGAAGTAATGAGTAGTTCATGTAATTCACCGATAATGGGTTTGAAGAAACCTAGTGGGAAATATAGGATTGTTCAAGATTTGAGAAAAATAAATAAGATTGTGGAACCTTGTTGACCTATAGTGCCAAATCCTGCAGCAATTCTATACCAGATCCCTTGGAGTGCAGGATGGTTCACTGTGATTGATTTATGTCAAGCGTTCTTTTCAATACCATTGCACCCAGACAGCCAGTATCTTTTCTCATTTAAATTAGAGAATAAGGTCTATGTATGGAATCGTGTTCCTCGGGGGTACACGGAAAGTCCTTCAATTTTCAATCAGATATTGAAAAAGTGCTTGGAGAAGCTAGTAATGCCAGGAAGCTCAGTCTTAGTGCAGTATATAGACGACTTATTAGTGGCATCTAACACCAGAGAAGACTGTGTTGTTGATTCTATTGCATTACTGAATCTTTTGGCCGAAGAAGGGCATAAGGTCTCACCTGAAAAACTGCAGTTTTGTACAACAACAGTTAAGTATCTAGGACATCAAATTGAGAGGGGAAAAAGAAGAATAACCTCTGAAAGAGTAAAATTGATCAAGAAAATGCAAATGCCTAACACCCAACGGGAAGTGAGAATGTTTCTTGGGGTAGTGGGTTATTGTCGACAGTGGATACTAGGTTTTTCCTTGTTAGCGAAGCCCCTAATACAGATGACGAAAAAGAAGGCAAAGGACCCAGTTGAATGGGATGATGAAGGCGTAGGAGCTTTTGTAAAATTGAGAAATGCTTTGTGTGCAGCGCCTGCCTTAGGCATGCCTGATTATAAGAAAGAATTCGCATTATTCTGTCACGAGAGAGAAAATTGTGCACTCTCAGTCCTAACTCAGAGACATGGTCTAGACAGACGTCCTATAGCATATTTTTCTGCTACATTGGACCCAGTAGCAGCTGCGTTGCTGGCTGCTTGAAAGCAGTGGCAGCTACCTGTTTGAGTATTGAACAAAGTGAGTCAATTGTAATGGGACACCCTGTAAAAGTGTTTGTTCCACATGCAGTTGTGATTCTGTTGACAAGAACCCGAACTCAGCATCTTACTCCTAGTCGGCTGACTAAATATGAAAGAATAATACTAGGTGCTGAAAATGTGACCATGGTAAGGTGCACAATAGTAAATCCAGCTACCTTACTACCAGACCCATATCATGAGGAAATTAAAGATGACGAAGAAGAAGAACATGATTGCTTACAAGTCACAGAGTTGTGCACAAAACCACGTCCTGACATTCAGGAAGTGCCCCTTAGGAAACCAGACAGAGAGCTGTTTGTTGATGGTTCATGCCAAAGGCATGAAGATGGTAAACTAACTGCAGCATATGCAGTATGTGAATTAACTGGAATAGTCGAAGCATCCTATTTACCAGGAGTAAAATCTGCACAAGTAGCTGAATTGATTGCTTTGATAAAAGCTTGCAAAATTGGGAGGAATCAAAAAGTAACTATATTTACAGATAGCCAATATGGTTACGGGGTTGTGCATGATTTTGGCCAACTATGGATGCAGAGGGATTTCATGACTTCCTCAGGATCCCCCATAAAAAATGGACAGTTTGTGAGGGAATTGCTCGAAGCAATACAATCACCAAAAGAATTGGCTGTGGTGAAATGTGCCGCACACCAGTCAGGAGATGACTGGGTGGTAGTCGGCAACAGATATGCAGACCTTGTGGCTCAACATTGTGCCAAAAACAGAATGGCGGTGAATAAAAGGGTGGAAAGAATGGGAATCAGCTGCCAACTTTTGCTGTGTGCACCTCCTGAAACATGGAATGATGTGAAACGATTGCAAGATGATGATGCTGATGAGAATGAGAAGAATATATGGATTAAAGTGGGATGTTCTCAAAGGGAGGATGACGAAGTATGGATCTGTGCCGATGGCAGACCAGTCATGCCCGACTGTCTGCTCTCACAAATGGCCAGGATGTATCATGGAGACACACATATAGGGAGAGATGCAATGATTAGGCTCTTCAGACAAAATTGGTACAATCCCAAATTCAGGGCTGTAGCAGAGAGTCTTTGCCAGAGATGTTTGACTTGCCAAATGCATAATCCAGGAAGGAAGACAATAATCGGGTTTGGAAAGATTGGAAAGGCAGAGGGTCCATTCATAAGACTTCAGTTTGATTTTATCCAGTTACCACCATGCAGAGGGCTGAAATATGTACTTGTCATAGTATGTTTGTTTTCAAAATGGGTGGAGGCTTACCCTACCAGGAGGAATGACAGCATTACAGTCGCAAAGCTGTTGCTACGAGAACTTATTCCTAGATTTGGTTTTCCAGTAACTTTGGAATCGGATAGAGGAAAACACTTTAACAGTGAAGTGATTAAAATAATCTGTGAAGCATTCCAAATTGAGCAAAAATTGCACTGTGCATATCGTCCCGAGGCGTCTGGAGTGGTTGAGCAATTGAATGGCACAATAAAATCCAGACTGGGAAAAATGTGTGCATCAACATCATTGAGTTGGCCAGATGCATTGTCACTTGTCTTAATGGGACTCAGAAGCATTCCTGATAGAAATACCGGATTGAGTCCCCACGAGATAATGATGGGAAGAACAATGAGACAAGCACATGTTCCCATAAATAAACTGGTGACTATATCTGATGATATGGTTCTGGATTATTGCAAAGGATTGGCTGACCTAGTGCGTTCTGTCTCTCACCAGGTTGGAGAAGACGCAGTTTCCAGGCAGCCTGAACAAGAACATGATCTGAATCCTGGTGACTGGGTGGTAGTGAAGAATCACACCAGAGAAAAGTGTCTTATCACCTAGGTGGAGCGAACCTTGTCAGATCATACTGATTACAAACACCGCTGTGAAGTGTGCAGGATTTCCTAATTGGATTCATGTAAGCCACACTAAAAGAGTACCAGACCCTGAAGAAGAAAATCCTCAGACAGTAACGATCACTGAGGAAGCTGAAGGTTGCCCAGCTGAAGAATCTCAGGAGCAAGATTCGAGGGAAGCTGACTAAGAACAACCAAGCACGAGTCAGGACTGGATACCAGTGGTGGAAATTCCTGAAGTTTACTACAGAACAAGAAGTCAAGCAAATTTAGAAGAAATTACAGAAGATCAGTTAGGTGAAGAAGAAGCAGCTCAGGAAAGAGAAGAAGAAGAAACAATAAGAGAACCTGAGCAGGACCAGATAGGGAGAGAAAACTGGGCTCAAAATAGTGAAGAACGAAGAAATTTTGAGCAGGGACAGAGAGGTCTAGAAGAATGCGGTCAGGCTGCAGAAGTACAAAGTGCAATAAGCCCTGATCAGGACCAGTTAGATCAAGGAAAACACATTCAATCAGAAGATCTCGAAATTCCTGAACCTGAAGACGAAAATCCTGAACAAAGTCAGCTATCAGAAACTGACAGTGGAGCTGCTGATAAGAAACCGATCAGACCTGAAAAAGAACAGATAAAAGAAACTGTAATTGTCGAGAACAAGATTGTAACACAACTTGAAAATAAAAGGATTTCTGAAGAAGAAAGCAAAGAGACAGTGCAATCACAGAAAACAAGAAAAGGTGATCATTGGCCTAGTGTCATTAAAAGAGTGAAATACCACGTAAGAACCAGAAGTGAGGATCCAGAACAAGTAAACGAAGTAACAAGCCAAACAGGACAGGAAAACGAAACTGAGAAACGGAGAAGCAAAAGACTGAAACTTATTAACAATAAGTTTAAAGGTCCTGACTGGACTTACATCATTCTTGAAGACTACGAGAGTTCAGAATCAAGTGAAAGTGGTGACGAAGGAACAAGTGCAGAACTGGTCTGTGAAACAGAAACCAGACCACCTTGATAACATGAAGAAGTTGCACAAAGAAAATTAAAGAAAAATAGATAAGAAGAGCAATCTTCTTTGTCAAAATGTCCGATGATAGAGTTTCTGGGAGACCAAAACGAAAATGTTGTAGGAGATTCTGTGCTATATGCATATGCAGTCTAGTAGTAGTACTTGTAGCATGGTTAGTACTGATCGTAGCAATTCCGTATCTGATGATAATGGATAAAAAGATTAACAATGAAACGAAGGAAAAGTTAGACAACTTGAAAGTAATAGAGTAGAATTAATGTCAGAAGATGATTCAGAATTTCTTCATGAAGTAACAGATAACGACACTACTTTAAATGTTTTCACAAAGTTACTGTTTCAATACGTAGATACTATGGAGGTTAGCAATTGTTATGTTTGCATGAAGTTACCCGAATCAGTAGCAGAAGGGTTAACATACCACCACTTGCCACTAACGTATGGCATATCATGTAGTGTATTAACAAGTTTGTTTTATAGAACAGGGAGAATTCAGTATTATTATTCAAACATAGATGTGATATTTTCTGAGGTTCCGATTCGCATGAGTATGAACCCAGTGCATAGTAGTCAAGATGCACAGTTTATGGGAGAGTTTTTCTTAACAATGAAATCAATAGACATAACACATGCACATAGAAACAATTTAACATGTTCTTTACATGAAGAAGAAAAGATATTTTTGAATTTAGTAGAAGATAGAAGACAAGATTTTCAAAAGAAAGCTTCTGAGCATAAGGCTCATTTGCCACCTTGGGCTGAGAAAGAGGGTAGTTACACACCTCAAGGCTCAAGCTGCTATGGCTCTGGATTTTGTAAAAACAAGGAAAATTTGTCTACATAGATTAAGGACTGACTATAACAATGTTTTCATTGGTACCAGTGAATGTGAACACAATTTCTTAATTCTTGGAGGTTGGGGACTCAAAGGAGGAACAGATTCAGTTTTTCCTGGAATCTATTATGTGTGTGGGAATAAGGCTTACTTTAGGCTTCCTGCACGGTGGTATGGAAGTTGTTATTTTGGAATAGTATTTCCAAAGATATACCACGTAAAAAGAAACACTGGGATCAATGAAAATAGTGGATTAACACGTAATAAAAGAGCTAGTTTTTCTGAAATTGTAGGTGATATATTTGGTGCATTAATACCTTCAGTGGGAGTAATTCTGAACTCAAGAAGAATATGTAAATTATCTACAGTGGTTGATCGTTTATCAACAGATACTGCTGGAGGCTTTCTAATGATTAATGCAGAGATGGTTGCGATTAGATCTATGGTTATGCAAAATCGACTTGCTCTTGACATTATTTTGGCAAAAGAGGGCGGAGTCTGTAAATTATTGAAGACGAAACATTGTTGCACTTACATACCTGATAAAAGTGCAGAAATTGGAACATATATACAGAATATTACAAAACTTGAGAAGGAACTGAAACCACTGGAAGTTGATAGAGTATGGGAAAGATTGACAAATAGTATAGCGTCAATTGGTTCCTGGTTTTCTAATATAGGGAAAGGACTTATAGGTAAAGTACTAGTACCCTTAGCGGGAATAGCAATAATAGCATTGACAGTAGTAATATGGTGTAAATGTTGTAGAAAAGATGATTAGTATAATGTGACAGGAAAGGGAAAGAAAAGAAAATTCGATGAAATTGAACTTGAAGATTTGAGAAGTGAATTATACAAAAAACTGAAAGGGGATGTGAAAAATAGAAAAAGTTAAAAATGAAAATGAAATTGTTGTATGCTGAAAGTTGGCATCTGGTTGTGGGTAGTATTTGATGGCTCAGAAACGCCATCAGAGAGGGGATTGATGGAGCAAGGACTCAAAAATGAGACTTGCTCGGAGGCAATCTCCTCATAGTATTAATGTATTAAACTTGTATTGTTATACTAACTTTACATACACAACATAAATAGTTATGAAGCTTGCCTATGTGTTCTAACTAACAAATAACGCTTGTTTGTTCTAAAATGGCCGCTAAAACGCGGGAAACTCTTCTGTGCATGTCTCAACCATATCACATGGTGTGACGTCTTACTTTGCTTGGTGGGAAAATTCTGCTTCTGCACATTGTGTTCTAAAATGGCTGCTTAATGTTTTCACATGCTACAGCTTGCTCTCGTGTTATAATTAAATTGTCGTTTTCTTAACGCTACTAATGCGGGATAGAATTTATAAATAAATGGGAATAGAGTAGAGAGAGTGGGTATACAGTAAAACATTTTATTTGTGATTTTAATATTTTCTTCTTGTACTTTTATTAGTTCGTAAACTTGGGCCTGGGGTTGATGAACTGAAACTCGAGAGACAATGATTCTGCGCATGCGTCTTGCATGTCTGCCAAGAGAGAAGGATGAAGTCAACCTGGACGTCGTCCAAGGCCATGACCTGATGGCCGAAATTGCTGTACCCATGTCTTTCCTGTTGAAAATGAAACATTGTACATGGAGAATGTATAATTTTGTCGTGAGACGGGTGGGAAATAAAGCCAATGTATTAAATTTGATGGGCGGTATTTAAAAACAATGGTCTTCAGAAATCGAACTAAATTCATATGGTGTGAGGATCAACCCCCTGTCCCTGTCCAATCAGAAGTAGTGGTCCCATATATTTGCAACATTAATGGGAGGTACATGGGCGTAGAAGGGTATAATAGATATAGAATTAGCTCATTAGTTAGAGCTTACTCTCAGAACACACAGAAGAGCTCCAGACCGCCAAGCTGATCGATTGCAGACTGAATCCCTGTCCAGAAGAGGTCCTGAGGAGGGGGCGGCGGAGTCCATTTGAAGGGAGACACAGGAGAATCGAGGAGAAACGGAGTATCATAGAGGGGAACGACGCAGGCGTCGTAGGTAGAGAGGTCACCGGTCCTGTCCTGATCCTGGAGGAGGTCTTGCTCTTCATCCTTCCTGGGTCCCATCTTTTCCAACTCCTTGGCCAAGGGGTTTGGTTCTCGCACTTTAGGTAAATATATGCAACCTTTAGTTGCGCTGCTGTCTCTATTTTCTCCTTTCTGAGGGACCGTCATTAATCAATAATTGACTTCTTGTGCTTTATCCTTGATATGCGATTAAGTATCATGCAGCTCTGTATTTTACTCTGCTAAATCTTTAGATAAACATTTTAAAAACTTCCTGACTCAGTGATTATTTCAGGATTTATGAACCGTAATGAATGTCACTCATTTTAAAC
Organism: Calotriton arnoldi; assembly: GCA_963921515.1. NCBI lineage: Eukaryota > Metazoa > Chordata > Amphibia > Caudata > Salamandridae > Calotriton > Calotriton arnoldi. The sequence continues at coordinate 532,733 of CAWUFW010009690.1, read as the reverse complement.
TTCCTAATTAACAGAGGATCCATTGGTAAGTCATTACTCTTCAATCAGAAGGTAATTGGTAGCAGGGATTTTGATAAAGAGTAACAACTGACACCACCAGCGTGAAACACTAGCGTAGTATGAATGTATGGGCCCAAGTGAGTATCTGTTGTATGAATGCTCGTTGCTAGTATCGCGCTGGATCACCTTTACCATGGCCTTTTTCCAGTCCAGGGGAACTATGCCCAATGTTAGGGAGGCATTGATTAAATTAGTGATGGGGGTGTTGATGGTGGGTGTTGCTGACTTCAGGATGTTAAATGGGGCCGGGTCGAGCGGGGAACCGCTCTTGATCAAATCTAGGATAGGGGAGAGTAGTTCCTCTGTCAGAGGAGCATATGATTCTAGGCAGTGAGCATTATTCTGAGGTTCTCATTTATGAGGCTCAAGGTAGTGTTCGTTGTTGTTAGGTGGAAAGTGTTTTAGGATATTTTGAATTTTGGTAGAGAAAAATCCTGCTAATTCATCGCAATGATGGCCGGAGGGGTCGGGGGCTGGAGGTGGGTCGGGGGCTTTCAGGAGTTTTTTGATGATACAAAATGTTTCTCTGGAGGAATTATAGGAGGATTGAATTTTTTCCTCGTAATAGGCAGCCTGTGTTGTTTTTAATGCCACTTTATAGGATGTAATGGACGATATATATTCGTCTTTTTTCTCACTGGCAAAGTCTTTCCTCCATGCTCTTTCTAGTCTTTTGCATTGTTGTTTTAGTTTCCGAAGTTCCGGAGTAAACCAAGGGGATTTGTTTGGTCCACTTTTATTTAATAAGGTTTTTTTAGGTAATACTGTGTCCAGTGCATTCTCGATCCATGAGGAAAATGTTCTGTCTGCTACTGAGGGGTCGGGATCATATGTGGGTTTGGTTGATTCAAGTACGCGAGTCCAGTCCTCTATAATCAGTTTGGGCCATGGCTGGGCTTGGATGCGTGAAGCTGGCGTGTGGGGGTCAGTAGTGAGTGGATGCCAAAAGAACGGAACTAAGAAGTGATCCGACCAGGGGACGGGGATAGGTTCCCTCCCTTTTAGTTCTGTTATGTTTGAAAAAATAGGGTCCAGGAGATGACCTTTCATGTATGTAGCTTGGTGGATCTTTAGGTGTAGTTGGTAGGCTGCGAGGTCAAGAGCTAATTCGTCAGCCACTTTGTCCAGTGGGTTATCGAAATGCAAATTTAAATCTCCAAGAAGGTTAAAATTGGGTGAAACACTGGCCAGGGAGAGGACAGTTTCTAGTAGCGAGCTGCAGAATTGTCCCTGTGCTCCTGGGGGGCGGTATAGGAGGATGCCAACAAAAGAGCTTGCAGGGTGAATTCAATGGAGAAGTGAACGTTTTCACAATCTAGGAGGGGGCTATCCAAGATGCGCCAAATTAGGTGGTCTTTGTATATGATTGCTATCCCGCCGCCCTTGCCACTTGTTCTGTCAAGGCGCTGAATCAAGTAGCCAGAGGGGAGAGCCTGCACAACGCAGGGTCTGAGCTTGGAGATAGCCAGGTCTCCGTGAGAAACAGAACGTCAAGTTCTGTGTCCTGTAGGAGCATGGAGATTTCCAGTGTGTGTTTTGGTAAGGATCTGCAGTTCAGCAGAGCCATATTGAACGGATTCCCTGCCAAGAGTTGGGTTACCATTGACGGAAGTTCATATGGGCAGTGGGTGCACTTGTCTTGTAGTTTCTCAATAGAAATGGAGTGGGAGCATGATTGCTTTGGGGTTTGCCTTGTATAGAATAATTTTTCCCTGGAGTATTGGAGGGAGGCTGAAGGCGTAGGTACAGGGGTTCCGGGCCCTGTGCCCGATCTTGCGCGGACGGGCGCAGACGGGCTTGCCTTTGGCGCGCCCGCTGCGCGTCGAGGCGGGCATCGGGTTTTATGGTGGCGATTTAGCAGCTAGACCGCTAACCGTCCCTGTTGCAATTGAGGCACTTCCGGTCTGCGTCAGACTTCCCTCCACTTAATCGGAACAATCCGTGGTGGACCGGGGAAGACGCAGACCTGGTGCGAGTGTATAATGCGGTAATCGGTAAGAAAATGTTAAAAACCAATATGCGGTTGGTTAAAAACGAAGACGAAGTTAAAACAGTTAGGACTGGTAAGAATTTTAATAGATTTTCATGCAGTGGGCAACACCAAGTTTACAATGAAGCAGCAGTTTAGTCAATACAGTACGTGCAGAGCGAGTCAAGAGCCCCTAGCCAGGCGCTCCTTCCCTCAGTCTGATTACCCGGTTAGTGTCCTCTAGCGCGTCTTTGCTGAAATTAACATCCGCCACCCTGCTGCGCATTTCAGCTACTCGCTCACAACCCGCTCTCAGTCCTAATTACTTAAAGATTTCCTTCAGCTTCTCACAAACTCACGCTCTGCCGCATGATGCATGAACTGCTGTTCACTCTCAGCCACTTTGCTGCATGACAGCGTGATCGGCTCTTCACAGTCTGCGTGAACCTTCTCATTTTCTCTGCACCTAGACAACTCATCTAAATGAACTTAAAAAAGAAAAACAAAAAGTGACTGAAAGTGAATCACTAACCTTGGAAACTTTTTATTAATGACTCTCCGCTCTCCTTGTACCGAGTCTGCTGCTCCTCTCACAAGCTAACGGAAACTGACATCCTCACATTGCTTGCTCTCCTTTTTTTTTTTTTTTTTTATACAACTTAAACAATAACAAATATACCTCAGTCCTTAATGGCCCACGTTCAAGCACAGGGCATCACAGAGGGAAACAATCCCTGCCACAGAAACAGAATATACCCCCTCTCCAGTGACATGCGAATACACTTAAGAACAGAAAGAGCAAGCCCCCCCTCATGTATCACACTTCGCAGTCCGTGGGACCCCTAAATCGTGTCCAGGGGCCCCATATTCCCTCATATTACTGTAGAATCCCCTGTGCCTTGAACACCAACTGCTCTATGGCCGTACAGTTATTGATGCCTGTAATAAAGTACTTCTGCACCAGTACGTTGTACTTTCAATTTATTAACAGAAAATCCCAGCACACAGGCCACGGCTACCTTTCCATTCAGCTTTTCCCCAAGAGTCCACCAGTACATTCCAATCCTGTCATCGCATTCTAGAACATACAGAATGTGATGACATAGGACCCCACAGACCTATGACGTAAAGCACCAGACATCTCCCATCTTTAGAATAAATACAATTCTATCATCTAGAAACAGCAATACTATCTAAAGTCATACACTATCACAATAAATTGCTAACGCAAAAGGAATTACAGAACATCTAAGTCAGTTCATAGCAATAAAAATGATGTCCAATAAGATGTAAACTGTAATAGTTGTGATAGTTGCAATAGTTTTCTATTTGGAAATTGTTCTACTGCATAAATACCTGGAAGTAGCTCTACCCCACGATATAGTCTTCCCATCTTTTAGGATGTTGCAAGGCTCGCCCACTCCTTGAGGTTCGTTCACATACTTCAGATGACATACTCTGTCATCTGCTCGTTACATTATCTTCTAGATTCACATCCATCAACCAATGTCTGTTATTTCTTCTCACTCATTTCCAGTACCCCCGTTCCCATTCTCACCTCTTGCACTTTGTCCACATTTAGCTAAAATGCCAAACTTTTCCATCTCCAAGTGTAGATTATTATAGATTGTAATCAATTTAAAGGGTCCTTTAAATGTACTGCACCCTTTATCCATCTTCCTCTGGCTTTTCACCTTCACATAGTCACCAACAAACAATTTCACTTCTTTTACACCATGTTCCTAATCATAATATTTTTTGTACCATTGCTGCGACTTATTGATAGTCTCTCTGACTTATCCTCATGAGACTTGTTCTTGTCTATCTTTCCTCATCCAAGCCTGGTTATCCTTTGTAATCGGATCTCTCCCTCTCAAAATTTTAAAAAGTGAAAATCCTGTTACAGTGGGTTTTGTATAGTAAGTCCAAATTAATTTATTAAACTTCAAATTTTTCAGTTTTTAATTGCCAATTGTATGCTGCCCATCAACACCCTATTAAAGCACTCCACAGCGCCATTTCCTGCTGGATGATTTAAGGAAGTATGCCTCCATATAATGTTGTTCCTGCACAAAAAATTCTGCAATTCTTTGGAAATAAATTGATGCCCATTATCACTTAATAAAGTTTTCAGTATTCCTTCTTGCTGGAACCGATCATTAAAAAATTTGACAATTGTAGAGGAATCCACTTTCCCACTCACTTTTACTTCAGGCCATTTAGAGAATAAATCAACCAAAACAATGATCTATTTGGCAACTCCACTTTGATCTTGCACAGGTCCCAAAATGTCTATCCTTAAATCTTCCCAAGGACTATTGGGGCACTGCAATGAAGACAAAGGAGGTCTGCAAGTGTTTAAACTTTTATCTGCATTCAGGCACTCTGTACACTCACGCACCAACCTTTCAATCTTCTTGTCACACCCTGCCCACCAATAATGTAACTTGTTTATTTTTATTTTTGACAATAACTAAATGCCCTTCATGAGATATACCCAAGACCTTTCCTCTTAGCCTTAACGGTGGTACCACTTTCATTCCTTTTCGAAGGAATCCATCTTCTTCACAGGATAATAAATTACGTATCTCCCAGAAGGGTCCTATGTCCTTATCCAAAACTTTTTTCTCTGGTGAACCATTAAGCATGTCGTCCTTAATTCAACACAAAATTGTATCCCCATTATATTCATTCATCCATTGTTCTTTGGTGATGACATCTGTTTTTTTTTTCTTCAATGTCTGCCACAAATGCATCATCCAACCATTCAGTTTCTGAACTCCTCACTTCAAGTGGGGCTCTACTTAAAAAATCAGCAACCCTGTTCTTGGATACAGGTAAATATTGCACCTTGTATGTATAATCTAATAACCTTCGAGACAAAGGGGCTAATCTAGGCATAGTCTTCTCCAACCCTTCAGTCGTGAGTATTTTAGTGAGGGTTTGTGATCTGTGTGAACAAAATGTTTTTTTTAACCCCACACATATTGCCCTTATTTCTCTATACCCCCACACACACAATAACATCGCTTTCTATTGTATATAATTTTTCCTCAACTTGTGTTAGGGATCTCGAAGCACAGGATATGGTATTCTCTTTGTTATCCTCACCAACTTGTGACAGGACTACTCCTAATCCTCACCCACTTGCATCTGTAGTTATAAAGGTTGTGGTAATGGTTATGCAGAACAAATGTTATTTTTTATACAGTCAAAACAATTTTGTAAAATGGCATTCCATTCAAATTCACTAAATTTTTTAAGTAATTGCCAAATTTCAAATTTTGTGTCTGCAAAATCTTTCACAAATTTGGCATAAAATGCAGCTAATCCCAGAAAGGATCTTGCATCATCCTTCGAAGTGGATGTGGGAGCGTTCCGAATAGCATTTACAGCAAAACGACATTTTGTGATCTCTGCACTTAAACCCTTATCAATCAACACAGCTAATACATCTCTGAATCTTTGGTCATGTTCTTCCCTACTCTTCGGTCATGTTCTTACCTACTCTTCCCCATGATCAGGATATTATCTTGGAAGAACATAACCCTTTGATGATCGTTAATCAGCTGATACATTAGGTGTTGGAAAACTGCTGCTGCAGATGCCAACCCGAACGGCATGCATTTGTACTGATAACACCCAAATGTTGTTATAAACGCAGTCACATGTTTACTTTTGGGATGGAGAAGTACTTGGTGGTATGCTGATGCTAGATCTAGGGAAGTAAACCATTTGGCACTATTTGTCATCCCCAGCATTTCATTAATTTAAGGCAATGAAAAATTATCTATGATAATTTTTTGATTTAGACTACCCAAATCAATACATAGCCTCACCGTCCCATTAGCTCTATGTGCAACTACAAGGGGTGCCGACTATTCACTCGCCTCAATGCTCTGTGTTGCCTTCCCTCTCCAACTTGTCTAATTCTTCCTTAACTTCAGTCTTTATACGAAATGATATGTTTCTTACTCTGTGAGTGACTGGTATATTGTCATCCTTCAATCTAATTTTATGTAGAAACCCTTCTAATTCCCCAACATGCCCTGAAAACACTTCAGGATATTCTTCCTTCATTTGTTGCATAAAGAAATCCTTATTATCTAACAATAAAACCTGTTTTCAGCTGTTAGGATTTAGCATGATACATAATTTCCTCTGGTCCTTCCACCCTAAAATCGAGAGTCCCTTCTCAGCTACATACAGGTTCCCCACTGCTTCTCTCCCTATAAATTCAAATGTATCCACTGTATACCTAGCCATGGATATCGGTTCTCCTGTAAAACATTCCGGATGAATGTCTGTTGGGATGAATTCATCTCCTAATGACTCCTTGAACTTCTCATCCCATAGCAACCGGTTCACAATGGTGTACGGAGACCCTGAATCCGCTACAATGTCGACAGTGACACCACCCAAAGTAATAAAGCATATAGGTTTGAACCTGGTACATTCATCCAGTTCTAGCACTTTCGTTTCACTGCACAAAACACAATTTATATCATCATTATTCTCGCTATCAGTAAACAAACTTTGCTCAGTTAAAATTTTTACAGTAGCAACAGGATTTTTTTTCTTTTTATAACTCAATTTAGCAAAGTGTCCTAATAAGCCACAAAATGAACATTTTTGTTCCATTGCTGGACAACGTCTATCTTTCTCAAAGTGGTCGTTGCTACCACATCGGTAGCATGAATTCCTGTTGTCTCGTCCTCCTTTCTCCTGATAGTCATTTTTTCCACAATTAACTTTTTGCTCTCCCTTTTTTGTATAGGATGTTCCAACTTTACACACACTCTCTTTTTTTCCCTGCAATATTTCCATCCACTTTCGCACATCTTTTTGATAATTCTGCCTTTTTACGTATGACATTTGCTTCCTTAAGATTTAAATCACCATGAGCCCAAAGGCGCTCCTGAACATTTGCGGCATTAGTACGCATCACTATTTGATCTCCAATCAGTTCAACTTGAAGATTGCTAAATCTGCACAAAATAGCCAGTTTTATTAAATCCGCAACATACTCCTCAATTGATTCCTGTGCACCTTGCTTCTTTTGGAAAAATGTAACCGGTCTATAGGGATGCAAACGGAAGGTGTGACGTGATTATCAGTATCTTCTATTGCGTTTTTAAATACATCACTCTCTGATGGTGCATGAGATTTCTTTCTGCATTTGTTCATAAACTCTCAATCCTTCGGTGCCTGGTGTGTATAACAATATTCTTTTTCTTCTATTAGGTGGTAATTCTTCCCAAAAGTCATCTTCTATAGTGGCAATGTAATTTAAAAAATATGCTTTCCGTTGTTGCCACTTCATAACCGGTTCCCCTGGCACAGGCAAAAATGGCTGTGGAGGTGTCAAGGTTTATGACCGTGCACACATGGTTTCTACAAATCATGCTGCTTATTCAGTTATTTAATCTTGCAGTCACCCGTAGCGCTTTTGATTTAGTCAGAATACTCTGTATTATTATCAATAAAAATAAATACCTTTGTAATGTGTCAGTACTTCCTCTTCACTGTGGTGAAATAATCATTTCAGCACACTAGTTTTAAAAGCTCCAAATGGCGCTGCATTGTTTACTCTACCATGCGTCTGTGCGTTCCTCCGTAGAGTCAATCACGTGCAAAGTCTTCTGTGGTGCGTTATTCAGGACTTGCTCGGAAACCACCTGCGTGCGATGCATGAGCCGTGAGTAAGGCAAATAGCCATTATTTACTATTTTAAAATGTTCAAGGTTATACGGCTTCCAGATGCCATTAACTTGACTGATTGTACTCACAAACACGCCGCATTGACGATAGCCTGTGTAATCCGATAGATGTCTACGTTCTGCAAGTTAACTCCATTATATTCTTAATTCTTCAAACGCCTGAGCAGAGGAGTCCTTTTTAGGTCTCGCCTACGCAGCGCGCATGCGCTGCATAGGAGGGCCTTTAGCCGTCGCTCTGCTCATTTTCAAGCACACACTCGTGCTTGTGGCGGCATCCACATTGCGGGAGCGAGCAGCGGCGCGCCGCAAGCACGAGTGCAGTGCTTGAAAATGAGCAGACTGCTCTCCCAAGCATGCGCGTCACTCGCGGGCTCACAACGTCGACTAAGCCGCGCGCTGTTTATAGCGCGTTCGCTTTCACTTTCTCCCTGCTGCTCTGACTGAGACCTCTTCTCACTGCCTGCAGTGCGCTACTTTCATCCCTTGTTGCATCGCTTGTGTTACTCTTTTCTACCTCTTCCCTTCTCAGCCTCTCAGTCCCTCACAGCCCATGGTCTTCCACTCTCCTCTGATTCACTTTTCTCCTTTTATTTCTTTCCCTGTTCCTCTTGTTGTTCCCATCTTCCCTTCGCCTATCCTGCTCGCTCCCTCTGTCTCCTATTATCTGCCTTAGCAGTTCTCAGGGTGTTAATTACTTTTTTTTTGGTAGCAGTGTTGTGTGAGGTTTGTGAGCACTGGACAGTCGATGGCACTACTAACCGTCCCGCCCCCAAACACAGTATGCACAGTTTTTCACACTCCTAGCAATGGCAAGTGAACCCCTTCGGACTCCCAGTATTGTCTTATCCCCTCGCTTTAAAGAAGGAGAAATTTAAGTCATTCCCCTACAAGCGAGAGAGAGGCGCGCTAACTGCGCCATAAGTCCTCAGCCTTTCTCTTGCGGCACAACCGCAAGATTTTTCCGGGATGTGCCAACGTGACGGACTTGTTCCGAATGGTGAGAATACTAAAGCCCAAATAGGCACAGAAGATACATAGGGAGGCAGGCTAAGTGTAGCACGCCGGCTTACCTCATTACCGGGCACGCGCTGGTGGCAGAGGTCAGGCTCGAGACTGTACCCCCTGAGGTGAAAGGCTTATTACGCAGTTCCGCTTCATACTGCGCTCTCTTGAGATGTATATATACTTGAAGGGACTTTGGCATTCGAGAGCCGGAAGCAGTTGGGTGACTTAGGCAGCACTCATTATGCATAGGTTTAAAAAGCGCGTTTCGTCTTAAACAAGCTTTGTCTTGTGCACAGACCCTACCTCGCGTTTCATTACAACTAATTAGCCCGGCAGTGTCTGTTTTACTTTATTATCCATTGATCTAATTACCCTGTGACCGATACATACGCAAAGTGCATCCTGACTCCAAATATTAATTCCCTAATTGAACACAACCCCTGGATGGTATTTCTCAGTGCTCGGTAATTAGTGTTTTCTTTCAATGTTTGGAACTAATATCCTAATGTATGGCCGACCTACCTGATGCAATGCAAGCAGTTGCTAATCAAACAAGCATTGGCATAGCCAATAGGTCTTGCCTTTGGGACCTTATAAGTGTTTAGCCATGCAACAGTTGGTGTTGTTGCACCAAGGATATTGTGCTGCATAACTAAATACTTATAAGGCCCCAAAGGCGAGACCTATTGGCTATGCAAATGCTTGTTATTATTATTGATCTGACAGTTCCCTTTGTAACGTGGGTTCACTGGGGTCTTCCATAACTCGTCGCCATTCTGGTATAAAGTACTCCTGCACCGGTTTGTTGTACTTTCCAATTTATTAACAGAAAACCCCAGCATACGGAGCACAACCACCTTAGCCTTTTTCCCTAGACTTCACCAATACATTCTAATCCCCTAGCATCGCAGTTACAGAATGCGATGACATAGGACCCCACATACCTATAGCGTAAAACATCACACTGCCCTTAAACCATTTGTGAAGCAGCGGTGCCTGTACAGCTCTCCATTGCCTAGCATAGTCCCCCTTGGCCACTAAGTAAGCCGTTGTGCGTGTGGCTCAGGACTCCCCAAGTTTGTCCATGATTCAAAACAGTACAACTTGGGGGGCCAGAGCTAAAGGCATCCCCACCTCTCGCCCAATCCGGCAGTTGACCTCATTCCAATACACTTGTGCCACTGGGCAATCCCACAGTATGTGATAAAGGTAGCCTGGAGAGTGTCAACATCAGAGACACTCCGGCCCCGCTGCACGCCCCATACGCCATAGACATGACGGGAAGTAGTAGATACAGTGAAAATACTTAAACTAGATTAGGCAAAAGCGCATAGAGCTAGCCAACATTCTAGGGGCCATTTTCACCTCAACCCACTCCTCATCATCAAGAGCCCTCATGTCCTCCTCCCACGGGTCCTCAGGGCCTTCAGGGCGTCTGGCATGTTGGCAACTAGAGATTTATATAAATGTGAAATGCTGCCCTTGCCCAGGTCATCAGTTACTAGTTTACATTCTAGAGAGTTAAATTCCGGGAGGGTGCCAATCTCTCCTTGTAACCTTCCAGAGCATGGTGCAGCTGGAGGTACCTATAGAAGTGAGAGGAGCGCAAATGGAACCCAGCCACCAGCTCTTTCAATGACCATACATGCCCCTTCCAATACGCGTCCTCAATGTAGAGACCCCAATGAGGTTCCAAGAACGAAACTCTACAAAACCTGCCATCTCCGAAAACCATCTCCCATGCCAGTGGGGAATCGCCCCTGTAAGGGTACCATGCCATTTCATTTGGTGGAGGGCCACATACCAGCACCGAATAGGAACCTGGGTGAAGTATAGCAGTGAGCAGGGGTGACCTACTATACAGCAAAGGAAGTAGACCATATAGTGCAGCAGTTACAGCACCAACCTGTGAGCGGAGTTCCCTCTTTCCGCTCGGAACCAGTCAATAATATTGACCAGCTGTGAGGCCCAATAGTATAATTTAACATCCGCCTACCCTAACCCTGCCTCAAACGGAGAGAACTGACACTTCTCAAAAGACACAATGTGTGTTTTTTCCACCCTCAAACTGGTGATATGTGACTGCAAGTCAGTAAAGAAAGTAGTTGGTAGCGGGTGGGGATAATGCTGTAGAACATACAAGAAACAAGGGAGGGACACCATCTTAAAGAGCGCACCATGTTCTGCTATTGAGCGAGGCAGCCTGGACCATTCCCCCATGTCCTGTTGTGCAACTTTGGGGCAACTTTGAGTTCCCAATACCTCTGTGAGTGAGAACCAAAGTCATGCCTAAGTAGCAGAAACTATCGTCTGCCACCCGCAAATGAGGGTCCACCCCCCCCCCCCCCCCCACGGACCACCACGCCCCGTACAGGCACCAGTCTCAACTTCCCCCAATTAACGTTGTGCCCTGACGCCTCCCCGTAAATCATCAGGATTAACATGAGTCGTGGTATAGTGTCCTTGGATCTCTGAAGAAGAGGAGCATATCTTCTACACACAGGCAGACACAATCCTCCACTCCTCCATTCCATTCAAAGCCACTAAGTCTGCCATCAATTCGGATGAGCTCCAAAGAGGCTCCGTCACCAGGGCGAACAACAAGGGGGAAAGCGGGCATCTCTGCCACGTGACCCTTTCAATATAAAATCTTTGAGAGGGCTCCGTTAAGGCAGACCTGGGCCCACAGATCCGTATACATTAGGGATACCCATCTCCAAAACCAGGGTCCAAAACACATTTTTCGAAGGACCGCTAAGAGATAAGGCATATGCACCATATCAAAAGACTGTTCTATATCGACCAGGAGATGCGCAGCGCCACCCGGCGATTCGTCAGAGCCCTACATAAAGCAGTTCTGAGCAGCATGTACTACTGATCTTATCACCTTGGCCAGGTGCGTAGCAAACACTTTGGCTAGAATTTTCACATTTAAGTTGATTAATGGGATGGGGCGATATGATCCGCAGTCCTCCGGGGGCTTATCAGGTTTAATAATGACAGTGATAGTCACTCCCTGGAGGTCCTGGGGGAGCCTCCCATGAGTATAGGCATCCTTGTGCAGCACTAGCACATGCAGGATTAATAAGGAGGAGTACCTCCTATATAGCTATAGTGGAAACCCGTTCGGGCCTGGGGCTTTCCTAGAGGGCATCGAGGAGTCACCTGTTGTGTTTCCTCGGCAGTAAGTGGAAGATCATGGTCTCCTCTCTCCGAGGCTGAAAGCGTTCATAAGGGCAGGTCATAAATGATGGGCTTGTCTTGCTCAAGGTTGGTGGGTTCCCGGGTGGGAGGCAAATTCCCTCACCAGGAGGTTCGACCCTCCCCCCGTCAGTTTCGTGCCCACCGCAGTCCGCAGCTCGGCCACCAGATCACACGCCGGTTGGCCATTACCAGCCAGTATATCAGCATGCCCACCTTGTTTCCATCTTATACACCCGTCCCTGAGGGCAAAGCCAGCTCAGTTTCGCTGAGTCTAAAAGCTTGTGTTGAAGGTCTAAGCAAGCTTGGTTAAGCCTACGTTGCATTGACTGTGAGGAGAAGACCTGCGCCAACCACTCAAGGCCCTCAATCCCCTCCTCTAGATGAAGCAGCTCCCCCTCCCTAAGCCTGGTGTTCCCACCTGTGAATGAGAAAACTCGTCCTCGGAGGACTGTTTTAAACACCTCTAAGAGGGAAGGAAGGGAGGAGGCAGTTTCTTTATTAAATTTAAAATATTCGGTGATGGTATCCCTGCTTCCCTCCACTAAGTCACCATACTCGAACCACCACGCATTAAATCGCCCCAGTCTCCGCTCGCCCCGACGTCTACCCTTGACCGCCAACAATACCGGGGAATGATCTGAGAGGATATGGAACTGTGTAACAAACCCAGTGTCGGAGCCGGAGAGCAAGAAATAATCCAGTTGGGAGGAGTTGCCATGGGGAGGGGACTTGTGTGAACTGCTGCTTGATGCGGTGCTGTAGCCGCCAGGCATCCACCAGCCCCAGTGTGTCAGCCCAGGACTGAAGGCGAGAGTCACACTCAGCTTCTGAGGAGAGAGGTTCACATTCCCCAGTGTCCACACCAGACCCTCAGGAGTCCCGTGTATAACCACAAACTGCCCCAGGGTGGTCTGCATGTACCTCGCTCACCACCGGTGGAAACATCTTCTTAAGCTAAATGAACCCTTTCTAGACCCCTCATGTAGCCTGAGTGGGAAGCTAAATGACCACACGTCATGTGGCCTGGGTGATAGACTTCCGAATATCCAAACCTCCCCAGAAAGGAACAGTTGGTCCCCAGGAGCATGAGAACAGCTGGATGGTGCTGTTTGGCATACGCCCCTGCTTAATCTTGTAATTAAGGCTGTTCACATTCCAGGTCACTAGCGTGTATTCCCCTATGGGACCTGCCACTGTTTCCATGATCATTGTAACTGGTGGTGGAAGAAGGAATATGTAAGAAGGAACTTAATCGGGCCCCACGCTTCGAATATGTGGTACAAAACCACAATCATACAAATTAAATATCCCAAATGGGGCCCGCAACCAGCGGAAGCTACACACCCTTCCCACCACCCTCCCTAGACTTCCCCCTCCCTTGAAGCATCAGTCGCTCAACTGAACACTCAATCATAACTCCCTAAACACACAGAACAATACCAGGGGATAGGGCTCATGCGGACCCCGGTCAGTTACTTCAGTTCAACACGCTGTGCCCACCTGGGTGGCGGTGCAGAGGGCCCATCAAAATCTGAAGGGCACTCCGGCTCCGCCCCCCCCTTGTCCGGGGTAGTACTTTCTAAGGATGACTATCTCATGTGCTTCAGGCAATATAGCATCACCTCCTCCGACCTGTGCCACCTTCTGTTCCTCCTGGTGAGCCGTGGCAACCTCTAGGGAGTGGCAGCCAACTCCTTACGGGAAGTGGTGGGTGACACATGTTCCCCAGGCCAGAGGACCGGGTGCTCCTCCACCCGAGCTCAGGCACTCTCCGGGGTATCAAAGAACAGCGTGCTGTTGTGTATTACTTTGAGTCCTGCCGGAAATTGCAGCATGTATTTTTTCTGCATGGCCCTAAGCTTCTCGTTGACAGCCTGAAAAGTGTGTCATTGCCGCTGAACCTTTAAAGAGTATTCCAGGGATGAGCAAGACCTTTGGCTCCATACAAAATTGGCAACTCACCCAGCATCCGGCCTCCCTGAGTATTGCGTCCCTGTCGACAAAGTTGAGAAGCTGGGCTATGATCAGTCTTGAGGGGTGCCCTGGGGGCGGCCTCGCAGCAAGAAACCTATGTGCTCGCTCCACTACAAAATAATTTGATGGTGACTCCTAAGGAATCCACGAGCGAATCCAATCTGCAACAAAGGCAGAGGGCCAGGGCCCCTCAGCCCTCTCCGGAACCTCCATTATACGGACGTTGTACCTTCAAGACCTGTCCTCTGCTTCCTCAGCCTCCCCTCTGCCTCCGAGACCCTCTCAACAGTGTTGCGGAGATCCTGGCGGAGCAAGGCCAGGTCTATACTAAGTTCCCCTATCTTGCCCACCAGTGATGATCAGGAGTCGTAGATGGAATGAAGAATGGAGTCTGACGGGGCACCAACCGGTGGAATCCCATCTCTGCCGCACTCCCGCCTGCAGCAGGTCTGGTGAACTTGTTTATTCTCCCCTGTGCTGGGGTTGCCGCCTTGTCTCTGCCAGTCACCTCACTAGATCACCCCGTCCAGCTATGGGCAACTGTGAGGGTCTGGTGCAAGTCGCCAGGGCCTCAACCACCCAACCTGACCTCCAGACACCAAGGGACTCCCCCACCACAAGGCCTCTGTCTAGTGCAAAGGCCTCAGCTCATGGCCACCTGAGCAAGCCAACTACTGTCCTCACCTCCACAGGCCTCTGCAGCATCCGTTCACCCACCAGATCCAGGCTGCTGGGCCGATGCTGTGAACCAGGAGGAGCCGCCATTCCACAGCCACCATCAAAGTCAGGCTTTCGCAGGGGATACTGCCTGACTTTCCTTATTGGGCCACCACTAGGGGGCTGCAGCAACCCCTCAACCCCGCCAACCAGGGCTCCACAGGCTGCCCCGCTTCAGGGCCGGGGCCCTCTGCCGTACCTCCTCTTGCTGCAGTGGTCTCACCTTCATGCTGCCTGGCGCTGCTGCGTTACTCACAGTGGGGGGGACCGCCAACACCACACAGCCCCAAGCTCTCCAGGCCCCCTGGCCTCTGTCAGGGTCCGTTGCTGGCTTCCTCCTTGCCGTAGGCGTTTACCGCCGTGTGGCCTTGCTAGCGTGGGCCGGCAGCGCCACTCCACTGTCACCCCTAGTGTGGTCCTTCTGGGCCAGAATGGGGATCAACACCCTCCTGAGGGAGAGAGGGACCCAGCTCTACCCCTGCAGGCAGGCTCCTAGCTTCGTACGCAAATGGGTGTTACAGAGGCTGGTGACAGAGCTCAGAACTATCCGGCTGCCATTTTGTCAGCTAGCCACGCATCCCGAATCTCTTGCTCTCTTAAGGTACATGTCGTCTTCCATGCTTCCGCACCACCTGGTGGAAAAAGATATTACACAAATTTAAACTGTTGTGCATATGTCTGGATTATAGTGTCTACAGCACTACATCAAAGCGGTATGGATATGGGCCCAAGTTCCAAGTTTTTTACACAACCTGGTCCTCCGCCAATAGAATGGGGAGGCTTGATTAAGTATGTTTGAAAACTATTTAGCAGCATTAGACAGTTTGGAGTTTCCAGCTTCAAGGACAAAGTCATTATTATTAAGTGCACTAAAAAAAGGACAGCACTTCCACCAGTATTAGATGTGCAAGGCAATGAAATTCAAGATGAATGAAATGTAGTCATAATGCATCTAGAAAAGAAATTTGCCAAATCCATTAATGTAGCAATGTACATACATAAATTCTATACGCACTGCAAAAGTCAATTGAAACAATGAAAGAGTTTGTTTTCAGACTCAGAGAATGGTAGTAAAGTAACAGTTTGGAAATTGGACAGATGAACTCTCTCTGAAAGACACTTTTGCAGTTGCCTAAGTAGTTGAAGAATCAGAAAAGTGGATGAAAGAAATGCAAAGAATAGAAATCAAAAAAACTGAATATGACAAATTTCCATATAAGTTTCAAAAATAAGACAAACATGAACAATGGTCCTGTAACTAGGTATGGGGTTAAACCTTGCAATAGATGTGGAAGCATTTTTCATGCTGGTGATTGAAAATCTGTTTTGTGATTGAAAAGGAGTGTTGAAGTTGCAACCATGGAGGACATTCACAAGGATGCGCAGAAGTGGGCGCAAAAAAAGAGTTTTGGTCATTGAAGAAATCAACAAAGAAAATAATCTAATAGTGTTGAGAGTGGATGTCTGGAGGATTCTCAAGGAAGAAGAAACAGACCTATGGCTTCATTTCGGATAGGAGGACAAAATATTACATTAATGGTAGACTCAGGCTCTTCGTACACCATAATTTAATTGAGCCTCTTTGAAGCCACGTGGCCTGAAGTAGAGCTCAGTCAAAGAGACATCAATCCCAAAGGATACCAGGGTTCAACTATCGATGTGGTGGAGTACATGTGGGCACAAATTCAATTTCATGACCGAGAGATTTTTTAAAAAGTGTATGAGGCTAAAAGTGGGCCACTCATTTTGGGGTGGATACACTAATATAATTTGGAGATAATTCTAAATCCTTGAAGGCCTGATCAAGTGATGACAGTTGAATATGGACTTGGAGGATATTTTGCAAAGGTTTGCAAAAGTGTTTAAAGACAATCTGGATTAGAGGCCTAAGGAAGGAACCGATCGCTATGAGTTGGGACCAATTGTTGGAATCTTTCAAGGCATTCGATATTCTGACGTTGTAGACGTTCAATTTGGGGACTCCACTGTTGTAGCTTCTTATATGTATAAGTGAACTTCCATTTTTTCTTAGTCTAGGCTTGCTCCTGTTTTTTTTGTCCTCATTTTGCCAAATTTCTTGCTGGGTTATACTCTAGTCCCTCTAGGTCTTACAGGAGGAAACCAGACCATAGACCATAAGAGGAAAAGGAAGAGTAGCGGCCCACATGTATACTACTGTTTCCACTTCCATCTCCTTTACAAACTGAGTCTGCCCAAGGATAGGAGATAACATGGCCGACAGTGTAGGTGGCATAATCATAGGACTCACGTTTCCTTCTCTCTCCACCTTACCAACGGAGCCCAAATTTTCTCTCTACTTCTTAAATCGCATGCCATGACCGATTCAGATGTATAAATAATATTCCTAAGGCACTCAGAAAAGGACTGAGGATTTTCAGATTTCCATAACCTGCAAATCTCGCGCCTTGCCAGCAGAACTACATAAAACAAGAACTTTGATTCAACTGTTGTGATTTGCACTTCATGATCTGTAATTAATCCAAAGAAAATTACATTAGGGCTCACTTTAATTTGCATCCCAATGATTTCTCCCACAAAGTCACATATCGAGTTCCAAAATGGTACTATTTTTGGACATGACATAAACAAGTGCATAACGTCAGCTGCTACTAACATGCACATTTGCATCAAATCCTCATCGTTGAACTCTTCACCCCACAGTTTTAAAATTTCAGTCTCAATCTTCACACTCATCTCCAAAAAAGCCCAGTACCAAAAAGATGTTTCCCTTTTCCACTGACCGGTTCTCATAACTTGATCAAATTTGGATTCCTCCTCCTCCGCCCAGTCTTGTGTTCGCCACCAGGAACTCAGTTGATCGTATTTAAACCTCGTCAACAGACAATTACACAATGCTTCCCAACTCATCAAATTTATGCCTACCTTAAGGTCTGCCCAATAACAAATACCCCCCGATTTCAAAGGCTGACTTAGTTGATCCCTCAAGCACTCCGGGGTACCTGGAGAGTCCCAAATCGGTGCCCATGATGAAAAATATGGGACTCTCAGAGTATTCTGTACATACATCCACGTATGTAATGCAGACTTCAAAATCTTGAGCCTCACCTTTTAAAAACTTTGGGCTTCCGTATTTAAAAAGGAAATGAGTTTGACTTTGTGACACATCGGTCAGCATTGCCTCAAAAAGTGAGCCTATCATTGATTTATCGGTTCTGTTAGCAAGCATACGGACATTCTTAAACTGAAAGGCGTAGCAGTAAACTAGTAAATCTGGTAATGCCAATCCTCCGTTTTCAAGCCTCCTACGCAACTTTGCCATGAAATTCTAGTGCCCTTCGATGCCCAAATAAAACTCTCTATTTTTCCCTGAAGTTTTGCTATATCTTTCTTCTGAAAAGTTAACGGGATGGTATTAAAAAGAAATGTCACCTTCGGAAGAATAATCATTTTTATAAGGTTTACCCTTCCATAAATATTCAAAGGTAGGTTCGCCCATCTTGACAGTAGCCCAATTACTTCCTGGCTAACTTTCCTCCAATTTGTTTTTGTAATGTCTTTCATTCTCTGAGTTATTAACACCCCCAAGTATCGTATTTGAGTTTTCAACCCATAGCTTGCCATACCCTGATTCCAATCCATAATCTCGTTTTTTCCTGCGTTTACTTTATACCCAGAGATTTGACCAAACATCTCTGCCTTCCTCATCAGATTGGGGATTGCGTCTTGCAGGTTTCTCGTATACAACAACAAATCATCTGCGTATAATGCTAATTTAACTTCTAGCTCCTGTGATTTAAAAGGGAGAATAGCAGTATCTGCCCTTATCAAATTAGCTAGTGGCTCGATGTATATATTAAAAAGAAGTGGGGACAGGGGACATCCCTGCATTGTCCCTCTCAAAATTTCGAACCAGTCTGACAGCCCCCCATTTATCAGCACCCTGGCTTTAGGACCACTGTACAGATTTTGTACCGCCCTTACCATATTCTGTGGAAAACCAAAACTTAGCAAAGCCTCCCACAGGTCGGGCCAATGTACCTGATCGAAAGCTTTGGCTGCATCTACAGCCACTATGGTCAAAGGTAATTTCCGAGCCTGCGCAATATCCATAACTCCCAACAACTGAAAAGTCAATTCATTCAGCTGCCTCCCTGGTATAAAGCATCTTTGATTAGGATGGATAACCTTGTGTATTACCTTAGCTACCCAAGATGCTATGATTCCGGAAAAGATCTTATAATCCGTATTCAATAAGGATATCGGTCTATATGAATCCACTTTCTGTGGATCCTTATTTGGTTTCAAAATCAAAGTAACTGTAGCTTCTGACCAAGAATTAGGGACCTTCTTCCCCCTTATGTATATCTCATTGAATAAAAGTTGTAAAACAGGAGTTACTGTGTCAATAATACAAAGAAAGACCTCAACTGGAAGACCATCCGGTCCAGCTGCCTTTTCCTTAACCATTTTCCTACATTGAGCTCTTATCTCCTCCTACTTAATCTCTCCTTCTAAAGCTTTCTGTTGCTCTATGGTTAGCCGTGGAAGTATCGTCAGCCCTAGCCACTCCTTTATATCTTCTTGGCTAGGTTGAATATCATCTCTGTATAAATCTCTCATAAAGCTACAGGCCTCTCCACAAATATCAGAGTTAACATTCAATACCTCACCAGATTCTCTACTAGTTAACTCCCGGATTGTGTTCCTAGCCCTATCTGCCTTCGCCTTCCAGGCTAATAATGATCCGCAATTTTCTCCATAAGCAAAATGCTGAAGTTTGCTCGCCTTCCACCTATCGAGTGATTTCTTTATCCATCTGCGCCCGAAACGCCACTTGTAGCTCCTTCAGCTCTTTACTTAGGACATGCACTCTATCTGAATCCTGCATAGACGCCTTCTGTAATTCCCCTTCTTTTTTCTTAATCTCTTTAATTCTATTCTCCTTTTCCTGTTTCTCCACTCGGCTTTTCCCTACCATTATGGATTTTAGGGCCCCCCTTAAATATGATTTGAAAGCGTCCCATACTATGTCCTTCTGCTGAGCCCTTGTTAATACTAAAATAATTCTCAGATTTTTCCCTCAAATCACCAACTACATTCTCATCTAGCAGTATCGCCCTGTCTGGAGTCCACCTTCTATTCTCCTCTTTTTGATGATACCTCAGTGATAATACTACAGCAGAGTGGTCTGACACTATTGCTGGGATATGGGTCACATCTACCACCTCCCCACATAGCTCCTGATCTAGTAGGAAGTAATCTATACGGGAGTGGTGCCTGTACTTCTTACTATAAAATGTGAACTCCCTCATCTCCCTTTTCTTAATACGCCATATGTCGATCAGATTAAATTCTTTCATAATGCTTATCAATCTTGAAAATGTTTTTGGTGGGTTGGTATATTTAGCTTTTGAAGTCCTGTCCAATCCTTTATTCAAAACTAAATTAAAATCTCCTCCTAGTATGATGGGGGCTGTCGTCTCCAATAGACAGGACCCCAGTTTTTCCAAGGCCTCTGGATTATCATTATTCGGTCCATAATATACCGCACACACCAAAGGCCTGCCTTGAACTAAAAGAGTTGCCACTAGCCACCGACCGGAAAAATCTGATTCAAACTTGACTACTCTTATTCCATTATTATTCTTAATAATTATAGCGACTCCCCTAGTACTCCCTCTCTGATCTGAGCATATAACCTCCTGCACCCATCTAAGTTTTTCAAAACATTGCTTACACTCAATTCTTTCCAGGTGAGTTTCTTGTAGTAATATTATTTGGACCTCACTGTCTTTTAAAGTTTCAATCACCTGCGACGCTTTCTTTCTGGATCGCAACCCATTTACATTCCAACTTAATAAATTAATCACTTTTGTGTTATTCATACTCTATTTTTATATGTAAATCTTAAATCCATCCCTTTGTTTTGTTAAGCCCAACTGGTTCCCAAGACTATCAAAAACTAGCTTAATGAGGACAATTTATTTTTTATTTTTCTCCCACTGCACCCCATACCCAGTGCCCCTCTTCCCCCCTCCCCCCCAGGAACCCCCCTTTCTACCTCTTGGGCGATACAGTTCGCCCTTCATGAGCCCCCGTCCCGAAAAGAGAAAGAAGAGAGAGAAAAGACGAAAAAGAAAAAACCGCCTATCTATACCGCACAAAACATCTATTCTTAACCTTTTATAGAGCTCTTGCAGACATCAGCTCATCCATTCATTTGCAGTATGAAAGCATCCACTTCCTCTGGATCACTAATGTTGTGCATTTTATTCCGCCACATTATTTTCAACATGGCAGGAAATTTTAGTTGGACCTGAGCTCCTTTACTTCTTAACTCGTTCATTCTGGTGCCTAGTTCCCACTGCCTCTGGGCCGTCCTCCTACCTAGATCTGATCTTATTTGATACGAAAAACCCTCATGTTTTAAGGAGCCCTCCTTCAACGCCCGTCCTAATACCAGCTCTTTCACAGTGAAAGTCAAGAAGTTTATCAAAATCTTTCGCGGAGTTTTTCTGTCCGAATTCAACTTAAAAGGATCTCTATGAGCTCTCTGGATCTCCTTCTCCCAATCGATATCTGATCTATCTGTCACAATTTCTCTCAGGAGACCACATATGACAGCCTTAACATCTCCCTTCTCGGCCCCCTCCGGGATTTTAAGAAACCTCAGGTTATTCCGACAAGAATGCGTTTCCATTCTTTCTAGATCTTCTTGCAGCACTCTATTCTGTTTCTTTAATGATTCGATATCCTTAGAATTTTCCAACACTGCCACTGACAGTGTTTTAACTTCCTCTTCCAAGGTACTAGTACGTTGCGCAATATCATCGAGCCTCTCCTCTAGTACTTCGCATTTGTCTCGAATCCCCTTCTGATTGGACTCAGATATTTCAAACTTCTCGAATACCTTGCCTCAAGTTCAAAAGCATCTTTTCCATAGGGTTTTCACCTTCGACAGCTCCAACATCATGTAAACTCTCATCACTGTTATCCCCATGTTTAGAACTCTCAATCCCTACTGTTTTAGTACTACTTTGAGGGGGTCCTATACTTACAGGTAGATAAAGAGAAAGAGAAAGACTAGAGCCAGGACTAGGGTTGAGACTAGTGCTAAGCCTAGGGCGAGAGCTGAGGCCAGGACTAAGACCAGAACTAGGGCTAAGACCAGAACTAGGGCTAACCTCCCTCCCATTTTCAGCCTGCTGCTCGTCGTCGTCATTCAGGGTTGATCCAGCTAACAAAGTGAATCTGTTCTCCAAGGGCAGTGGGACAGTTTGCAGCTGCTTCGTAGACTTCCCCCCCCCGTCTGTGGACTATCGACCTGTTCCATTATTTTAAAGTACGATCTTAAGGACGGGGAAGGTTTTACAGAGACCCGCACTTCCTTTAGACCACGGCGCCGAGGTTTTCCTCCACCCTTCAACGCTTTCTTTTTTGGGGA
This sequence comes from Calotriton arnoldi, assembly GCA_963921515.1. Classification (NCBI taxonomy): domain Eukaryota; kingdom Metazoa; phylum Chordata; class Amphibia; order Caudata; family Salamandridae; genus Calotriton; species Calotriton arnoldi. Next base: position 510,658 of record CAWUFW010009690.1, on the reverse strand, counting down.
AACTGCTACTACTTCCCTTGCTGCCTGCTCCCTGGCCTCCCCTCCTTTCCCTCCTTTCCCTCCTTTACCTCTGCTTCTGACCTCCGGGAGCGGTCTCAACTGATACCGGCTCCTCACTCTTGTTTCAGTTTCTATTAATGCGTTTTCCGTGATATTTTCAACCCTCTCCGTTAAACACGGCCCACCTAAAGATTTTAATAAGTGGGGTTGATTTCTTCACCTCGACCCACGCCTCCAATAACACTGACTTCACCAACTTCACTCTTACCCCTTGAGTCGTAGACTGAATGTATAACATTAGGGGGAGACTCTTCCATCAGCCTCGGTACCTCCTGTAACCTCCCCTGTACCTGTAAGCCTCTCGTCTTCCAACTGTTTCTTCCAACTATCTGCCACTCTAGAGAGTCTACTTGCATGCTTCGGAGCGTGGGCTGAGCTTCCTTGCTACCGCAAATCTCCACTGTATTCCCAGCGTCTCTCCCCTTCGCTGGCTCGCGTCCTGTCCTTCCTCCTCCTCTATCGGCCCGGACCCGGAAGCCGACTGCCACAATCACAGCCCGGGTCTTGCGCAGGAAGCCTGCTGCTCGCTGCCAAACCCCGTGCCGCGACTCCACCACCAAACCCATATGCGCCGGAGCTCAGGTATGCTGGGAACCGAGAAAAAGTCTTAACTCAGATTATTGTATCTTTCAATACTCATAAATTCGTCAAAAAGCGCTGCGCTGCGTTACTCATCGTTGCACTTCGTCACCTTTCTCATCTCCTCTTCTCCTCCGTTTGGGAGCTCCCGCGACCGGCGTCAGCCCGCCGCCATGTTTCCCCCTTGATCCCCCAGTCAGCAGGTCTGGTTGAGAAGTAAAATGGCTTGCTCCTGTTACGAGTATTCATTTTGACACTGGTCATCAGCACCTGATACTGGGAACACTGTGGGGAGATGTGGCTCGCCAGCGCGGGAGGGGGAGGGGTGTTAATTAAACGTGTGTTACTGTCTATTTATTTACACAGGTACTATGATACTTGCTACACAACACGTCATGCAGGAGTAATCCGTCATAATGCTGACTGCTCCACGGACTGCCCTTGCACGTGAGACTATGTCTGTATTACATGAATGCGCACTGGTATGTCTTTCTCGTGTGCTGTTACTATACCGCATGTGTATATGGGTCTGTTATGAAGAAAATAACATTTATATGATTTGTCTATTTGTATCGTACCTGGAGATGATGCATAAAGTTTGTTTAAAAAAAAAAAAAAAAAAAGGCAATCTGAATGAGACAAAGGAACATCTGCAAAATTACATAGAGAAAAGAAGCAATTCAGTGAGACAAGTAGCAGGGAGAATATTGCTAGTAATCAGAAGCAAAGTAATTGAGTTAGTAAAACAAATGATAGAAAAATGATTCATAGAAGTGGTGGAGGCAGCTGAATGGACGTCACCAGTGGTCATCACGGAAAAACCAGATGGGAACATAGGGTTCTGTGTGGACCATCACAGTTTCGATGAGAATGTGATTGCAGATTGCTTTCCACTACCAAATATAAACAAAATGGTCTTCTCTAAATTAGACTAGAGCATTGTTCACCACCAAATCAAATGGCTTTTGGAATCAAAAATGTTAACAGCTTTTATAACAACCAAAGGGGTCTACCAATTTACACAGCTGACATTTGGGTTTGTCTTTGGTAGCCAGTGTTTTTCAAAGGTCAATTACCAATGTTTTGATTGGTCGTAAAAACCTAAGATTTTTCCACAATGCCAGGTTGACATATTGCTTTTTGGAGAGTCGGTACAACACAATGAGGCCTTGCAAAACAATTTTATGCTGGTTAGGTACTTCAGGCTTGCCCTTGGGGGTGGGAACTGCAAGTTTTTAGAATCTGAAGTAGAATATTTGGAATATTTGAATATCTGGGGATGGTGTAAGACCTAAATCGAATTTTGTTAATGCAATAGTTAATGCTGTGGTCTCTGAATCAGGAGAAACTTAGGTCATTTATGAATTTAGTCAAATACTATGCCAAATTTGAGCTCGATTTTTCAGGCAAGACTGAGTTTGAGAATGCTATTGAGAAAAGAGAAAGTGTTTGGGGTGAACAGCAGCAACAGAACACGTTTGACGAGGTAAAAGCAGACCTCACTGGAGCAAGGTCTTATCACTGTTCAATTTAGGTTTGAAAACTACAGTCACCGCCAGTGGGGTGGGTATTGGAGCTGTTCTCACATAAATACGTGGCGGAGCTGAAAAGAAAGTCACTTCTGCACACTTGCACTTGCCACAGAGGGTCCCCAGCAATTCAATGGTTTATGTACCACCTCTTTTTTTGCTATTACTGGTTTTGCTCATTCCTCCATAAATCTTAGTTATAAAGCCTGGCCATAGGCCACTATGTGTGGAACCGCTAATCCTCCCAGCGATGTGGGAGTTACAGGATTTCATTGGCTGTTAGTGGTGAGTTGACTAAGCCCTGAAGTTGTTTAAGTATTTTAGGCAGCACAGTCAAGGCAGTCTTCTGGAAACCATACAAAATCTGCGGGAGGATATTTATTTTAAGTTCGGCAATTCTACCCAGCCACTCAAATTGTTTCATATGTCAGCGGTGAAAGCCTTTCTTATTGTTCTTTATAAGTGCAGTGTATTCCAGCTTGACTACTTGGTTAGTTGTGTGGCCAATTCGAATTCATGGTATTTTATTGATTGTGAATCAGGCTGTGGAGGCCTTCTGCTTTTTGTGTGTGTGGATGTAGTAGTAATGCTTTCTAATTCGTGAGATTGATTTTGAAATTGGAAACTGCTCCAAAGGTGTCAGACTATTCCAATACCGATGGAATTGACCTTTAGGGATCTCTCAACGACAGCATGACATCTTCAACAAAAATAGTTTGTCTAAAAAGGATCTTGCCAATCAGTCCTCACGTTGGTAGAATCTTGTACGTTTCTCAACAAGCAACAACTCATTACTCATGACGCTCACCAGACAGGCTATATTTTGGACTTCATTTTCTATAATCTCCCTGTTTCTATTGATGAGGGGGATCCCTCTCCTTTGGTCCGAGAATTATCTTGTTTGCTTTACTTGGGATTGCAGGCACTTGTGGAGCAAATTGACTACAAAGAAAAAGGTGATGGCTAGGGCTTGGAGAAAAGTTAATCCTTCACATTTGACAAAACTAGTAGAGAGCTCTAGGCTTATCTTTGTTGGCAATATTGACAGCAATGCTGAGTTGTTCAACACTTGGCTAGATAAGACCGTTTCTTCTCTGGCCCCCTTGAAAAAGATTACCTTACCTCCAAGTGAAGTAGCCCTTTTCCCCCTAGTTTACCTCCGAACTTTGGCTCCTAAGAAACACAGTAAACAATTGGAGAGGAAATGGTGATCCGGTTATAGCCCTGCTGATAAGGAATGCTATAAAGTAGCTCTGAAGGCCTATCATAAAGCAATTAAAAAGCCTCAATGCGCTTTTAGCTCTTAACATATTGCAGAGGCAAAAAGCTCTTCTAAGGAGATCTATAAAAATCACTAAGCTTTATTTGTATCCGAAAGCCTGTACTCCCACAATTCCGACATCTGAGGATTTGAGTGAAGTTATTCTTTTTTTGAGGATAAGATTCTCAAGCTTCATGCAGGGTTACTTTCTTCTTCAAGCCCATGAGTCCCCCTCCAGCGTTTGTGGAGCAGGTCTCAGCCCTTCCCTTGATGTGTTCGTTGAACAAATGTGGACCTTTTTCCATTGCTCAAACACAGCAGGCCCTGCTGAGGTGTAAATCTGTGTCACTTAATTACTCTTGCCCTCACCACCCACTCTGTTGGCCACTTCTGCAAAGACCTTAATCCCTATCCTCAATCAACTTTTTAACACTTTCTTGAGTCAGCAGTAGTTTCTTCCTGTTAGAAAAAGACCCTTTTAAAAAACAAAACACATCTGCCAGTCCTTTAATTTGGCTAACTTACGTTCCATCTCTCTGCTCCCTACCATAGCTAAAATGCTGAACGAACTGGTTAATACCCAGTTATCCACTCATTTGTAGGAACACAATGTTCTGCATCATACTCAGTCAGGCTTTCACCCACAGCATTTTACACAAACAGCCCTTGAGGGTGTGTAAGTGATTACGTTTCTTCTTGGTGGTTATGTCGGTGGCATATGATACTGTCACCCATGCCCTCTTTCTTTAGCTCATGTCAGATTTAGGCATTAGAGGCAAGGCTTTTTGGAAGGAAGAGGAGCAAGAATTTGGCTTGCTCCCTATGGTTCTTCCAGCAATGGGCTACATTTTGGGGTACATTTTATGTGGTGGGGAATGTACACCGTTTTTCATTTTTTCCTAGTTCATCACGGTTAGTCCGCAAAATTCATCCAATGTTGCATGCTCACTTGGTTTGGTGCCTTGCCCTAATGGCACCTGGGTACAAAATCACTGCATGCTGGGGCGACACTCCGCCCCAAGACCAATGGCACAGCAAAGTGCTATTTGCACAATTCCTCCTGTGTATACAATTTTTATCCTCATGTTCATTGTTTTCATCATGTTTTTTCCTTTTTCTTAAATCTCTGTGTAGTCCCACACGTCAGACATCATGCCAATTTACAAAGTTTTCTCATGTTCAGGTTTGTCCATCCAGACCTTTTTCCAAGAACAAGTACAAACGCAAAAATTCATCAGAGGCAGTATTTTATTGACCCAATGCATTTCGGGCAATTCCAGCCCTTCGTCAGGGGTAACTAGAAATATCAATGAAACACGCATTATTATAAAATACAGCACTGTAAAATCCAAACAATATCACAATCCATAAGGAAATAGCTGCACTTCAATTCCCATTAAAAACAACGTTTTTCACAATATGTTCCTCTCCTGTGTAATAATCAGTTCAATAACAAATGATATTTTGCTACCATCACTGTTGAATCCTAAGTGGTCCCAGCACTTTTCCCTATGTTCAACCTCTCTTTTCGCAAACAATAATTATTTCTAGCTTATGCCTGAGCCCCGAATCTCACTCCTCTTCCTGTCACTTTAACCTTTCTTACTTTCTCTCTGAAATCACCCATCCTTTCCACATAACATTACTAACAATCATTCTCCTTACAGGACTGTAAACCCACCTTTTGGGGTGCCACAGGGCTCCTCCCACAGCCCTACAATATTTTATATCTACATGCCTCCTTAGCAAAACTCATGAATCTTATGGGTTGGTGACCATTTCATATTCGGACGATACCAGTTGCTTATCACTTTTGACCCCATTTCCACAAGCAGGGCAAGAACCTTTAACTCAGGTCTGTTTGATGTCTTGTGCACAAGCCATGTGCAGTGCAATGCAGACAAAACAGAGATTCTTCTGTTTGGGCAAGTGAGAAAACACTGGCTATCCTCCCGCTGGTCTCTGGGTCTCCACCCTCCGAGTCACACCTACCGTAGTCTGTAGCAGTGGTCTTTAAACTTTTTAATGCTGCGGCCCACCGCAGTGAAAATAAAAAATCACTGGGGCCCCCTCTCAAATGTTTCACAATTCTATGGCACTGCCAATGTTTAAATATGTCTAGACTTATTTAAACACTGCAGTTAAGTTCTGTTACCATTTTAAAAATGCAATCAAATTCATGCTTGTCAAACATACTATTCTGGTCAGTTAGACCTTACTAACATGTACACATATCCACAGTGTGATTATTAGAAATGGGGGTGGGGGTTTTAAAGAATATTTGGAGTCCCTTTCCTTTTGACACCTTAAATGACAAAAGATGTTAGTGATGGCCCATTACTGCCGCTCATTTTTTCCTGCTGAAACCAAAGCACTGTTATCAGCATAATGCTTCTTTTAAACAGATCCTGGTGCCCACCCGGGATCACTTGAGGCTCCCCTATGGGGGCCCTCCCCCCAGTTTGAAGACCCCTGGTCTATAGGAATCTTGAAGTAAGACTTGATGATAAGCTTACCTTTAACTCTCAGGTTCTGTCTGTGACTGGGTCCTGCTTTGCCTTACTCCATGCTTTTGGAAAGTTCCTTGATTTCCTCCCAATGACAGTTTGTAGTACAGAAGTCCATACCTTGATAACACCCCGACTGGACTATGTTAACATCATATATCTGGGCCTCCCATAGAGATGGACCAGTAAGCTTCAAGTGGTTCAGAATGCCACTGCCTGCCTAATCTTGGGCAACCCTAGGAGGAAGACTGTTTCTCATCAACTTCATTGGCTCACTATTAAGAAAAGGATTCTTTTCAAAGCTCTTAAGTGCTCTACAAGTATGGTCCGTGTTATTCAATCAAAAGAATTGTGCACTGCCTTATGCCCAGACCCCTCGGATCAACCTCAGCTTTGTTGATTAATATCCTGAGATTCCAAAGAAGGGCAGGTGTTCCTTCTCGGTCATTACAAGTAAACAGTGGATCCTACTTCCACTCCTATTGCAGGCTATTTATCAGGACGAGCTAGAGTGCCGGCATGTAGGCGTTCCTCTGCAGGTGTAATCCATGCAGTAGCTATGAGCTTTTCAAAGCTTCCATTCATTCATTCACCCCTTCAATGTCATCTTTGTCTTATTACATTAGCAAACAACTTCAGTGTCAAATATAAGTGGTGAGAGAGGATACTTCTGCCTGGTCCCATGCTTCCACTTTGAAATTACTTTGAAAGTGCACAGACATCATGGAGCTACAGCAGAGTCAGCCAGGGAACCGAAAGCGCAGCAACAGTAAACATTAAATTATCTTCTAGTTTGACTAGAGAGAGTTCCATAGTTTGGCTCCAAATACTCACAAAGCCTATCCCCCACAGTACGCTCTGCTGAACCATGGAACTCGCAGCTGTAATAGTAATCTTGACCAAAAGGTCCTGATTTGCACATGAGATGACACAACTTCTCAAATTAATTTCTGCCCAGGGAATAAAAATTCTAAAATAATAATGCACAGGATTGCCTATGAAGTCAAGGACCATACAAGTGTCCAGTAAAGACAAAAGCACAGCCTTTGTTCCAGGCCTCAGGAAAAAGCCAACAAGAAATAGGTCAAGGATATTATGAGCTTCTGCTTAGACCTGTTTAGTAGTATGGGTCATAGTAGGGAGAAACATAGATTGCCCCAAGGTTGAGTAATGAGAGTATCTGGGCTGGTTTTCTTCAGTCGTGTAGTCACCACGTGCAGTCCCAGAATAAAGGCATCCGGTTGAAGAGTACGAGGCATTAATAATGTTAGTGAAAGCAGGATCAATGTCAAATGCCAGGCACCTTAAATGCTGAGTTTGGATAAAGGTTATCAGAAGAATCGGATGTGAGTTTAGACGGCTTTTTGCTAACTTCTGTTCCCGAAGCAAGTGGCGGGGAGGTAATTTGGACAATTGCATTCTGACTGGGCCAATTCTATTACTAAATCTTGTTGTTTCTGATAGTCTTGGATAACATTATAGATCTGGTTAATTTCCTTGGAGAATTTTAGTGCTACATAATTTCCAAAGGTCATGAGATGAATGTGCCGTTGTATTTGTGCAAAGGGTGGTGAGAGCACAAAGGATTTTACGAGAAAATATTTTCCACAAGAAATTTGAAGGAAAAAGAATTAGCACTTCTAAATGGATGACTTGCCATTGATTAAAAAAGGGCTTATAGCACTTGAGTTGGGGTCTCTACTGAGCCATAGATTGCTCAGAATGGTTCAAGCACCATTGCTGATCCACCCCTGCTAACTCTTTTAGAATATACTCCAACTTCAAGCCTGAATGTTCTAAAAATATTCATTTCCTAGAGGCTGCGGAGAAGTGTAAACTTCTTGTGGCTTCCATGACTTCAGATTTTTGCAACTTAAGTAATTTCCAACAGAAGATTGGAGCTGCCTCTGGGTCAGAGACGTAGAATCGGTCAGGGTCCCTGGGATGTTTTACACTACCTTGATGATACATTGAAAGGGGCTGTCTTTTTAAGAATGCTCAATGAATTGTTAGATGTCAATGCTGTTGGCACGTACTTTCCTTTCCTGTGTTGTCAGCTTCCCATAACTGAATACAATTGTATCAGCCACACAGGGGCGGAGGTGGCCAGTATTTAACGTTTGGGAAACAGGCCTTTACCATAGATCATTGTCTGCAAGCACTCCTGTAGGAAAGTAGGATCTGCTTCTTATGGTTACCCCCACTTTTTGCTTGATGTTACACTGTTTTTGACTAGTCTGACTGGGATCCTGCTAATCAGGACCCCAGTCTACCTGCTTTCTCCCTAAAATGTTATCTCATGTACTTAGGTACACTCCAGATTGGATACTGGGGTACCCTTGTCAGTCCTTAGTATATGGTACACATGTACCCAGGGCATAGGTACCCCAGAGGCCTCCCATGGGCTGAAGCATGTATTATGCCACCTATGAGAGGCCATGCAAAATGGAACTACAGGCCTGCCATACTATATAAGTCACTACACTTAAAACCTTTAAGTCACCCCTATAGCAGGCCTTGACATTCCTGAAGGCAGGGTGGTGGGTTTTACGTGAGAGGGTGCCCCTGGATGAGCAGAGCACCCCTGCAGCCTTCGGAGACCATTCTTCCGGGTTGTCGGTGACGCAGCCAGACATATAGGTAGAGGTGCATTATACGCTCGCGTAAAATGCTATCTCGAAAACGGCTGCAATAAACCATGTCGTGTTTGGTATCAAACACCTTGGAATCAAACCTCCACACCGGTAACCGGTGTGGGAGGTATGATTCCGCCCTTCAGAAGCAAGCTTTGTGGGGTCCCTGGTCTTCCCGGTACCAGCCTTCTCGACCCAGACAGCACAAAATGGTTGCTGCTGACCAGAGACACATTTCTGCCCTTCTGCTGCTGAACCAAGCTCGAGCAGAGGAAGGCAGCACAATAGGCATCTTGTCACAGAGAGGTGTGACCACCTCCCAGACAGGATTTAGTGTATTGGTGCTGGGTGGGTGCACTTCCAAAGTGCCTGAAAGTCTCCACGAGGGGCACATTTGGTGTCCCTGTGCATAGTCCAGTTCAAACCAGTCCTGGGAGCCGTTGGCTCATGCTCTGGCATGAAACTGGACAAAGGACATGGGAGTAACCTCCCCACTGTCCTGACCCTCCCCTGGGAGGGTCCCCTGAATCTGTCCAATCCTCTCCCATGGGTACAAAAGAGCTTACCTGGCTGTAGGACCCTAGATTCGATGTGGACAAGATTCTGAACAAGAAACCACTGACCTTCGACCGTCTGGACTTTGCTGGACTTCTACTGGGCCCGACTCCGTCTCCCTCTCCGTCCAAATCATCGTCTGTGCCCGTGCACCATACAGGCTCCGTGCAGGACCAGTGGAGCATCAAGGACAACTGAAGTATCTCCCTTGGGGTGAAGGAGTCACTCCCCTGCATTCACCGTAACGCTACTGACCGGTCTGCTGATCCTGAGCTCCTGTGGACTCTGAAGGCTCCAGCGACACAGGAGGTGGCTTCCTACATTCCTTGAGGTCGAGCTGCCCTCTCACCGAGTTTGAGGCCAGTATCCCTAGTGGGGACCGCATAACCCGAACCCCTGTGCACCGCGTACTTTTGCAAGTGCATATGCTTGTTGGCGTTCACCAAATAAGTGCATTGGGCTATCGGTAGCCCCAACCTCTGCGCACAGTTCGTACAAAGGACTTCGGCCTCCTCGCACTCTGTGCCCTGTAAGCTGTGACTTTGTGAAACTGCTAGAGGTCCCCTTGCGACTCCTGTGCCTTCGGCCTGTGGGTCCACTTGAGGGACAACTCTGCTTTTCTTGGGCTCCCCTGGTTGCTCCAGGCCTGCCCTGACTCCCCTGGCTGTGGTGAGTCCTCTGGTCCTTGCTGGGACCATACTATAACCTTCTTTGACCTTCTTCGTGGGTTGCCGCTGCCAAGGCTTGTTGGTGCTCCCGCCGGACACCGATCCCTCAGCACTCGACATCCTTCGTGGGACAGCTCGTATGCGGCTCCTGGTTGTCCTCGACGTCTCCTGGTCCCTGCAGCTGTAGAGTCATGGTCTCCATCTTCACACCTGAAGCACCCATCGGTGGGCATTCATCTACCGAGCCCCTGGTCACTCCTGAGTGACCCAGACTCTGTCCCCTCTGCTTTCAGGTTCCTTCCATCAAGAATCCACCTGTGGGTTCCCCCGGACACTTTTCTTCTTTCCAGCAGTGGCATTTCTTTGAAGACTACCATTGAGAACGACGGCGGTTTCCGACGCCACTTCAGCCCTATGCACCCGGCTTCCCTGGATAGGTAACTCTGGTACTTCGGTATCCACGGGTGGGGTGGCTCTCAAACCTTCTATGTTCCAAAGGGTTTCTTTGTAATCCACTGGGAAGGGTCTTTAAACTTTAAAACTGCAACCGCGACTCTCCTATTGAATTGTACGTAGCATGCTGTCGTGTTCTCACACTGCACCCGTCCTCCGTGGGGTCCCTACTTACTCACCTTGGGTGGTTCCTTGGGGTCCCAGCGATTCTACATCCTCAAGACACTGTCTTGACTCGAGTCGTGGTTCTTATACCACTATTTTAGTATATGGTTTGGTCTCCCCCTGGAGCCCACTGTGTATTAGTGTTACTTACGATTGTTTCTATGCTACAGTATTGTGTGCTTTGTGTTTATCTGCGTGTAGCAGATACTGTGAGGTATTTAAGGTGTGTTATAATAATAAATACATATTTTTATAACTACTGTGTGATTCTCCTTTCATTTAACCAATACAATAAGATTGCATTCTGGTAAACCAAGCTGCTTAACATTCCTTCAAGACTAAGCCTGAAGGCTGCTCTCCACAGCTACCACTTGGATAGCTTTCTAAGGTTATCTTTGACCTCTTAAATCACCATAAGGGTTGTTTGGACTGGTGCAAGGTGCCCACTTTAATTAGTGGACAGCATATACCAGGCCAACTTCTCACATTGGTGTGCAGCGGTTGGGATTCAAGCCTGCATTGTTTTACCAGATAAATCTTTGTATTGATTAACTGAAAACCACTAAGTACTAGGTACATATAATACTAGCTTAGAATAAGTAAGTTCTACTGAACTTAGGGTTGGGTAAGTCAAGGGTCTAGCACACCCTTTCTACAACCTCAGAGTTTAGTTCCCACTAGGTTAGGTAGGAGCAACACTTCACCACACTTAGTATGTCTTCTAAAGGAGATGCCAGTGACTCTCTGCCCTCTAGATACAGTGAGCTTTCATTCCAAGAATTGAAAGCCCTGTGGGTCCCTTGCTCACTTTGCCACTGGAATCAAGTTAGCCTGGCTGATGAGGGCTGTTAGCCCGAAACCGGTCCCAGGATGCTTGTTTCCGGTCCAGGGAAGACATGGCTTGGCAGTTCGGGCTGGACTGTTCCCATGAGGCACAGGGTCAAGACTGATTTGCATATAGCTGTGTCTGAACTGGGGTGGCAAAGTGAGCTAAAGAATGATGATGGATTCAACCCAGATCTGTGACTGGGGGTGAGTGTTTGAAAAGTTTCAGCACTCCGTCCATCATCTCTTTGTGTTTGCTTTGATCCATAAATGGATAACTGCTTTAGAGAGGGCCTGTAAAGTTCAGAGGGTCCCTCAAGAGCAGTGGGCAGCTATCTTGTGGCTCTCTTTTGCTGACAAAGGTAGAGATAAGCTCCTCACTGTTAGAGAAGAAGATGCTGACAATTATTCAGTCCTGAAGAGTGCTCTCATTGATGGGTTTGGCTTAACCACTGAACAGTATAGGATTAAGCTCAGAGACACCCAGAAGGCACAGAATCAGGACTGGGTAGACTGTGTATAGTGCCATTAAGGCTCTGGAAGGCTGGTTGCTTGGCAGCAAAGTGAATTATTTCAAGGGATTGTACAATTTGATTATGAGGGAGCAGATCCTTAATAATTGCCAAAATCAGTTGTTGCATCAATACCTGGTTGACTCTGATCTGACTTCTCCCCAAGAATTGGGAAAGAAGGCAGATAGGTGGGTCAGAACCAGGGTGAAGCAGAGAAACCAGAACCATGGTGGTGACCAAAAGAAGCAAGATGCTAAAACTTCAGATAAGGTTGGGGACAAGGGTAAAGATGACAAGTCTTCATCAAGGCCCCAAAAACCTGCATCTGGAGGGGGGGTGGGGGGAGTCACAATCCAACAAGGGAAAAGGCAAAAAAGAAACCTTGGTGTTACTTATGTAAAGAAAAGACCCATTGGACAAAATATGCCAATTGTCCAAAGGCCAAGGATTCAACTCCAACCACCATTGCCCCTAAGGCAACTGCTCCCCCTAGTACAGTTTCAAGTGGTGGTACAGGGAACAAGGGATTAGTAGGGTTAACTTTGAGCTCTGAGTTGGGTTCTGGCTTAGTCAGAACTCCAGCTCAGGCGGTACTTGTCTGTGATGGTGGCATGGATATTGCCACCTTATTTGTCAGTCCCAGTTACCTGGGCAAATACAGACAGCAGCCTTTGATTAATGGTAAGGAGGCCATGGCATACAGGGACACAGGTGCAAGTGTCACTATGGTGAGAAAAGATCTTGTGGGCCCTGACCAGATCATACTTGGTGAGATGTACCAATGCTAACAATGTCAGGACTGATCATTCCTTGGCAGTTGTTAATTTCAGCTGGGGAGGGGTAACTGGCCCTAAGAAAGTTGTGGTTAGCTCAGACCTTCCAGTAGAATGCTTGTTGGGCAATGATTTGGAGACTTCAGCCTGGACTGAAGTGGAACTTAGGACTCATGCAGCAATGCTGGGCATCTCTGCAGATGTGTTTGCTGTGACCAGGTCACAGGCCAAACTGATGTCTACTGAACAGGCCCTGGATTCTGAAAGAATGGACCAGGTGCCTTCCAAGAGAAGGAGCAGGAGGGGTAAGGCTGTGTCTCCCCCCCCAGGCTCAGAGAGAGGATCAGTCTCTTGAGGGAGTTGATCCCAGTCCCTGTGAAGGAACTCTCTCAGATGAACTAGAACCTGATCAGGTTGAGTTCCTGGGGACAGGGGGCCCTTCCAGGGCAGATCTGAGTCAGGAGCAGCAAACCTGCCCCTCTCTTGAACCCCTCAGACAGCATGCTGCTGCCGTGGCTGCTGGGAGTGTCAGTGGGTCCCACAGGATCTATTGGGATGAGGGACTCCTTTACTCAGAGGGTAGAGACCCCACGCCTGGTGCTACCAGGAGGCTGGTCATACCTCTGAAGTTTAGGGGCTTCCTACTCACCTTGGCACATGACATTCCCTTAGCAGGACACCTAGGCCAAAGTAAGACTTGGGACAGGCTTGTCCCTCACTTTCACTAGCCTCACATGTCAGAGGACACCAAGGAGTTTTGTCGCTCCTGTACCAACTGTCAAGCCAGTGGTAAGTCAGGTGGTACCACGAAGGCCCCCCTCATACCACTACCTGTGGTGGGGGTTCCCTTTGAGAGGGTTGGGATTGACATAATTGGTCCCATGAACCCTCCAACTGCATCTGGGCACAGTTATATTCTAGTGGTGGTGGACCATACCACTAGGTATCCAGAGGCTATACCCCTTAGAACGACCACAGCTCCTGTGGTGGCCAGGGCCCTCCTGGGAATTTCTTCCAAGGTGGGTTTCCCTAAGGGGGTCTTAACTGACAGAGGTACAAACTTCATGTCCAGTTATATCACTGCAATGTGGAAGGAGTGTGGAGTGAACTACAAGTTCAACACACCCTATCACCCACAATGCAATGAGTTGGTTGAAAGGTTCAACAAATCCCTAAAGGGCATGACCATGGGCCTCCCAGAAAAGCTTAGGTGAAAATGGGATGTCCTGTTGCCCTGCCTTCTCTTTGCCTACAGAGAGGTCCCACAAAAGGGGGTTGGCTACACCCCTTTTGAGCTTTTGTTTGGGCATCCAGTTAGGGGTTCCTTGTGTTTGGTGAAGGAGGGATGGGAGTTACCTCTCAAACCTCCCAAGCAAGACATAGTGAAATATGTACTTGGTCTCTGCTCCAGGATGGCTGAGTACATGAAGAAGGCCAGCAAAAACCTTGAGGCAAGTCAAGAATTGCAAAAAGCTTGGCATGACCAAAAGGCTGTACTGACTGTTTATCAGCCAGGACAGAATGTATGGGTGTTGGAGCCTGTGGCCCCAGCAGCTCTCCAAGACAAGTGGACTGGACCCCATACTATTCTTGAGCAGAAGGGAAAGGCCACCTACTTGGTGGACCTTGGAACTCCCAGGAGCCCCCATAGGGTGCTCCATGTAAACAGGTTTAAACCCTATGTGGACAGGGCAGACATGGGCTTGCTCATGGCTACTGATGAGGGACAGGAGGAAGAGAGTGACCCACGATCTCCTCTCACAGAACCCTGTTGTTGGCTCAGTTGATGGTGTAGCCTTGGCAGGCAGTCTCACTGAGCAACAGCAGATTGATTGCAGGAAGGTCCTCAATCAATACAGGCACATGTTTTCTTTGACTCCTAGTCAGACCACTTGGTGTACCCATGAAGTGGACACAGGTGAGAGTCTACCTGTTAAAAATAAGATTTACAGGCAGCCTGACCATGTCAGAGATTGCATCAGGACTGAGGTCCAGAAGATGCTGGAATTGGGAGTAATTGAACCCTCAGATAGCCCTTGGGCGAATCCAGTGGTCCTGGTACCCAAACCTCATACCCAGGGTGGTAAGAGAGAAATTAGGTTTTGTGTGGACTAAAGGGGGCTCAATGCAGTCACTAGGACTGATGCTCACCCTATTTCTAGGGCAGATTAACTCATTGACACTTTGGCCTCAGAAAAAGTTCTTGAGCACATTTGACCTCACTGCTGGATATTGGCAAATCAGACTAGCTGAGGATGCCAAACCAAAAACAGCATTTTCAACCTCTAGTGGGCATTATCAATTTATTGTAATGCCCTTTGGTTTGAAGAATGCACCTGCCACATTTCAAAGGTTGGTGAACAAAGTCCTTACATGCCTGGAAGCCTACAGTGCAGCATATCTTGATGATATAGCTGTCTTTAGTTCCACCTGGGAGGATCACCTGGTCCACCTAAAGAATGTTTTGGAGACTCTGCAGAAAGCAGGTCTCACTATCAAGGCCACCAAGTGCCAGATAGGGCAGAGTAAGGTTGTGTACCTGGGCCACCTTGTGGGTGGAGGCCAGGTTCAACCATTGCAGAGCAAAATCCAGACCATCATGGACTGGGTTGCTCCTACTACTCAGACTAAGGTCAGAGCTTTCTTGTACCTGACTGGGTACTACAGAAGATTTGTGAAAGGCTATGGGTCTATAGTGACTCCCTTGAATGATCTTGCATCAAAAAGAATGCCCAAGGAAGTTCAGTGGACAGTTAGCTGTCAGAAGGCATTTGATGATCTCAAGCAGGCCATGTGCACTGCTCCCATTCTGCAAAGTCCTGACAATTCCAAACAATTCATTGTCCAAACAGATGCATCTGAGTTGGGGGTAGGGGCTGTGTTGTCACAACTTAATGCAGAGGGTCAGGATCAACCAGTAGCTTTTATTAGCAGAAGGTTGACCCCCAGAGAGAAACGTTGGTCAGCTATAGAAAGTGAAGCCTTTGCTGTGGTCTGGGCCCTGAAGAAGTTGAGGCCATACCTGTTTGACACTCACTTCATTGTTCAGACAGACCATAAGCCCCTCTTATGGCTAAAACAGATGAAGGGTGAAAACCCCAAACTTTTGAGGTGGTCCATTTTCCTATAGGGGATGGACTATACAGTGGAACATAGACCTGGGAGTAACCATGCCAAAGCAGATTGACTCTCCAGATATTTCCACTTAGAAAATGAAGACTCAACTGGGCAAGGTTAGTCTCATCTCCTTTTTTTTTTTTTTTTTTTTTAACTTTATTTTTAGTTTTTCAGTACAACCAATTTACAGTACATTAACCAATTGGAAGGCATAACAGCACACAGTTCAATTTGCAGAGATCATTCAAATCTAGCATAATCGATCTGTTTTACAGTTGTTGAGCAACATGACCGGAACAGTATTTCTTGACACACACGCCATCGCCTCCACGGACTACATCCTCCTCGGGGACCTGAACTTCCACCTCGAGAACAACAAGGACACCAACTCCACCACCCTGATCGACAACCTCGCCACCCTCGGACTCAGACAGCTCGTGACTACACCCACCCACGCCGCCGGCCACACGCTAGACTCCATCTTTTCCGCAAGCCCACACGTCTCCTTCAACCACACCTCCGAACCCCACTGGACTGACCACCACTGCATCCACTTCACCTACAGGAAGCCCACCACGCACCACCGCACCGAACAAATGCCTCGCCACTGCTGGAGCAGAGTCACGGAAGACCAGCTAACCACAACCCTCGCCCTGAGCCCACCCGCCGAACCCTCCGACCCCGACACCGCCGCCCGCAACCTCAGACAGTGGATCGACGACTGCGCCAACACCCTCGCCCCGCTCAAGAATCCGCCCAACAGCCACACCAGCAAGAAAGCCACCTGGTTCACCGAAGACCTCCAGGCCTCCAAACGAACATGCCGAAAACTGGAGAAGATCTGGCTCCACGAACGGACAGTGGACAGCTACGCCGCCCACAAGAGCGCCACCCGCAATCACCATCACCTCATCAGATCCGCCAAAAGGGCCTCACTCAAAGACCGCCTAGACAACAACGCACACAACAGCAAAGAGCTCTTCAACATCGTGAAGGAACTCTCCAACCCCAGCTCCAACACCAACGACATCCAGCCGTCGCAAGACCTGTGCGACTCACTGGCCACCTCCTTCCACCGCAAAATCGCCGACATCCACGACAGCTTCAACACCACGACCGCCCCGGCAACCACCGAGACCACTGCCCCCACAACCACCAACCGCCTGCTCTCCTGGACCAACATCAACGACGAGGACACCAGCGAGATCATGAACACCATCCACTCCGGTTCACCGCTAGACCCGTGCCCTCACCACATCTTCAACAAAGCCAGTACAGCCATCGCGCCCCATCTCCGGAAAATAATCAACATCTCCTTCGAGACAGCAACCTTCCCGGAAAGCTGGAGCACGCCGAGATCACTGCCTTACTCAAGAAACCCAAGGCAGACCCCAAGGACCTCAAGAACTTCCGACCCATCTCTCTGCTCCCGTTCCCCGCGAAGGTCACCGAGAAAATCGTCAACAAACAACTGACCCGCGACCTCGAGGAGAACAACATCCTGGACCCTTCCCAGTCCGGCTTCCGCAGCAACCACAGCACCGAAACCGCCCTCATCGCCGCCACCGATGACATCAGGACCCTGCTAGACAACGGAGAAACAGCAGCCCTCATCCTCCTGGACCTATCAGCCGCCTTCGACACGGTCTGCCACCACACACTACGAACACGCCTTCACGACGCCGGGATCCAAGAGAAGGCCCTGGACTGGACCACATCCTTCCTTTCCGGCAGAACAGAAAGCGTCCGCCTCGCCCCTTCCGATCCAAGGCCACCAAGATCATCTGCGGCGTACCCCAAGGCTCCTCCCTCAGCCCAACGCTGTTCAACATCTACATGGCACCCCTCGCCCACGTCGCCCGACAGCACAACCTCAACATCATCTCCTACGCCGACGACACCCAGCTGATCCTCTCCCTCACCAAAGACCCTCACACCGCCAAAGCCCACCTCCACGAAGGAATGAAGGCCGTCGCCGAATGGATGAGGACCAGCCGCCTGAAGCTGAACTCGGACAAGACGGAGGTCCTCATCCTTGGTTCCAACCCTTCAGCCTGGGACGACTCCTGGTGGCCAACATCACTGGGAACAGCCCCGCCACCCACCGACCACGTACGCAACCTAGGGGTCATCCTCGACCCCACCCTCTCCATGACTAAGCAGGTCAACGCCGTTTCCTCATCCTGCTTCAACATCCTCCGAATGCTCCGCAGGATCTTCAAGTGGATCCCCACCGAAACAAGAAAAACAGTCACCCAGGCCCTCGTCACCAGCAGGCTGGACTACGGAAACGCCCTCTACGCAGGAACGACGGCTAAGCTCCTGAGACGGCTGCAACGCATCCAGAACGCCTCTGCACGTCTTATCCTCGACATCCCCCGACGCAGCCACATCACACCCCACCTGAGAGACCTGCACTGGCTCCCTGTCAACAAGAGGATAACCTTCAAGCTCCTCACCCACGCACACAAAGCACTCCACAACTCCGAACCAGCCTACCTCAACAGACGACTCAGCTTCTACACCCCCACCCGCCAGCTCCGCTCGACCAGCCTCGCCCTCGCCACAGTCCCCCGCATCCGGAAAACGACCGCCGGCGGCAGATCCTTCTCCCACCTCGCCGCCAAGACCTGGAACACCCTCCCCACCAACCTCCGACAGACCCAAGACCTACTGGCCTTCAGAAGACTCCTCAAGACCTGGCTCTTCGATCAGTAGCAGCACCACCCCCCTCTTCCCCCAGCGCCTTGAGACCCTCGCGGGTATGTAGTGCGCTTTATAAGTGACATGATTGATTGATTGATTGATTTAACCAAACATTAACAATAAGCAACTGTAGTCCCGGAGATGTTTGTGCATAATCTTGATAATAAGGAAGCAGCATCTCGCCCATCCCCTGATGGGCTGCTCTATTCTCTGACATATTTTATTATTTATCCCACTCCGGTGCGAGTTTCCGCGGACGTATCCTCCGTTGCTGCTATCTCTAGTAGGTAAGTTCTATATGGCCCCCATATATCCTTTGGCGCACAACGTGTAGGTATTAGTTCATTGTAGGCTTCAGACTGTGTGGAACAATATGCTAAATCAGTTTTCCAATCAGCAAGCTTTGGTAAAGGGCCTTTCATCCACCTCATGGCTACTCTTCTTTTGGCCAGCATTAGCCCAATGGCCGCTAACTTACGTACCCCTTTGGGAATTAACTTATCGTAACCCAGTACAGCAGTTAATGGTGTTTCCAGGATGTCACATCCCAGCATTGTGGTTAGGACACTAATCACCTCCCTCCAAAAGTTACGTATGCCCGCGCACTCCCATGCTAAGTGCGTGAAATGTGCGTTTGGAGCATTACATCGCAAACAGTTGTCTGTGTCTCTGAGCCCGTATTTGTAAAGTCTAGCTGGAGTGTAATATGTTCTGTGAATATACTTAAAGTGCAGGAGCCTATGTCTGCCATTCAAGGAGATCGTTTTTATTTTACTAAAGCACCAGGACCACTGCGCTGCGGTAACTTCTATTCCCAGCTCTTCTTCCCAGTCCCTTTGGAACTTCGCTTTGTCCTGATCACCCTGTGGTTTAAAATGCAAATATAATAATGTTATACAGCGTTGTGGGGTTTGTGATTGCAGTAAATATGTGAGAGAGGGCAGCGCTTTTGGTTCTGTCGCAATATTACCTAGGTATGCCCGCAGTGTATTACGAAATCTATAATAATGAAAGGCTTCCAGCGGGGTAGTCCGCTCTATCTGTGCTGAAACATGCTCCCATGTTTTGAGCACCCCGTCGTTAAACAGATCTCCAAGATGCTCTAGCTTCAGTTTAATTAGTCTCATCTCCTTACGTTGGGGGAGGGGGAGCCGGGGGTTGTGTAGGAAAGTGGGACCTGCTTCTTAAGGTTACCCCCACTTTTTGCTTGATGTTACACTGTTTTTGACTAGTTAGACTGGGGTCCTGATTAGCAGGATCCCAGTCAATCTGCTTTCTCCCTAAAATGTTATGTCATGTACTTAGGTACACTCCAGATTGGATACTGGGGTACCCTTGTCAGTCCTTAGTATATGGTACACATGTACCCAGGGCATAGGTACTCCAGAGGCCTCCCATGGGCTGAAGCATGTATTATGCCACCCATGAGAGGCCATGCAAAATGGAACTACAGGCCTGCCGTTGCAGCCTGTGTAAGATGGTGCATGCACCACTTACTTCAGATATAGGTTTACTAGATCTATAGGTCACTACACTTAAAACTTATAAGTCACCCCTATAGCAGGCCTTGACAATCCTTAAGGCAGGGTGCTGGGTTTTAAATGAGAGGGTGCCCCTGTATGAGCAGAGCACCCCTGCAACCTTCGGAGACCATTCTCCCGGGTTGTCGGTGACGCAGCCAGACATATAGGTAGAGGTGCATTATATGCTCGCGTAAAATGCTATCTCAAACGGCTGCAACAAACCATGTCGTGTTTGGTATCAAACGCCTTGGAATCATACCTCCACACCGGTAACCGGTGTGGGAGTTATGATTCCACCCTTCAGAAGCAAGCTTTGTGGGGTCCCTGGTCTTCCCGGTACCAGCCTTCTCGACCCGGACAGTACATAATGGTTGCTGCCGACCAAAGGCACATTTCTGCCCTCCTGCTGCTGAGCCAAGCTCAAGCAGAGGAAGGCAGCACAATAGGCATTCTGTCACAGAGAGGTGTGACCACCTCCCAGACAGGAGTTAGTGTATTGGAGCTGGGTGGGTGCACTTCCAAAGTGCCTGAAAGTCTGCATGAGGGGCACATTTCGTGTCCCTGTGCATAGTCCAGTTCAAACCAGTCCTGGTAGCCGTTGGCTCCTGCTCTGGTGCGAAACTGGACAAAGGACATGGGAGTAACCTCCCCGCTGTCCTGACCCTCCCCTGGGAGGGTCCCCTGAATCTGTCCAACCCTCTCCTGTGGGTACAAAAGGGCTTACCTGGCTGTAGGACCCTTGATTCGACGTGGACAAGATTCTGAACAAGAAACCACTGACCTTCGACCGCCTGGACACTCTGGACTTCGACTGGGCCCGACTTCGTCTCCCTCTCAGTCCAAAGCATTGTCTGTGCCCTTGCACCATACAGGCTCTGTACAGGACCTGTGGAGCATCAAGGACAACTGAAGTATCTCCCTTGGGGTGAAGGAGTCACTCCCCTGCATTCGCAGGCACCGTAACGCAACTGACCGGTCTGCTGATCCTGAACTCCTGCTGACTCCGATGGCTCCAGCAACACAGGAGGTGGGTTCCTACGTTCCTTGAGGTCGAGCTACCCTCTCACTGAGTTTGAAGCCAGTATCCCTAGTGGGGACCGCATAACCCAAACCCCTGTACACCGCGTACTTTTGCAAATGCATATGCTTGTTGGCATTCCCCAACTAAGTGCATTGGGCTATTGATAGCCCCAAACTCTGCGCACATTACGTACAAAGGACTTCGGCCTCCTCGCAGTCTGTGCCCTGTAAGCTGTGACTTTGTGAAACTGCTAGAGGTCCCCTCGCAACTCCTGTGCCTTCGGCCTGTGGGTCCACTTGAGGGACAGCACTGCATTTTTGGGCTCCCCTGGTTGGTCCACGCCTGCCCTGACTCCCCTGGCTGTGGTGAGTCCTCTGGTCCTTGCTGGGCCAGACCGTAACCTTTTTTGACCTTCTTCGTGGGTTGCCGCTGCCAAGGCTTGTTGGTGCTCCCGCCGGACACCAACCCCTCAGTACTCAATATCCTTCGTGGGACAGCTCGTATCCGGTTCCTGGTCGTCCTCGACGTCTCCTGGTCCCTGCAGCTGTAGAGTCAAGGTCTCCATCTTCACACCTGAAGCACCCGACATCGGTGGGCATTCGTCTACTGAGCCCCTGGTCACTCCTGAGTGACCCAGACTCTGTCCCCTCTGCTTTCAGGTTCCTTCCATCAAGAATCCACCTGTGGGTTTTACCGGACACTTTTCTTCTTTCCAGCAGTGCATTTCTTTGAAGACTCCCATTGGGAACGACAGCGGGTTCCGACGCAACTTCAGCCCTATGCACCCGGCTTCCCTGGGATAGGTAACTGGTACTTCGGTATCCACGGTTGGGGTGGCTCTCCAACCTTCTATGTTCCAAAGGGTTTCCTCGTAATCCAATGGGAAGGGTCCTTAAACTTTAAAACCGCAACTCTCCCATTGAATTGTACATAGCATGCTGTCGTGTTCTCACACTGCACCCGTCCTCCGTGGGGTCCCTACTTACTCACCTTAGGTGGTTCCTTGGGTGGTCCCAGCGATTCTACATCCTCTAGACACTGTCTTGACTCGAGTCGTGGTTCTTATACCACTATCTTAGTATATACTTTGGTCTCCACCTGGAGCCCACTGTGTATTAGTGCTACTTACGATTGTTTCTGTGCTACAGCATTGTGTGCTTTGTGTTTATCTGCGTGTAGCAGATACTGTGAGGTATTTAAGGTGTGTTATAATAATAAATACATATTATCTGAAAGAGACACGTTAGTGATAGATTCCTTACCGTAAAATATATCCCCAGGCGTCAGATGGATCCGGAAAGTTTTCGTCAGCAATACCCCTGCGCGTCGGAAGGTGGCGTCGTGCGGCTCCGCGTTCATCGTAGGCGTCGTGATCGCCGGGATGAAGTCGCGGCAGCTACTTAGACGCCGCCCTCGCGCGCTGACGTCAGTTCTTTCTTTTTCCGCGCCAGCAAGCGCAGATCCGGAGAGAGCGGTACCCCCAGTCATTTTCTGACTGAGTTTTTGGAGATTTTTTGTCTCAGCTTTTCGAGTCGATCGACTCCTGGTGCAGTTAGGGATGCCCGGGTTTAAGTCTTGCGAGGACTGTCATCGGATGATGTCGGTGACGGACCCGCACCGCGTGTGTCTCTTCTGCCTGGGGTGCGACCACGACCCCAAGTCGTGCCCCGACTGCCGGTCCATGGCGCCGAAGTCTTTGCGGGAGCGGTCCCGAAAGCTGCTTGAAGCCCGGCAGTCTGCTCCGCGCCGTGGAAGGTCCCGGTCCAGAGGGAGGTCGATGGCCGGTCGCGGAGCCACAACCATCGGAAATCGTCCGAATCAAAGTCTTCGCACTCGGGGTCAGGTAAGGCGAAGCGCCAAAAGAAGTAGAAGAAACGTCATCGTTCTCCGACTTCCCCTCGCCGGTCGCGCAACTCGGCTGAGGGTGCGGGTGGTGCCACCCCCACGGCTCCGGCGGAGCCTACGCAGTCGCCAGCGACCTACCCGCCTTTCCCGGGTTCGTCGGCGACTCCGGCTCAGGTACAGGAATTCCTGTCCGCTATGGCTCGCCTATTTGGGCCGTCGGGCCCCTCCGGTGCGCCTTCGGGCCCGACTGGGAGTCCTCGCCCTTTGACGCTGGTGGCTCCGGCCCCGGCGTCGCCATCGGCTCCGGCGCCGCAGGACTCCCGTGGATCCCGTCGTGGATCCCGTCGTGGATCCCGGTCGACGCCGGTTGACCTCGTGACACCTCCACCGACGTCGACCCCACCGGCACCACGTTTCACGTCGCCCGGCGCGCCGGTCGACGTCGGCCCCGGTTTCAGACCCGAAGTGGAGACGGTGCCGGGAGGGTGTCGACCGACGCCGTTTGGGAATCTGTTTCCCTATCTCCATCCTCCTTTTAGGCCTGTACAACAGCATGAGGAGGAAGGGGAGGACTGGGAGGGGTCTGAGGACCCTCTCGCTGCTCAATGCGAGTATGACCCGGACTGGGCAGAGGAGTTGGGGGACGCCAGTGGTCTGGACACCTCTCCAGACCTTGGCATGCTGTCTCCTCCTACCGTGGCTACGGAGGAGGGTGCTTCTTTTTCTGTGGTGTTGCGTAGGGCAGCCGAGGCACTCCGCTTCGAGCTACCTACTGTGGCCGTCAGGACTAACCTCCTGACAGAAGTGCTTCAGCCAGCAGTTACCTCTGCGGAACCACTGCTGCCCTTTAATGACGCACTTTCGGACGTTCTTTTGGGCTCCTGGTCCAGGCCCAACACAGGGGCTCCTGTGGACAGGAACGTGGCCGGACGCCATTGCCCAGCCCCGGGCGACCCCATTTTCCTCTCCCAAAACCCCACCCCTGAGAGCTTGGTTGTCCAAGCCTCCGCTTCCCCAAGCGCATTCCCTTCCGCACCCCCGGACAGGGAATCCAAGAGACTGGAACAGTTTGGGAAGAAGGTTTTTTCTTCCGCCAGTCTAGGGCTGCGGTCTGTGAACACCGCATGCCTCTTGTGCCGTTATTCTCACTCTCTGTGGGATACGGTGGCGCAGGTGCTGCCTCAGTGCCCGGAGGAGGCCCGGACACTATTCTCCCAGGCTATTGCTGAGGGGAGAGATGCAGCCAACTTCCAGATCCGTTGTGGCCTTGACACCGCTGACTCGCTGGGCAGGGCGATTTCCACGACAGTGGCACTCCGCTGCCACGCCTGGCTGAGGACAACTGGCTTTTCGGGGGATGTCCAGAACACTTTGATGGACATGCCCTTTGATGGCATTCGCCTCTTTGGCAACAAGGCAGACAGTGCTTTGGAGAGATTTAAGGACTCGCGGGCTACGGCCAAGTCCTTGGGCCTTTCGGCCACGCGGCCTCCTCAGCCTTCTGCCTTTCGCTCCTTTCGTGCTTGCGGAAGGGGCAACCCACCACATTCGCAACAGGGCCACAGGCCGGCACAATAGTCCATGCGCGGACGTGGGAACCGCCGCGGCGGTTCAGGGGGCCAGCGGCAGGGTCAGTCCACCTCCACCCCAGCCACCACTGCCTCCAAACCTTCCTAGTCCGACCTTTCAGGCCCATCAAACGCCAGTGGGTGGCAGGCTTCGCCATCACCTCCCCCACTGGCGCGCCATCACTTTGGACAGGTGGGTTTTACAGATAGTCCGAAGTGGCTACTCCCTCCCCTTCGAGACTACCCCTCCAGCCATGCCACCTCAGTGCCACCGCATGTCGGGGGATCACTTGGCACTTCTCCAGCAGGAAGTTGTGGCCCTCTTGGCCAAGGGGGCCATAAAGCGCGTTCCGGCGCCAGAAGTAGGTCGTGGTTGTTATTCCCACTACTTTCTGATTCCAAAGAAGGACAAAGGCCTGCGTCCTATCTTGGACCTTCGGAACGTCAATCTCTTCCTTCGGAAGGAGAAGTTTAAGATGCTCACACTTGCTCAGGTCTTGTCTGCCCTAGACCCGCAAGACTGGATGGTAGCGTTGGATTTGCAGGACGCTTACTTTCATATCCCCGTCCTGCCGGCCCACCGGCGTGACCTGCGGTTCACGGTAGGCCATGAGCACTTTCAGTTCACCGTGCTCCCTTTTGGCCTTACCATCGCCCCTCGGGTGTTCACGAAAGTGATGGCGGTGGTCGCAGCTCATCTGCGCAGATCAGGGGTTTCAGTCTTCCCCTATCTCGACGACTGATTGTTGAAAGCGGGCTCGCCCCAGGCAGTTGTCTCCCACCTCCAGACTACGGCCGACCTCCTGCATTTGCTGGGGTTCTCCACCAACGTGCCGAAGCCGCTCAGAAGCTCCTCTTCATTGGAGCAGTTCTGAACACGGCGCAGTTTCGGGTCTATCCTCCCGAACAGCGAGTCCGGGATATTCGGGCTATGATTCCAATCTTTCAGCCCTTATCCTGGGTTTCGGTCAGGATGACCCTGAGGCTGCTAGGCCTCATGGCCTCCTGCATCCTGCTAATCAATTATGCCAGATGGCATATGCGGGGTCTGCAGTGGGACCTGAAGTTCCAGTGGGCGCAGCATCAGGGGAACCTGTCCGACTACGTCCAGATCTTGGAGGGCACTGCAAGACAATTGCAGTGGTGGCTCACGAACCAGCATTGAGTCAGCGGCAGATCCCTCTCCCTTCCCCAACCGGAGCACACAGTAGTGACGGACGCGTCCCTCCTGGGATAGGGTGGCCACATGGGAGAGACGGAGATCAGAGGCCTCTGGTCTCCGGCGGAGTCCAGGCTCCATATCAACCTTCTGGAGCTCCGGGCGATCCTACTTTCACTGAAAGCATTCCTTCCCTCTGTCAAGGGGAGAGTAGTGCAGGTGTTCACAGACAACACCACCGCCATGTGGTACTGCAACAAGCAAGGCGGGGTGGGGTCGTGGACCCTTTGTCAGGAGGCTCTGCGCCTCTGGACGTGGCTGGAACGCCAGGGCATTTTCCTGGTGGTTCAACACTTGGCAGGGTCTTTGAATGCCAGGGCGGACGAACTCCGCCGCAGGTGCATGATTGATCACGAATGGCATCTTCACTCGGAGGTGGCGCAAGGTCTCTTTCAACAGTGGGGAGAGCCTTGGTTAGATCTATTCGCCACCGAAGAGAACGCGCAATGTCAGCAGTTCTGCGCGTTGGAATTTCCAAGGCGGCACTCGCTCGGCGACGCTTTTCGTCGCGAGTGGAGTTGCGGTCTATTGTACGCCTTTCTGCCTATACCACTTCTACTCAGAGTGCTGAAGAAGATCAGACGCGACCGGGCCCAAGTCATTCTTGTGGCTCCGGACTGGGCTCAAAGAGTTTGGTATCCCGAGCTACTCAGTATGAGCGTGGATCCCCCAATCCGACTGCCTCTTCGGGAGGATCTTCTGTCGCAGCAGCAGGGGGACAGTCCTCCACCCAAACCTGTCCAGTCTCCACCTCCTTGCACGTAGATTGAGCGGCGACAGTTGATTCCATTTCACTTGCCTCCTGAAGTCTGTGATGTCATTCTGGCAGCCAGGCGTCCCTCCACTAAATCGGTATACGCCTGCAGGTGGAACAAATTTGTGGCATGGTGCACAGCAAAGGCTGTGGATCCACTTTCTGCCCCTCTTTCTGAGGTCCTACTGTTCCTTCTTTCTTTAGCCCAGCAGGGCTATGCTCTGGGCACTATAAGGGCTACCTTTCTGCAATTTCAGCCTTTCTCAGGCTACCTGATCAGCCCTCTCTTTTCAAGTCCCCTGTTGTAAATAGATTTCTCAAAGGCATTACTCACCTTTTCCCTCCTATTCCGTTTGTAATGCCACAGTGGGACTTGAATCTGGTTCTTACTTATTTGATGTGCGCTCCCTTTGAGCTGCTTCAGTACTGTCCTCTTCGTTTATTAACCTTGAAGACTGCTTTGGTTGCCATCACCTCCGCTAGGCGCGTGAGTGAGCTCCAGGCTCTTTCCTGTAAACCTCCTTTTCTGTCTGTTCATCTGGACAAGGTTGTGCTACGCACATGTCCATCCTTTTTGCCAAAGGTTGTTACTGCCTTCCATATCGGGCAAACTATCACCTTGCCCACTTTCTTTCCGCCTCCGCACCCTTCCAGAGAGGAAGAGAGGCTCCACCGTCTGAACCCAAAACGTGCGATCTCATTTTACCTCAACCGCACACAACAGTTCCGGGTGGATGACCAGCTCTTTGTTGGCTACGTAGGCGCCAAGAAAGGCCGGGCTGTACACAAGAGGACTATCTCCCGCTGGGTCGTCTTGTGTATAAAAGCCTGCTATTCTCTGGCTAAGAAGGAGCCTCCGGTGGGGCTGCGCGCCCATTCTACCAGGGCAACAGCAGCTACTACTGCATTGGGACGTGGTGTCCCCCTGCAAGACATCTGTCAGGCAGCCACATGGGCCTCGCTGCACACTTTTACTAAGCATTATTGCCTTGACAGCCAAGTCCGGAGAGACGGCTTCTTTGGCCGTTCTGTTCTCCGTGACTTTCTGGTGTGATCTTGGTTCGCAGACCCACCACCGGGGTTGGTATTGCTGGGGTATCTATTCTAAGGTAAGGAATCTATCACTAACGTGTCTCTTTCAGATGCACAAGTTACTTACCTTCGGTAACGATATATCTGTAAGAGACATTAGTTAGTGATAGATTCCTTACCGCCCCCATCCTCCCCGTTCTGCGAACTGATTTCTAGGGTTAAGGTCATCCCTTTCAGGGCCCTAGTTTCAATGCACCAGTGGTCAGTATCTTGCATGGCTCTGCGTTCCTGGCACGGAAAGTCATGTACAGAACTGACGTCAGCGCGCGAGGGCGGCGTCTAAGTAGCTGCCGCGACGTCATCCCGGCATCACGACGCCTACGACGAACGCGGAGCCGCACGACGCCACCTTCCGACGCGCAGGGGTACTGCTGACAAACTTTCCGGATCCAGACTGACGCCTGGGGATATTCTAAGGTAAGGAATCTATCACTACTAATGTTTCTTACAGATATATCGTTACCGAAGGTAAGTAACTTGTGCTTTATAACTACTGTGTGGTTCTCCTTTCATTTAACCAATACAATAAGATTGCATTCTTGTAAAGCAAGCTGCTTAACATTCCTTCAAGACTAAGCCTGAAGGCTGCTCTCCACAGCTACCACTTGGATAGCTTTCTAAGGTTCTCTTTGACCTCTTGAATCACCATAAGGGTTGTTTGGACTGGTGCAAGATTCCCACTTTAATTAGTGGACAGCATATACCAGGCAAACTTCTCACAACTCCCTTGTTTACAATAGTCATAAACATTCAACTGTTGTAATGCAGATCTTCAACCAGCAGTAAACTGGTGAGATTAAATGATTGCTTTTCTATCCACAAGTGTATAAAATATCTTGAAGCTCGAGGTTGGTTCTCCACTCCAAATCACATCAGCATTGCACCAGATGTTGTGCATTATAAATGAGAAGGTGTATCAGTTGAAACTGGTGCAAATTGATTGTAAGTCTGTAAAAGTCTAATGATCCAAAACAAGTTGCTCAATTTAAAATTTTACGAGTTAAATTTGGAGACACCCTACATAAAGTAGAATGGATAGTCAGGGGGCGTGGCCAACCGCCGAACATGGCGGACGTCTTTTAGGAGAGCTCCGGACCCGGGCTACATAATCCTGCGAAAGCCCGTGCACAGGCACGTATCGGAGCCACAGCGACACAAAGGCGCTGCATGGTGTCGCCGCCGGTCTGGGCTGATCCCGACACCTCCACGAGCGTGTAAAGCGCTGCTGTGCAGGACGTGGCCTGAAAGGGAAGAGGCAGCAGAGCGGGAGGCCGTGGGGCACGCGTAACGCGAGCAGCGGGACGAGAGAATGGCACACAGGCCCCGCTAGAGGTGAGGAAAGGGCGAGGACTCGACACGGACCCCCCGCCCCGGGGGCTGACGCCGCGGCAGTGGCGAGGCGCCTGAAGCGGCCTGGAAGAGCAGCGGTGAGCGACTGTGGCTGACTGCGGTGCGCACACGGCAATTATCAAGAAGGGGGCCCGCGGAGCTGCACGGCCGACTGCGGACAGCGGGGTTCGGCGAGAGGCCCCGGGGGGCGAAAGAGATACTGAGCGGGAACGTTGGGGGCCCGGGATGACGGAGGCGGACTGGTGGCAGTAATCATTTCCTGGGCAGACACTTATCAGGCACAGAGAGCAAACGCGGCCCTGGCACGAAGTATCACGAGCCGGTTTGCGCTGAGGGAGAAGAGGCTGGTGGGCCCAGAGCTGGACTGCCTGACTGTATGCCACGAGGGGGCCCGCTAGTGAGGAGAACCTGGGGACAGGTAGCTGGAGAGACGTGCATGCAGAAGTCCCAGGATGGAAGACAGCCAGGCTAGGGCGAAGGAGCCAGCACATCCATGACCAGTGAGTACAAGGAGCACACTCCCAGTTGATGCTGATAGCGTTGGCCTAATTGTGGAACCCCGCCTAAAGCCTTCAGTGCACTCGCACCTCTGAGAATACTGCGATATAGCACTGTATACAACTCAGCTAAAGTGTAACTCGGCGGGGTGGACAACAGGAATAGCAGTACAGACCAGTGGATTAGCAGCTATCACGGTGGCGCAGAGGGAGCACAGCGGACTGCCAGGAAAACGTGTTTGAGGGTGGACGTGAGCCTCAGCGGGGGGCAGTCGTACTGAGGAGGTGCAACACTGAGGGGTAAAATCAGACGTGAGGTGGCATTATTCTACGGAACGTGCTGCATACCCACAGCGCACTGGAGCACTATTGTGAGATACGTGACCACAGTGAGTACCCCACTCTAGCGGCCAGCAACATAACTGTAGGAGTTGGGTATCCCTTGCCGCGCACAGTCATGGGGCGCCCAAAGGGGAAGATACCAGAGGCAGCATCCAACACTGACCAGGCCATAGAAGACACGGAACATATCAATACTGATCCTACAACGCAGCTGAGTTGCATACCGCCTACTAATGAGGAGGGTGCAGTGGACAAACTGGACCTAATATTACAAGAAGTGCGGGACTCCAGGAAGGCTATAGAACAACAAATAGGGGCCCTAACGACCGGGCTCACGCTGCTCAAGGCGGACCATGTCAAGTTGGCAGATAAGGTGAAAGCTAACTCCCTGGCGGTAGAGGAAATGACTCCGCAACACAAGCAACACACCATGCAGATTCAGCAACTACAGACACAGGTTACTAGCCTCATGGATCGGGTCGAAGATGCAGAGGGGTGAGCGAGGCGCAGCAATGTTCGCGTAATTGGGCTGCCAGAAAGAAGTGAAGGACCCGATGCAGCCAGCTACATGGAGCAATGGTTCAAAGAAAACGTCGCCTCTGTGGGGCTCTCCGACCAATTCTGTGTGGAACGAGCGCATAGGATACCGACGGGCCGGCCGAAACCAGGTGCTCCGCCTCGGCCCCTCATAGTTAAGTTGTTAAATTATAGAGATCTAGACACGCTCCTTCAGAAGGCAAGAGAACTTTCCCAGATTAGATTTGAAAATAGTCGAGTATCGCTATATCCAGACTACACGCGCCTAGTACAATGGCAACGATCTTCTTTCATGACCGTCAAGAAGAAATTGCAAGGACTGAAGTTGAAATATGCCCTGCTATTTCCAGCACGGCTGAAAATCATGCACGAGCAGAAAACATACTTCTTCGAGAGTCCGGAAGACGTAGAGGAGTGGTTGGAAGTAATGGACCCGGCTACACAAAGGGGAGCTGCCTCCCAAAGCTCAGTCAGTAGTTCAAGACGCGATGGGAAAGCGACCTCCCGACGAGGCAGACAATCAGGAAAACGCAATGGACAAACCCGACACAGCAGCAGATGCAACAGGGCAGAAAACAAGCACTCGAGACGGCCTCTACTTTCAGAGAAGGTGCACACGCTGTGGATACAGCCTCTTCAGATGAAAACATGAACAGATCGGACTCTGAGGGCAGTATGACACTATTCCCTACCGTGACGTCGCAAACGGCGGATGGATTGTTCGGTTAAGAAACAAAGAACACGGCTGGCTCCGATGCAAGAATTTACGTCGACAACATATCCTTTGATTTATGTGATGGTCACGAACATATCTATGTATTATCTCTTAGTCCCGGGTTCTGTGTTTAGAGCTCCAATGCATGTAATAGTGCCAGAATGAATGGCGTTGGTAATGCCCCCCTATTTGCGAGCGCACCTTATGTACATGACACAGTTTTACAGGTTATGTCAAGTTGTATGGCCCGGAGTAGTTCCCCACTAGGGCCCAGTATTGGGAGTTATGGGGAGGGGGTTAGTCCTGGAGCGATTGCGAGATCGGTGGGAATCAGGGGCTCTCGTCTGCATCGAGTAGAGCAGTGGCCTATCCCCATAGCGCAATGCATACACCTAACACATATAACATAATAATGTGGAACGTTCGGGGTTTGGGATCCGTACAAAAACGACAAAGAGTACATGCACAGTTACTCAGGCGCAAGGCGCAGATAGTCTATCTGCAGGAATCTCACATTGTAGACCAAGAAGCAGTGAAGCTCCGCAAGAAATGGAGAGGGCAGATCTTCTCCACAAACTACTCTGGCTTTGCAAGGGGAGTTGCAGTGTGGATCAGACATGGGGTACCCTTTAAACCATTGGAACAAAGAGTGGACAAGCAGGGTCGATATATCCTTATATGGGGGACGTTAGATGGGCAGCATGTGGTCCTGGGTAATATCTACGCCCCAAACTTTGACCAAGATAAATTTCTGGCCAATCTTAACCTAGCACTAGCAGGGTGGGAGGCATACCCATGGATAATAGGTGGTGACTGCAACACAGTAATGGATGTCGCACTGGATCGTTCCCACCCCCCACTACACGGTACGGGAGTGAAAAAACAGGTGGCGGCTCTTTGTGGATGGGCAGATGGTTGGGCCCTATGCGATGTCTGGAGAATGCGCCACCCAACCCACAGAGAATATTCCTATTACTCCCCGGTTCACCTACTACACACGAGAATAGACAGGATGTACTGCTCGAAAACAATAGCTATGCAGGTGACTCATACCACCTACTTGGCCAAAACTTTTTCTGATCACAACCCCTTAGAAATAACTATACACTGGGGTAGAGTCCCCACTCCGGTACCCACATGGAGAATGTGGCCGCAACTATTAGAAGATGCAGTGATCCGCACTAGCATAGGGGACACAATTGCACAATATTTCACAGAAAATAGCAACACTGCCTCCACCAAATTGATCGAATGGGACGCCTTGAAGGCAGTAATACGGGGCAAGGCAATAAGTGCGACAGTGGGTGCAAGACCGAAAATACATAAGAATCTCATGGACACAGAAAACAAAATGAATAAGATAGAACAGGAAGCCACACATGATACCGGTAAACAAGCCTCACTACAAGAACTGCGAATCCAGCATGCAGAATTATTAGAGACCCTCCGAGTCATTGACTATCGTAGGTACACGCAACTGCGCCACACAGAAGCGGACAAATCTGGAATGCTTTTGGCCAGACTGTTACGGGATGATCCCCCCACAGCACTAATTAATGAGGTCACGAACCACATGGGCGCTACAGTGCACACTCCACATGACATTAATATTGCATTCAGTCAATATACGCCTCATTATATAGTAAACCCGATAGGACAGAGAGTAGTAACATGGAGGAATTCTTATCTGATCTGCCGTACCCACAACTCACTGCGGCAGCCCGGAAAGAATTGATAGGTCCCATTACCAAGTCTGAAATCAAAAGCGCAATAAAGGTACTCCCGCACAATAAAACCCCTGGACTAGACGGGCTCCCTGCTGAAATTTATTATATATACGCAGACTCCCTCGCCCCTCAATTGGAAGCCCTATATGAGGAGGCGCTGTAAGTAGGTAGATTACCCCTTACTACGGCGCAAGCACTGGTGGTGTCCCTCCCGAAACCAGGTAGAGACCCCAAAGACATGTCGAGTTACCACCCGTTGTCCTTACTGGCGACGGAGTACAAGATACTTAGTAAAGTACTAGCAAACAGACTACTGCCAACACTGAATAAACTAATACATACAGATCAAAATGGATTTCTCCCAGCCCGCAGCACATAATTGAATACTAGAAGACTACATCATTTAATGTCGACTGCCC
This sequence comes from Calotriton arnoldi, assembly GCA_963921515.1. Lineage (NCBI taxonomy): Eukaryota > Metazoa > Chordata > Amphibia > Caudata > Salamandridae > Calotriton > Calotriton arnoldi. The sequence continues at coordinate 477,706 of CAWUFW010009690.1, read as the reverse complement.
CAGAACAGCATGATAACGCGGGGTGTATATCATTAGATTTGAGACAGGCGTTTGACACAATCAATTGGGATTAGATGTTTAAGGCATTGGAGAAGTTTGGAATACCTGCAGAGTACCTTAAATGGCTCAGTTTACTATATACTGACCCCACCGCCCGTGCCCGTACAGGGAGACACATTTCGGCCGAATACACGATATATAGGGGCACGCAGCAGGGATGCCCACTGTCGCCACTCATATTCATACTGGCGTTAGAACCCCTGGCACTTAAATTACGAACAGAAGCGCACCATCTAGGAATGCAAAGCGGGGCTACAACGCACTTATTCTCCGCGTATGCAGATGATATTATTCTCTACATACGAGACCTCCGGGCTACCCTGCATCCTATCCCAGATATTTTTAGAGATTTCGAACAGATCTCGGGGCTGGCTATCAATGCAATGAAGTCACACGTCTTCTTCTTTCGGGCGGACACGCAGCCTGCAGAAGTCACGTTTGGATCCTACACACTCCCAGTAGCGCAACACACATTTAAATACTTGGGTATACAAGTCTACCGGGCACACACAGACATGCTAGAGGGTAACCTACATAGAGCGTTGAGATCCATACGTTCTAGTATTACCTTCTGGACTACACTGCCGCTTTCGGTCATGGGCAGAGCAGCCATATCCAAAATAGTGGTCCTTCCCCGATTGATATATTATTTTACTAACTTACCAATTCTGATACCACATAGCACCTTTTAAACTATTGAACACTATGCTGATTGATCTTATATGGGGGGCTAGCAGACGCAGGATAAGCCTTAAAAAGTTACAACTCGGAACAGACAGAGGTGGTCTAGGGGTCCCTGATTTTAGAGCATACTACTATGCATGCCAGCTGCAATGGTTATCGTATTGGACAGCGGGCCGTAATCTACACGAAATAGGATACACCACACGAGACATAGATCGAGGGGCCCTGCATACACTGCTCCTACCTCGTTGCGAAACCCCCCAAAACATACAGCCCTTACTGCGAATAGCACTGCAATGTTGGAGGGCGACGTTACAGTACACGGCACCACACCCTCCATATGCTGGGAACATTCCGTTATTGGGGATACCGCTGTCCGTCGGAAGAATTACAAAACGCAGTATTGCACCGTGGCTTGAAGAAGGGATAAGCACGGTGACTGATTTATTTGATAATGAAACACTCATGGATCACAATAATTTCGTGAAAGAAACAGGGGCACCCGACCATTTATACTTACTGCATGCTGCACTGCTGCAGTATATTAAAGCGCAGTGGGCTCCGCAGCAACAGGAACCCTCTACACACGAACTGGTAAAAGCTCTATACTACATGGGGAGAGGTAGACACCTCATCAAGTGGCTGTATGTAGGAATACGCGCACATGCGGCAATTGATCTCACTACACTACGTAACACTTGGGCAGGGGACATAGATCGGGAATTAGAGGATAAAGAATGGGGTAAAATTACAGAATATCCCAGGAAGGTATCCAGAAATGCGAAATTTAAATTTATACAGAGAATGATACTTCACAGAGCCTATCTAACCCCCAAAAGACTAGACCAAATGTTCCCACAGACACAACATCACTGTCCCCGATGTCAATTGGAAGGAGCTGACTTATCACACATGATATGGGCGTGCCCCCACCTACGGGGGTTCTGGGACTCTATCAGACGACATATAAGGGTCGCGACGCAAAGGGAACTGGGAGATACCATAGAAGAATGTATTCTGGGGCTACATAAGAGTTCATCCAAATACAAAGTGCAAAATAGATTTATGTGCCTAGCCCTAATTTTAGCAAAAAGAGCCATCACTATGCGCTGGAAATCGAAGAACGCGCCCACGGAACAGGTTTGGCATAGTGAGTTAGTCCGATGGGGCAGCGCAGAAAGTGCTGCAATACGAAGGGAGGAAGCCAATGGTATACACAAAATCCTAATGGCCAGGGCGTGGGACACTATGCTGGAAACACTGAGAAACATTGATTTGGACTCTAATGCTGCTACTATTACTGAATAATGGCGAAAGCGAGGAAGCATACCCGAACGTACTGTGCACATGAAGAAAGTTTGATACAACATGTAAGGTGAATACTTCACAACTAACGGTGGGGGCTCTGTGTGTTGTTGGCGTGAGCTGTGATTAGGAAATTGCAAACATGTGATCATCCAGGACTAGAGGGAGGGGGGGGGGGTTCATAAGGATTTGAGTTAGCTGTGGGCTGTGGTACATCGGATTACGTTTACGGTTATGCTGAACCAGGTAGAGAGTGAATTGTTAAGAAGTTGCTGATTCATATTGTCAGATTGGTCGCAAGACACACAGCACATGTAAGGCTATTATAGGCTAAATTATTGTAACCTGGGGGTAAACCAACTGATACCTTCTCCTTATTGTGCCAGAAATGTACCTCAGCACTGTACTAGTTTAAGAAAAATGTAATCATCTTTGTTTAAAAAAAAAAAAAAAAAGTAGAATGGATAGTCTCTAGACTGCATTGGGTGAGTTTGCCTTCTTGTGACAGATTTTGGAATTGCCCATCCGAAGTAATGGCCTACCAGATTACATTTCAAGGAAAATCAGCGAGATTAAGGGTAAGAACAGTGAGTTAAATATGCTAGATGTTACCGTAGGCACAAATGCCATACCGAGTCCAGATTTAAGTAAGAATGATGCACTTCTTTAGAGCTGTTGTTGGTTCTAGCCATAAACACGATCATGAGAAATTCAAAGAGTGCATATAGTTGGCCATTCATTCATGGTGGGTATGAGTTTGTTCTGAGAGAAGGGCACATAACCTGTTTGACAGCGGGGATTTGACGAACACCAAGAGACGTTATTGGGTGCAGAGTGATGCTAAGCTTCAAACATCTAAACCACTATGAATACACATTATCGGCATGGTAGTCTTGAGATCCCCGTGTTTGTAACCTTGTCACTTGCAGCTCAACTTTGAGCTTCTTTGTGCACACACAATAATACAGGGCCATTTCTTAACTCCTGACATCTGCAAATTAGCTCTCTTAGAAATGTACATCATTAGCACTGCATGTATTTTGTTTGTTTTAAGCTGTTAGTTTAATTACCATCTAAAGGTATTGTCCCACAACTTAGAAAGTTTGTGATGGTGCCATTAGACTTGGTTCAAAATGTCCAATGTGTTGACAGTCTAATAAAAAAAAATATCCGGTGTTTTTGTTTCTCCTTCATTCATTTTACTTCTAGTAGTGTTAAGTTTTGCATATTGGACATAATGTTTGCAAGAAGTTTGTTCTGATGGAACCCCACTAAGCTTAATCCTTTTTCTGATACTTGTAAAGCTTGCGTGTCATACTCGATACATGTGGCAAGTATCCTTATTTTAAGAAATCATTAAGAACTTATTAGTCAAAAAGAAAACTGAAGGTACAATTAGAAATGTTTGTCATGCAGCTCTCTATTTTTAAGGAAAGCTTTATAAAACATACCAAACCTTCATGTGAATGGGACTGAATTAAAAAGCATGGTTCTAGATTCACACTATTGCCAAAATCTGTTGTTAGCATAATAATGTTGTATTTTCAGACATGGCTATTAGACACCCACTTTTCATCTTCAAATGTCTTTTGATGTCACATAGCACAGCTATGATTAAAGACACTTTCTGCCATGTGCAAGAGACAAAAGTAATCATTTTAAATAATAATTATCCAGATCAATCAAAATAACTGGGACTGGGGGGTTTTCTTTTATCCTACAGATGTATCTTGTGATTTTTCCAGAAGGAACTCGTTACAATCCTGAGCTACCAAAAGTCATTGCTGATAGTCAAGCATTTGCCAAGAATGAAGGTAAGTTAGATCTTTCAAATATTTATTACCTAACATTATCTAGTGGAACTTGTGTATGGCCTGAACTCAGTCATAATGTGGGTAACTAATTGTCCGAATAAGCAAAAAATGTAGAACGCAACTTCTTTTTAAAAAGCTCTGGATCATGGGCTGCTTCAACAGATCAGTGCACTCAAGTTATAGAAACCAACTGCTTAGAGTTGTTCTCCTTATAAAGTTGTACAGATATGATATAGTTAATTACAGGAAAGTTTTTCACCAAGGAGTTCCGACAGTCATCAATTAGACAACAAGAGTGAAGCTCGAGTTTTCTATGATGTCACTCAGAACTCGGAGGTGAAAAATATCCCAGTAATTCACTTTTTAACCATCCGTAATTGTATTTTATGTATGGCCCTCAAAATCACCTGTCCCAGTTTTCAACTGCTACAAATGGGCAGAGGAGGAATGGGGGAACCATATGAAACATGGCCCCTGTGCCATGTCCAAGATGGAAGAAAAAAAACATCTGGCCTCCTGTCACCCACCCTCACCACTCTCTGTGCCCTTTCCTCCAGAAGTTGTGCTCCCTGGTTTCCAGAGCTGCACTGACAGGTTCTTAGAGAACCTAGCTAGAGCTGACTGAAATTCCTTTATGATGTAGCAACAGTTCGTAACTGCTTTAGTTAACAACTGTTGCTACTTCATAGTAATGAGTGACTGGATCTGAATCCAGTTATTCACATTAGTGTCTCTCTGCCAGAGCCTTCATAGCAGTGCTATTTCAGGTTTCAAGTTAAAGTAAAGGGCCACTTTGCACGAATTTGTGTGGTAGGGAGCTGTTATTTCTCCCACATGGACATTATTACAATATCGCAACAGCAGTATTAAGTGTTAAATTTACCTTCATTTTCAGAAGTATTTTGTACAGCACATTAGCTAATTTTATCAAGCTTATGTAAGTAATAATAATTTATTGTTTAGATTTCTGAAAATCATTTACAATAATACATAGCAATTAAAACCATACATAACAATTTCTAAAGATGATCATAATAAACCCAAGAACAATAAAACGTCACTTATCGATGTCACTTGTAGGCGTGAAAAAAAAATCTAATCTTCTTAAAACAATCCAAGCATCCAATGTACTAAATATACTTTAAAAAGCTTTTCTGTTCTTTGGTCACTCTTGTGTCCCATTTGTCTATTTCAGGTTCTGCAGTCATTGTAAGTTTGGTATTGTTTGTCTTAACTAGTGAAGATATAGAGTGCAAAAAGAATCCATTTTATATTGATTAGGTGGTCATAAAGGAGTATGATTAATTGTTTCAAATGCACTTCTGTTATAGCCATATACTTAATCACACACCCAGTTGTTTTCCACTCAAAGCAAAATTTGGTTGCATTCCATAAGATCTGAGCAACGGTTTTAAGTATGTTTTCTGAATGTCAAGAAATTTAGGACAAATGCGTAGAACATGTTCAATAGTTTCTTTGCTCAAAGAGAAAAGACGAAAAAGCGACACATGTTCTGTTTTATTCCATGAACCCTCGAATAATGCAAGTGGGATGTAGAGAAGAAGGAACCTTAAGAATCTTTTTTTCAGTGCTGGATTTAGCGGTAAATCCAAATAATCTTGTTTCATATGAGTGCATGAGTCTTTTAAATAACAACTGTTTTTGAGTTCTGAACATTTCTCCTGATCTGCTGTAAACTGACCTGAGGGGAGAGGAGTTGGACTAACGGCTAGGGCGGTGGACCTCGAATCTGGGGAACAGGGTTCGAGTCTCGGCAATGACGCTGAACATCCTGTGATTCTGGGCAAATCACTTAATCTGCCCGTGCCTAACAAAAAATGAATGTGTCCTCGTATAACGCAACTGGTGCTATGTAAAGCGCTCTGATACCCGATACCTTCGGGTCAAGTTCGCGCTATATAAAACTCCGTAAAAAAAATAATGTTTTGCTAGTTTGATCAAATGTTTACGGTTCAAACGATACATGTTTGCGAGGCTATTTAGTGGTAGCTGAAACCTGATGTCTCGACACTATCTTTTGTATTTTTGGAGGTAAGTATTTCTGTCTTTATCATATCTTTTACTGAATTTTAATGAGATGATACGCAATTGCTTATGTAATTCAGAAGATTTTTATTACACTGTGAATAATTTGACAGTAAACCCAATTCTAGTTGCAGTCTGGCATGTGGAGTAAATTGTCGAGCATTGAGTAACTTTCTTACACAGTTGTACTAAACGATGTCTAACTTTGTTAAAAATCGAGTGTTCCTTATAATGGAACTATATGGCACTATTTTGGATTTGATGGTGATAGTGGAGCCAATGACATCTCTCCCATGCTTCATAGCATATTGTTTAATTGCACTTGTTAAGTTTCAGAATTTATTATCTAATTTGTTAATGTGCTGTGACAAATGTATTGTTTCGTGTCATTCTACTCCATGATAGTTATAAATTTTCACAAGATCAATTTTTCTTTGATGGATCATCCAATTAAAAATGGCTTGGATTTCACAGAGCATATGGTTTTGGTTTTATCATAATTAATTTTTAGATAATTTGGGTGATTATACTCTGGGAGACAAGATCATTGCAGTTAAAGATTTGTATTTTTGAGAATAGGGCCAAATCCTTTACATAGACGAGGAATGGTACTTTAGCAGTGACGAAGTGGAGATTGCATTAATAACTGACATTTTTCCCTCTCATATATCAATTCTGATTCTTCAGCACCATTTAATAGTTGATCTGACTGCGTGTCTTTTAATGGCATTATGTGAGGAGATATGTTTATATGAACTGCGGCAGAGATCAATTCTTATTTGAATTAATAGCTGTCACTGATTCGACATCTGGAGTGAGGGTACTTGCATTGAGACTGGCTGTAAACAGTTGAAGAGCATCCTTTGTTGAATAGTTTTTCGAGGACTTGACTATTATCTGCTCAGTATAATTGTGCCACTCGGGGCTTACGGAGAGAAGATTTTATGACTGGATCGTACGGAAAATGACCTGTTGGCTGTGAGGCGGCTGCATGATTGGTGCTTCTGTGGCTTCGGAATCCTCAGAGAATACATTATGGGACTGAGATCACGTAAACATACTGAAAATCTAATGAAAATTAGAGAGGAGCATATTCTTTCGTCTTTTGTAGAAATAGAGACTTTCTTTAGATACCAAAGATTTGGTTCAGAACTCAAACTCAAAACAAGGGCTCTAACTCAACCAACCTAGACTGCACGCAAGGCCGGTCCAGCCATGTCCCCAACTAACCCAAGAACGTAACCCAGGCAGCTTGCTATGCCCTCAAAACTCTGCTTGCCAAGCTATATTCCAAAGCCCCCTACACAGAATCACTGGTAGTCAGAGCAGACCCTGTCTATATAAAGGAACTGCCCTAGTCTCAGTACAATGGAGGCCTCTGCAATTGATCTTTCCCACCCGGCTTATGAGTGCAAGCAGTGGCCTGCAGTGGGATGTGCCTCGGCACTGGGCTGGACCATGTCAAGGCCCAGTTCCAGATGCCAGCTCCCAGCCCTACTAGGCCCCCTGTGGGTCAGCAGGCTACCCCACAGACTGCACAGAAGTGGCTGTGCCTGAGGATTCAACTAAGGGGAACCAGTGATGCTGGCCCTGGCCTTACCTGCAAAAGCTGGAGGGGCCCACTGCGGACACCTGCCTGGGGAACTGGGTTGCATGAGGTCAGGTTCCAGTTCCCAGTGTGGTGTTAAAACCGTCTGATTACAGCTGACAGAAATGCCAGGTAAAGTGGGTTCTGGGCTGAGTGGCTGAGGAGACCAGGGATCACAGGACAACAGAGTGAAACAAAGCAATGCCAGCCATGCGCACTCTGCCGCGACGTACCCGGATGTGCCGGTAGTCAACATAAAGGAAGGAGCAATCCAACACCAAATGTACAAGAGATTCTTTTTTTACTAGGCAGTGTACTATTATATATGCCCTATTTTATAGCCTTAGATGTGCATGAATTGATTAGGTACATCTTTCCTTATCAGTATATTTCAGATCTTATTTGTCCTCCTTTCTTTCGGAGGGTGGCACACACACATTGATATGTGTCCAGGTTTTCTTAGTCCTCTGGCACCTTTGGTGCCTAAGAGCACTCATTTTAAGACTGATGTTCAAAATGCTAATGTGCAACAAAGTTCACATTTGTCCCTTTTGAGAAAGGTCATCATTTTGATTGATTCATCTGCTCTTTGGCTGTCATTATGTCTCTGTACACTATTACACTACCATCTTTTTCGACAGTGCATGTGCTATGCCCCTTTAAACGCAGGTTAGGAGTTTTTTTACTTCCTGTTCATGTTTAAACCACTAAACCCATGGTAGGTGGGAGCAACACATGCACAAGTGGTGCAATCGTAAGGGGGCTATTCTCAAAGGTAATTTGCACTTGTGAATAATTTACACATGTAATGTACTCCTAAACTTCTTAAACTTCTGAGTAACTTTTAGTACTTTTGGCTGTACACAAAATCAGAGTGTAAAGCTAATCAAAGTGTAGATTTACACGTGTCCACCTCCTGAAAAAGATGGTGGAGCCAAACTCACAACTGTAAGTTGCCACTGGGGTGGAGGTCTCCTTATGGTATACTATAGGAAACTTTTCCCTAGGCTTTGCCATACAGAGATCTCCGCTACAACTGCAGAGAGAAAATATAAAAGGTTTATTAAATTAGGAAAATTTTACTGAACATATTTTTATGTTAAATTTTAATGTTAATTAATTTGATATTTTTTAAATGTAGAAAAAAACTACAGAATGAAATCTTTAATTAATTTAAATATATTAAATAAAATTATAATTATTTTGCTGAAGTTACATTAATCTTTATATTAGGAAAAAGTTAAAATAGTTTATAATTATATAATGCATATGTATTTTTAGAAAAAAAAAATCTAATCATTAAATTATAACCACTTATTTACATTTTGTGGCTATTTTAAATGGCTTAATTTAACATTCCCTATGGGGTTGTATTTAAAGCCCCAATCTCCTTTATTTTCTATGGGTGGGTGTTGCAGTACCCGTGGTTGACTGTGGTGCTATATTTACTTCACCTCTGAGCCAGAGTAATTTGCTTCTATTTTTGGTCCCTATTTAGTTGTAGTACTTTTAGAAGTGCAATTTGGGAATAGTATTGGGCTTACTCTTTTGTGGGTGGGTGCTTGTGCCTGCTTAAACCCCTCCCTAACCTGGAAGGAGAGCACCAAGCATGATCTCATTTAGTTACAGTGAACTACTGTCCCTGTTGTGGGTTTAGTACAGAAAGCAGTGGTAGCAGCATACTGTGTTTTGAGAATTCTAATGCGACCAGACTTTTTTGTTGGAGTCACTGCTGTGGAGGCCAACTGGCCCACTCATGTAAAGTTCCACCTCTGTGTGCTTACACACTCCTTTGCGCTAACATCTTGAGTGTGTATTAAGTGTGTTGATGGTGTGTAGGCTTAGTGATGCATACATGGGGATTGCGAGTGAACCAGGCTAATGGAGGCCAGTGGAATCTATTTTTGATGACCCTGTTGTGAGGACCATCAGTCAAGAAAAGGGCTGTGTCTGGAGAATAGCCTGCAAAGGACACTTGAAAGAAGAATCACCCTGAACCCGTTCTACAGTTTGACAGTGGATCCACATCTCCTGTCTGCCAGTTGTTTATAGAAGTAGGACCCTTCAAAAGTTGTTCCAGTTCCAAGTCATCTGTGACCAAGAATCGGAATGCTCTGCTGTGCCACAGCCTTCCATAGGTATTTAAATATTTTATTTTTAAAAAACTACCCAATAAGCTCCATACCTGGAATTTAAAATGTAATACACAAGTCAACAAACTATAAAACATTTAAACAAATAAAAACAATTCAAGCATTTTAAGAAATAGCATATTAATCAGTTAATGTAAATGAATATATATATATATATATATAAGAAAACTACCCACCCAATATCCCAGCAAACCTCACAACACAAAATGTAATAAACCTTTATACAAATAAATTAGGTAAAATATGTTGAAAAAAATCAACAAATTAATCAACTTAACATTAATAAATATATAATTATTTAAAAGTTCTGTCCACCTAACCCAACAACTACAGATAACAACTTTAAAAAAAAAATACAAATGTATTAAACCTCTAAACATGTAAAAGATAACATAGTTTGCAAATTAACATAAATTAATATATAAGTAAAACAAAAACACTACTGACCCAATCTGATATTAAGCCACGTGTTAAAAAAGCATATCTGGAGCATTGCACAAATAACTGTTTAGATACGGCCCAAAAGATGCGAAGCATTGTAAACTATGCTCAAGTTTCAACAACCCCTGGCTTAGAGCCTTACTTGGGATGGCTCATATCCCCTACCCATCGTTACTGGCTTACCTTTTTCAGACTAAGCACTTTACACTTTAAATTTGCCTCTCCTGCAACGGGCGCCTGGACACAAGACCTACCCTTCTGCCTGTGTGACAATAGCTCAATGCAAAGCATTAGACACTTATTTTTGTTTTGCCACTTGTACCAGGAGCCAAGACGCCGCTTCTTGACGCCTCTTCTACGCAAGGCTAATGTGAGACGGTACCAGGAAGGGCTATTGTTTATGCAGGCATTAGGTTCACTTGAAGTCTGCTTTGCCATACTCAATTTTATAAAATCTGAACTTCACATTAGGGGGGGTTATGAACCTTAAAAGTCGTTTTCCGGCGGCTCGGTCTGAATTTGTAACCAGAAATGCTTTTTAATCTCATGAAATGTTATGAATTGAACTGAACATTCTTGATTTTATTTGGATCAGCGATATGCGTTTTATGAACTTTTATTTTTAAAATCTGTGGTCTGGTTTTGTGTGCTTTTATGGCCTCTGGCCGAACAAAGTTTATCTATATATATATATATATATATAATTTCCCACCCAATATCCCAGCAAACCCCACAACCCAAAATGTCATAAACCATTATACAAATAAATATATCCACCAGTAAACCCAACTACCTGATAAAAATATAAATGATGATCATTTTACAGTAACACTTTTAATAAAATAAAAAATAACACCATGCAATAAAATACCATAAGAAAAGTAACCAATATTGAAGTAAAAAATATTTAAATTTTCGGTATAATAAAATGGTTAAAAATAAAAAACAATATACTTATTTTTGATATTTTGGTCCATAATAATTTTGTAGTCCTATTTTAAACACAATATTATGGTCAAACTATATTTTTGAATCTGTGATCGATGGAATACCAGGCTTACTGCTGCATTCTATTTCTGATTGATACTTATACCTGCAGATCCTTCACCTTTTGAAGATCCCAAGGCACAGGCTGGATCTGGAAACTTTTCATTGCTCTTCCATGCTGTTAGGCGCCCAAAACACTGTTGCGGCCACTCCGAAGATTCAGAGCAACCTATTATCCAATGTTTACAGTAGTAGTTAGATGCTTGCCAGAAGCGTCTGTTTATTCACCTGCAGACAGGCAAAATCTGCACAAAGCTGCTGCTGAACCCACAGGAGACTCTTCCAAGGAAGAGGAAGTTGACTTTTGAGAAGCCTCCTCCACCTCCCAAGCATAAGAGACATAAGGACAGGGGCACTAACTACCCTCCTCCCTGCTCCACCACCTCCTCTTTAACCATCACTTCCTCCACCACCTCATGCCCCACCTCCTTCATATTCACCATAGGGGCACCACACTCGTCTGACGGAGAGGGCATCCCACTTTATTGTGCTGATACTTATGACACACCCTATGATCCTGAGCCCAGGGATGACGTGTGAAACAGCTAGAATGTTGATCCCCTGAGTGATATGGACCCGGACCTGCATCCAGCTAAGCCTTTTACCCCTGATGACACCACTACATACAACAAGGTCATACACAGAGCAGCCACATTTCAAAGTTGATATGCAGGTTGTCCAGGAAGATGATGAAGACCAATGTGACCAAGAATGCTCTCTCTGCTATAACAAAATCTTAAGTAGCATACATTTGAAAGAGAGATTTAGATATGATCCAACCCGCATATGATGTCAATCCTTTGTCGGCGATTGCCCCAGTAATCTTTAACGTAGGCTGCAAAGGTAGCTTTGCTTCTTTACATCCCCAACTTTGAAGACTTCCTCCGGCAATGTATGGAGACACCATTGCATGGAGGTCGTGACGACAGTAGTGTCTCTAGACCTACTCCAAAGTCGAACACCAAGGCAGACAGCCTCAGTCTATGTCACCTTGCTTATTGTCTCTCAATGGAGCAAACCTGATTCAGCATGTAAAACTCTCCACCCACAGGGCAGGTCATACCTTAGATCTCCTGTTTTCTAATATTCCGACTCTGGTAGCTGAGACCACATATCAACTGGTCTGGGCAGACCACTGCCTGATCCCGTTTTATTTCAGTCTGGAAAAACCTTATCAAGGCGGGGGAACTCGCTATCTGCCAAAAAGAAATTGGAAGAAGCTTACAGCTGAGTCCCTAGGGCCAGCACTGCAGGAGAGTCAACCACTATTAACGAGCGATCCAAATGCTGAGACACCCGCATTAAACAGGTGGATCTCCGCCGCCTTGGAGACCATTGCCCCAACCAGAGTAGCAAAAACCTTGAGAAAATCTCCCTCGGCCCCGTGGTTCTCGGAGACTCTCAGGTTAAAAAAAAGTAGTTGTAAAAAAATGGAACGCTTATGGAGAGCAGATTACAGCGCAACGGCCAAACTGGCATATAAGAAAGCCCTGAAAGAGCTCCATAAACTGATGAGGTGGGCAAGGAGGGACTATTTGGTGAAGCGCATTAATAATGCGGAAAACTCAAGTAAGGAGATAATCAGGATCGTCAGCTCCTTCACTAAACCGGTGGAGCTGGAAAACGTAATACAGCCGTCCCCCTCTCTGTGCGCAAAGTTATCAGACTTTTTCGACAGTAAAATTTGAAAAGTCTACAACACCTTCATAACAGCGGTAGAGACTGAAAAAACAGAAGAAAGTGGGAGATGTGATACCGAATATTCCTTCTCGGAATTCCTTCCTATCTCCCAACAGGAATAACTGGTAGAGATCCTGGGATGTAGGTCAGGATCCCCAGAGGACCCGTGCCCCCCCCCCCCCAAGATGTGGAAAGAGCTGGTCCACTCGGTAATCCATGTTCTGAAGCATATATGGAACACATCTCTTGCTTCCGGTATCTTCCCTGATACATGGAAACATGCCGTGCTACTCCCCCTCAGGAAAAAACCCAATGTGGATCCAGGGGAGCTAAACAACTATCGACTTATCTCACTATTACCAGCACTAGCAAAAATGATGGAAAAAATGGTACAGCGACAGTTGGCTAATTTCATTGAGAGCCATGACATTTTGCATGCGACGCAGTCCGGCTTTCGGGCGGGCTTTAGTACCGAAACTGCGCTGCTGGAGGTGGCAGAGTCAGTTAGAATGACTGTGGACGCTGGATCATCAGCTATGCTGGTACTCCTGGACTTATCTACAGCGTTCGATACGGTGGACCACCTAATCTTGGTACAGAGACTCCAAGCAATAGGAATTGGAGGTGTGGTACTCACCTGGCTGAAGTCATTTCTTAAAAATCGCACGCAGAACGTCGCCCTCCAACCCTACCAGTCGGAACCCAAACAACTATGGTGTGGGGTACCACAGGGGTCAACTTTGAGCCCGCTCCTTTTCAACATATATCTGGCCGCTCTGTTCTCACTCATAGCAAACTGGGGTGTGAAGGCAATATCATACGCCGACGACACCCAGCTGGTGTTTTCCTTCAAGGAGCAGTCTGTGGACTCCTTTACTAGGTTTAAGGGCTGCCTGAGAGACATCGCCCAGTGGATGAACGATAATAAACTTAAACTTAATGCTGAGAAGACAGAAGTGTTGTTCTTCGGCAAGGCTCTTCCGCCGGCAGCGGGTATTTGGTGGCCGGCAGAAATGGGTCTGCCACCTACTCCAGCAACTACGGCAAAAAACTTGGGCGCGAAATGGGAAGTAGATCTCTCTTTCACAGCTCAAATTCGACAGGTGACAGCCTCATGCTTCAGCAAATTAAGAAGCCTGAGGAAATTTTTACATCTACTGCCGGAGGACTATCGCAGAGTCATTGTCCATGCCACAGTGACATCTAGGCTGGACTATGCTAACTGCCTATACCTGGGTCTGCCCGCCTATCTAGTCAGGAGACTGCAGATGGTACAGAATGCAGCTGCGAGATTGATCTGACGTGTGCCGTTTCGACATCACATCTCTCCGCATATAAGAGAGCTCCACTGGCTGCCGGTTGCGAGAAGAATTGAGTTTAAGGCCTTAACTGTGGCCTTTCGGGCGATACAGGGCAAATGTCCTAGTTACCTTAAACACCGGCTATGCCGCTACCAACAAAACCGCTCACTGAGGTCCAACTCTCAGAACCTGCTTTGCACACCTGGCTTTGTTAAAACTCGCTTAGGGGGCAGATCTTTTACAGTGGTGACGGCTAAGCTTTGGAATTCCCTGCCAAATAATATCCGCCAAATCCAATCAGAGCCGATGTTCAGAAAGTCCCTTAAGACCTGGCTCTTTAGCCTAGGTTAGATCTTCTTGGCCTTTTCTTCTCATCTCGCATGCCGCTTACTGCTATAGCGCCGGGACACCTCTGTTTGAGGTAGCTGTCGCGCTTTATAAATTTCAGTATTATTATTGTTATAAATAGTGGTTAATACATGCATTGAACTGGTGTCTGATTTTGAATGTCTAGGTATCAGAATGACACCCAACCTGAGCTGGGCACCCCAAATGGAAGAGTCTCATTTAGTGCTCACCGAGCAGACTGCAAATATAGCAAAGGCCCATCCCATCGTAAGACTGTCTACCAAAGGGTTGCCCCAGCCCTTGAGATCTACAATGTCAAGGCTATTGGGCCTGTTCTTTATGGTTCTGAATTATGGGGCTCCTCTAAATCAAACAGTCCTGATATGATGGAACATAGTTTTTTGAGGGCCTTATTATCTCTTCCCATGAGTACTCCTTTTACACCCCTATATGTGATGGTGCCAGAAATCCTATTACTCTACCGTCTGTAGAGAAGATGCAGGGGTTTTGCACCTTAAAATCGCTTCTGCTGAAGTTGGGTCATTTCATTTATTGGTCCTCTCCCAAGTTGTTGTGTGCGCTTTCCCGAGAAGATTAAAAACATGTATTGGGAGGCTGTAGCTGTGGATACTGTGGCTAAGAGCAAAGGCAGCCTCACAATGTCCTTTATTGATTTCAAACCTTGTATGTGTTATGAGGCAACCATTGATGAAATTGTACCAACTCTAGCTCGTAAACTATACCTGCAGTTTAGATATGACACCCTCCCAGTTAACGCCATTAGAGCCAATAGGCATGACAAGAGGGAGGGAGATGACCAGTGCCTGGCATGCACAGGGGATAATGTAACGCTGGAGCACATGCTGTTTTTCTGCTCTCAGTACAGTAGGCTTCGGGTCAAGCGGATTGTGCCCCTTTACAGAAATCTAGGCACCACAAGTCACTCGGTTGCCTTTAGAATCCTGAAAACAAGTACAAGTAGACTTGTGTCATTGTTGTGGCAACATTTTTTTATGGCCTTCTGGATTTGGCGTACCAAGTGCCAATAAAATGATGTGGATGTGGGGTCTTTGGGACCCCATTCCGCATATGGTATCTACTATTGGGACAAAGGCTTTGTATTTGTAACCCCAAAGCCAACCTATTTCTTTTATATGTCATGTGAAGATTGTTTTAGCAAGTCATTAACTCGTAGATTGCGGCTTTTAGTCTGTAGGAAGCATTCATTCTTTTTATCCTTAACATTCATGCTTTTTTCGATTGGTATGTTTTAACGTCAACAGCAGGTTTGTTTTTATTTATGTATTTTGTATCTTCATGTTCTTTTTTTTTTTTTTGTGCTTTGATGATCTTTGTGATCGAAATAAAGTATTTGTATGATATGGTATAAAGAGTGATTCTCCACTTATCATCTTTGCACAGCGGGTTACCCCTCAAGTTGATCTGTTTGGTACCTGCAGCAAAACACATTTCCCACAGTTCTGTGCCTTCCGTTATCTGTCTCAAGGAGCCTTGTGGTTTGTGTTTTGGTTGGAGTGGAGTTTTCCTCTTCACTGTGCCTTTCCTCCCATACGCAATTCCTTGGGTTCTGAAGAAACTTTGCCATGACCAGGCCCAAGTTTTTCTCATTGCACCGGGTTGGCCAAGAAGGTTGTGGTATGCAGACCTGCATCTCTCCCCCCTGCGTTCCTCCTCTTCCACTGGGGAAATGGAGTGGACCTTCTCTCTCAGTTGGAGGGGTCAAGTTCTGCACCTCAACTTCCACAGGCTTCACCTTCATGTCTGACTTCTTACACCTATTTGCTAAGTGGTAGTTCTCATTCTATCTGCTCACCGTCATTCCACCAAGGAGGTAGACTCACTTGATGTGCTCGAAACAATGTGAATACCTTAAAAATCCAATTGTCTGACATCCTCATGTTTGCCTTATCAATAGCCCAGCAAGGTTGTACAGTGGGGGACTGTCAACTGATACCTATCAGCCTTGTCGGCGTTCCTCTCCCTTCGGGACCAGCCATCCTTATTTAAGTCGCCAATGTGTTGTGTTTTCTCAATTGTCTGACATGTTTCCCCCTACTCCATTTGTTATGCATACCTCAATAGACCCTAAATTGAATCAAACGTTTTTGCGGGGTCTCTTAGAAATTTCCATTTGAGGTTTTTATCTATTAAAACTGTTTTTCTAGTTGCCATAACTTCAGCAAGATGGGTCAGCGAACTGCAAGCATTGAGTTCCCACCCTACCTTCACTTGCTTTCTCCCCCTGACAAATTAGTCCTTTCAACCAGCGCTGCTTTCCAACCCAAGGTTATGACCCAATTCCACCTGGGTCATTCATTATATTGTTTTCCTTTTACCCCCATTCACACCCCAGCATGGAAGAGGCATGGTTGCATAGGCTGGTCCCAAAGAGGGCAGTCAGCTTTTTGCATCAACCACACTAAGGAATTCAGAGCAGATGACGACTTTTCATAGGGTATACAGGTATTAGAAAAGGAAAAGCTGTTCATCACAAAACTCTATCTAGGTGGGTTATTCTGTGCATTAAGATGTGCAATGATTTGACCCATAAAGATCCTCCGAATGTTTCAGGGCTCATTCCAACAGGGCCAGTTCTTCCACCTCAGCATGGCTAGAGGAGTTACTGTAGTTGATATCTGCAGTGCAGCAACATGGACATTCCTTAATACTCTTTTTTGAGGCTCGATCCCTTCCTTGTATAACCATCTCTTCAGTCCTCTCCTTAAAATAAATTACTACTTGGAAATCAATTTAAAAAGTGATGCATCTGCAGAGAGAAGTATCCATCTCAAGAAAGTTACTTACTTTCAGTAACTATCTTTCTGGTGGATACTTTAACTGCCAACTCCCCCATGCCCTGATCCACCTCCTCCTCCCCCTGTCCCGTCTTGAAGGATGGTCATATTTCATTCCATTAAGCTCCAATGTTATTGTCTTTCCTATAGCTCTCATAACAAGGTTCCAAATTTTATGCACCTCACCATTCTGTTATTGATATCATTGTCATCCTACCGCCTTGCTGGTGCAGAAGAAATTAATTGTAAACTGACATCACAGAGCTGATGAGGGTACCATTTACGTCACCATAGCATCGCTGCCAGCACCGACGTGGAGCAAGCGCTCCGACCAGCTTAGGAGAGGTATGAAAAGTTTGCGAATCAATCAATCAATCAATCAGGGAATTGTAAGCGCACTACTCGCCCGTGAGGGTCTGAAGGCGCTGGGGGGGAGGGGGCTCCGCAGTTCCGTTCAGTTTAAGAGCCAGGTCTTGAGCGCCTTCCTGAAGGTGTTCAGGGAGGGGGCGCGTCTGATGTCAATCGGGAGCTCGTTCCTGGTCTTGGCCGCGATGTAGGAGAAGGCTCTTCGGATGCTTGGGGTTTCGGCGAGGGCGAGGTCGGCGGATCGAAGGCTCTCCGGATGCTTGGGGTTTCGGCGAGGGCGAGGTCGGCGGATCGGAGGTTTCTTTTGGGTACGCGGAAGATGATTCTCTCGTTGAGGTATTGGGGTCCATTGTGGAGGCATTTGTAGGCGAGGGTGAGTATCTTGAAAGTGACTCTTCTCGACGGGGAGCCAGTGGAGAGTCCGTAGGTGTTGGCTGATGTACTCGTGTCGAGGGATGCCGAGGACGAGTCTGGCGGCAGTGTTCTGTACCGTCTGGAGCTTGCGAAGTAGAGACTTGTTGATGCCGGCGTAGAGGGCGTTTCCGTAGTCAAGTCTGCTGGTTGTGAGTGCGTGGGTGACTGTCTTCCTTGACTCGGGGGGAGGGGGTTTGGGGGGGGGATCCATTTCAAAGTCTTACAGAGGATGCAGAGGGTGTTGAAACAGCTGGAAGCGACGGCGTTGACCTGTCGGTTCATGGAGAGGGAGTAGCCAAGCACGATACCAAGGTTTCTGGGGTGGTCTGTTGGGGTCGAAGGGCTGCCGAGGGCGGTGGGCCACCAGGTGTTGTTCCATGCTGATGGGGTGGTTCCTAGGACTAGGACTTCCGTCTTCTCCGAGTTGAGCTTCAGGCAGCTGTTGCTCATCCAGGATGCGACGTCCTGCATTCCTTCCTGGAAGTTGAGTCTGGTGGAGGGTCCTTGGTGAGGGAGAGGATGAGCTGGGTGTCGTCGGCGTAGGATACTATGCTGAGGCCGTGCTGTCTGACAATGGTGGCGAGGGGGGCCATGTAGATGTTGAAGAGGGTTGGGCTGAGCGATGATCCCTGGGGTACTCCGCAGTTGATTTCCGTGGGTTCAGAGAGGAAGGGTGGCAGTCTGATCCTTTGGCTTCTGCCGGTGAGGAACGAGCGGATCCAGTTGAAGGCGGTCCCCTGTATGCCGTCGTCGTGTAGTCTGGTGGCGAGTGTGCGATGGGAGACGGTGTCGAAAGTTGCTGACAGGTCGAGTAGGATCAGGGCTGCGGTGTGGCCTAGGTCGAGGAGGGTGCGGATGTCGTCTTTGGCGGCGAGTAGGGCGGTCTCGGTGCTGTGGTTGCTGCGGAATCCGGATTGAGAGGGGTCGAGGATGGAGTTGGCGGAGATGGTGGGCTGGCTGGCGATGTCGGGGGCGGGATAGTTGCGGACTCAGGTGTTTGGTAGTTAAAGTTGTCGTAGAGGTTTTTGACCTTCAGGTGGAAGTAGGATCCGAGCTTGTCGCAGAGGTCCTGGGAGGGGGTGATGTCTGTAGTTTCGCTGGGGGGCTTGGTGAATTCCTGGATGACGCTGAAGAGTTCCTTGGAGTTGCTGGAGTTGGCGAGAATTTTGTTGTGGATGAAGTTTCTTCTGGTGGTTCTGATGCGTCATGGCGTTCTTGTAGGTGGTGTGGTTTTCAGGCGTCTTGCTGCTTCTCCAGTTATTCTCCAGGCGTCTGCAGGTGCGTGTAGCTTCTTGGAGGTCGGTGATGAACCAGGTGGCTTTCCTGGGGCGCTGTTTGTTATAGTTGCTTAGCGGGCGAGCTTGTCTGCGCAGTTGGAGACCCATGTGTAAAATTCCCTGGCTGCGAGGTTGGCGTCGGTTGCAGCGGTGTGGGTGTCGCGGTTGAGGGTGGAGATGAGCTGCTCCTCGGTGACTCTGCTCCAGTTCGTTCGTGGAGGGCGCGGAGCAGGTTTGGGCGGCTTGGGTTTGTCGACGAGGAAGTGTACGCAGAGGTGGTCAGTCCATGGGGGTTGCGTGCTGTGGCTGAATTGGATGCTGTTTCCTCTTGCGAAGATGGGGTCGAGGGTGTGTCCTGCCTTGTGGGTGGGTGTGGTGACAAGTTGTTTCAGTCCGATGTTGGCGAGGTTTTCCAGCAGGGTGGTGGAGTTGGGGTCGCTGGGGTTGTCGAGGTCGAAGTTCAGGTCTCCAATGAGTATGTAGTCCATGGAGGCGATGGCGTGGCGTGCGATGAGGTCGGTGATGGTGTTGGCGAGGAGGGCCCTGGGGCTGGGGGGGTCTGTAGGGGAGGGTGCCGCGGAGTGTGGAGTTGGGGCTGGTCTGGACCTGGAAGTGCAGGTGTTTGGTGGCGGGGAAGGTGTCGCTCGAGGTGGAGAGGTGGAGGGAGTTTTTGTGCGCAATGGCGAGTCCTCCTCCCGGGTGGTTGGGGCGGTGCTTCCTCTGGATTTTGTATCCGTCCGGGATGGCGATGGCGATGGCAGGGGTGGAGGAGGCGTTGGTTCAGGTTTCTGTAAAGAAGGCGACGTCGGGTGAGAGGGTGTCCAGGAGGTTCCAGATCTCTACGGCGTGTCTGTGCATGGAGTGCACGTTAGCCTTGTATTTCCTTCCTGAAAAAACGAGGGATATGCATTTGTCCAACTAACTTCTGTGAATGTTGTTGGTATTGTACAGCTGAGCAGCAGCTGTTGCGTTTACCAGTGTCTGCTGGATGATAATATGCATCAAACAATGTTACGCTATGTTTGAAGTCCATCTAGATAGAGTATCAGGGCACACTGTTCCAGTGCTAAACCGGGGGCGCAGTGGCATCCCCAGGCATCAGGCATGTACATATGTCGGTCATCTCCATGAGCTACTTCACACCCATACTGCCAACCAAGGCTTCTTCCCAGAGTGATGCTGCACTAAGGAGCGAGCTGTCGTCAACCTGTTTGCCTCGGCCTAAGATGCCCACTGTTGCCTTTCTCCTCCTCTCCCCTTTCACATTCTCACAGAAATCGACCCACAGGGAAATGGAGAGAGCCAGAAAGTAAGGATCTGATAAAGTTACCTTTATGGTGACTCAATTTCTTTTGATCCATAGGCTCATTCCCTCTATCTATTCCCTCGCAACAACTCCTCGGGCATTGGTCAGTCTGTCCACAACCATTGGCTGTTATTTTTATCTGTAAGAGACACGTTAGTGACAGATTCCTTACCTTAGAATATCCCCAGGCGTCAGGCTGGATCCGGAAAGTTTTTTGCGTAGCAGTACCCTTGCGCGTCGGTAGGCGGCGTTGTGCGGCTCCGCGTCCGTCGTCGGCGTCGTGGTTGCCGGGATGACGTCGCGGGCAGTACTTAGACGCCGCCCCTGCGCGCTGACGTCAGTTCTTCTTTTTCCGCGCCAGTAAGCGCAGATCCGGGAAGAGCAGTGCCCTAGTCAATTTTTGACTATCCTTTTGTGATTTTTCACTGTTTCTCCAAACGAGTCTTCACGACTCCTAAGGTGTCGTAGGGATGCCCGGCTTTAAGCCCTGCGAGGCCTGTGCTCGCATGATGTCGATCACGGACCCGCATCTCGAGTGTCTCTTCTGTCTCGGCCGAGACCACGACACGAAGTCGTGCCCTGACTGCCGGAAACTTCATCCAAAGGCTTTGCGAGAGCGGTCTCGAAAGCTGCTAGAGGTCCGGCGGTCGGCTCCGCGCCGCACCAAGCCCCGGTCCCGGGAGAGGTCGAGGGGCCGGACGCGGAGTCCCCACCGTTCGTCGGAATCCAAGTCTTCGCGCTCCTCCGGTAAGTCGAAGCACAAGAAGTCTAAGCGGCGTCATCACTCTAAGACTTCGCCTCGCCGGTCTCGCGACTCGGCTGAGGCCCCAATCGGCACCGTCCCCGCGGCCCCGGACATGCCTGTAGAGCCGCCCCCGAATTACCCGTTCTTTCCGGGGTCGGGGGCGACTCAGGCCGAAATACAGGAATTCCTGTCGGCCATGGCCCGCCTCTTCGGGCCTTCAGGTCCCTCCGGTGCGCCTTCGGGCCCCGCGGGCCCTGATGGGGTTGCCCCGGCGCCGCCGTCGACTCCGGTCCCGGCGCCGCTTGTCCCACCAGCCTTCATCCCGGCCTCGGCTCCGGCCCCGGCCTCGATCCCGGCTCCGGTGGTGCCGCAACCCACATCGGCGCCGGTTGACCTAACCACGCCTCCGCCAACGCCGATGTCCCCGGTGCCGTTCCTGACGCCGTCCGGGGCTCCGGACGACGTCGTTCCCCGGTTCTCTCCGGCTCGGGACATGGAGCCGGACCGGCGCCGCCCGGACGCCGGTTCCGGCGCCCGATGAGACCTTGGGTCCCAAATGTCCCTCCTCCTCCATATTTTGAACCAGAGGAGGACCAGGAGAGCTGGGAGGGGTCTGAGGACCCTCTCACGCAACAATGTGAGTTTGACCCGGACTGGGTTGAGGAACTTGGGGATGCCAGTGGTCTAGACAACTCCCCTGACACTGGCATGCTGTCTCCTCCCGTGGCTACGGAGGAGGGGGCTAATTTTGCAACGGTGTTGCGTAGAGCTACTGGAGCCTTACATCTCCAGTTGCCTACTGTGGCCGTCAGGACTAACCTCCTGACGGAAGTGCTTCAGCCGGCGGCTTCCTCTTCGGAGACTGTGCTGCCGTTTAATGATGCACTCACTGACGTTCTTTTGGGTACCTGGTCCAAACCCACCACAGGGGCTCCTGTGGATAGGAACGTGGCCCGACGCCATCGCCCTGCTCCGGGCGACCCCCTGTTTCTCTCCCAACATCCCACCCCTGAGAGCTTGGTTGTCCAAGCCTCTGCCTCCCAAACCGCCTTCCCTACCGCCCCTCCGGATAGGGAATCCAAACGCCTGGACCAATTTGGGAAGAAGGCTTTTCTTCCTCCAGTGCTGGCTTGCGGTCCGTCAACACCGCTTGCCTTTTGGGCCGATATACCCACTCCCTGTGGGATTCGGTGGCGGCTGTTTTGCCGCAGTGTTCTGAGGAGGTCCAGACACTGCTTACCCGCGCCATTGCGGAAGGGCGAGATGAGGCTAAATACACCATCCGTTGTGGCCTTGATACCGCCGACTCGCTGGGCAGATCGCTTGCTACGACGGTGGCGCTCCGTCGCCACGCCTGGCTGAGAACAACTGGTTTCTCGGGTGATGTCCAGAATACACTCATGGACATGCCCTTTGATGGAGTCGGTCTTTTTGGTTCAAAGGCAGACCATGCGCTGGAGCGGTTTAAGGACTCACGGGCTACGGCCAAGTCCCTGGGCCTTTCTGTTGTTCGCCCTCCGCTCAGCTCTGCTTTTCGCCCCTTTCGTGGCCACGGAAGGGGCGCCCAGTCACGTCAGATGCCCAGCCACCGGCCCGGACAGCAAGCGTCTACGCGTGGCCGAGGACGTGGATACCGCCGTGGCGGTTCGGGCAACCAGCGTGCGGGTCAGGCCACCACCTCCAACCCGTCCGCGGCCTCCAAGCCCTCCTAGTCCCTCCTTTCCGGTGCATGGCACGCCAGTAGGGGGCAGGGTCCGCCATCACCTTCACCACTGGCGTCCCATCACCTTGGACAGGTGGGTCTTGGACATTGTCCGAAGGGGCTACTCCCTCCCCTTAGAGACCACCCCCCCAGCCATGCCACCTCAATTCCACCGCATGTCAGGGGATCACTTGGTACTTCTACAGAAGGAAGTCACGGCCCTCTTGGCCAAGAGGGCCATCGAGCATGTTCCGACCCCAGAAGTAGGTTGTGGTTGCTACTCCCACTACTTCCTGGTGCCCAAAAAGGACAAGGAGGACATGCGTCCTATCTTGGACCTCCGGAACGTCAATCGCTTCCTCCGGAAGGAGAAGTTCAAGATGCTCACCCTAGCTCAGGTCTTGACTGCCCTCGACCCTGGAGACTGGTTGGTAGCGTTGGACTTGCAGGACGCTTATTTTCACATCCCCGTCCTGCCGGCCCACCGGCGTTACCTGCGGTTCACGGTAGGCCTCGAGCATTTTCAGTTCACCGTGCTCCCCTTTGGCCTTACAAGTGCCCCTCGGGTGTTCACAAAAGTGATGGCGGTGGTCGCAGCTCATCTGCGCCGGGCAGGGTTTCCAGTCTTCCCCTACCTCGACGACTGGCTGCTGAAGGCGGGCTCGTCCCAGGCAGTCGTCTCCCACCTCCAGACTACGGCCGAACTCCTGCACTCGCTGGGGTTCTCCATCAATGTGCCGAAGTCGCATCTGATTCCTTCTCCACAGCTCCTTTTCATCGGAGCAGTTCTGGACACGACGCAGTTTCGGGCCTATCCTCCCGAACGGCGAGTCCGGGATATTCAGGCTATGATTCCGATCTTTCAGCCTTTATCCTGGGTTTCGGTACGGATGACCCTGAGGCTGCTGGGCCTCATGGCTTCCTGCATCCTGCTGGTCACTCATGCCAGATGGCATATGCGGGCTCTGCAGTGGGACCTGAAGTTCCAGTGGGCGCAGCACCAGGGCAACTTGTCCGATCACGTCCAGATCTCGGAGGGGACTGCAAAACAATTGCAGTGGTGGCTCTCGAACTGGCAGTGGGTCATGGGCAGATCCCTCTCCCTTCCCCAGCTAGAGCACACAGTTGTGACGGACGCGTCCCTTCTGGGATGGGGCGGTCACATGGGAGAGGCGGAGATCAGAGGCCTCTGGTCTCCGGCGGAGTCCCGGCTCCATATCAACCTTCTGGAGCTCCGGGCGATCCGACTTGCACTCAAGGCATTCCTTCCCTCTGTCAAAGGGAAGGTAGTGCAGGTGTTCACAGACAACACCACCGCCATGTGGTACTGCAACAAACAAGGCGGGGTGGGGTCGTGGACCCTTTGTCCGGAGGCTCTGCGCCTCTGGACATGGCTGGGAACATCAGGGCATGTTCCTGATGGTTCAACACCTGGCAGGTTCCCTGAACGCCAGGGCGGACGAACTCAGCCGCAGGTGCATGATGGATCACGAATGGCGTCTTCACTCGGAAGTGGCGCAAGGACTCTTTCTACAGTGGGGAGAGCCTTGGTTAGATCTATTCGCCACCGAAGAGAACGCGCAATGTCATCAGTTCTGCGCGTTGGAATTTCCAAGGCGGCACTCGCTCGGCGACGCTTTTCGTCACGAGTGGAGTTGCGGTCTATTGTACGCTTTTCCGCCTATACCACTTCTACCCAGAGTGTTGAAGAAGATTCGGCACGACCGGGCCCAAGTCATTCTTGTGGCTCTGGACTGGGCTCGAAGAGTTTGGTATCCCGAGCTACTCAGTATGAGCGTAGATCCCCCGATCCGTCTGCCTCTTCGGGAGGATCTTCTGTCGCAGCAGCAGGGGACGGTCCTCCACCCGAACCTGTCCAGCCTCCACCTGCTTGCGTGGCGATTGAGCGGCGGCAGTTGATTCCTTTCGACTTGCCTCCCGAAGTTTGTGATGTGATTCTGGCAGCCAGGCGTCCCTCCACTAAGGTGGTATACGCCTGCAGATGGAACAAGTTTGTGGCATGGTGCACAGCAAAGGCTGTGAATCCCCTTTCTGCCCCTCTCTCTGAGGTTCTCCTGTTCCTTCTTTCCCTGGCCCAACAGGGTTCTGCCCTGGGTACCATCAAGGGCTATCTTTGTGCCATTTCGGCCTTCCTCAGGCTTCCTGATCAGCACTCCCTTTTCAAGTCCCCTGTTGTTAACAGGTTTCTAAAAGGCATTACACACCTCTTCCCTCCTGTTCCGTTTGTGATGCCTCAGTGGGACTTGAACTTGGTTCTTACCTTTCTTATGTGCGCTCCCTTTGAGCCTCTACATAACTGTCCTCTTCGTCTTCTGACTCTGAAGACTGCCTTTCTGGTGGCCGTCACCTCCGCTCGGCGGGTGAGTGAGCTCCAGGCTCTATCATGTAAACCTCCCTTTCTGTCTGTCCATCCAGACAAGGTTGTTCTTAGGACGCGTCCGTCCTTCTTGCCAAAGGTGGTTACTGCCTTCCACATTGGGCAGACCATCACTTTGCCCACCTTCTTTCCGCCTCCGCATCCTTCCAGAGAGGAAGAGAGGCTCCACCGTCTGGACCCAAAACGTGCGCTTTCCTTTTACATCGACCGCACACGCCATTTCCGGGTGGATGACCAGCTCTTTGTTGGCTACGTGGGCGCCAAAAGGTCGGGCGGTGCACAAGAGAACCATCTCCCGCTGGGTAACCTTGTGTATCAAAGCCTGCTATTCTTTGGCTAAGAAGGAGCCTCGCCTCGCAAGACCTCTGCAACTCACTCTCCGCGTTCTTCCACCGCAAGATCACCGACATACATAACAGCTTCGACGCACAAACCACGCACCCTACCGCCGAACCAACGCCCGCCACCACCACCCTCTGCAACTGGACCCCGATCAGCACCGAAGACACCACCCGCACGATGAACTCCATCCACTCCGGATCACCAACCGACCCCTGCCCACACCACGTCTTCAACAAAGCCGACGCCACCATCGCACCCCATCTCCGGGACATCATCAACTCCTCCTTCCACACCGCCACCTTCCCGGAGAGCTGGAAGCACGCCCGAGCTTACCGCCCTCCTGAAGAAACCAACGGCGGACCCCACCGACCTCAAGAACTACCGTCCCATCTCGCTCCTTCCGTTTCCGGCCAAAGTCATCGAGAAGACCGTCAACAGACAGCTTGCCGCCTTCCTCGAGACGAATGGATCCCTCGACCCCTCGCAGTCCGGGTTTCGGGCCAACCACAGCACCGAGACCTCCCTTATCGCAGCCACCGACGACATCAGAACCCTAACCGACAACGGGGAAACAGCTGCCCTCATCCTCTTGGACCTCTCCGCGGCGTTCGACACCGTCTGCCACCGCACCCTAGTGAAGCGCCTCAGCAACATCGGAATCCGAGAGAAAGCACTGGAATGGATCATCTCGTTCCTCGCCGGAAGAACCCAGAGAGTCCGCCTCCCCCGTTCAGATCCGAAGCCACCGAAGTCATCTGCGGCGTTCCACAAGGATCTTCACTCAGTCCAACCCTCTTCAACGTCTACATGAGCCCCCTCGCAGCCATCGCACGCCAACACAACCTCAACATCATCTCCTACGCCGACGACACCCAGCTGATCCTCTCCCTCACCAACGACCCCACCACCGCCAGAGCCAACCTACACGACGGGATGAGAGACGTCGCCGACTGGATGAGGAACAGCCGCCTTAAACTGAACTCCAGACAAGACGGAAGTCCTCATCCTGGGCTCATCACCCTCCGCCTGGGACGACTCCTGGTGGCCCCCGGCCCTGGGCACCGCGCCCAAGCCAACGGACCACGCACGCAACCTGGGCTTCATCCTGGACTCCTCCCTGTCGATGACCAGACAAGTCAACGCCGTCTCATCTTCATGCTTCAACACCCTGCGCATGCTCCGCAAGATCTTCAGATGGATCCCCACTGAAACCAGGAAGACCGTCACCCAGGCACTCGTCACCAGCCGACTGGACTATGGGAACACCCTCTACGCCGGAACCACAGCCAAACTTCAAAAAAGACTCCAGCGCATCCAGAACGCCTCCGCACGACTCATCCTGGACATCCCCCGACACAGCCACATCACCGGACACCTGAAAGACCTGCACTGGCTCCACGTTCAGACTCCTCACCCACGCACACAAGGCCCTCCACGACCTGGGCCCAAAGTACCTCAACGACCGCATGACCTTCTACACGCCCACACGCCAGCTACGATCAACCAGCCACGCCCTCGCCACCGTACCACGCATCCGCAGAACCACCGCCGGAGGAAGATCCTTCTCCTACCTGGCAGCCAAGACCTGGAACTCCCTCCCCACTCACCTTCGGCGAACCCAGGACCATCTCTCCTTCAGGAAGCAGCTCAAGACCTGGCTGTTCGAGCAGTAACTTACCCCCTCCCCCAGCGCCTTGAGACCCTCCCGGGTGAGTAGCGCGCTCTATAAATGCCGTGATTGATTGATTGATTGATCGTGCCCATTCCACCAGGGCAACGGCTGCTACCACGGCTTTGGGCCGCGGTGTTCCGCTGCCGGTTATTTGTCAGGCAGCTACGTGGGCCTCGCTGCACACGTTTACAAAGCATTACTGCCTTGACAGTCAGGTCCGGAGGGACGGCTTCTTTGGCCGTTCTGTCCTCCAGGACTTCCTTGTCTGATCTTTGTTCGTAGACCCACCACCGGGGTTGGTATTGCTGGGGTATCTATTCTAAGGTAAGGAATCTGTCACTAACGTGTCTCTTTCAGATGCACTAGTTACTAACTTGTGTAACGATATATCTGTAAGAGACAGTAGTTAGTGACAGATTCCTTACCGCCCCACCCATCCTCCCCGGTCTGCGAACTGATTTCTAGGGTTAAGGACATCCCTTTCAGGGCCCTAGTATTTTTCAGGCACCTATGTCAGCTTCTTGCATGGCTCTGCGTTCCTGGCGCGGAAAGTTGTGTACAGAACTGACGTCAGCGCGCAGGGGCGGCGTCTAAGTACTTGCAACGTCATCCCGGCGACCACGACGCCGACGACGGACGCGGAGCCGCACGACGCCGCCTACCGACGCGCAAGGGTACTGCTACGCAAAAAACTTTCCGGATCCAGCCTGACGCCTGGGGATGTTCTAAGGTAAGGAATCTGTCACTAACTACTGTCTCTTACAGATATATTGTTACACAAGTTAGTAACTTGTGCTTTAATAAAGTGAACTGGTGAGAGTACGTGTAGGGATGGGGCGTAGCACATGACGCACAGATGCACATACATTATCTATGCACAAAGCGGTGCACTAATATCATAGATTCAGTTTACGTCCGATAGTTGGTGAAGGGATACTCAAACGTTAGTTATTGGAAACAGCCTACAGACCAACAGCAATGAAGAATCAATAAAGGTGACTTTATCCATGGTAAATATAATGTCTTAGTCATCTCAGATTGCCTTAGCATGACTGGTATTTATTCCAGCGTATCATTCACACCATGATATGTGTACGAGTTGCACCATGGCTTAGGCATGCTGGGTGTCCACAAGCAGGACTGGAGACATTTACATTGTAAATATACTTAGTTTGGCACTCCTGTGGCGTGGCCATGGTTTAATCAAGGCTCAGGCTGCCTGTACTCTCACCACTTTAACAATCTGGTGCTGTTAGAAGCCATCTCTTTAGAGACTGAAAACCAAGGCACTTGGAGTTTGTTAAATAGTAAGGTAAATGTAGGTGTCGCCCCAAGGTACCACCACCAGCAGTGAGTGTTACATCTCCCTGGACCCATTCAGTATGACTCTTCGTCCGGTGGGTATATTGCCACTTGA
Source organism: Calotriton arnoldi (assembly GCA_963921515.1). Taxonomy (NCBI): domain Eukaryota; kingdom Metazoa; phylum Chordata; class Amphibia; order Caudata; family Salamandridae; genus Calotriton; species Calotriton arnoldi. The sequence continues at coordinate 448,784 of CAWUFW010009690.1, read as the reverse complement.
TTTTCTGCGTTTTTGGATTCTTCTTGTGACTAAGGGAATATGATTGATTTCAGATTGTATTTTGTTTCCAGACTCACGTTGTTAAAATCATAATTTCCTTTCCAGGGCTTGCCGTCCTGAAGCATGTGCTCACACCCCGCATAAAAGCTACTCATGTTGCCATTGATGCAATGCAGGAATATTTGGATGCAGTCTACGATGTCACAGTAGCGTATGAGGGCACGCTGGACTCGAAAGGGAATAGAAAAGAAGCACCTTCCATGACAGGTAGGATTTGCAGCATTGTGGTTGAGTACATTACGTACATTTTTCATAGCAAATATGTTTAAATTTTTAAGGTGGAACACTTTATCATTTCATAAAGTAATAAACTACAGCTAAAAGTGCATGCTGTGGCAATATATTTTTTTTACCGATAATGACTATACTTTAAAAAATACTTTATATCGTATTTTAAGAAGAAAAGCCCAAAATAACTTATTGCCAAAATGCCAATACATAGGGCCCGTTACATTCTCAAGAGCTTCATGATATACCACAATATCTTGTGACATCATGTATGTGGTATAGCACAGTTGGAATAGTCCTGGATAGGCTAGCTACTTACAATAAGTAACCTGTCATCCATGCTTTCGGCTAAGTAACATTCACTGTCATGTCACCCGGTCAGTCGCAACTTATCCATCGACCCCAGATCGTCCCAGATATTTTGGACAATCTCTGCAACAGAACCCCTTTCAGCTCCATGCTTGAGCACAGGTCTGCTATCTTTGACACCTCGCAGCTGCCGCACAGTCTGACTATCTCAGGCTCACAGGAGCCTAGCGTAGTTGGCAGAACATTTTCATCCCCAATTCTCACCAGTATGAGTTTTGCTTCCAAGTGTACAAGAAGCACTGTAACTGCCATCAGTTTCTCCCTCACTCATCCGAGAAAACTTGTATCATATACATAGCTTAGTAAAATGCCCCATCAGTTACAGTGTCTCCGGCACAAATTGTTTGGTCTGGCAAACTTCACTGGCAGTGAGCATGCATAATAAAACCTGTGTAGTATTTTTATATTTTACCAGTCGAAACCCAGAACAGAGTGCCACCTCCGTATAATACATCTGTGCTTCTTCCCAATCTGTAAAACAAATGAGAGAGAGAGAGAGGAAAAAGGGGGGGGGGGGGTTGGGGGGTGGGGGTATTATGCGGGCTAGTTCACTTCCCCTGAATAGTATAAAGAATATCAATAAGAACTGGCTCACGCTTAAGAAGCTGGATGTTCATGTGTTGGGAAATCCATTAGTTTTTTATGAAAATCCTCACCCACCAACCTAGTTGGTGGCATGCTTCATCATCGGGTCCCACCCAAGATGCCGAGTGCACCTCGGGTGTGCTTCAACGCCTGAATTACAGCGGAGCTGGTTTTTGTGTGTGCTGAGTGCAGAGCGGTGCAGTGTAGGTGGAGTTTAAAAACTGTCCATTGGGTCCCTTATAGTTAAAGGTGTTTTTTTTTTTAATGGTGGGCCCTCTGGCAGTATTAAAAAAGAGGCGGATATGGATAGAGATTGAATTATGTCTCTTATATCCTGTAATGGAAGGTCAGGTCTACATGTTTCAGCCAGACAGCTACGTTGGCTGGCTTTCTTCAGGACCTATATGTTAGTGTTTAAAGTGAAAGAACGTGATGGTCACGGAATCCCGAATAGCAGGCCGAAGCAGGTATGGGAAGCGGGCAGACGATCTTGAAGAATGTGTGACTACAGGTCCTGCCCCCTCGCGGGATTCATGTAGCTCGTGATGACAATTTCATCGCTTTGAACTACTACAGGGGGACACACCCTCCCTCATCACCGCACCTTAGCGCGTACGGCATCACCTCTGGTCACGTAAAATACACCTGACCATCACGTTCTTTCACTACTTTAATACTGCCAGAGGGCCCACCATTAAAAAAAAAAAAACACCTTTAACTATAAGGGACCCAATGGACAGTTTTTAAACTCCACCAACACTGCACCGCTCTGCACTCAGCACACACAAAAACCAGCTCTGCTGTAATTCAGGCGTTGAAGCACACCCAAGGTGCACTCGGCACCTTGGGTGGGACCCGATGATGAAGCATGCCACCAACTAGGTTAGTGGGTGAGGATTTTCATAAAAAACGAATGGTTTTCCCAACACATGAACATCCAGCTTCTTAAGTGTGAGCCAGTTCTTATTGATATTCTTCTTCCCAATCTGTCATCAATTTCACCTAGGTCCTCCCTCTGTCTCTTCAGCAGGCATTCTTCACTTTAGGGAACACGATTGATAAGGGTTTTTATAGATCTGATATGGTCGCTATTTCCAGTGGTTCCGCTAATACCCTATTTTCTATGGAATGGAACAGTCCGGTATCATTGCAGTTGGGCTGCAGAATAATAGCTTTCAAAGTTAGGAGCCCCCAGACCTCCCCCCTACCAACCGGAAAACACAGATCGGCCAATGCCACTCTTCGTCGACCAGTGCTCCGAAGGTGTTCGCCCAATAAAGTGTCCTGTACCTGAAAGTACTTACAGCTTAAAATATTGTATTGTATTGTAATTGCATTTATATATGACGTCAAAGTGCTTTTTCTGCTAGTAGCACGCTACTCTGGAACCTATAAAGGATTAGTGGTGAATTAGTATAGTGAAATATGAAAGTAATTTGAGTGGTGGATATGTTAGTCAGTTATTTGGATTGAGAAGGATAGTTGAGGGATAGAAGAGGGGAAAAGGTTTGCATATATATAGTGTTTGCTTCCCCTGATAAGGTGTGGAAGTGCTTTTCCAGCAAGTAGCACGCTACTCCAGAACCCATAAAGGATAAGTGGTGAATTAGTATAGTGAAATATGAAATTAATTTGAGTGGTGGACATGTTAGTCTGTTATTTGGATTGAAAAGGATAGTGGAAGGATAGAAGAGGGAAGGATTTAGAATTTTTTTTTTGGGAGCTCATAGCAATAGGAGGAGGCTTAGGATGAGTAAAGGGAGGTGGAGTGGGAAGTGTTTAGAAAGACTTGTTTGGGAGATCTGAATAGTAAAGAGGTATGAGATGATGCAAGGAGGAGTAGAGTAGGAAGAGTCTAGAAAGGGTTATTTTGGGGATCATAGTAGTGGTATGGGGTTTGGGATGAATGAGAGAGTGGAGGTAGAGGATATATTGATAGAGGTATAGGGTGAGAAATAGGGTAGTCCATTGGAAAGACTAGTAGAATGAGCTTTGAGATGAGTCAGAGAGTTGAGATAGAGGATATATTGAGAGCAGTATAGGGTGAGAAATAGGTTAGTGCATTGGATATTCTGAATTAGAAGAAAAATAATAAATATATAGATACATAAGTACATGGAAGGTATATATATGCATAAGGAAGGTAGTATATGTAGATTAAAGCTGCATTTAATAAACTCCGCCTTTCCAGTGTTGGTGTACTTTAAATTATTATTATTTGTTTATAATTCAATAGTGAAGCAATTGTAGATAAATAGTTATGATAAAAGATGTACTTATTTAGGCAGTCACTTATATAGATGTTAAAAACATAGAATAATGTAACTATTGGTAATATGTACATTTGCTAAGCAGAACTTACGAATATCTATATTTTTAAAAACAATTGTTATACCAGTTCATACAAAGCAATACACATATGTAGGTACATATCTATAGTGCAAATAAATGCTTATTTACAGAGGAATAAGGAATGTGCACAAAATAATATAGCAGACGAAGTAGCATAACCATTTTGGATATTGCAATTCTCTGCATAATAAAAAGTGGCAGCCTCCTCCAGAATGCCACCTGTGCTCTGAGAGAAGTCCTTGCCCTCCTAAGGTAACCTTCAAATATGTCCAGCAGAGAATGATATATTTGTTAACCGAAGTATTTGAAGGAGTGGCATTACAACTTGGTCAAACCTCCACTGAGGTTCTTGTCGAAGGTGAGCATGGCCAGGCTTAGTAGGAATAGACATGATTTAGCCCCACTAACGAAGAGGCCGGAGGCTGCTCCGACTACCTCAAGAGCACAAACTATTCTGGAATGGTAGTGTTTTATGTCTCTGAGGAAAAGCATGACATTGTCTGCGTAAAGTAATATTGTGTGTGTTGTACCTAATATAGGAATACCCCAGGCCTGCCGCTCAGCTTTCATCTGGACTGCAAGTGGTCCCAAGGCCAGCACCAGTAGGAGGGGAAAGAGATGGCAACCCTGCCAATGGCGGCTGCTACTTAACAGGAGTGGCGGGCGGGGGGATGAAAAAAAATCACTTACCTGCCGGCTGCCTCGTCTTGGTCCTCGACTCCTAGAAGCAGGAAGCACACAGGCTTCCAGGCTCCCCTAGCTAATCATGAAGCTGTTGTCATAAGCATGACAGCAGCGTCGTGATTGGTCTGAGTGCCGTGATTCAGCGCTCAGACTGGGACTGGGAGCCTGTGCATGTTCTCCACCCAGGCTGTGCAATACAGCGGGGTAGAGAAAATGCTAAGTCTGCATGACTGTTTGGCCGGCCCAAGACGGCCGACCAAACCATCATGCACACTTTAAGAGAGCCCACCACTCCTCCCCCTGCTCTGGCCAGCCCAGTCCCACCTGCATCTAAGCCAGTATGGCAAATAAAATAATAATAACATTGCATTATTATCATTTTATTTTTCCTTTTTGAACTGCTCAGAGACTAGTGGGGCAATGCTCCTACGCCTTAGCGGAGAAGCTGCCGTTGACCCCTACCTAGTTCCTCTACCGACCTTAAAACGGGTTGATTTGGATTTGCTGAGATGGACCCATATCACATGATTAGCATAAAGTCGGCTTCTTCACCTCATGATTCCACATCCCAAATTTGAATCTGGCCAGCACTTGAAAAAAGTATTGCCGTGCAAGTGTGTCAGAAGCCTTCTCCAGATCCAAGGCCGGGGAGGCGGCGTGTGGCCACGTGGTCTGTAACACTTCCATAACACTGTAAAGCCTTCTGATGTTGAGAGATGTACTGCAGTTCCAGACAAATTTGTTTTGATCCAAAATGATTGTTTGTAGGATGCCAGATTGTCGATCATATTGGTGACAAGCTGTGGCGGTCTGTCTTTCGCCGTGCTATATAATTTGCAATAGAACCTGTAAAGAATCTGGGTGTTGTACAGCTGTCAATATTTCATCATCGAGCAAAGTGATGGGCAAATGCCTTGTCTCGTTATTGATTGCACAGGCTAACAGGCAGTCAGATCTATCACTGCCCGAGTGGGCGCATGCAGTATAAGCCATATAATCTAAACAACTCAGTTTTTCATGTAGCCTAGCTTCTGTTTCTCGCAACTCCTGTAGGGACTTCTGTGCTTACCTGTTAATAACGAGCTGAAGCTCTATTTCAATGTAAGAAGCTTCCACATTGACCAATTCTTTCTCCAGGATCTCCAGCTGCCTGCAGCTTCCTGAGTACAGTGGCCCCACACCACCACCTTAAGCGCCTCCTTTCACAGACCCTGGAGGAGCCGAACCATCCTTATTGGTCATGTATTTGGGATGCGGGGGTTTCACGCAAAGTAAAATCCTCCTATAATGAGACCTGGAGATGCAAGTTCAGTGTAGTTGAGAGGGCCATTTCCCATTCTAAAAAAAAGCAGCTGGGAAATGTGATCAGAAATGTCCCAGCCTAGATAGTCAGAGGATGATATTTGGGAATGAGGGCTATAGAACAGACTATTCTGTCCAGCTGGACATATAAATTGTAGGTGGTCGAGAAGGAGTAAAGCCATGAAGCAAGGTTATATAGACCCCACACATCTGTCAGCGCCCACTGTTGTAGCCAATAGGAAAACAGGGGGATCTTGTTGTGAATGGCCAGAGTACACAAGAGAGGTGGGTGAGATATATCAAGCGACAGATCCAGGACAGCATTGACTTCCCCTCCCAGCACCCATAAGACATGTGTCCATTGTGTCAGGTGGGAAGACAACTGGTGTAGGAGAGCCTGCTGTTCTTCGTGCGGGGTGTAGATACTCAATGACTGTTGGTTCCCCATCCAGTAGAACAGGCCTACCCTTATTTCGAGCTATTACTGTGCTTACTACGAAGGGGAGTGCCCCTGCTCTTATCCAGATAAAAGTGCCTCTTTCGTATGTGGAGAAATCAGTAGTATAGTTGTCCTCCCAGCGCTTTTGGAGTTTCACTCCTTCACCTGCGATTATATGGGATTCTTGCAATAGGGCTAGCTGCACAGTCCTACACTGCAGAAGGGAATGGATTTTATATTGCTTTGTTGGATTTTGCATCCACCTGATTTTCTTTGTCAATATGTTATAACTCTGTGTTCACGCCATGGAAAATGCTGTGCTTTAGGCAGCTCCGCCCAAACGAGAGCCCTCTGCCTATACCCCCACCGGAGCCATATCTTTCTACTAATAACATCACCCACTGCGATATCTCAGCCCTTGACATGACATGGCATTTGAAATCAATTACAAACAGAAACTGAAGGAATCGGGAGGTTCGATGGAAAACAGCTACCCAACCTATAACTTCTTGAGAACTAAAGTAAGCTCTCTGGGGTGTGCAAATGGCCAGGTCTTAATTGTCATCTGGAGAGCTCATATCAGACACTTTTAATTGCGGTATTGTTCTGACCAGAGTACCAAACGACCGGAGGTCCTTGGCAATGGAATGAAATGCAGACTGATAATCTGGGAGTGGCTTACAGAGTCACATCAGTGCTGTCCGGATTATTATAGAAGATAGAGCGAGGGGGCTCCCACTGGTGCGACACCGAACTCGAAGGGAAAGCAGCTTTAGGGAAGAGGCATCATCATCCGAATGTTCAGAGGTAGAAGCCACTGCCTCTCTTATTGGGCCCTGGAAGAAGGCTGCTGCCACCAGTGCAGGTTTCTGTCCTTCTTGTGCTTCTTCTTGTGACGGAATCACCTTTGGGGATTTCAGTCCATGTGTTTGGTTTCTAGTGTGTCCTAGAAAGCAAGTCTCCAACATTAGCAACAGTTTTTTCTCCCCAGTAGGGAAGGGAGTCTTAGGCCATGCCACGACTGCAACATGCTGCTTCCAGTAGCAAACTTTAAAACCTCTTTAGTGAACTTTGCACATTGCTACTTTGTGTGTGCTTTTTCATAGGGGCAGCAGCTTTAGCCTTGTCTTATAGTCCTAGACCAAGCCTTGAGAGCAGCAATGGTGAGTTCTGTCCCTAGCTTGTTTGTTCTATTAGCTTGTGCAGCTAAATGTCCGCACACCTTTCAAACAATTATGAGGCACTGATTCACAGGCCAGTACTTACCTAAAGCTGGGGGCACTGACTGGAAGCCAATGATTAGTAGAAAGTTGTGCCACCTGAAAAATCAGGTCACCAAGCCAATCAGACCAAGAAACGTTTCCAGGTCTTTTATTCTAGATGTTCTACAACTGGCAGTGAATAATAGATGTGATATGGATTGGCAGTTCGTAGGGAAGACTTCTCAAGTGGAGGAGTGATGTTGTTGGGAAGAACAGAGCTTGCACTGTACCTGGAGCCAAACCACCATTTTCCATCTACTGTATCTTGCTGGTTTGTTTTGCCCCAATCCTTCCATACAGCTACAGGGTCTCTGAGGTACAGGCACTTATTCAACCTGAAAGTGAAGCTCCATTTGTGCTGCAGTCTTCTTATCCTGAAAAAGGGCATTGACTTTGAGTGTACATTTTCACTCAAACATCACACCTACACAGCAATATGGCACAGACTTGAAGGATCACAATCCATCAGTTATGGGGGATTAAATAGATTCTCAAAATAAAGGGCAGTGTTCACCTTCTTTAGGGTACACCGAGTGTCTCTAGTGGATCCCACAATGTCAAAGGAAAGTCGAAAAAGTACAGAATGGCACAACCGTTTGCACAATATGGGGATTTTTAAGTGTTCATCACCACTTCAAATCATCATAAGATCTGATTACTTCCTTACAACACAAGCCTTCCTGGCTTCTACTTTTTGCAAGATTCAGAAAGCATGTTGCACAAACCAAGCGTAACCTGGAAGCGTAAAAAGTTGCTTTTACTGGCACGAGTCACATCTTGTTTTAAAGAATCAATATTTGTGTATTAATACACAAGTTTGTTACTGCTGTAGTTTTGCACTACTAAGTTTCAAGTTAGTGGAGTCAAGGTGTTGATAAGGTACTGACAGGTGGTGGTAATAGGGAAGGTACAGTATGCCGACAAAGTAAGAGCTTTTCGAGTATTCACAAACCTTCCCATGAGAGTTTCACACCTATTTTACACGTCTAAAGATGTGTGTTTAAATTGAGTATGAAGACATCCACACCCCTCCCTCAGCCCCCCCACCCCACTTTTCATGGTGATACAGAGAGGAAGTAAGGCTTTATCCCCTGGAAAATGTCTTCAGGTGGAAAAGAGAAGAGGGTGTGTAAATTGGAAGTAATTGTAAACCATCAAATTTCCATTAGCAAATAATATGCTAGTCTAGAGTTTGGTGTGCACGTGGAAATATATTATTTTCATATATTTCTCTGTGTGTGCTTCTGAAATATGTGGATGAACTGACACCGCTTATATCTCTTTAACCGCTAATGAAACTTGTGCTGTACATGTTATCTCTGCTGTTTCAGCTGCATTGTTTTTAATCCTAACAATTGTGAGATAAGTGGGGGTGAACAGGGTTCATCAAATAGCAAAATGTACTCTAAAATTTGGCTTACCCACACTTCCATATCATTCAGTCATAAAATCGATTGTGAACTTTCTCTGAAAGTGACTGCTATAGTCAGAATAGGAGCCATTACCAATACTATTATTTTCTAGTTTTGAAATGTGCCATTAACAGTGTGATTGTTTGTAGGCCAGTCTGAGTTAGATTCACAACATAATGCACATAAGACAACACTCCTGAAATAGCCCAAGTAGTTTTTATGTATTAGTCTGTTTTGAGAGCTAGAAGAGTAGTTGTCCTTTCTGAACATGTCATTTTTAGGTCTCGACTAGGCAGCACATGCTCCGTCTCTCAAGACATGCTGTATCTACGGTATGGGCTTTCAGCACACCCATCCGTTTTCATTTGTTCCTTCAAGTGCCTTTCAAAATTCTTTTGTTTTCGTTGGTGAACAGTTTACATTTGTCCCTCCTTTTGCTGTTTTGGTCACGCCCTGGAGACTTGCCCTGTTACATGGTTCATTTCACTATCAGCCATATGTTTAGTTTTGGCACACTACTTTTTCTTTTGCCGCGGCTTGTTTGGCTTTCCGAACACGCTCAGCCGAGGGCTGCAAAGTATGTCTTTATCTTTGGCTTTACGAGCGCTTTTTTAGCCAGAGGCTATCTTGTTTTTCATCCTATAACCTTTTTGATTTCATTAGCTCAAATGTCCAAACCTTACATAATATACTTACCTAATGGAAGTGTAGTTTAAGAAGATGGCCGACAGTAGGATCACCCTATTTACATTGTGCTTTTGACAGCATGATTATTTGGATACGATTAAAAAGATTTAAGAGTTAAACATGCTGTTACTGCTCCGTTTCATGAAAATGGAAGCAACTTTAAGTTGCGTGCTTTCAACTTTTGATGCTTTCTTTTAAGTTTCAATCATTGGTGAAATAAAATCAATATCAAGGGATGCCTCCTTGTGTTCTCATAACGCGGCATGTAATGTGAGGTTACTTAACAATATATGCTGCAAGTAGACAGTGCAACACCACCTTAGCACCACTGCTCCATCACCTCAGCATCAGTGGGGCACCACTTCAACAGCATTTCAGCAGCACCACCTGAGCATCACTCAGCAGCACCTGAGCACTACTACAACACCAGCACAGCACCACCTCAGCCCCAGCACAGCACCACCTCAGCCCCAGCACAGCACCACCTCAGCACCAGCGCATCACCTCAGCACCAGCACACCATCACCTCAGCACCAGCACACCATCACCTCCAGATCCAGACCACCCCCAAAGCCACACTCCAAGGAACCCTCATCTACAGACCATCCGGCCCCCGAACACCCTTTGCCACCACCATCACCGACTTCATCGCACCCCACGCCATCGCCTCAACAAACTACATACTCATTGGAGACCTGAACTTCCACCTCGATAACTCCAGCGACCCCAACTCCACTATCCTTCGTGACAACCTCGCCAGCATCGGACTTAAACAACTCGTCAACACACCGACCCACAGAGCAGGACACACCCTCGACCCCATCTTCACGGCAGGAAACAGCGTCCAATTCAGCCACACAACGCAGCCGCCATGGACCGACCACCACTGCGTACACTTCGCCATCAACAAACCCAAGGCACCCAAACCAGCCCCACGCCCACCTCGAAGGAACTGGAGCAAGGTTACCGACGAGCATCTTAACTCCACCCTCACCCGAGACAACCACACCTGGGCACCCGACGCAAACGACGCAGCCAGAGAACTCCACACCGGGATCTCCAACTGCGCAGACGAGCTCGCCCCACTACGCAACCCAGACAGACAACGCCCCAGGAAAGCCGCCTGGTTCACCACCGCTCTCCAAGAAGCCAGACGCACCTGCAGACGCCTGGAGAAGAACTGGAGAAACACCAAGACAACCGAAAACCACACCACCTACAAGGACGCCATGACGGACTACCATAACCAGATCAGAGCCACCAAGAGGAACTTCATCCACAACAAAATCCTGGCCAACTCCACCAACTCCAAGGAACTTTTCAGTGTCATTCAAGAATTCACCAACCCATGCAGCGAAGCCACAGACATCACCCCATCCCAAGACCTCTGCGACAAGCTTGGAACCTATTTCCACCTCAAGATCAAAAACCTCTACGACAACTTCATCGACCATCCACCAGGCGCCACAGACTGCCCCCGCCCCCCAGAAACACCAGCCAGCCCACCATCTCCAACTGGACACCGATCACGGCCGAAGACACCGCCTCGACCATGATAAGCATCCACTCGGGGGGGGCCCCCCACCGACCCCAGCCCCCCGCACATCTACCACAGAGCCGCGGCCGCGATCGCACCCGAACTACAACGCACCATCAACACCACCTTCAAAACAGGCACCTTCCCAGACGACTGGAAGCGTGCAAAAGTCAGATCCCTGCTCAAGAAGCCCACAGCTGACCCCACCGACCTCAAGAACTATCGGCCCATCTCGCTCCTCCCCTTAGCAGCCAAAGTTGCAGAGAAAACAGTCAACAGGAAACTGACACGATTCATTGAAGAGAACGCCATCCTCGACCCGTCCCAATCCGGATTCCGAAGGAACCACAGCACAGAGACCGCCCTCCTCGCCGCCACAGACGACATCCGCACCCTCCTGGACCAAGGCCACTCCGCAGCCCTCATCCTACTCGACCTATCAGCGGCCTTCGACACCGTCTCCCACCGCACACTAGTCGCCAGACTACACGACGCAGGCATACAAGGAACAGCCCTGGACTGGATCCGATCATTCCTCACCGGAAGAAGCCAAAGGATCAGACTCCCACCCTTCCTCTCCGACCCCACGAAAATCACCTGCGGAGTCCCACAGGGTTCATCACTGAGCCCCACACTCTTCAACATCTACATAGCCCCCCTCGCAGCCATCGTCCGACAACACGGCCTCAACATCGTATCCTACACCGACGACACCCAGCTCATCCTCTCCCTCACCAAAGACCCCACCACTGCCAAACTCAACTTCCAGAAAGGAATGCAAGACGTCGCAGTCTGGATGACCAACAGCTGCCTGAAGCTCAACGCCGAGAAGACAGAAGTCCTCGTCCTCGGTACCACCCCTTCTGCATGGGACAGCACCTGGTGGCCGACCGCCCTCGGAAGCCCACCTACCCCCTCAGACCACGCCAAGAACCTCGGCATCGTACTCGACTCATCACTCCCCATGAACCGACAGGTCAACGCCGTCACCTCCAGCTGCTTCAACACCCTCCGCATCCTCCGCAAGACCTTCAAGTGGATCCCCCCTGAGTCAAGGAAGACAGTCACCCACGCACTCATCACCAGCAGACTGGACTATGGAAACGCACTCTACGCCGGCATCAACAAGTCCCTACTTTGCAAACTCCAGACAATACAGAACACCGCCGCCAGACTCGTCCTCGGCATCCCCCGACACAAACACATCAAACAACACCTACGAAGTCTCCACTGGCTCCCCGTGGAGAAAAGAGTCACTTTCAAAATCCTCACTCACGCCTACAAATGCCTACACAACAACGGACCCAAATACCTCAACGACAGAATCAACTTCCACGTACCCAAAAGAAACCTCCGATCTTCCAACCTCGCACTGGCCGAAACCCCGCGCATCCACAGAGCCAGAGCAGACGGAAGATCCTTCTCTCACATTGCAGCCAAGACCTGGAACGAGTTACCGGCAGACATCAGACGCGCCCCCTCCCTGAACACCTTCAGGAAGACCCTCAAGAGCTGGCTCTTCGGCTAAACAGATCTGCGGACCCCCTCCCCCCCTCAGCACCTTGAGACCCTCACGGGTGAGTAGCGCGCTTGCAATTCCCTGATTGATTGATCACCTCTGCATCAGTGCAGCACCACACCCTCTGCATCAGCACAGCACCACCAGCTCTTCATCATTCAGCTCCACCGCAGTAACACTCAGACCACCGCATCATCTCCTCAGCATCACTAACACCAACACAGCACCACCTCATCATCAGCACAGCGCCACCTCGACATCAGTGCACCACCACTAGTGCAGCACCACCGCAGCCCCACCACAGCATCAGCGCAGCACCACCTCAGCAGCAATTCAGCACAAGTGCAGCACCACCTCCGCATCAGTGTACCTCAACACCAGCACAGCTTGACATCAACACTAGCGCAGCCCCACCTCAGCAGCAACTCAGCACCAACACAGCACCACCTCAGACACAGCACAGCATCACCTCAGCACAACTCCACCTGAGCACCAGCTCAGCTCCACCTGAGCACCAGCGCAGCAGCAGCACCACCACCACAGCATCACTCAGCGCCACCACAGCATCTCCTCAGCATCACTCAACACCAGCGCACCTCAGCATCAGCACAGCACCACCACTGCATCAGTGCACCAGCGCAGCCCTACCACAGCACCTTGAGCTCAGCACCACTTCAGCATTAACACAGCACCACCTCAGCGCCAGCGCAGCGCCAACTCTGCATCACTCAGCACCACCCAGCACCACCTCAGCATCAGTCGGCACCACCTCCGCACAAGCACACTACCACTTCAGCACCCCGTCAATATCACTCAACAACACGTCAGCTCCAGTATCGGTGCAACATCACCACAGCACACCATCTCAGCACAGCACCATCATCTCACCAGCGCAGCACCACCTCAGCACCAGCGCAGCACCACCCCAACATCCACAAAGCACCTTCTCAGCACCTCCACAGCATAACTCAGCACCAGCGCAGCATCTCCCCAGCATCACTCAACACCACCACAGCACCACCTCAGCATCAGCACAACACCACTGCTATATCAGTGCACCAGCTCAGCCCCACAACAGCAGCAGTGCAGCACCACTTTGGCATTAACACACCACCAGCGCAGCACCAACTCTGAATCACTGAGCACCACCAAAGCAACACTCTACACTACCTCAGCATCAGTCAGCACCACCTCAGTATTACTCAGCACCACCTGAGCACCACCTCTGCACAAGCACACCACCACCTCAGCACCACATCAGTATCACTCACACCTCCTCAACACCAGTGCAGTACGAGCACAGTATCAGTGCAGCACCATCTCTGCATTAGCGCAGCACAACCTCAGCATCAGCACACCACCACCTCAGCATTAGCACGCCACCACCTCAGCACACCCCCACATGAGCATCAGCACAGCCTCACCTCAGCACCAGCGCAGCACCACCTCAGCACCAGTGCAGCACCACCCCAGCACCAGTGCAGCACCACCCCAACATCTGCACAGCACCATCTCCGCATCAGCACAGCACCACCTCCGCTTCAGTGTACCTCAGCACCAGCGCAGCTCCACCTCAACACTAGCGTAGCCCCACCTCAACAGCAACTCGGTACCAACGCAACACCACCTCAGCACAACTCCTTGATATCAGCACAAAATGGGCCATTTTGTCTGCATTTACTTTAGATACCGTTGAGTGGGAATGTCTTATAAAGTATAACTCAGACTCCTTGGGATCCCCTGGTGAATCCTGCATGAAAGGCTGTAAAACCCATACTGTCTCCAAAAGTGGCATTTTGATGGATGCTTCTAACTGCAGATTTCTCACCTTGTGAATAATCCCCAGGCATCAGACTGGATCGAAAAACCATTGAAGCAGTACTCCTGCATGTGAGCTGGGGACGTCATGTGGCTAGTGTCTACATAGTTCTCCTCTGTAAGTGAAGGGCGGAGCTGCATATAAGCACCACCCAAGTATGCTGACTTCAGTTTCTTTCTTTCCACGCCTTCGGATGCAGATTCTGAACTTCTCCTTGGTCTTCAAGACCCAATTTTGTCAACATTTTTCCAGTGTGCAAGGGAAAATGTCATCTGCTAACCTAACAATGAGGGACTGTCTCAAATAAATGTCTGTGACTGACCCTCATAAAGTATGTCTTTGGTGCCTGGGGTCGAAGAATTACTCCAGAACCCGTTATGACTTTGCCCAGAAAAATCCAAAAGCCATGCGGGACCTCTAGGCTAAATTTTGTTACCAAACACAAAAATACTCCATGATGCAGCCTGTCAAAGTCCAAAGGAAGGCTTCATGAGTAGATCATCGTCTATTCGAAGTCTTCAGGTAGGTCCACGAAAACGTATAAGAAGTCAAATCTGGAATCAGACCCTTCCTACCACTGTCAGACTCCTGAGAGTGTGTGAGGGTGTCATCATGCCTGCAGGTTTTGTTCCCGATCTCTATTGGAGCATATTTAGAGTGTAGTCCTGAAGCATCCCAAGTTTCTGGGTCCGTCAATGACGATGCAGCAAGTAGAAGCCTTCAGATGGACCATGTTGCGTAGCTGAGGAATGTGGGATTAGAAATATGCCTCAGAAGAACAAGTTACTCACCTTAGATAACGATCTTTCTGTTGGATACTCTAACTTGTTCCCACCCGTCCGCCTCCCGTATAGAAGTTGTCCACATAAAGGGTATAAACTTTATGATGGAGTGGTTGGGCAAGCTCCATACAATCTTTGCTGTAACTCCTAGGGTGGATGGGCAACCTACAGGATTTAGAGTGCAATCCTTGCCTGTGTACACATTCAAGCTGTAAACATAATAAGTAGAGCTCTCACACAGCATGTACATTTTGATACCATAAGGAGCTCTTTTGCCCGGTATATACTGCCTGAATAGCAGCCGTCCTTTGTAAAGAATCAAGGACTCATCAATGGCTATATTCTTTCCAGGAGTATAAATCTCTGGAAACCAGGTAGACAAATGTTTCACGACAGGCCGAATTATGAACAACCTATCATGGTCGGGATGGTCCCGGGGCAATGCAGCGGAATTATCATTGAAATGCAGCATACGCTGCAATAGCAAAAAACATTCTCTGTTCAAGAGCTGTGCAAAGCAGGGTATCTGAAAGAGACACGTTAGTGACAGATTCCTTACCTTAGAATATCCCCAGGCGTCAAGCTGAATCCGGAAAGTTTTTGTGTAGCAGTACCCTTGCGCGTCGGTAGGCGGCGTCGTGCGGCTCCGCGTCCGTCGTCGGCGTCGGGATCGCCGGGATGACGTCGCGGGCAGTACTTAGACGCCGCCCCTGCGCGCTGACGTCAGTTCTTTCTTTTTCCGCGCCAGTAAGCGCAGATCCGGGAAGAGCAGTGCCCTAGTCATTTTTTGACTAAGGTTTTGGGTGATTTTTTCACTGTTTTCTCGAAGTCTCTCGACTCCGAAGGTGTCGGTAGGGATGCCCGGCTTCAAGCCATGCGACGCCTGTGGTCGAATGATGTCGATCACAGACCCACATCAGGAATGTCTCTACTGCCTCGGCCGCGACCACGACACCAAGTCGTGCCCCGACTGCCGGGCCTTGCATCCGAAGGCTTTGCGAGAGCGGTCTCGAAAGCTCCTCGAGGTCCGGCAGTCGGCTCCGCGCCACACCAAGCCCCGGTCACGCGAGAGGTCGAGGGGCCGGTCGCGGAGTCCTCATCGGTCGTCGGGGTCCAAGTCTTCGCACTCCTCCGGTAAGTCGAAGCATAGGAAGTCGAAGAAGCGTCATCGCTCGACGACTTCCCCTCGCTGGTCTCGCGACTCGGCTGAGGGTCCTGTCGGCACCGCCCCCGCGGCTCCGGGAGTGCCTGTGGAGCCGCCACCGCATTACCCGTCCTTCCCGGGTTCGGGGGCGACTCCGGCCGACTTACAGGAGTTCCTGTCGGCCATGGCCCGCCTCTTTGGGCCTCAAGGTCCCCCCGGTGCGCCTTCGGGCCCCGTGGGCCCTGATGGGGTTTCTCCGGCGCCGCTGGCGACTCCGGTCCCGGCGCAGCCTGTCACACCAGCCTCGGTCCCGGCCCCGGCCTCGACCCCGGCTCCGGTGCTGCCACAACCCCGATCGACGCCGGTTGACCTGACGACACCTCCACCGATCTCTCCGGTGCCGTTCCCGACGGCACCCGGGGCTCCGGGCGGCGTCGTTCCCCGGTTCTCTCCGGATCCGGACACGGCGCCGGACCGGCGTCACTCGGCGCCGGCTCCGACGCCCGATGAGACCTTGGGTCCCACATGTCCCTCCTCCTTATTTTGAACCAGAATTGGAGGACGAAGAGAACTGGGAGGGGTCTGATGACCCTCTCACACAGCAATGTGAGTTTGATCAGGACTGGGCTGAGGAGCTTGGGGATGCCAGTGGTCTGGACACCTCCCTGACTCTGGCATGCTGTCTCCTCCTTCCGTGGCAACGGAGGAGGGAGCAAACTTTGCAACGGTGTTGCGTAGAGCAGCTGGGGCCTTACACCTCCAGTTGCCTACAGTGGCTGTCAGGACTAACATCCTGACGGAAGTGCTTCAGCCGGCGGCTACCTCCTCGGAGCCACTGCTGCCGTTTAACGAGGCGCTTTCAGACGTTCTTTTGGGCACCTGGTCCAAGCCCACCACAGAGGCTCCTGTGGATAGGAACGTGGCTCGACGCCATCGCCCTGCTCCGGGCGACCCCCTGTTCCTCTCCCAACACCCCACCCCTGAGAGCTTGGTGGTCCAAGCCTCTGCTTCCCAAAGCGCCTTCCCTACCGCTCCCCCGGATAGGGAATCCAAACGCCTGGATCAATTTGGGAAGAAGGTCTTTTCTTCCTCCAGTGCTGGCTTGCGGTCCGTCAACACCACTTGCCTCTTGGGCCGATATTCCCACTCCTTGTGGGACTCGGTGGCGCAAGTTCTGCCCCAGTGTCCTGAGGAGGTCCAGACACTGCTTACCCGCACCATTGCGGAGGGAAGAGATGCGGCAAAGTACACCATCAGATGTGGCCTTGATACCGCCGACTCGCTAGGCAGATCGCTTGCGACGACAGTGGCGCTGCGCTGTCACGCCTGGCTGAGAACCACTGGTTTCTCGGGTGATGTCCAAAACACTCTTATGGACATGCCCTTTGATGGGATCGGTCTTTTTGGGAACAAGGCAGGCCATGCGCTGGAGCGCTTTAAGGACTCGCGGGCTACGGCCAAGTCCCTGGGCCTTTCTGCTGTACGCCCTCCGCAGCCGTCTGCTTTTCGCCCCTTTCGTGGCCACGGAAGGGGCGCCCAGTCACGTCCGCTGCCCAGCCACCGGCCCGCGCAGCAAACGTCTTCGCGTGGCGGAGGACGTGGCTCCCGCCGTGGCGGGTCAGGCAACCAGCGTGCGGGTCAGGCCACCAACCCCGCCCCGTCCGCGGCCTCCAAGCCCTCCTAGTCCTTCTTTTCAGGTGCACAGCACGCCAGTAGGGGGCAGGGTCCGCCATCACCTTCACCACTGGCGTGCCATCACCTCGGACAGGTGGGTCTTGGACATTGTCCGAAGGGGCTACTCCCTCCCCTTCGAGACCATCCCCCAGCCATGCCACCTCAATTCCACCGCATGTAAGGGGATCACTTGGTGCTTCTTCAGAAGGAAGTTGCGGCCCTCTTGGCCAAGAGGGCCATCGAGCGCGTTCTGACCCCAGAAGTAGGACGTGGTTGCTACTCCCACTACTTTCTGGTGCCCAAAAAGGACAAGGAGGACATGCGTCCTATCTTGGACCTCCGGAACGTCAATCGCTTCCTCCGGAAGGAGAAGTTCAAGATGCTCACCCTAGCTCAGGTCTTGACTGCCCTCGACCCTGGAGACTGGATAGTAGCGTTGGACTTGCAGGACTCATATTTCCACATCCCCGTCCTGCCGGCCCACCGGCGTTACCTGCGGTTCACGGTAGGCCTCGAGCATTTTCAGTTCACTGTGCTCCCTTTGGCCTTACCAGCGCCCCTCGGGTGTTCACGAAAGTGATGGCGGTGGTCGCAGCTCATCTGCGCCGGGCAGGGGTTCCAGTCTTCCCCTACCTCGACGACTGGCTGCTGAAGGCGGGCTCGTCCCAGGCAGTCGTCTCCCACTTCCAGACTACGGCCGAACTCCTGCACTCGCTGGGGTTCTCCATCAACGTGCCGAAGTCGCACCTGATTCCTTCTCCACAGCTCCTTTTCATCGGAGCAGTTCTGGACACGACGCAGTTTCGGGTCTATCCTCCCGAACGGCGAGTCCGGGATATTCAGGCTATGATTCTGATCTTTCGGCCTCTATCCTGGGTTTCGGTACGGATGACCCTGAGGCTGCTGGGCCTCATGGCCTCCTGCATCCTGCTGGTCGATCATGCCAGATGGCATATGCGGGCTCTGCAGTGGGACCTGAAGTTCCAGTGGGCGCAGCACCAGGGCAACTTGTCCGATCACGTCCAGATCTCGGAGGGGACTGCAAAACAGTTGCAGTGGTGGCTCTCGAACCGGCAATGGGTCATGGGCAGATCCCTCTCCCTTCCCCAGCCGGAGCACACAGTTGTGACGCACGCGTCCCTTTTGGGATGGGGCGGTCACATGGGAGAGGCGGAGATCAGAGGCCTCTGGTCTCCGGCGGAGTCCCGGCTCCATATCAACATTCTGGAGCTCCGGGCGATCCGACTTGCACTCAAGGCATTCCTTCCCTCTGTCAAAGGGAAGGTAGTGCAGGTGTTCACAGACAACACCACCGCCATGTGGTACTGCAACAAACAGGGCGGGGTGGGGTCGTGGACCCTATGTCAGGAGGCTCTGCGCCTCTGGACATGGCTGGAACATCAGGGCATATTCCTGATGGTTCAACACCTGGCAGGTTCCCTGAACGCCAGGGCGGACGAACTCAGCTGCAGGTGCATGATGGATCACGAATGGCGTCTTCACTCGGAGGTGGCGCAAGGTCTCTTTCAGCAGTGGGGAGAGCCTTGGTTAGATCTGTTCGCCACCGATGAGAACGCGCAATGTCAGCAGTTCTGCGTGTTGGAATTTCCAAGGCGGCACTCGCTCGGCGACGCTTTTCGTCGCGAGTGGAGTTGCGGTCTGTTGTACGCCTTTCCGCCATATACCACTTCTACCCAGAGTGTTGAAGAAGATTCGGCGCGACCGGGCCCAAGTCATTCTTGTGGCTCCGGACTGGGCTCGAAGAGTTTGGTATCCCGAGCTACGCAGTATGAGCGTCGATCCCCCGATCCGTCTGCCTCTTCAGGAGGATCTTCTGTCACAGCAGCAGGGGACGGTCCTCCACCCGAACCTGTCCAGTCTACACCT
The DNA here is from genome assembly GCA_963921515.1 of Calotriton arnoldi. Lineage (NCBI taxonomy): Eukaryota > Metazoa > Chordata > Amphibia > Caudata > Salamandridae > Calotriton > Calotriton arnoldi. Next base: position 429,042 of record CAWUFW010009690.1, on the reverse strand, counting down.
GCTTGCGTGGAGATTGAGCGGCGGCAGTTGATTCCTTTCGACTTGCCTCCCGAAGTTTGTGATGTGATTCTGGCAGCCAGGCGTCCCTCCACTAAGGTGGTATACGCCTGCAGGTGGAACAAGTTTGTGGCATGGTGCACAGCAAAGGCTGTGAATCCCCTTTCTGCCCCTCTTTCTGAGGTTCTTCTGTTCCTTCTTTCTCTGGCCCAACAGGGTTCTGCTCTGGGTACCATCAAGGGCTATCTTTGTGCAATCTCGGCCTTCCTCAGGCTTCCTGATCAGCCCTCTCTTTTAAGTCCCCTGTTGTTAACAGGTTTCTTAAAGGCATTACACACCTCTTTCCTCCTGTTCCGTTTATAATGCCTCAGTGGGACTTAAATTTGGTTCTTACTTTCTTAATGTGCGCTCCCTTTGAGCCTCTGCATAACTGTCCTCTTCGTCTTCTTACTCTGAAGACAGCTTTTCTGGTAGCCATCACCTCCGCTCGGTGGGTGAGTGAGCTCCAGGCTCTTTCATGCAACCCCCCTTTCTGTCTGTTCATCCAGACAAGGTTGTTCTTAGGACGCGTCCGTCCTTCTTGCCAAAGGTGGTTACTGCCTTCCACATTGGGCAGACCATCACTTTGCCCACCTTCTTTCCGCCTCCGCATCCTTCCAGACAGGAAGAGAGGCTCCACCGTCTGGACCCAAAACGTGCGCTTTCCTTTTACATCAACCGCACACAACAGTTCCGGGTGGATGACCAGCTCTTTGTTGGCTACGTGGGCGCCAAAAAGGTCGGGCGGTACACAAGAGGACCATCTCCCGCTGGGTCATCTTGTGTATCAAGGCCTGCTATTCTTTGGCTAAGAAGGAGCCTCCTGTTGGGCTGCGTGCCCATTCCACCAGGGCAACGGCTGCTACCACGGCTTTAGGCCGCAGTGTTCCGTTACAGGATATATGTCAGGCAGCTACGTGGGCCTCGCTGCACACGTTTACCAAACATTACTGCCTTGACAGCCAGGTCCGGAGGGACGGTTTCTTTGGCCGTTCTGTCCTCCGGGACTTCCTTGTCTGAATCTGTTCGCAGACCCACCACCGGGGTTGGTATTGCTGGGGTATCTATTCTAAGGTAAGTAATCTGTCACTAACGTGTCTCTTTCAGATGCACAAGTTACTAACTTGTGTAACGATATATCTGTAAGAGACAGTAGTTAGTGACAGATTCCTTACCGCCCCACCCATCCTCCCCGTTCTGCGAACTGATTTCTAGGGTTAAGGACATCCCTTTCAGGGCCCTAGTATTTTTCAGACACCTATGTCGGCTTCTTGCATGGCTCTGCGTTCCTGGCGCGGAAAGTCGTGTACAGAACTGACGTCAGCGCGCAGGGGCGGCGTCTAAGTACTGCCGGCGCGTCATCCCGGCAATCCCGACGCCGACGACGGACGCGGAGCCGCACGACGCCGCCTACCGACGCGCAAGGGTACTGCTACGCAAAAACTTTCCGGATCCAGCCTGACGCCTGGGGATATTCTAAGGTAAGGAATCTGTCACTAACTACTGTCTCTTACAGATATATCGTTACACAAGTTAGTAACTTGTGCGTTACCCAAACCATGCGAGTAGACCAGTAGGACTGTACGCTTGTTGTGTGCACAATGCCTGTTTTGGGCTTGCGGCCCAGAAATGTCTCCAGCTCCCCAAGTGAAGTAGGAGTCCATCAATGTGCGCTAGAATGAGGCCTAAGAGTGTCTCCATGCTCCCTCAGTAACTGTAAGGCAGGCAAATTTGTTTGGTATGCAATTTCCTCAAGAAAGTCAGCATCCAAAAGAGATGAATGTAGTCAATACGCAAATAAATTGCTACATCGACTCTAAGTCCAGTATCTGCAGTGAACCAGGGAAGTGTGAGACTGCACTAAATTGGGGGGCTGACAAGATAGCACTGTCTGTGCTTGCTACTGTCTCTTGGCTGCACAGATTGTGCTTGCGAAGAGACATCACAACTTCCATGACCATGTTCCTCAGCATCACTGGAAGACAAGTCATCAGATGGAACTCTGCTGACTCAAAAATCACTTCCAAATTGTGCCCCATTTTCCTCTCCCTCAGGTGCTATCTTAGTGTCTTATCCTGCCTCATAGCTGTCCTCCATAACTCAAGTTAGGGCCTGGGCATCATTCATCCACCAAGACTCCATCTCTGCTGACTGTCTAAAAACCTGTCTAAAACCTTCCTTCAAAAACACTTGATCCTATGTAGAAGGCAGATGTATGGTTCTAAACACGTGGGTGGGTGTGTCTGTGAATTGTGTGTGACAAACTGTAAAAGCACTTCGCTTACCAATGGGTGTGTGTGTGTGACAAAGTGTAAAAGGCAAAACAAAAACAATAATTCAGAGCTCTTGCAGCTTTGCCAAGGTCACTAAAAATAAAAAAAATAAAAAAAAAGATCCCCTTAAGTATTACTTCAACATGCCACATATGCAATACCACAATATACTTCATGGGACTAATGGTGTGACGCAGCACATAAGGTTGCTGTACTGCTTCACCTGGGGAGAGCAGAACTGCACCATATCTTCAAGACAATGATGTCGTTCTGCTCTCTCAAAGCGCTGGTTCACTGTGTGCTGCCTTGCACCAACGCAGGCACCCTTGCGCTTTAGTGCAAGGGTGTTTGAATTATGGACAGGATAGTTTTTGTGTAGGAAGTGGCCTCTTCCTTTATGGTACATTTAAAACCAAGGTGGATGCACAGGAATACCCATGCACCATCCCTGGAACACCTCCATGAGACAAAATAACGCAAAGCATCAAAATGCATTGTAATTTTGTCCTTTTTACAAAGCAATGCTAATAGCCATTTGTGGAAACACCCCTCCCAACAACAGAAAATAATGGCCGCCATTTGTTTTCCCCTGGGGAAAACATACATGTAAAATATTCATTTGCCCCCCAGAGGGATCGGCCGATTTCTCAAGTGGGGTCCACCCCCCTAAAAAGTGCTTAGAAGTCACTAGCATTCAGATTGTTTCTTGAGCTTGCGAGGAACCAGTGCAAATCCAAAGTTCAGGCCAACTGCAATGGAGGCCAGGCTGGCTACAGAACCAGCGCAGGGTCTGCTGAGAAAGCACTTTGGATGGAAGAAAGCGTCAACACTGAGGGCACTCTGCGTCGATCTCTTCACAGTCGGCTTACTGTGTTGTCGTCAAGCTTCACTGAGGTTAAGGCAATGCGTTGGCCTGCGCAGGCTGTAAAACCGCTGTCTTCTAACACCCTCTGCGGCGACGGCGAAGCATCAGTTCCAATTAGCACAAAAGTAGCGATGAGTCGGGGGGGAGGCGTGGCTAACTGCCGATCATGGCGGCCGCACCTTAACGGAGCTCCTGGCGGGGACCCGGCAAATCCTGCTATTTACGGCAGAACCTGGGGGCACTTTTGCCTGAGTCTCCCCCCTATGAGACCGGGGAGCGGTGGGAACCGATCGACAGCATTTACGGCTCTGACGGGCTGTGCGATTGCTGAGAGCCGCCGTAAGGGTCTGACATCGACCAACGCTGCCTGGAGAGGCCGAAAGGGCGAGGCTTCCTGAGGAACGAGGTCCGGAGGCCTTCTACTGTTTCCGGCCGAGCACTGCCCGGAGCCGCACCGGAGCCGACTCATTGCGGGTTCCTGAGATGCCCAGAGGTGCGTGATTCTTCCCTGGACGACGAGAGTGGGATCCCGTGGGCCGGGGGTCGGTAGTGCATCGCCGAACGACTTGTGACGCACTTTTCTCCCATTGTGTGCGTAGCTGCTCTTTGATGCCTCGGGCCTCTACGGACCTTGCCGGAGGAATCTTCCCTCGCTTTCCTTGCTGTTCTGCGGCTGGCGACCCTTGTTGGCTTGCCGGTGGACTGGCGGGGCGCTGCCACTTTGGGACAACTTGCATGCGCCATTGGGCCCTACGGCTGGGGCGCACTCCCTGTTCCTCCACGGCGCTGGCGTCTGTGGGCCTACACCGCCGGCTTTCCGCTGGGTTTGCCGGCTCTCCCCTGACCTGCGGACCCTGATTGATGCCTGCTGTGAGCCGTACTGTGCCGGAACCCTCACGAGGAGCACCATACCGTCGCGCCGGCTTTCAGGTGAGGCGGAGGGGGTTGCTAATTCCCCGTGAGAGCCTCAGTACGCTCGCCGTCTGATTCCCCTCTCGGCCCTCACTATTTTGGCAGTCGGAATTTGCTATGGTAATTATTTGGATGAGAGTCTGACATGGCATAATCGAGGATTCAAAACAGCACCTGTAAATTGCTGCCATACTGTGCATGGGCAAATTGGGCCCTCATAACAAATGAACATTGGCAGCTTAGATATCATTCTTGCCCTGTATTTACAGTGTCTGGGTTTATACCAGACAGTTCATTTTATTTCTATGCGTGTTTCGCTGAGTGGCTGGAGAGGTGCGCACGCCACAAACCCCCACGTCGGCTGCATCGTTTGCTGCCTCGTTTGCTGCCTCCAGTGAGTGGACCATTTGCTGCGGGCCGGTGCCCCTCTGAGAGTTGTGCAGAGTCGGAGTGTGTATCTTGGGCGGTTGTTCACGGACAAATAATAGGGGGCCCTTGTAGACCAGCACATAGGGCCGCACTACTAAATATATGCCTCGCACCTCCCCCGCCCCCTTTATTCAAGGACTGGTTGTTCACTAGTGATATGGCAAGAGCGTGTCTCAATTGCTCGGCTGAGCTATACTCGGGGCGGGCTGCCACACCTGGTTTACTTACTGGGCCCTGGATCCATTTCCTCCAACTCCAAAGGACTGGGCTACTCCAGGTAGTTGACCGGCAATCTGCTACCCCCCTGGAGTTACAAGACCATTTCAGCTTGATTTGTAGACATTGTTGGTCCGGACTCTGCGCCCCGAGACCACAACTGGATGTCATTTCCTCCTCGTATTACTGTAACACAACGTCGTCATGGGGCGCACGAAGGGAAAACAGTCTGACATGCCCTATACCGAAGCACCACCTCAGGGGGAATCTGACTCGGCCTCCCAAACGTCTTCAATAAGTTGTGTTCCACCAACGGCCTTAACACCCCCCCCCCGGATAAGCTGGATCAAATACTCCAAGAGATTAGGGAATCGTGCCAAGCTATCGAACACCAAATTGGTACTCTCACTACTAGTCCTACTCTTCTGCGTGCTGACCACACCAAACTCTCAGATACGTTCAAAGAACATGCACAAACACTAGTAGACCTTGTACCACAGCAGAAAGACCACTCTGACCAGCTGACGCAAATGCAAAAGCAATTAACCACCCTGCTGGATAGAGTCGAAGATGCAGAAGGGAGGGCCAGACGCAATAATGTTGGCATTATTGGACTGCCGGAACGCTCAGAGGGACCCAATGCAACCCAGTTTGTGGAGAAATGGCTCAGAGAACATGTAGCTCCAGAAGGTCTCTCTACCTTTTTCTGTGTGGAACGGGCGCACCGAATACCTACAGGTAGACCAACAGCAGGCAAGCCGCCTAGACCACTTATAGCCCGCATCCTTAATTACAGGAACCGAGACTATCTATTGCAAAAAGCCAGAGAAAACGCCCCTTACAGTACGAGAATACCCGGATTTCACTTTATCCAGACTGCACTATTCAAGTACAACGTCAAAGAACCTCCTACCAGCCACTTAAACGTAAACTCCAGGCCCTTAACTTGAAATATGCTTTGCTATTCCCTGCACGATTGAAAATTCTTTACAATCAGAAGGCTCTCTTCTTTGAATGTCCTGAGGCGACAAACGAATAGTTGGAGTCCACCTTGCCCTCCCAGTCATTGGACAATATTGACCAGCAACTACGACGTCCGCCAACATGAACTGACAAAACGAAGTCACGTCACAACAGATCAACACGAACGCTCCCCGTCAAAAAGCCTACACCGGCACAGGCCCTCCTGGAGCAGGAGTCGGCGCTGGTGGTTGCTGCCTCCATGCGCGACCCCACACAAGTCACGTCCCCGGAACAATCAGATGATAATACGATGCCATCAGACGCTGAGAGTAAGGATATTTTGTTCCCCTCGATTACCCCCGCAGATTGTGGAGGACTTGTTTGGCTAGTGTTATTGGTTTAACTACATCGTTCTCTTATGATTGTGGAAGTGTCTTTACCGGATGAAGGGAAGTAAGAAATTGTGGATGTATGTCTAAACTATGCTTTTCTCCCCAGGTTCCTGCCTAGGCCAAATATATTTCAGGGTCCTGTCCGGGATGTAGCTCTGTTGTCAATTGTTCAGCCATGGCTTGCATAGGGCCCACCCCCCCTGCAGTTACTGCATTGTATAACTGTGTGGAAGTAGTAATAGTATATGTTTGGACCAACATAGTTTGTTCGTTGGCCCTAGTATTGGGTGTTATGTTTCAAAAATGGGGTTTTGGTTCCTGGTCCATGCTATGATTCTAAGTACATTGTGTCCCCCATGCTTTCTCCTGCCACCTTTTTGCAATTATCAGTTTTGGTATGGCTATCCTGGGTAAATATAAAATATTGACATGGAATGTGCGAGGAATGGGGTCTGTCCACAAACGACACCGCATCTATGCCCAATTGAACAGGCGAAAAATCCAAATAGCTTTTATTCAGGAAACCCATCTAACTGACTCAGAAGTAACCAAAATGCGCAGGAAATGGAAAGGACAACTTTTTAACACTTCTTACTCTGCTTTTGCAAGAGGGTCACTGATGTGGATTAGAAATGGAGTACCCTTCGCGTTAGTGGAACAACGAACAGACCCAGCAGGGCGTTATGTACTCTTACAGGGCAAATTAGACGGTATTCCGATAGTCGTTGGTAGTGTATACGCCCCGAATTATGAACAGACCACTTACCTCACTAACCTGAATACAGTGCTATTGGATTGGGTAATGTATCCCTGGGTCATTGGTGGAGATTTTAACTCTGTCCTAGATGTCCACTTAGATCGTTCTCACCCCCCACTACAGGGTGCGGTATCTACCAAGAATGCAGATTTTTTGCGGGCCTGGGCCATGGGTTGGACGATGCAAGATGTATGGCGTACACATTATCCTAACAGTCGGGAATATTCATTTTACTCCCCACCACACCAGTTGCACACTAGGATTGATAGAATATTTTGCTCTACATCTCTGGTGCCCCAGATGGTCGAGTCCACGCATCTTGGGAAAACGTTGTCCGATCATAACCCGCTCGAAATACTCCTTGAATGGGGGAGGGTTCCCACCCCGGTTCCAACCTGGCGGCTCTGGCCACAAGCCCTGGAGGACGCGGTCTTCCGAGACACATTGGGTACCGCCATTACTAACTATTTTGCAGAAAATGATAATTCTGCATCCTCCCGTTTAATTGAGTGGGACGGATTCAAGTCTGTCATGCGAGGAACGGCAATTGGGGCTACCGTGGGAGCTCGTCAGGAAACACGCAAGAATCTCACTTTATTGGAGGCCTCCTTTTACAAGCTTGAAAATGCAGCTATCACTAATCCGTCTCAGCAATTACAGCTCCAAGAAGCCAGAATCAAGCATGCTGAGTTACTCGAATGACTCCGCTTGATAGATTATGGCGCATACACTCAATATAGTCACAAAGATGCAGACAAATCGGGGACCCTTCTAGCACACCTTATACGTAACACTCCACCTCCTGTCCCGATAACAGAAATATCTCTTCCAGAGGGTTCTGTTGTTTCTACTCAAGCTGACAACCTAGCATTCTGTGCATACTACCAAACCTGTACAGTGCCCCAACTATGGCATCAAACGATCACATAGCAGCCTTCTTCAGTGACCTTACATTTCCTAAATTGTCAGCAGACGCTCAATCTGAATTGGAGGCCCCTATAACTACAACTGACATTAAAGAAGCCATCAGAGATTTGCCCAGAAACAAGACTCCAGGCCTAGACGGCTTACCGGCAGAATTTTACTCGACATTCGCGGAGAAACTGTCCCCGCGCTTAGAAAGCCTTTACAAGACAGCTCTGGAGAGGCGTACTCTTCCATTAACGACTATGCAAGCGCTCGTTACTTCTCTCCCCAAACCGAATCGAGACCCCCGAGATATATCCGGTTATCGTCCCCTTCGATTGCTATCTACCGAGTATAAAATACTCAGCAAAATATTGGCCAAACGCCTCCTGCCCTATCTCCCGAAGCTAATCCATATAGATCAATGTGGCTTTATACCAGGCCGCAATACATCCCTCAATATCAGACGCTTCCATTATATTATGGAGACGGCGGCGGTCCTCTCCCGTACAACTGGGTGTATTTCCCTTGATATGCAACAAGCGTTTGACACTCTCGACTGGCGCTACATGCTGGCCTCTATGGAAAAATTTGGTGTACCAAAGGGTTACCTGCAGTGGGTTGAGCTATTATATACTACCCCTACGGCACGAGCCAGAACTGGTTCACATATATCTGCGGTTTATTCCACAGCTAGGGGTACCCGTCAGGGATGCCCCCTATCGCCGCAGTTGTTTGTTCTGGCATTAGAGCCCCTACTACTTAAACTCCGCAGGACAGCTGTAGATTTGGGGATATTAATTAATACTACAACGCATATAGTGTCCGCATATGCGGATGATCTTATCCTTTTCCTTAAAGACCTAACTGCAAACCTGGAACCTATTCCGTCTATTTTTAAACAGTTTGAACAGATATCGGGCCTGGCAATCAACGCCACTAAATCCTATGCCTTTTACATGAGACATAAAGACGCCCCAGACCCAGTGATATTTGGCGACCTCACCCTTCCAACCGCCCCAATGCATTTAAATATTTAGGTATTCAAATCTATAGAACTCCTCAAGACCTCATTGATGGCAACTTATTGAAGACCATAAGATCGCTTCGCATGCAAGTCTCTTTTTGGATCTCGTTACCATTATCTGTGATGGGCAGAGTTGCCATCTCTAAAATGGTGATGCTTCCCCGCCTCTTATATTTTTTTACTAATATACCTGTTTTGATTCCGGCCAAAATTTTTACTACACTTAATACCCTTTTAATGGAACTTAAGGGACGTAGGAGAGTGGGCCTTGCAAAATTACAGTTGCGCTCTGGGGAGGGAGGTCTAGGCGTTCCAGACTTTCGTGCTTATTGCACGGCCAGTCAACTACAATGGTTGTCTTATTGGCTCGCGGGCCGACATACCCAGGAAATCGGTTACACATCTCAGCTTCTTAATCAGGGCATTCTACACAATCTTCTACCGACCGTTAAGATCCCACCAATGGCTCCCCCCTTGCTTAAAACAGCATTATTGTCTTGGAGGAAGACTCTACAATATACTAGAAGGGTAATTCCATACTCTCCCAACATCCCCTTACTCGGAATTCCTACCGCAAATGGCTTAATCTCTAAAAGAATGATATCCTTATGGACGCAGGAGGGGGTGTCAACGCTTGGAGCTTTGTTCATAGAGGGCACACTGGCAGATCATGAAAACTTTCTCTGTGCTCAGGGGTTCCCCGGCGCTATTTCTCCTCCATGCCACTGTCACCCATTACATCAAACTTCATTGGGCCCCGATGGGATCGAACCCCCACACACGAGTTAGTCCATGCTATACACCTAATGGGAGAGGGACGTCATCTTACTCGTTGGTTGTATAGGGTATTCGAGCACACTCAGGCACACTGTTAACTCCACTCCAAGATAGATGGTCACTAGAGACGGAGAGGGAATTTACTGATAAAGAATGGGCTTCGATTTTAGAATTTCCCAAGAAAATTTCCTGCAATGCCAAATTCAAATATATACAGTACATGATTTTACATCGAGCATATCTCACACCGCATCGTCTCAACAGTATATACCCCAACGCACAGCTTTCTTGTCTCAGATGTCGCGAGGCGGATGCGGACCTCCTCCATATGTTATGGGGATGCCCTCGTCTATGAGTGTTCTGGCAAACAGTCGGTTATACTGTGCAGAAGGTCACCGGTACGACTGTGTGGTCCCTACCGGATAGTTGCTTATTGGGCCTGCATAAATGCCCTAAGAGACAGAAGGTCCAATATAGATTCACGGACTTGGCTGTGCTCATAGCCAAACGTGCCATCACAATGAGGTGGAAATCCACTTCATCTCCGAAACCACTTACCTGGCAGACGGAGACGATCAGATGGGGTACTGCGGAGAGTGCAATTATTAGGCAGGAAGAATTCCGGGGCCTACGTCGGATCCCTATTTCACTAGAATGGGATCGGATGTTAGAGGTTTTTAAAGCCATGGAGTCGTTAACTCCCCCGACGTCCCAGGATGGGCCTATCCCACCCACTTCTCCTACATTCCCATTGGCTCATCTGACCATGTCTGTATAACATTATAATGTCATATTTTTCTTATTGCCCAGGGATCTATCTATATATATATATACATATATATATATATAGATAGAGTATCACTATAAATGTATGTATGATTGTATATGCTTAGTGTTATCTGTTTTGACTGAGGGACTACACTCCTTTAAAACGTTATTGTATAAATTAATGGACCAGTGTACCGGGGGAGGGGTGCTGTTCTTATTCTTGGTTTAGAATTGTTGTTAGAAGATAAACAGATAATCACGAGTTTTTTGTTTTTATTTTTACACTTTTTGATTGTTTGCCCATGCAACTGATCTGTAATTCTTATTACCTTCTTTATTATTTTCCTATCCTATTTTATAGGCAATACAATAGCTGCGATTTATGTATACCTGCATTTATCTGGCCACCGCTTAGTTGGTGGAAAGTTATTGTGTTAAGGAAGTTATGTTTTTCCTTCCTGGCTGTAAGATGATACACGCAGTGCACTATGTTTAATATTGATGTAAAAACTCAATAAAACTATGTTTAAAAAAAAAAAGTAGCGATGAGTCGGTTTTGTTGCAAAACAGCTGCAGAACCCACTTCTGAGCCCAGAACTTGGAGAGGACACCCCAAGCAAGGGCAGTATTCGCAGAAGGCGGAGTCCAGCAGCACCAACAGAATTGCAGGAAGTCTTTAGTGTCCCTAAAACTTCAGAGAACAGGAGGTAATCCCTTGGAGATTACTTGGAGGGAAGGCAAAATCCAGCTCTCCTTCATTAGAGTCGGGGAGTAGCAGGCATTGGGGAAACGAGCAGAAAAGCAGTCCTTCCAGAAAAGCAGTCCAGTCGAGTTCTTTAGGCTGCACAGCAGTCTTTCTGACAGAGGTTCAGTTCAAGATCCAGAAGTGTCTTATTTTAGAAGGTCATAGACCCAGTACTTATAACCCAAAGTGCCTTTGATGTAGGGGGTGACTTCAAATTAGCTCTCTGAAGTGCACAAGGATCCCGTTCATCCCAGTCATGTCTGCCACGCTATCTGTGAAGGGGTAAATCAATGGTTGGTGTGGGGACAGGACCCTACCTATTGAAGTGTCAGCCCCTTCCACTCTTCCATGCTCAGGAAAACCCATCAGAATGCAGATGAGTGCTCAGAATGCAGATGAGCCTCAACTTTTTGTGTTTGCGGCTATCTAGAGGAAATGCACAAAGTGTATCTGTCACCTACCCCAGACGTGTATTGGAGACCGGCTGTCAGGCACATAGAGCAGTAAGTGCAGAGAAACGTTCTCTTTCTAAAAGTGGCATTTCTAAAACAATAATGTTAAATCCAACTTAACCAGTAAAGAGGATTTATCATTACTATTCCAAAGATAGGAAACATAAAAAAGCTACTCCTCTCTGATCAGGGATTACAGCTTAAAAGTGTATTAGGAATTCCCAATGCTGGCCTATGAGAGGGGTTGGCCTCAGAGTAATGAAAAACGAAATAGGCTGTTTGTCGCTACCAGGACATGCCAAACATAAAAGTACATATCCTACCTTTTACTTACATGGCCCCCTGCCCTTAGGGTTACTTAAGGCCTACCTTAGGGGTGACTTATATGTAATTAAAGGGGAGTTTAAGGCCCGACAAGTTGTTTTAAATGCCAAGTCAAAGTGACAGTAAACTGCACACACAGGCACTGCAGTGGCAGGCCTGATACAGGTTTGAAAGGCTACTTCTGTAGGTGACACAATCAGTGCAGCAGCCCACTAGCAGCATTTGAAGTGCAGGCCCTGGGTATATGGTATACCACTTTACAAGGGACTTACCAGTACAACAAATATGCCAATCGAGTATACACCAATGTCATTATGTTTAGGGGAGAAGCACATGCACTTTAGCACTGGTTAGCAGTGGTAAAGTGCTCAGAGTCCAAATGCCCACAAAACGAATCAGCAGAAATAGGAGGCAAAAGGCAAAACGTCTAGGGAAAGACCACTCTAAGGATGACAGGTCTATAACTAACACACACCCACACCACACACACCACCCCCCACACACACCCCCACACCCTCAGTAGCGGTCGCCACTGGGTAGTTATAGTTAGGATCGTGTTTCCATACGAAATGCATTTTTTGTGTTGCTAATAACTTTGGCCCCGTTTGACAAATCACCACAAAACTTTCCCAAAAAGTACTACGCTTTGACTAGTTTGTGCGTGGGAAGTTTTGGGGTGATCCGTCAAGTGAGGGCCGAGACAAATGAGATCCCAAAACTCATGTTGCCCATTAATTTTTCCATAAGAACTTTAGACACCGCTACAGCCCAAACCGCTGGTCCAGAAAGAGTGCTTTTAGTATTTTGGTGTAAATCTGTTCAGTAGGTTTGGAGCTATTAAGGTCCCAAAAATGTTATATATTACACCGTAGAGGATCCGTGGAACCGACATATCTCAAACTGAGATCTGATCGACTGCCCACCATCTCAGCCAGGAAGTGGTGGCAGCCATCTTAGGACTCTGGAGTCAGTGTTGAGTCCTAAATAAAACTTACTAAATGAGACATAATGTGGCAGGGTAGGGATACCCTGACCCCCTAGGCCTGGTGGTGGGGTCCCAGAGGGACGCCATCTGGGGACAAAAACCATTAAAAATTTGCAGAGGGTCTGCGAATCTGTGACAAAATAAAAAGAAATGAAAAAAAGAAGCGTGGACTCCCACACTTCTTTTTAAAAACACCTTGGGTGGGCCAGGACCTGGGGTAATGATGCATATTTTAGTTTTTTGGGGAGGGGCCTTGTGGCCAATATAGGCCCCGGGGAACCCAACCCCGGAGCCAAACTGTGCCAAAATGGGGATAGGGCCCCCCTACCCAGGCCTTCGAAGTCCCTTGGGACCCCATTCCCCGGGATAGATTACCTTTGTGAAAGGGAGGGAGTCCGTTCTGCCCCCCTTCCCTGAGCCTTTAATGGCCCCGGGGACCCCATCCCCCAGGGTCGGATCACTTGCTGTGTCCCGAGAAGCCCACCCTAGGGACACAGCAGCTTCCCTGCCCACAAAGGCATGGGCAGAAAAAGTTGTGCTTGCTCCTACCGGGTTGGGAGATTTTTAAATGTTCCGCCAAACTGGAGCAAACACAAAGTCTGTCCAGCAGACAGGAGCTTTAAAAATGCTTCCTCCAGCTGGGAGCAGACCTTTGATCTGTTTACCTGTCTTACTGATGCCGGGAGGGAAACAGTTCAAGATATTGTTCAGACGTGGAGGATATAGCATAAATAGCTGCTCCCTCCGGGCGGGAGCAGTGCTGGCTCCGGAAGCATGCAGGGAGCAGGCTGGGGCCAGGGGGGTCCTGGGCTTTCCAACGTTGTGCATGGTGGAGGCGCACCAGGGCTCCCACCTTAAAATAATAGGCTCGGAAAAGGGCTAATCCTATGCCGCTTGGCAAAGGCTCAACTCTCCACCCAGTATGAACCAAAGGCCCTGCACAGTGTGCGGTTGGCTGCCTTGGGGGAGGGGAGGCGGATTAGCCACAGGGCTGGCCACAAGCAAATCCTTATGGTTAACCCACCAATGCGCATGGCCAAAGGTTGTGCTCAATGAGGGGTTGGCTGCTTGCGGGGTTGGTTGCAGGCCCTGTAGACAAACCCCTGCTGTGCACCGCTTGGCCGGGCGCTGTGGGGGGTTGGATGTACATTTGATAGTAAAATATTACTTTACGTTAAAATAACCCTAGAAATTCATGGGGAAAAAACAAAGGTTAAAGTAACGTTCTAGTTAGGGGAAATGTTGAGAAACAACGTAATATTTTTTTAAACTCTAAAAACCACAGAAATTTACCAGTTATAGTTATCCCAATTAACTATAACTCCTGCCCAAAGGTAACTATAATTTGCACCCTTGCCTGCACTGCTAATTGCCCCACATATTACATCCCTCATGACATCATTGATATCACTGCAATATTTGCAATGAAATTGATAAGACAACTGTGCATGGGGGCACTGGTTATAGTTACTTGAGATAACTATAACTAGGGAATTTCTGTGGTTTTTAGAGTTTAAAACATTACTCTGTTACTGAACATTTCACATAAATATAACGTTACTTTAACTATTTTATTCAGTGAATTTCTAGGGCTTTTTTAACGTAAACTAATATTTTATTACCATATTATATATATATATATATATATATATATATATATATATATATATATATATATAATATAATATAATATAATAAAATACAAAAAGAGTTGCCTCTAGGTGGGATGCACTCCCAGGTGGAAATTACGCCAAAGCAAGGGCACACGCCATGAACAAAGTCCTTTTCTGTTTTCCTGCCAGACGCGTTTCGGGCCAACGCCCTCTTCAGTTGCAGATCATGTGACGTGACGGCATGCGGCAGCCACCAGTAAATCCCCGTAATAATTATGCTCAGGTGAACCACCTGAAGCAATGCTTCCTGGGACTGGTGGTTCAGTAAAACCCAAGTGGGTCGCCGCCGGCACTCACATTCAAAAATGTCTTTAAAAGGATTGCCAATGTTCGCGCCGGCACCCCTGCATATAACAGGCACCTCCTGTATATATATATAGTCATGAAATTATATTAGTCAGTATTCTGGTTATGATATTTTGGCATGGTAATGATTTTTCAATTGATATTGTGACATATATCTGTGTTGACACTATTAGTAATCCTGCAAAATGTGGTCACTACTGTGATTGTATTTAATGTGGTCGCTAGTGAAACAGTGGTCAAAGCCATTAGCCGCTCGAGACTAGTTTCATTGATCAAAAGTAGATCTCATTATTGAAAAGGATGAAGACCCTTGACCTACATTATTGAGGATGCTTCTTAATATGGGTCTTGGCAGGGCTTTGGTGGGAGCCTCGGTTTGGGGGTTTGCATCAATGCTTGTTGGGCCCTTCCAAAGATGAATCGTGGCGAGAGATCTTCTGATGTTTTCCATGAATTGAGGCAGGTACTAAGGAAATGCTCCGCTCAAGGCACTTCTGCTCTTTCCAGGATGCCCCCGAACCTTAAGTTGTTTCTTTGGGCTCTACCTTCTGCATGTTCTGTTCTTTACTCCGGTTGCTTATGAGCATGCATAGTTCGGGAGAGCGTTATTTATGCTGATTTGTATTTGGTCCTCATTCGTTGATATGACTTTTGGCCACCATGATTTATTCAGTAGCATAATAAAATCCTGTTTTAACAGGTAGACATTAAGTTCAGATGTCATCAGTTTTCACCTACAGAGACTTTCTAGAGTCTTTTATGGCCTATGTGATATGTTGCACAGAGGATGCCCTGTTCTCTTCAGTAGTTGTCATACTGGAGCAGTTTTGTGTCAATCTTGCAGTGGGGGCCTCATCTGCTGCCCAGTCCTATATTAAAGCTCGCCCAGATTCATTATTCTTACATGATGGCTCTGTGAGTAAGCCTTCACTTTACTCCCCGAAACCTCACCTGTCACAGCCCATCTGTCCATGGATTACGCGCTGTATTTCAACTCAAGGAAGTGAATAAAGGCCGGCGGAGAAGTAAGACGGGGTACCCACAGTAAATGGGTTAGCTCCTTTCGGCATGTGAAATAATTTCCACTTTGCTCCTCCAAGATAGGCACAGTTTCACCCTGCCCCCTCACAGCCCCTGCCCAGTAGAGGCGACTGCATAGTAGCCATAAGCTGCTGATTGCCCCAGGTGTCCATTTCTCCCAGCAGTTCTCAGCGCCCGCTGCCATAACACCTGGCTCATCCCCGGTAGTTTTTGTATGCTTTCTTTGTGAAGATGAAGCCCTGTAGTACTGGCTCATAGCCTGGAGGTCGCCTTCCACTGGTGCATATATTAAACTTGTACCAGCAGTGCCTCGGATGAGCAGGAAAAATGTAGTCTTTAGTATCTCTCCATAGTTGGGTGGTTGAAGTGCTACATGCTCTTGTTATCAACTTCCTAGCTAGAGGCCCTGAGTCATCTGTCAGTCCTGGGAGGGTCTCCGCTTCCCCAGCTGGAGCACTGAGCAGGCTCCACTAGAGCCATTTACTATTGCTGCAGGGTCCACAGGGCCCCACATGCTTCTTTCCTCATAAGGTGCACTTCTCCAGCACCTCTGCTCACTGAGCAGGGGCGTAGGAAGACCCCGCTATATCCCGCTGATCCAGGCGATTGGAGTGCAGCGCAGTCCAATGGTAGACTCTCGGGACTGCCACCAGGCTTAGGCCGATTGGGGGTTCTCCTGTGTTCTCGTAGGTTCCTCCACCTAATCAGCAGCCTCTTTCTTTCCCAAAGCACTTGACCGTCTCACAGGCCGCCACTCCTTCCCTTCACCAGCTTGGATGCGATCGTATTTCTGAGTATTGTCATATTGTCAGCTGTGTGTTCTGACTCCTTAGGTACCAAAATCCACTCCAACCTAGTTTATAGTTTAGCATAAGTGCTCCATCATAACTTCAGTGTGATGATTGGGACGAGGGTCAGACGGGAGAGGCCCTTACATTGCATCTGCCATTTTTGCCAGCTAGCCTCACCCCCTGAACATATATCATTTGCCACCATATAACATGAGAACTGGTGTTTTAGTCTTACATTTTTGGAAGATAGTTAATTTGCCTAAGTACGGGAGATTTATTCTCCATTTAGCATTAGACAGCAGTTCAGAATACTTGATTAGACGGCAGATAAATATTATGAGCTATCTTGTTTAATATAAGTTAAATGTGAGTTTATTTAGAAACACATATTTCATCTAAAACTACCATATTTTTCTAAAAATTGTGTTTTGTTATCTTATCAACCATTTGATTTATAGGAATTGTTACTTTTGCTTTATCTAGTGTCAAGTTCAATAATATTTATACTTCCAGTCAAGCGTAATAAATGATTCTGTGTATAGGGAGTTGAGAAGGATTAAGTAGGTTAATCAGCTGTTGGCTCTGATATAACACTTTAGAACAGATAGAAATTCTGCACATAAATTTTCAAAAAAATATATATAGCTGTTTTAACTTCATTAAATCCTTTTTTATGATTCAAGCTGATGAGAAACCAAGGTTCATGGGACTGCCACAGAACTCTCAAGAATGTACTGATATAATCCAGCTGTCATTACACAGTGGTAGACAACTTTATAATTAGTTTCTCCACATTCTTCCAGCAATGGCTTTCCTCTTAGAGACTGCATTAGTTGTGTCAAAATCACTTATCAGTGATAACAATGCATATTCAGCACTTTTTAGTAAATATTTGAGTTTTATTGGCTCCCAGTAAACTGGGAAAAAAAATGCAGTTTACATTATTATTCAAGACGATAATATATGTTGGTATTTTGATAGAGGATTGCACAACTAACAGTGAGTTATGACAGAATTGAAAAAAATCCTTATCTACATCAACCAGATTAAGCCATCTCGAAACCAAAGTATTCTCACTAACATCGCCAAATTGTTTGATCTTTATCCGGACAACCCTTTAATATATTCTTTTTTTCCATGAAAATGCACCGGTCCATTCCGTGTATATGGCGGACATTTGTTGTGCGAACATGAGATGTGCCCTCCCAGTCTCCCTTGATTTCCAGTAGGCTAGTTTTGTGAAGAGCTCCATAGGGCAACGCAGCACTTGTGCCAAGGTGAATGCTATTAACTGCCAATAGGGACTAACCGCTGGATAGTTAATGTCACGTAAAAGAAAAGGTACTCATGTAAAAGAAATTGCATTAGTCTGCCACGCATCTCATACAGGTTGATGTTTGGGTCTCATTTTCATCAATCGGATAGGCATATAGTAGTACCTATTTAGGACCTTAAATTGAGATCCCTGTGAGGTCCCATTGTCAGAACCTAAATAGTGCCACCACTTGTGAAAGCCAAATCCCCTGCCACAATGGTGTTTTGTGCGGTAGCTTACCCCACCAACCATTTGAGCCCTGTGCCTCTATCTAACAGTTCAGTGCCACTCTGGTAGGAAGCGTAAGGGCACTAGGAGTGTGTGTACTGTGAAGAAAGCCTCTCAAAGCAGATCCCTCAAATAGATCCCATTCGTTGGATCGTCTCCATAGCTAATAATGTGTGACTGCCAGCAGTGCAACCAGTAGTAAAAGTGCATGTTAGCCATATCTAGACCTCCATCATATGCTGATCGCATGTACTTCTCCTAAAAGATTCATGTGGGTTTGCCACACCATATGAAGATCATACAGCAGCTTTGACTATGGTGAAAGAGCGATCTAGAATCTCATATGAATAATTCTAGAGGACATAGTAGCGTTTTGAAAATGCTTTTCAATACTTTATTGAACAAATCAGGCGAGGTAAACGACTAAGAAACACACTCATGCAGGAGACATTTCTGCTGTCTAGGAGAAGTTTGACTAAAGGTCCTAATAATATGTTTAGTTGCTGTTCTAAAAGTGATAAACATAAGTGCTTTTTATACAGTAATAGTATTTGTGTTATATGCCCTTCCCTCTCCACTGATTTGATCTAATCCATTGACACAACTGCTCTTTCTGCACCTTCCTCTGATTCAACCTTACTCTGCTGATACACTTAACTTCTTCTTCCTCAACGCCCCTCGCCCCTTGACTGGTGCTATGTTGACACAGATGCCCCACACTGTTGTATGTATGTCTTTGTATCATGCTGTACTTAAAGAAATGTAATTGCCTTAGATATGCCTATGTCTTAGTCACTCTTATTCATATAAATGGCTGAAGTATTCATAACTCGGCTGCTATATCATATGGTTTTAATTACCGCATACATATTTTTAACCATTGATCTATGTCCCGCTTTTGTTCCTATGTGGCAAAATGTTACTTTTGCAAAATAAAATAAACTGTACATATAGGAAGGACTCCGTTAAATTCTATGGAGGAATTTTGTTTTTCTGATTGATACTTCTAAGCACAGATTCCTCACCTTTAGAATTTTCCCCAGAAGCCAGACTAGATCTGCAAACTTTTCAGAGCCTTCTGCCAGTCTTTGATCTTTTCCCTCTGAATGCATTCCTATGGAAGGCTAGTTTCAGAATGTTCAGGTTGGCCCAGATTATATTTACCCTGGATCAGGGTGACTGGATTGTGGCCTTGGGCCAGCAGGTTGTGTATTTTCATACACCTGTCCTACAGTCCCACTGACATTACCTGTGGTTCATTTTGGGAAAGGAGGTAATTGCACCTCTGAGGCTTTCCTGCTCTGTTAGCTTTGTGCATCCTTTTTTTTTTTTAACTGTTTTTTTAGTTCAGAGAAATTGACGTGGCATAAGCATACAAGCAAAGCAATAGTTAACCGTGATATGACGACCATGCACTAACATATGTACGTATTGCAGAAATGGTCAACTCAATGTCACATGGTGCGGCAGTGTAGAAAAACAAAGGAAGCAAGGAGGCAAAACCCATACGTACAAATAAGCGCAAGTGTTGAAGAAGGATACAGTGTAATCAGCGTATGCCATACAGTCTTTAATAGGTAATCAAACTTAAAACAAAATAAACATCCAGTAAAATCAACTATTTCCTCAAGGGCAGCTAGAAGGTCGCTTGGGCCGTACTGTCAGTAGGAAGCTATAGTAAGCAAGAGTCTACATCTGCGCTCCGAACAAATAGTGTCAAAGAATGGGGGGGAGAGGTGTAGGGGAATGGGAATTGGTAGAGGGGTGAGGGAAGAGGGCCAGGTAGTGCAGTCCCTCTGATCTGTCCTGGGCATGGTGTATGTAAGGAGGTGGCATGGACTTGCTGACCACTAGGTAGTAGGTTATTAAGTAGAAGGGGAAGGCTCCTATATGACCGAGCGAGCTTCTTGGGACTGGTCTGCAATCAATAATAATCGCGTAGTGGTTGCCAAATATCTTTTGTTCTGGAGGTTGGAGAGGTGCATATAGTTTACTGGTAGTGTCTCAGTGTGTCATGCTGGTGAGCCAGTTAGCAGTGGGTGGCAGGCACTTACCCCAGTGCATTGCAACTTCAGATTTGGCCAAGAGGAGTGCCATAGCGGTAAACCATCTAGTGCTTTTGCGAAGATGTAGTACATAGCCCAACATGGCAAGCAGTGGATCTGCATCCAGATAAGTCTCCAGCATTTGGGATAACTTGGAAAAGATCGCAACTCAATAATGTGCCACATATCTAGAGACCCAAGCCATGTGGAGAAAATATGCTCCAGGGGTGTGGCATTTAGGCCAATCTGAGGAGCGTGATTGGTCATATTTGTGTTGGTCAGTAGGAGTTATGCAAGTGTGTCGCAGAAATTTGAAATGAAGAAGTTTGTGACGATGGTTGGGTGACACCATCCGTGTTTAGGCACAGCATGCAGCCCATATCTAATCTGTAATGGGCCTCCCCTGGTCCAGTTCCCATTAGGATCTGAGTTTTTCATCATGAGCTGGGAGCAATGCAACACTAGGTCAATAAAGTTTGGATACTAGTTGTACCTCATCAGAATCATTGATCACTAACGTCGGGGAGGGATGGGTGAACTCAACCAGAGCTATCGAATAAGTCAATATGGTAGACCGCAAGGCATTATGGATGCGGTCCATAATAAAACGGTCCATGATTGTAGCATCATTGAAGCGCGGGTCTGTTGAGTGTGTTAGTGCATGTCCCTCTGGGAAGATGTCACCTGAAGTGTTGAGACCGTATCGTGACAAAGTGCGCTGGCCCATTGCACCAGGTTAATGGGTCTGTTTTGTGGCTGGAGTTATGGTAAAGAGTTCCAATTTGGACCAGTTGATCCGAAGACCAGAATGGATCCCAAATTGTGTCATTTTGTGCAGAATTGGGGTGAGGTTCTCTTCCAAGCATCGGATGAAGAATAAGATGTCATCTGCATAGAGGGAGATAGAGCCAGTTTTAAATTGAAAGCCGGAAGGAGCTACCCCCCTAAAACCAATCACCAATCTCCCGCTAGTGGAGGCAAAAGAAGTAGAATAATTGATGGGCAAAGTGAAGTCTGGTTTGCCTCTAGACCCTGCCCCGCCGTACATCCTCAAAACAGTCACACCTGTCATCCTTCCTCCCCTAATTAAGGTCATGAACCAGTCCCTGGAGATGGGCATGGTCCCAGCGTCATGGAAGCACGCTATAATCAAACCCCTGCTAAAAAAGCCAACGCAGATCCATCGGAACTAGGTAATTACCGTCCCATCTCCTTGCTGTCGTTTGTGGGCAAGCTATTGGAAAAGCACATCAACCGATCATTGTCGGAATTTCTGGAAACAAACCACTGCCTCCACCCCACCCAGATGGGTTTCCGGACACAACACAGCACGGAGTCTGCTCTGTTGGTGGTGGTGGAGGAACTCAGAACATCGCTAGACCAGGGAAGTTCAGCTGTCTTACTCCTCTTGGACCTGAGTGCTGCCTTCGACACTGTTGACCACCACATTCTGCGAAGGAGACTCTCGGCCATCGGGGTACAAGGTACCATGCTACAGTGGCTGGCCTCGTTTCTGGAGGGAAGAACATTCCAAGTATTGGAAAACACCACCCTCTCTAAAACTATTTCATTAACGTGTGGGGTGCCACAGGGTTCCTCATTAAGCCCCACGCTGTTCGATGTGTATATGGAGCCACTATCTAGGATCGCCCAAGAGTTCGATATCTCCATGACGTCCTACGCTGACGATACGCAGCTGGTGATCTCCTTAGACCCCATAACCAACGGGGACTCCGAGAGGTTATCACCCTACATGGAAAAAGTCATGGAGTGGATGACCAACAGCAGCTTAAAACTGAACGGGGACAAAACGGAGTTAATGATCCTCGGGAACAAGGCAATTCCTAGGCCATCCATAAGCTGGCCTGAATGCTTGGGCAGCCCACCCATGCCTAAAGAATCAATTAAGAACCTGGGTTTTTGGCTAGAAAAGGATCTCTCTATGACGACACAAGCTAAGAAAGTCGCTGCCACCTGTTTCGGACTACTTAGAAGTCTTCTAAAAATCCTAGAGCGGATCCCAATTCAGCTCAGGAAGACGGTAGTCCACTCCTTGGTAACTTCACGTCTGGACTATGGAAACTCGCTATTCCTAGGGGTGCCGAAATATGTGACCCACAGACTGCAGGTGATCCAGAATGCGGCAGCAAGGCTGCTGTGCAATGTCCCTGCTCGGGAGTCGGCAAAAAAGCACCTCAAAGGGCTACATTGGCTCCCAGTGGAGGCCAGAGTCAAATTTAAGGCTCTGGTCATAACGCACTGAGCTCTACATAACAGGGGCCCTAGGAAAATCAAAAGTCTGGTGTCCCTATATATCCCAAATAGGTATCTGAGATCAAGCTCTGAGGGACTCCTAAAACCAACAAGTGCCAGGTAGGCGAAGTGGAGAGGTAGATCGTTCTCCCACCTAGCCCCCAAACTCTGGAACTCTCTACCACGGGAATATCGGACACTGGTCAAAGAATTGGAGTTTCGGAAAACAATCAAAACATGGCTGTTTAAGCAATACCTCTAATATCTGTCCAGCGTCAACCTGCACCCTGTCTCCTAGCGCTGGGAAGCCCTAGGGCAGCCATGCGCTCTACAAGTCACAAAATAATAATAATAATAATAATAAAGCCGCGGTGTAGGTGGCACATATGGAGATGACGGACCAGTCGGTCCATTGCTATTATGAAAAGCAAGGGTGACAGTGGGCAGACCTGACAGGTACCCCTCTTTATGGGAAACGGAGCCGTGATTGTGCCATTGACTCTGAGGTGGGCTGTGTATACAGGAGATTTATCAAGGAGGAAAATCCAAGGGGTACGCCTAATTAACGAAGCACAGCACGGCGAAAAGGCCACGCCAAGGAGTCTAACTCCTTCTCGACGTCTAAGAGAGCTATCGCGGTGGGGACATCTGGAGAAATTCTGTGAAGTACTGGGAAGCCCGTTCGCAGATTCAACGATGTAGAGCAGTGGGAAACAAATCCTGATTGTGCAGGGGAAATGATTTGTTCTATTAGTAATAAAAGACTCTTGGAGATATACTTTCGTCAATATTTTATTATACAAATTGAGAAGTGACAATGGCCTATAAGAACCACAGTGTAAGGGATACTTACCGGGTTTAGGAAGGAGAGTTATTACAGCCTCTCGCTTAGTGGGTGGCAAAGTGCCCGTTTGGAGGGATTCCACATCAACCGCAAGCAGGCGCGGTGCAAGCATAAGTTTAAAACGTTTATAGAATTTGCCTGTATAGCCATCAAGACCTGGGACCTTGGAGCCTTCTAGGGAGTCTATGGCTTGTATGATTTCTTCACAGGATAACAGTTCGCTAAGGAATTGACGTTGGGGATTAGAGAGCCAAATCATAGCCACCTCATCAAGCTATGCCATTTAGTTCGTGGTTTCCCCTGATAGGCAAGAATTGTAAAGGGGAATGTAATACTGGAGCATGGTGTCTAGTACACCCTCATTGGAGGTAATCCGTTTGTCCCCCCGTCAATGCTCTGCGATGTATGAGTTGCCCCTCTGGGGGCGAAGAAGATGGGCTAGAGTATGCACAGGGCATTCGCCCTCACTATATCTGTGTGCTTGAGCATGTTTACCAAGGTAAAGGTCTTTTCTTTCAGCCAAATCACAGTACTCAGTCAGTAGGGAATCTCTGACTTGTGGGCAGGGTGGGCCAGTACTAAGTGTTGTCCAAAGATCCAGACTAGCCAGTTCCCTTGAGGCGCTGGAGGCCCCCACGTATGTCCTTGAGTACCCCGGAATGCTTAGATATGTAGATGCCCCTGATGTAGGCTTTGAACACCTCGCAAAGGGTGGTATAGGAGGCCACTGTGCCGTCCTTAAGTCTAAAATATTCCAGAACTGCTGTACGCAGGGCGGAATAGAACAGTTCTTCTTGCAATGCCAAGATAGGGAAGCGCCACTGTCTCTCCTGATCGTCACCAAAAGGAATGGTAAAGAGGACCAATACTGGAGAGTGATCTGATAGTGTGAGAGAGAGATGCTGTGTGGAAAGCAATCATGGACATGGGGGAGGGGGGTGGATAGGAGGCAATAGTTGATGCTTGACCTTGTGTTGTGATGGGCCGAGTAATGAGTGAATCCCAGGTTTGAAGCACTTTTTAGGCCCCAAGCATCACGTAGTATGTGTGTATCCCAAATGTCATTAACTACATGGAGTGATCTCGGTTTGGTGATCGGTGAAGGTGTGATGGTGTCAACGGTAGGGTCCATTAGGAGATTAAAATTTCCGGCCAAAATAAGGTTGTCAAAATCCAAAAGTCCAATTTGGGCGGAGAGGGACAGCAAAAACTCTGGGGAATCTACATTAGGAGCGTAGATGTTGGCCAAAAGTACAGAGTTCCCCGCTAGAACACCAGCAACTAGGACATAATCAATCAATCAATCAAGCATTTGTATAGCGCGCTACTCACCCGGAGGGTCTCAAGGCGCTTGGGGGGGGGGGTCCGCTACTGTTCGAACAGCCAGGTCTTGAGTTGCTTCCTGAAGGAGAGGTGGTCTTGGGTAAGGCGGAGGTGGATGGGTAGGGAGTTCCACGTCTTGGCAGCCAGGTAGGAGAAGGATCTTCCTCCCGTTGTGGCTCTTCGGATGCGGGGACGGCGGCGAGGGCGTGGTTGGTCGATCGTAGCTGGCGGGTGGGAGTGTAGAAGGTCAGACGGTCGTTGAGGTATCTGGGGCCTTGGTTGTGGAGAGCTTTGTGTGCGTGGGTGAGGAGTCGGAACGTGATTCTCTTGCTGACGGGGAGCCAGTGCAGGTCTCTCAGGTGTCCGGCGATGTGGCTGTGTCGGGGGATGTCCAGGATGAGTCGAGCTGAGGCGTTCTGGATGCGTTGGAGTCTTTTTGAAGTTTGGCTGTGGTTCCGGCGTAGAGGGAGTTGCCGTAGTCCAGTCGGCTGGTGACGAGGGCCTGGGTGACCGTCTTTCCTGGTTTCGGTGGGGATCCACCGGAAGATCTTGCGCAGCATGCGTAGGATGTTGAAGCAAGACGAGGAGACGGCGTTGACTTGTCGGGTCATTGAGAGGGAGGAGTCCAGGATGAAGCCCAGGTTGCGTGCGTGGTCCGTTGGTTTGGGTGCGTTGCCCAGGGCAGGGGGCCACCAGGAGTCGTCCCAGGCGGAGGGTGATGATCCTAGGATGAGGACTTCCGTCTTATCTGAGTTCAGTTTCAGGCGGCTGTTCCTCATCCACTCGGCTACGTCCTTCATCCCTTCATGTAGGTTGGTTCTGGCGGTTGTGGGGTCGTTGGTGAGGGAGAGGATCAGCTGGGTGTCGTCGGCGTAGGAGATGATGTTGAGGTTGTGTTGGCGTGCGATGGCTGCGAGGGGGCTCATGTAGACGTTGAAGAGGGTGGGGCTGAGTGATGATCCTTGTGGTACGCCGCAGCTGACTTCGGTGGCCTCGGAACTGAACGGGGGGAGGCGGACTCTCTGGGTTCTTCCGGCGAGGAAGGAGATGATCCACTCCAGTGCCTTCTCTTGGATACGTGCCATCATCATCTGCGACGGTACTAATGTGTCTAAATGGTAAATTTTTATGAACAAATGTGCAAACTTCTCTAGAATAGAAACTATAGTTAGAAAAGAAACGGTGTGAGCCAAAGTGGATGCGTACGTGTGTACTCTCCCAGGAGGAAGATGCTATATGTGTGCCATGACGTGCAAGATATTGCAGAACCTGTTTGCCCTTGCGGCAATCATTGAGACCCCTGATATTCTAGAATAGGAGCGTATGAGGGAGGAAGTTAGTCTCAGGAGGGTGTGTACGGACCATGAAATATGGCTATTGGAATAGAGGAAATAAGGATGGAAGCGACCAGTGTGCCCATACTAGTAATGAGGAAAACAACAAGTATTAATACAAACGTTCTTAATAACCCCCCACCACCCTCCTCCCACACCAGGCATGGTAAGGCCCAGTACTGACCCATAGAAATAACCCCAAAAACGTAAGACAACAATACAGTAAACCTAGTTATGTGTACCCCTTGGGGGTGGCAACGTTACGGCGGATATCTATGCAAGATAGGATCAGTATGTGAAGTGATGAGTGGGATCCAGTGTCTGTTGCGTCAAATCTGAAAAATGCAAATGGACATGACCATGATAAGTATGAAGCGGGGTCCACGGACAACTGTGCAGAACAGAGGGCGGATGAGAAATAATCACAGCTAACAGCGGGCGGGGAAGGGATCAGCACTGGCGCTGGAATGAATATCCGGTGGGGATCTATCCGGAGTGGAGCAACGGGATTAGGAGCGTTCACCCGAATGCTGTTTGAAGAAGGCCTGCACCACAGCGGAGGTGTCAAAGAAATGTGGCATACCGTTGACTTCGACCCTGAGGTGCGCTGGGTACAGCATACCATAACGAAATCCCAGTTTTCGAAGCATCGACTTAACGTCTGTAAAGTTCCAGCTCGCCTCCTGGATTACAGCGGTGAAATCAGGGAACAAGGAGATGGTAGTGTTGTATTCCTCTTAGGGTGTCCGTATATAGGTTTTCCTGTATTATGTCCTTATATAGGCACAATTCGCCCTGCCCTTATATAGACATAAAATCCCAGTCCTTATTTAGGCATTAAACCGTGCACTCCAAATAGAGGCATGGTCTCCGACATCCGTCCACCCTAACGTCACAACGAGTTCTTGAAGAACAGACCCTTAGGCTTCGGGAGTTTCCCTAGCACAGGACTATTGATTTCTTCAAGGACTCATCTATTATGCATGAACCGTTATACCTTAGGGGTTCATTCATGGCGTCTTCCGCTGTCCGATCCACGTCAATGCTAACATTCTGAGGTACCTCTCAGGTATAAATATACCTTTCCTAGCCCTTGTAATCTAGAGGAGACCTCGACTTCAGAGGAGCCCGTTCCCCGGCCTGACGCACTGAGAAGACGCTGTCATCCCTGCACGCAGAGAGTCCAGCTTCCAGTGATCTGACTTCCCTCGCGGGGTGTTGGAGTTCGAGTCTGGCAAGAGATTCCTACCTCTCTCATTCTTAAGGTATGGGGCTGACTAGAACCTAGAGGGACTCTTGGCATACTAGGCGTAACATACTCTTAGTATACCATAGTAGGGAATACTTCACCTACTTCATACCTCTCCCTACGGTTAGGTTAGGTACATTGGGGTAGAACTAGCTTAGAAACGCATCGTATGAGTACTCGCATTTTTTAGTCTGTGTTATTTATGTAAATGAATATTTGCTAAAGATCATGCTAGCGCAGTATTATTTATTTCTACTGCTTACGCTGTACATTATTTATCTTGCATACTGTCTTGTGATCATAACTACACACTTTACTTACACAAGAAACAAGACTGTTCAATAAACCTTTTATTGAAACGCCCGTCTATTCTTTCTGTGTAACTTTGAGGAAAACTAAGAATGCACGAGTGAGCTGAGTGAAATAGTTATCTATTGTTTCCACGACTCTGGGACACGTTCTGATTCTAAAAGGGAAACAAAGTTGTCATGTTTTGCGGCTGCCAGAAACTACTCCCTTCTTGTTTGTCAAGGAGTTTCTAGTGGCCTCTGAGCTAGCTGGCACAAGTAATTAAGTTTAATATACTCGATAGGGACATACCGACCTCAGTCCTATGTCAAGCCTATAGGGTATATTATTCCAATGCGCAGAGCCTATTAGGTAAATAGGAGCTACACTACATGGCGCCCAACGGTTTGGTAAGGCGGTAATTTAACGTTGGATACTGAGTAACTCAGCCGTGCTTTTTCTCTCAGAGACCCCTACCCATATACTCCAAAAGACGTCTGGAGTGGGCAGGGTTAAGTATCCACCACGGCTACATAGGGAAACACCCTATATATTAGCTGTTTGGTTTGCTCAACATTGAAGGATACAGTGTTCCAAAATATCGTGCACCTTATCTTTGTTTCCTTGAAACTTGTTCTACATTTTTCAAAAAACAAATGTCCATACACGGGGACGATGCCACCGGAAACGGTGGAGCTGTGGCTGATCCAGCCCAAGCAGCAGTTTTTAACTTTACCGGTTTAAATGAAACCGAGGAGGGTGTTATAGACATCCATCCAAACTTAAGAAGAGCCATCACTCTAAAACTCATAAAACACGGCCTACCACCAAGAGGCGGTAGAGCAGTTTTCGTGATAGAGGCACACGAATCCTTTCAGACAGAGGTATTCTATTCATGGGTAATATTTCCTGAATCAAATTCAGTAACACACATGTTTCACTTCTACAAAGAAGATGATCCACCAGAGGAATACATTCCTTTCGAGGATATTGAAATTCCATTAACATACCAGGAGCATCAGCTCTGGTTTAAAGGCGCCCTAAAACATCACAGAAACATTACCAGGCTCGGTCCACTAGGTAGACCAGGAGCAACATGGCCGATTCTAGCCGGCTACACACCTCATCCTGACATTGAAGAAATGTCAGACGAGGAACTACTTGTTCAACTACAAGAATTAATAAAAATCTACAGACAATTGGTCCAATATGTCATGCGGACTTTCACAGTCCAACCACCATTGACACTTCCAAATCAAACTCCTGAACAGGGGAATACACTAAAAATTACACCACAGACTCTATACGCAGTCATGGGTAAAATGCCCACAAAACGTGAGCAAATTCCATTCTGGATAGCTCAAAAAATTACTCAAATCGAAGCAGTATTTCCAAATACTAGCCCGTATGAGAAACACAGAATACTAACAATCAGTTTACCAATGGGGATCACGCCACAACTGGAAGACTGCACCACTTGGGGCTCAGTCTTTGCTGCCATGTATACTAAAACACATGGCATTCCGTCAATTGCTGTAATACCAGATGTCCTGAAACAAATTCAAAATGAATACGGGGCTGAGCCTGCTCTGAATTTAGGTATGAAATTACTGAAAAATTTCGACCAGATCTCAACAATAATATTATCTAATATTAAAGGGGAGGCAGCAGCAGTGGCGATCCGCTCAAAAATTAAGGGAATTCGATGTTACAGAACATCAGACAGAGCTACCCAGAATTATAGAACAATCTTATGCAGAATTAGGCAGAGATAGTTCGGGTGGAAGACCAGTGAAGCCGAAACTATCTGAAAGTCCTGAGAAGGACTCTATTAAACAAACTCCTACATCTTCTAAAAAGAGGTGGGAGACTAATAAACAAAATTCAAACGAAAAACGTTCTCAATCCCGAGGTAGGTCTCCTCAAAAGGAGCCCTCTGAAAGGAGGTATAACCTCAGGAATAGGGATAATTTGAGAAAACCTGATAGGTATCAAGATACTGATACACGTTCCTCTCGTACCTTTCAGATCTCATCACAGACTTCGGAAAGAAGAGGACGGTCAGAATATAGAGAAGAACGCGTGAAATCCAAGGAAGAAAAACACGCTCCAAAAAATAAAACAAAACCTCAATTCTCCAAAAAGAAAGTAGCAGGTCTGAAGATCAGACATGCCGAGAATACTGAGAACACAACTCAAGAAGGGAGCATGGGCTCAGACAATGCTGGACAGTGCAGCAGAAGTCACAATAGCGCACCAGAACCTGAAGGAACTTCTGGAGATAGTGGACTTGAATGAGTACATTACAGTTGAGACTGTAGACACCAGGGTTAGTACTCCACAAAAGTTATATGAAATAACACTCCGGATGGAGGGAGACATACATAGACAGGTGAAAGCACTTTATTGGGAAAGACTATCAAGGGGCTATGACATACTTCTAGCAGAAAAAGACTGGCCACCACAATTTGTCAGGGAGTGCCCACATGGCGAGGACATTATTATGCCTGCCTTCTCCAACCACATTCCAATTCACCTAAAATATACATATGCCAGGAAATGGGCAGTAGCCCAGGCCCCAGCATTATATAAAAATCATGTAGGATGGGATGAGGACTCACCTCACCATAAAATACATCTGAAACATGAACCAACTGCACAAAGGCAGTACCCGATAAAACGAGAAGCTAAAAAACAGGTCAGGAGATCTTAGATCAACTTGAATACCAAGGGGTGATTGAAACATGCACCTCCTCAATGAACAATCCTTTGTTTCCTGTCTCCAAACCAGACAATACATATCGTCTAGTTTTGGATTACAGACACTTAAACACTTGTTCTAAAACATTTGCAGTGCAAAATGCACATAGCACAGCATTAATGAATAACATTGTGCGTAAAAAATATAAAACTACATTAGACATCTCAAATGGTTTCTTTTGTCAGAACATAGCACCTGAAAGCAGGTACTTAACAGCATTCTTCATAATGGGGACCCAGCGTCAATTTTGTCGACTCCCACAACGGTTCAAGAACAGCCCAGGTTTATTCTCAGCGAGGGTAACGGAGTTACTACAAATTTATGACAATGAGGCATTGTCCTATGTCGATGACATCTATCTGACAGACGATGACCTGGACAAACACTTGAACAGGGTGAGCACCATTATACTGGGCTTCGCCTCTGAGGGCTACAAATTCAACTTTAAAAAGTCCAGAATTGCCCATCTCAATGTCCTATTTCTAGGATATGAGCTTTCAAGTGAAGGCAAGAGCTTGGCAGCTAACTTTTAGAGAAGTGTGCGCTGCTCCAACCTCCAAAAACGCTAAAAAACTTACAATCCATCCTGGGTTTCCTCAATTTTGGAAGAACATACATTCTAAATTACGCAGAAAGGGTTAAACCTCTCTACGCATTAATCAAACCTGATTTTTCAATCAAAAATTGGACAAACGAACACACAGAAATCTTGCGTTCACTCCAGGCTAACATGTTAGCAACAAATCACTTACAAACACGCGTAAGTCAACGCAACCTGGTGATCCGAATAATTTCGGGTCAATGCGGATTCACCTACTTAACATTTAATGAGTGTGAAAAAGTACCAATCGCATACAAATCTCATTTGTATACACAAGCGGAAATGCGCTTCACTTCAACTGAAAAATTCTGACAGCAGTTCAAACCGCTGTAGCAAAAGAAAGAGCCTTAGCCCAAGGGAAACGCATTATTGTCGTAACCCCAGTACCGGCCTTAGAAGCGGTCACAAAAGCAAGCATTCCAAATGCTAAAGCGTTACATCCAAGATGGATACAATGGGTTAATTCTCTTGCTGCAACAGATGTTGAATATGTTTTTGATCCTGATTTAAAAACACAAGCATTCCTGCAATATGAACAAGAATGTCCTCTGCCCACTGAAATTCTGCCTCTCGATCAGTACGAATTCATAATTTACACTGACGGATCCGCACAGCCCGCAACAGGGAGTAAGCAAGCTTACAGTGCAGCGTGTGCAATCGTTAAAGGTCGCATGCGAGATGGCATCTTCAGACCAATGGTCACAAAACCCAGTCTCTAGGAGATTGTACAGCTCAGCGAGCTAAACTACAAGCATTCAAACTGGCACTTGAAAGTACAGATTGAGAATTCCCCACACTGATAGTGTGTGATTCCTTTTACTGTGTTCAGTCGTATAATGAATATATACAAAACTGGCTTGAAAATGGTTTCAAAGATGCGAAAGGTGGCACAATAAGGCACAAAATGCTTTGGGAACAAGTAGTTCAGTTGAAAAACGAACTACCAAAGGCTCACGTGATCCACACACTGAGTCATCAACGTGATGGCGTTCACGTTGCAGGGAATTAATTGGCTGATGAAGCCGCAAAGGGGGCTGTTCAGACGGCTTCCGTAGCTGCGATCACTCGTTCAAAAACAAAAATAGACGGTGAGATAATGTTGGCTGTCAATGCTTCAAGCAAGGGCAGCAGTGCAGCGTTACCAAAAAGTTTCCACTCAAGTACTCTTATGTAATTGATGCGAACAACGTTCCTTTGCTTGAATCCCTGGAGTGGGGGATAGGGTAATTCCAAACATGGAACGTAGAGCAGCTTTGATTTATGAAGCTCATTTGGGGAGGGTCTGTCACATCAAGGGATCTCTAAAACAATTTTGACATTAAAAGAGATGTACTGGTGGCCTGGAATGAATACAGAAATCCACATCTTCATCAATAACTGCATAGACTGTAAATTACAGCGAGAAAGCCACCAGACACCATGCTACAAATGTAGCTGCCCAGTACAGACACCACTGCTAGACAGCATTAGACTATCTAGGCGCATGCGTCCTTCTGGACAAATGCAATCCCACAAATACTGAATCAAGGTTCCTATGGATATGGCCTCAGCGCTCGGCTGACGCTCGAACTGTTATAAAAGATTTGCGAGTCTTTATCGGCACATACGCAATAGGCACGCTACATTCTGACCAGGGCCCTGCGTTTAGCTCTCGGGCTTACAAAGAAACCATGGCCAGTCTGGGCGTTGCATTGCGGTACTCCTCTCCATTCCATCCTGAGGGAAATTCGGTTGTGGAAAGGAAAAACCGGGACATAAAGCAGTCTATAACAGCTAGGGTATTAGGTTCGGGTGATGGGTGGGTCAAACAACTTTATGGGGTCCAACGCTCATTAAACAATCTGCCAAGAAGTTCTCTAGGGGGGGGTCACTCCATATGAGGTCCTATTTGGGACAAGAATGTGGGTACCAGACCTCGATGACGTAGGCACAGTGGTGGAAAATAAATTGTTTGATATCAAAGATCGTTTGGCTGTTTTACAGGAACTGAATGAACTAAGATCGAAACAAAGCAACGTATTCCTTCAGCCAACCACCACTGGGGAAAAACCGGCGGTCCCAGCAAGGCCTGTCTGGATTCCAAAAGTTGGGGATCTAGTCAGAGAAAAAATTGCGGACAAGAAGGAATTTGGACCTTCTTACAGACAACCAGTACCTGACCTAGCAGTTTAAGGAACAAGAACAGTACTTCTGCCGCCCCTTGCTGGAAGAAAGGAGAAAAGATTTGTGTCCATCGACCTCATCAAACCACAGTATGTGGCCAATACTAAATAGTAGGCCTCGTGGACTCCGACCTAGTAGCAGACGCACTCCTCTCGCTACTATCCAAGAGGTTCAGACTGAAAGACTGATAACCATCGAGAATTCAGCAGTAACAGATGAAGGACTAAGCAACAATGCTATGGAACTCATCCCTCTTGAAAACCAAGTAACAGTTCGTCCAAATACACCTGTCTACACCAATGTAGCAAGTGATCAACTGGTTCCAGCGATTTCTACAAATCCTGATGCAATTCCAACAATTGACAGAACTGCTTCTGGCTATTTCATTAACTTTGATACGTTCTCAGAAGATCCGAGTGAACCTGAAACGACGCCAGCATCATTGAAATTCAAGCAGCAAGTACAAGACTGTCTTCACTTTCTGAAAAAGACTTATTTGGTTTCTCCATGGATTGAACTCTGGATTACATCTGGACTATTTGTTTTCCTGCTCTCGCTAGCTTTGGTTACAACTGTGAGCGTGCTTATAAGTGGCAGATACATCCATGTGAATACTGAAGGAAAAGACGTGAACGTACTTTTGAAACCTCATAAATCTTCTCATTGTGAAGCAAGAGACTTGTCAACAGTGAACATCACAGCCGTTCCTATACAGGATGGTATAGTGTGGGACAAAACAGATTTTGATATCTTTGGCCCGACGGAACAATTGAACATTCCACATTTGTTTAAAATTTCACTAAGTGATCTAATTTCGTCCAGTACCTATTCTGATGATTGGGACTTTGAGACTGTTAATGACATAATGTTTGACCTAGAAAAATCTGCTGCATTTTCTAAAAATGAATATTTAGAGGGTTCATCAGACTATGAACAACTGTATTGTTATAACCACTATGGTCATCATTATTTGCATAAATCTGCATACCCTAGAAATGTGTTTATGTTTAACCAATGGGAGCATTGTCCTACACCACCACAGGGTAGTTCAAAAACATTCGCTAACAAGTTTCCATATTTTTCAGGGTACAATACATCTGATCCAGAAACGTTTTACTATAAAAATTTAAACAAAACAGGACTGAAAATTATGTTAACTAATACGAAACAGATTTACTCTGCAATATTTATTGCCCAACTGTCTAGACAGGGTTTCGACTTATGGAAAGACACAATAGACACAAAAACTGTGTGGGGTACTAAAGATTGGCAAGTGCAGGGGATAGAAGCGTTATTTAGAGCCTGTATCATCACTGAACAAATAATGTTTTTGAATGAAACTGTCCAACAAACATCTTGTCTTGGACTAGCCAAGATCAAAGAGATGAAGACGCCTTCTGTACCAACACCTGCCAGTGATAATAATACAGAGGCAGCGGTGACAGTTGACAATATACTACAACTCAACAGATCTAATCCTGATTGGAAAAAATGGTTGATCTGGCCCACAAACACGAACAACTGTCAGGAAAGATTCCTGAATAAAACTCAGGGCTTTACTATTCATAGGCCAGACCCAAGATACGTCCAAAGACAGCATCCGGGGGTAGTAACAACATACAGTGTAGGAAAATTATGCCTCGATTGGCTTCAGAAATCTACACTACAGGATGTGAAACAACACTTATCCTTACTTAAAGACGACGCAGACCTTAGGGAATTCTTGCTTGGACCAAGAAAACCGCGTCAAAAACGTTTCATATATGCTGGCATTTACGCTGCTTATAATGAAGCATGGAAAGTGTCACAGATGGAGGCCGCAGAATGAATACGTGAACTTGATCGTATTAATTTAGAGAAAACACTCACTGTGGTTGACAATGGGTTAACAACTTTGTCCTCCAGAATATATTCATTGGACAACATTGTATCCTCTGCTATCGACATACTAGAACAAGATTTGGCGATGTTACAACAAGGCCAATCTCAATTACGTTCTATTGTGTTATTAAGCTGGACGCTGCAATCTTTGCGTGCGGGCTATGTGCCTTGGCGTTTTATCAACACGTCAGCTCTGTTTGCAGAATACAATCTAACTGATAAACTGATCGAACTGGCACAAAGAGGAGCAAGGTATACAGTGCTGAGCATTGAAAAACTGGAAAAGTTACCATTCACAGTGGCAGAAAAACCAGCTACAGAATGGCTCATTCATGGCAAAATTACATTACCTGTGACTACTTTTCAGTTTCAGTATTGCCTCAGACAAATGCAAGCAGGCAAATATGAAAGGTTGGGTAAGGAATACATTAAGACATCTTGGGATTTACCGTATACATATAGATGTTGGAGTGGGGATCGTGAAGTGTTTTTAAGCGGTACACACTGTAAAAGTGCACTGAGCGGTTCACTTATATGTCAGGACATTTCTTTACACGGGGCTTGCAATGGTTCTGTGGCAAATTTGTCTTGCCACCAGCAGGGTACACCAGGTGCTGTGATTAATCCAACGTTTGGACAACTTTCGAATCGGAGTTACCTCATGTTGAATGATCAGAGTTGCTGCGGCATGTTGCCAGGCATCCCATATCTAGTAACGGTCAACTCCAGGGTCACTTGCTGTATGCAAGTATTGTTTGCCCCAATAGACACAGTCAGGGAGTCGCCTTTGTGGCCTTCGCTGAACGTCTCTTTTATAAGATTTGATACTTTGAGCAGAATGAAAGCCATGCTTTTACAGCAAACAGTGCCTTTGACCTCGGCCAATGAAACCTATGATCTACAAGTAGCAAGGACTTCGGCTGAGATACAGACTTTAATACGTACAAACTGCCCTATACATTTCGTGGAAATGATAGGACGTATCTTTAACATGTCAGATACAAGCGGAATTGTACATGTATTTAAGAGCATCTGCTCCGGTCTGTTAGCACCTTTCCAGGCAATACTCGGAATCATCCCGAACTTTGCACATTCGGTGTTTGGTGGCATACCATTAATTCTAGCACTTGTTGCCGGAATTCTATTTCTCTTCCTGCTATTACGCTATGGCCAGCCTATTCGCAGACATCACTCCGAGCTAAATGGAGAAAGCTCTCCTTGAACGAAAGTGCCGTGAGCGAATAGTACAGCTTTTGGGCATGACTCGTCTATGGGACCTGAATACCACGTGGTTCCTGTCATTCAGACCAATCTGGCAAGATTGCATCTTACCTGTCCTACGATGCCTACTATGCGGTGAAGAATGCGTGTTAGACACCTGTCTAACATTTCCATCAGCAACGCCAACGGATGTCGATACTCTGCTGGACCCGATAACGGCCCATGCTCTGTGTTGTCCCCAGAGGCTACCAATCCTGATGACAGCATTCATTGAGATCTCACAGACGCTTCCGGCTGCTGCTGAGGTACGAGAAAGATCTACAGGCACACAGGTAACAACGGACGCGAACATTGCTGCGGTATCCTATGCTGAAAGCGATGCTTCACATATCTGAAAGAGACACGTTAGTGACAGATTCCTTACCTTAGAATATCCCCAGGCGTCAGGCTGGATCCGGAAAGTTTTTGCGTAGCAGTACCCTTGCGCGTCGGTAGGCGGCGTTGTGCAGCTCCGCGTCCGTCGTCGGCGTCGGGACCGCCGGGATGACGTCGCGGGCAGTACTTAGACGCCGCCCCTGCGCGCTGACGTCAGTTCTTCTTTTTTCCGCGCCAGTAAGCGCAGATCCGGGAAGAGCAGTGCCCTAGTCATTTTTTGACTAAATTTTTTGGTGATTTTTCACTGTTTTCTAAACGAGTCTCTCGACTCCGAAGGTGTCGGTAGGGATGCCCGGCTTCAAGCCCTGCGACGCCTGTGGTCGCATGATGTCGATCACAGACCCGCATCAGGAATGTCTCTACTGCCTCGGCCGCGACCACGACACGAAGTCGTGCCCCGACTTCCGGGCCTTGCACCCGAAGGCTTTGCGAGAGCGGTCTCGAAAGCTCCTCGAGGTCCGGCAGTCGGCTCCGCGCCACACCAACCCCGGTCACGTGAGAGGTCAAGGGGCCGGTCGTGGAGTCCTCATCGGTCGTCGGGGTCCAAGTCTTCGCTCTCTTCCGGTAAGTCGAAGCATAAAAAGTCTAAGAAGCGTCATCGCTCGAAGGCTTCGCCTCGCCGGTCTCGCGACTCGGCTGAGGCTCCTATCGGCACCGTCCCCGCGGCTCCGGGAGTGCCTGTGGAGCCGCCCCCGCATTACCCGCCCTTCCCGGGTTCGGGGGCGACTCCGGCCGAGATACAGGAATTCCTGTCGGCCATGGCCCGCCTCTTCGGGCCTCAAGGTCCCCCCGGTGCGCCTTCGGGCCCCGCGGGCCCTGATGGGGTTTCCCCGGCGCCGCCGGCGACTCCAGTCCCGGCGCCGCCTGTAACACCAGCCTCGGTCCCGGCCCCGGCTTCGGCCCCGGCCTCGATCCCGGCTCCGGTGCTGCCGCAACCCCCATCGACGCCGGTTGACCTAACTACACCTCCGCCGGCGCCGATGTCTCCGGTGCCGTTCCCGACGCCGCCCGGGGCTCTCCGGACACGGCGCCGGACCGGCATCGCTCGACGCCGGCTCTGACGCCGCTGGGACCTTGGGTCCCACATGTCCCTCCTCCTTATTTTGAACCTGAATTGGAGGACGTAGATAACTGGGAGGGGTCTGATGACCCTCTCACACAGCAGTGTGAGTTTGATCAGGACTGGGCTGAGGAACTTGGGGATGCCAGTGGTCTGGACATCTCCCCTGACTCTGGCATGCTGTCTCCTCCATCCGTGGCAACGGAGGAGGGAGCAAACTTTGCAACGGTGTTGCGTAGAGCAGCTGGGGCCTTAAACCTCCAGTTGCCTACAGTGGCTGTCAGGACTAACATCCTGACGGAAGTGCTTCAGCCGGCGGCTACCTCCTCGGAGCCACTGCTGCCGTTCAATGAGGCGCTATCAGACTTTCTTTTGGGCACCTGGTCCAAGCCCACCACAGGGGCTCCTGTGGATAGGAACGTTGCCCGACGCCATCGCCCTGCTCCGGGCGACCCCCCGTTTCTCTCTCTCCACCCCACCCCTGAGAGCTTGGTGGTCCAAGCCTCTGCTTCCCAAAGCGCCTTCCCTACCGCTCCCCGGATAGGGAATCCAAACGCCTGGATCAATTTGGGAAGAAGGTCTTTTCTTCCGCCAGTGCTGGCTTGCGGTCAGTCAACACCACTTGCCTCTTGGGCCGATATTCCCACTCCTTGTGGGACTCGGTGGCACAAGTTCTGCCCCAGTGTCCTGAGGAGGTCCAGACAGTGCTTTCCCGCATCATTGCGGAGGGAAGAGATGCGGTAAAGTACACCATCAGATGTGGCCTTGATACCGCCGACTCGCTAGGCAGATCGCTTGCTACGACAGTGGCGCTGCGCCGTCACGCCTGGCTGAGGACCACTGGTTTCTCGGGTGATGTCCAAAACTCTCTTATGGACATGCCCTTTGATGGAGTTGGTCTTTTTGGGACAAAGGCAGACCATGCGCTGGAACGCTTTAAGGACTCGCGGGCTACAGCCAAGTCCCTGGGCCTTTCTGCTGTGCGCCCTCAGCAACAGTCTGCTTTTCGCCCCTTTCGTGGCCACGGAAGGGGCGCCCAGTCACGTCCGCTGCCCAGCCACCGGCCCGCGCAGCAAGCGTCTTCGCGTGGCTGAGGACGTGGCTCCCGCGTGGCGGGTCAGGCCACCAACCCCGCCCCGTCCGCGGCCTCCAAGCCCTCCTAGTCCTTCCTTTCAGGTGCACAGCACGCCAGTAGGGGGCAGGGTCCGCCATCACCTTCACCACTGGCGTGCCATCACCTCGGACAGGTGGGTCTTGGACATTGTCCGAAGGGGCTACTCCCTCCCCTTCGTGACCATCCCCCCAGCCATGCCACCTCAATTCCACCGCATGTCAGGGGATCACTTGGTGCTTCTTCAAAAGGAAGTTGCGGCCCTCTTGGCCAAGAGGGCCATCGAGCGCGTTCCGACCCCAGAAGTAGGACGTGGTTGCTACTCCCACTACTTTCTGGTGCCCGACAAGGAGGACATGCGTCCTATCTTGGACCTCCGGAACGTCAATCGCTTCCTCCGGAAGGGGAAGTTCAAGATGCTCACCCTAGCTCAGGTCTTGACTGCTCTCGACCCTGGAGACTGGATGGTAGCGTTGGACTTGCAGGACGCATATTTCCACATCCCCGTCCTGCCGGCCCACCGGCGTTACCTGCGGTTCACGGTAGGCCTCGAGCATTTTCAGTTCACCGTGCTCCCTTTTGGCCTTACCAGCGCCCCTCGGGTGTTCACGAAAGTGATGGCGGTGGTCGCAGCCCATCTGCGCCGGGCAGGGGTTCCAGTCTTCCCCAACCTCGACGACTGGCTGCTGAAGGCGGGCTCGTCCCAGGCAGTCGTCTCCCACCTCCAGACAACGGCCGAACTCCTGCACTCGCTGGGGTTCTCCAACGTGCCGAAGTCGCACCTGATTCCTTCTCCACAGCTCCTTTTCATCGGAGCAGTTCTGGACACGACGCAGTTTCGGGTTTATCCTCCCGAACGGCGAGTCCGGGATATTCAGGCTATGATTCCGATCTTTCGGCCTTTATCCTGGGTTTCGGTACGGATGACCCTGAGGCTCCTGGGCCTCATGGCCTCCTGCATCCTGCTGGTCAATCATGCCAGATGGCATATGCGGGCTCTGCAGTGGGACCTGAAGTTCCAGTGGGCGCAGCACCAGGGCAACTTGTCCGATCACGTCCAGATCTCGGAGGGGACTGCAAAACAGTTGCAGTGGTGGCTCTCGAACCGGCAATGGGTCATGGGCAGATCCCTCTCCCTTCCCCAGCCAGAGCACACAGTTGTGACGGACGCGTCCCTTCTGGGATGGGGCGGTCACATGGGAGAGGCGGAGATCAGAGGCCTCTGGTCTCCGGCGGAGTCCCGGCTCCATATCAACATTCTGGAGCTCCGGGCGATCCGACTTGCACTCAAGGCATTCCTTCCCTCTGTCAAAGGGACGGTAGTGCAGGTGTTCACAGACAACACCACCGCCATGTGGTATTGCAACAAACAGGGCGGGGTGGGGTCGCGGACCCTATGTCAGGAGGCTCTGCGCCTCTGGACATGGTTGGAACATCAGGGCATTTTCCTGATGGTTCAACACCTGGCAGGTTCCCTGAACGCCAGGGCGGACGAACTCAGCCGCAGGTGCATGATGGATCACGAATGGCGTCTTCACTCGGAGGTGGCGCAAGGTCTCTTTCAGCAGTGGGGAGAGCCTTGGTTAGATCTGTTCGCCACCGAAGAGAACGCGCAATGTCAGCAGTTCTGCGCGTTGGAATTTCCAAGGCGGCACTCGCTCGGCGACGCTTTCGTCGCGAGTGGAGTTGCGGTCTGTTGTACGCCTTTCCGCCTATACCACTTCTACCCAGAGTGTTGAAGAAGATTCGGCGCGACCGGGCCCAAGTCATTCTTGTGGCTCCGGACTGGGCTCGAAGAGTTTGGTATCCCGAGCTACTCAGTATGAGCGTCGATCCCCCAATCCGTCTGCCTCTTCGGGAGGATCTTCTGTCGCAGCAGCAGGGGACGGTCCTCCACCCGAACCTGTCCAGTCTACACCTGCTTGCGTGGAGATTGAGCGGCGGCAGTTGATTCCTTTCGACTTGCCTCCCGAAGTTTGTGATGTGATTCTGGCAGCCAGGCGTCCCTCCACTAAGGTGGTATACGCCTGCAGGTGGAACAAGTTTGTGGCATGGTGCACAGCAAAGGCTGTGAATCCCCTTTCTGCCCCTCTTTCTGAGGTTCTTCTGTTCCTTCTTTCTCTGGCCCAACAGGGTTCTGCCCTGGGTACCATCAAGGGCTATCTTTGTGCGATATCAGCCTTCCTCAGGCTTCCTGATCAGCCCTCCCTTTTCAAGTCCCCTGTGGTTAACAGGTTTCTTAAAGGCATTACACACCTCTTTCCTCCTGTTCCGTTTGTAATGCCTCAGTGGGACTTGAACTTGGTTCTTACCTTCTTAATGTGCGCTCCCTTTGAGCCTCTACATAATTGTCCTCTTCGTCTTCTTACTCTGAAGACAGCATTCCTGGTGGCCATCACCTCTGCTCGGCGGGTGAGTGAGCTCCAGGCTGTTTCATGCAAACCTCCCTTTCTGTCCGTTCATCCAGACAAGGTTGTTCTTCGGACGCGTCCGTCCTTCTTGCCAAAGGTGGTTACTGCCTTCCATATTGGGCAGACCATCACTTTGCCCACCTTCTTTCCGCCTCCGCATCCTTCCAGAGAGGAAGAGAGGCTCCACCGTCTGGACCCAAAACGTGCGCTTTCTTTTTACATCAACCGCACACAACAGTTCCGGGTGGATGACCAGCTCTTTGTTGGCTACGTGGGCGCCAAAAGGTCAGGCGGTACACAAAAGGACCATCTCCCGCTGGGTCACTATCTGTATCAAAGCCTGCTATTCTTTGGCTAAGAAGGAGCCTCCTGTTGGGCTGCGTGCCCATTCCACCAGGGCACGCGGCGGCTACCACGGCTTTAGGCCGCGGGGTTCCGTTACAGGATATATGTCAGGCAGCTACGTGGGCCTCGCTGCACACGTTTACCAAACATTACTGCCTTGACAGCCAAGTCCGGAGAGACGGCTTCTTGGCCGTTCTGTTTTCCGGGACTTCCTCGTCTGATCTTTGTTCGCAGACCCACCACCGGGGTTGGTATTGCTGGGGTATCTATTCTAAGGTAAGGAATCTGTCACTAACGTGTCTCTTTCAGATGCACAAGTTACTAACTTGTGTAACGATATATCTGTAAGAGACAGTAGTTAGTGACAGATTCCTCACCGCCCACCCATCCTCCCCGTTCTGCGAACTGATTTCTAGGGAGAAGGACATCCCTTTCAGGGCCCTAGTATTTTTCAGACACCTATGTCAGCTTCTTGCATGGCTCTGCGTTCCTGGCGCGGAAAGTCGTGTACAGAACTGACGTCAGCGCGCAGGGGCGGCGTCTAAGTACTGCCCGCGACGTCATCCCGGCGGTCCCGACGAATGACGCGGAGCCGCACGACGCCGACGACGGACGCGCAAGGGTACTGCTACGCAAAAACTTTCCGGATCCAGCCTGACGCCTGGGGATATTCTAAGGTAAGGAATCTGTCACTAACTACTGTCTCTTACAGATATATCGTTACACAAGTTAGTAACTTGTGCCTCTGTGCAATTAATCTACTACACGAGGTGTTCCAACTGACACCAACTTCAGTGGACGATATTTTGTCTACAGAAATAGATGATCTCATGTTTACACCAGACCCGTAAACTGACTCGGATTCAGCCCACAGTGTTCCAGAGATGCAGTAACAATTTGGCCTTCATACTTCAAAAACTTCGAACTCTTCCCAAATTGAACTTTTTTCCATTTTCCGAACTAAAATGGCAATTCCATCTGCTTGAAGTAGAACTAGCCTTATAGTACAGACTTCGCGGTACTTCCACAGACACTTAGTCATCTTGTTTGTCTAAAAGTTCATTAATTTCCATGACATGAAATGACTTTGATTTTTAACAAACTTATCGATCATTTTTTTGTCACATGTAAATATTACTGCTTCTTTCATTCATATTGCATTTTATTTTAAAATATATGCCTGAAATGAAAAGCAATGCTTAAAATGTACAGTACCTTTTGCATTCTAATAGGTTTTTTAAATGCCTTTTAAATGGTTTTAAGAAATATTTTAGCAATATGCGGTACTCCATTTAATGTTTAGCATTTTTTAAATGTTTAGCATTTTAGTATTATCGTACACACAAAAGTGGAGTGGGTGTTGTATTCCTCTTAGGGTGTCCGTATATAGGTTTTCCTGTATCATGTCCTTATATAGGCACAATTCGCCCTGCCCTTATATAGGCATAAAATCCCAGTCCTTATTTAGGCATTAAACCGTGCACTCCAAATACAGGCATGGTCTCCGACATCCGTCCACCCTAACGTCACAACGAGTTCTTGAAGAACAGACCCTTAGGCTTCGGGAGTTTCCTA
Organism: Calotriton arnoldi; assembly: GCA_963921515.1. Lineage (NCBI taxonomy): Eukaryota > Metazoa > Chordata > Amphibia > Caudata > Salamandridae > Calotriton > Calotriton arnoldi. The sequence continues at coordinate 385,961 of CAWUFW010009690.1, read as the reverse complement.
GCACAGGACTATTGATTTCTTCAAGGACTCATCTATTATGCATGAACCATTATACCTTAGGGGTTCATTCATGACGTCTTCCGCTGTCCGATTCACGTCAATGCTAACATTCTGAGGTACCTCTCGGGTATAAATATACCTTCCCTAGCCCTTGTAAACTAGAGGAGACCTCGACTTCAGAGGAGCCCGTTTCCCGGCCTGCCGCACTGAGAAGACGCTGTCATCCCTGCACGCAGAGAGTCCAGCTTCCAGTGATCTGACTTCCCTCGCGGGGTGTTGGAGTTCGAGTTTGGCAAGAGATTCCTACCTCTCTCATTCTTAAGGTATGGGGCTGACTAGAACCTAGAGGGACTCTTGGCATACTAGGCATACTAGGCGTAACATACTCTTAGTATACCATAGTAAGGAATACTTCACCTACTTCATACCTCTCCCTACACCTAGGTTAGGTTAGGTACATTGGGGTAGAACTAGCTTAGAAACGCATCGTATGAGTACTCTCATTTTTTAGTCTGTGTTATTTATGTAAATGAATATCTGCTAAAGATCATGCTAGCGCAGTATTATTTATTTCTACTGCTTACGCTGTACATTATTTATCTTGCATACTGTCTTGTGATCATAACTACACACTTTACTTACACAAGAAACAAGACTGTTCAATAAACCTTTTATTGAAACGCCCGTCTATTCTTTTGTGTAACTTTGAGGAAAACTAAGTATGCACGAGTGAGCTGAGTGAAATAGTTATCTATTGTTTCCACGACTCTGGGACACGTTCTGATTCTAAAAGGGAAACAAAGTTGTCATGTTTTGCGGCTGCCAGAAACTACTCCCTTCTTGTTTGTCAAGGAGTTTCTAGTGGCCTCTGAGCTAGCTGGCACAAGTAATTAAGTTTAATATACTCGATAGGGACATACCGACCTCAGTCTTATGTCAAGCCTATAGGGTATATTATTCCAATGCGCAGAGCCTATTAGGGAAATAGGAGCTACACATTGTAAGGGACCTTGTTCTCGGGCTTGGCGCAGGGCTGGGCAGGGCTTGGCGCAGGGCAACATTGCGGTCCCTAAGGTTTAGTAGGCAGGCAATTATAGGTCTTGGTGGGGGCAGCCAGGATTAGGGCGCGGACCTGGTGAGCAATGTGCCTATTCCACCATGAGCGTGGGGGTAAAGTGCTGCTTACCAAACAGATCGTCCAAAATCCCTTCGACAAACCAATCGAGGCTGCCAGTATTGGTAGTTTCAGGTACCCCCAATATGCATAGATTATTGTGCCCGCCCATCTCCTCCAGATCTTCGTTTTTGATAGCCAAGGATTTGAACAGCTTTTCCATTCTTTCCAATTGTTTCATAGAATGTGGAACATCATCCTCCACGTATGATTCTCTTACCTCGGAGGCCTCCAGTCGATTTTCCTGGCAGTCGAGGCATTCGCCCATGGTGTCCAGTCTCCTGACCAGTGTATCAAACCGGTCATCAATGACCCGGAAGCCTGCTGTGAGTTCAGCCATGATGGCGTCTGTGCCAGTCAGCTGGTCTGGGCCAGCGCCGCACGTGACACTACCGTCCGCCATCGGAGGGGGTTGTGTGGCTTCAGAGAGTTTTGACTTCTCGAAATTGAGACTTCTCTGTTTAGAGTCTCTACGAACCATAGCTTGTTGAGTGAAGGTGGGGGGAGACTGACCCCAGGGGACAGATGGAGAGTTGGGCACTGGTGATCACAGGGGAGAGCCAGTAGTGCTGGGCAGTGTGTGGAAATTTCTTGGAGCCGATGACGATGGTTAGGGAGGTTGAACGATGGAGGTCTCCCAACAGGGTGAGAAGAGAGAAGAACTGTGTCCCAGGCGAAACTGTGAGCACTCTTACAAGTCTGCGGCAGAGAAGCAGGCCATCAGAGTGCGACAGCTCTTGAGAGGGATGCTAAGTCGCACAATATAGTCGCAGGCCTCCAACAGGTTGTATATTACTGCCACCGCTACAAGGCACAAGGTGAGACACTTGTGATGGAAAGCTTCCCAGGGATGCAGATGGTAGCTTAAAGGTATACAGTTTCTGGGCAGCAGCTGCGGGGCAAAAAAGCAGGGTCAAGTACAAGGCCCCATGGGGGGAAAGCCATCAGGCGAAAGAACAGGAGCTGTCGCAGCAGCCAAATCAGTGAGGGAGGCGCTCTGTAGCAGAACAGGCGAGGGTGCCAGGGATTGGCTCTGTAACTAGAGGCAGCGTGTAATAGGAGATCAAAGCGGCAACAAGGCCTGCAGCGGTCGGTCTGGGAGCTAAGCAAAGAAGGCTGGGGCTTCTAAGGTCACAGAGAGGGAATGATGGAGCTCCACATGCAGGCCCAGTCCTCCAGTGTACAATGAAATGAGGCCCTAGAGTGCTGCGCAATGGCTAATACCTGCTGGGGGTGTGTGGGCAGTGATGGTATGCAGGCCACAGCATCAGGTAACTTGCGGAGCAGTGTCATTACCAGTCGACCTCCAAAGATAGCGGCAGGCCTCCAAATCACAGGAGAGGAGGGGGAGTGACAGGCGTAGGAAGCGCAGGAGGTTGGCAGGCCAGCCCGGCGGATGGCTCCCCAGTCTCACCTGCAGCCTGGGTTCACTGCGGGGCCTCCGGGGAGACTCCGGGCTGGCGTTACCGCAAGGTTGATGTTGCGGCTGCGCCTCCTCCACTCTCTGATGTCTCAGGTCCTGGTGGCTTTACCACCGCAGCCCAGATAAATAAGCGGGTTCGTGGGAGGAGGTTCCCCCACACGGGTCAGTCTTCCAGTAGGTGGGCACGAGGTGTAGGCAGGCCGCGGACCGTGGTCTGAGAGAGGCCGACAGCGGTGGATGCAGGGCTGTGTCCAAGGCCCCTTCAGCACACTCCTGCGACCAGTGCCTCTGCCCTGGCCAGGGTAGGAGGTGAGTCGCCCCACCGGTCAGGATATTACATATGTTCCAGGCACGGCTGCTGCAGTATAAGCATAGGCCGTAGAGAGAGGCCTAGCAGCACGCCACTCCGGGGCTCACATCTCTCCTCACCACCGAATCACCCTCCTCCAAGGCAGAAAGCATGCCTCCAACATGCCCAGAGGCCCGCAAGGTTCAGATGACGATGGATGGCGGCATGAATCCTGTTTTGGTGTTAGATCTTCAGCATCCGTCGGTGCTTCAGCGCCATGCAGCCATGTCGGTCAGCGGGTTGCCCATTCCCCCTTCCTGCATCCTTCTTGACGACTACGCCAGGTGTAATGTGCAGACTCTGCATTAGACTCTGAAGTCCCAGTGGGTCCAGCACCAAATATCTGATAGACATCTAGCCGCAGATTCCTTAACTTAGAATATCCCCAGGCGTCAGACTGGATACGGAAAAAGTTTGCGCAGCAGTACCTCTGCGCGCCGGGGGGCGGCGCCGCCTGGCTCTGCCCTGACGTCGTCCCCGGACATGACGTCAGTGGAGCCATATAGGACCCCCCCGGCGCGCTGATGTCAGTTTCCTTCTTTTCCGCGTTACAACGCGGATCCGGGATTCAGCTGTTCCTCTGGCCTGTTTTTCTTCAGACCCTTTTTCGATGTCCTTTGGCGTCGGTGAACAGTGTGCGATGCCTTCGGGCTTTAAATTGTGCGAGACTTGTTCGTGCCAGATGTCGGCGAGGGACCCGCACGCCATTTGCATGTGGTGTCTTGGGTCGCACCACGACTCCGTAGAGTGTGCCGCCTGCCGGCAGATGCGCCCGAAGTCCCTATGGGAGCGCCGGATGAAGCTCTTGGCCGCCCGGATATCCCGCACGGCATCTCCCCGATGTTCTCCGGTTGGTTCTTCTCTCCGCGTCCGCTCCCGGAGTCGATCCCGCGAACGTCGCTCGTCTCCAGGTAAGTTAAAGCACAAGTCACGGAAGTCGAAGTCCTCGCTTCCACGTGACGATGGGGGCCATGGTTCCTGTTCCCTCACGGAGCCGTGCGCCCCGGAGTCGGCCTCCATTTACCCGCCCTTTCCGGGTACTGGTGCGACTCTGCCCCAGATGGAAGCCTACTACAAGGCTCTGCACTCCATCTTCGGGTCACCTCCTCTCCCTGGCGCGCCTTCGGGTCCCACAGTGGAGGTAGGCATTCAGGTCGGATCTCTGCCGGCGGGTTCGCCCTCAGCGCCGACCGAGTTTCTCGACTCCGGCTCCGGAGTCGTGCCGGCGTCGGGTCCCAACCCCGATAAGCGTTACAGCCCCACGCCGTGCCATTCTGCCATGCCTCCGCATAGCCCCTGGCGGCTCCCTGCGTCGACATAGGCATCAGCGGCGCCGCCGCCGGCGCCCTGCCTGTCGCCTCCTGGTCCTCAGGCTCTTTCTCCGCACCTCTCGGTAGTGGGGCCGTCGCCGCCGGCTCGCCCGGCCGGGTCGCCCCTCGTGGAGGTCGACGTCGGTTCGACGCCATTTCGACATCGTTCGGCGTCGGAGCGGCGTCGTTCGACCCCGGAGCGGTCGCCGGCACCTGTTGGTTCTCCGCTTCCAGAGGACACAGACCCGGTGTGCCCGGACTTGTCTCCACGCCGGTTGGCTCCAATGCCATGGGGGCAGTGGGCCCTTGTTCCTCCTCCTGTGGGACGTGTCAGCTTGCAACCGTCCCCTACAGATGGGCTATTGTCGCCCCCCACAACGCCCACTCAAGCTGGTGCTTTGTTTTTGAGGGGTGATCGCAGGGCTGCAGCTGTTTTACACTTGCGCCCCCCTTCTATCTCCTTGTCCTCCGACCCATTATTGGATCTGCTACACCAGGGTGCGGTGGATTTTGAGCCCTTGCTGCCTTTTAGCGGCTTGTTGTTCAACGCCCTTCTTGGGACGTGGGCACGGCCCTCTTCAGGAGATGCTGTCGACAGGGCCATGGCGCATTGGCATCGTCCGGCCCCTGGGAGCCCAGCCTGTTTGTCCCTTCAGCCTGGGGCTCACGGCCTCGTAGTGCAGGTGTCTTTGGCCATGCAGCCTTCCTCTCCACCTCTGTTGCAGCCTCCTACTAGGGAGTCTCGTTGGTTGGAGGCATGTGGACGCAGCATTTTTGCGTCCGCTAGTTCAGCCTTACGTGCTCTGAACACGGCTTGCGTCTTTGCTTCTTGTGCCCTTTGGGACTCTGTGGAGTGTCTTTTGCCTGCCCTCCCTGAGTGTACTCACGCTGACGTGGCTCGTCTCCTTCACGATGGCCAAGAGATGGCGCGCTTTACCGTTCGGTCCGCCGTTGACACTACCGATTCGGTGGGTCGGGCATTGGCGAGGTCCGTTGCTTTGCGCTGCCATGCTTGGCTGCGCGACAGGGGTTTCCCCGAAAATGTCCGTAACAGTCTCCGGGACTTACCATTTGATGGTGTGTCCCTGTTTGACGCACATGCGGACTCTGCGGTTCACCGCCTTCTGTCTACCCTTCCGTAGTGTGTCTTTGCTTCATGTTGGCCCTGGGTTCATGCTGTAATACCTGAACGGCCTGAGCGGCTTCTCGCCATATTTGCTTTCTTTCATGCAGCAGGTCAGCTGCTTATTTTTCTGAGTCACTATGGCCTAGTGGTTCAGGTTGCACGCCCTTACTCCAAGGGTTATGTGTTCGGAACCTGTGGTTTCTGAGTTACCACTTACGTCCTCTGTCTATGAGCTCACGCTCAAGAGGTGCCCCTTGTTGGGGTTCATACTTACCCTATGTGGGGTATTTGTTAGCTATTGTATAGCTGCCTTCTTCCCACAGCAGTCTTTGTACGCTTCTGTGGGGTCCTTTTTACTAGGTTGTCCTGCGGCTGTGCCTGTCCACTTTTACTGCTGCTGCGGGCCCTCCTGGGGCCTTCTTGCGGTCCATTTGTTGGGCTCTCTCATAGTGGCTGCTGCTGGTCTGTGGCACTCCCCTGCATCTCACTGATCCATTTCTTGAGGCCGGGAGGGCTTTCAGGTCCCTACCGTCTCGTCGTGGTTCTTTTGCTGCGGCCGTTCCATCTGTGGACTGCCTACCACAGGGCCCTGTCGCTGTGTTCTATAAGCGTACAGTGCCTGCTCCCTAGTATGCTCACAGGCTGGTGCGTTTTTCGGCACCTTTCCGTTGCGCAGTTCTACTCTCCTCTATCCATGCTGCGTAGTCCTTTCATAGTTGGACTTCGCTCTCCATGGTGGCATTCTGGCCCCAGACGTTGGTGCTGTTCATTGTCTTGTGTCTTGCTTTTTTGGCCACTTCCCCTGACAGAGCTTCCCATTTCCCTGCTGCATTCCGCGCAGGTGTTGTCGTGTTTTCCTTCGGGCTGCGGTTGCTGCTCTCAGCGGGAGTGTTCTCCTCCGAGCATTGTTTCTCTGGTGGACTATTGTGCGTATATCCACTCTTGTTCCTCCGGAGCGTTTCGTACTGTCTCCTTCCGGTGCTGCTCGGCCTCCCTGTCTGTCTCACGGTAGGAAGTGGATCTTTCCTACCGTCTGTGGCTGTTGCGTCTGGCTCTGGGCCGGTACCGCTGCTACTTAGCTGTTGGTGCTATGGTGTTTTTTCTTTCTCAACTCAACCAGCGGGCTGGGCCCTGTCTTCTTTTCTCCTGTCCGGCGTACTACACACACCCAGACCTCCCGCAGTCGTAGTCCTCCTTGCGGTGGCCATGGTCTTGTTCCTCACTTTCGTGAGCGCAAGTCTTCGACGTGTGTTAGTTTTGCCGGCTCTCTTTCACGCGATACACCTGGTGGTGCGTCTCTCGTGTCTCAGCTTTTGCTCGTGGCGCTTCATGGGGCCTTCTCCTTTCCATGGTCTGGTTCTGGCGGTACATACAGTTTCTCTTGTGTACTTCTGTTCCCCACGTTCGTGGCACTGGTTGTTGCCATTATTCTCTGCCCTTCTGCCTTTCATGCCTGCCCTTTCACATGTCCAGTGTCCAGTGCATGGGCGATGGTGCATTAGCAGGTCTTGTGTTTCTTGTAACACTGACTCATCCTGGGGGTCGTTAGCATCCTGCTGTTCCCACTTCCACGGTGCTTCTTTCCCTGTCCTGCATGTCCGTCCTGCCTGCTCGGACTCTGTACTCTGGCTAGACCTTTCTCTTTTGAAGGTCCATCAGATCCTGTGGATCCCTCATATTATACAATTGGTTCCTCCCCTTTTACGGAAGGTATCCACTTTTATTCCGCACTGCCCTTCTGGTTCTGTGCTCACTTTCTCCTCTGTTTAACCTGCCGCCTTGGCAGCTTTTAATGCCTTTGCCTCTCATTGTTGGCCACTCCCTATGGAGTACCCTAGTCCTGTGTTGGCCACTCTGGCAGTTCTGCCCCCACTGTGTTTAGTCAGCTGGTTAACACTTCTGTTCCCCTGGGAACTTAGTGGGGTTCTGTCGCAGACCCGCCTCCTATGGGGTATGCGTTTGGTATCTATTCTAAGTTAAGGAATCTGCGGCTAGATGTCTCTATCAGATGTGCGAGTTACTTACCTTCGGTAACGATGTATCTGGTAGAGACGTTGTCTAGCCACAGATTCCTTAACGCCCACCCATCCTCCCCGATCTGCGAGGACCTTTTCAGGTGGGGTTTCTGCATTCGCCTCCCTTAGAGTGGCTTGTCCTTCTACGGGGCGGTATCTTTCGCCACCCTCCCCGTCAGGCTTATTCCTTGGATTACTTGTTCTGCTTCTCCCAATCTCATGATTGGTCGATAGGTTCAAGTGTCCTAATGCGTTTTTCCACATCGGTTTCCTCCAGTATGGGGCCTATTGGTGTTCTCTACCCTCCCACCCACCTTCTCCGTTGCCACTCCTACAGTCCATTAGTTTTGAGGTCTTTCTGGCCTGTTCCTCAGTCCAATAGTTCTATTATAGGGGACGGAGTCTCCCTATTTCTTTCTTCTCTTCTTTAATCCTGTGGGTTGGAGCTTTCTTGCCTGTCGCTGTTGGCTCCTTTCATTGCCCTTTTGCCTCAGGAGAGAGCATTCTCTCGCTTTTGTGTGGTTGCTTTTCATCCCTTCATCTGGTGCAGACTTTCTGTCGTCTGCCTCGGTCTTCTTTTTATAGATCTATTTCCCTCAGGGGTGACATTCACTTCGCTTTGCGAAATAGCTTCTCCATGTATTGCTCTGCTCTTTCCTTTTAACACCTTTCAGTCGACAGTGCTTCTCACTGTCGTTCATGGTGCTTTCTCACCCATTTTCTTTTTTATTCGCACACTGTTCCCATACTCTCACAGTTTTGCTGGGGTCTCCGCGCTGTGGCGCGGAAAGGTTCCTCCGAAGAAAACGGACGTCAGCGCGCCGGGGGGGTCCTATGTGGCTCCACTGACGTCATGTCCGGGGACGACGTCAGGGCGGAGCCAGGCGGCGCCGCCCCCCGGCGCGCAGAGGTACTGCTGCGCAAAATTTTTCCGGATCCAGTCTGACGCCTGGGGATATTCTAAGTTAAGGAATCTGCGGCTAGACAACGTCTCTACCAGATACATCGTTACCGAAGGTAAGTAACTCGTACGTTAGGGCGTATGAGCTCAGCCAGCGGCGCCTGGTGGATCAGGAAGGGCGTCTGTATCCGAAGGTGGCAGAGGGCATCTTCCGACAATTGGGGGGCCCCTGACTAGACTTTTTGTCAAACGCATAGTGTCACAACTTTTGCCCATTCGGGTTCCCATGAAAGCTCTTTCAAGGAGATGCATTCCGGCTGGAGTGAAGCACAGCGCTCCTATATGCCTTCCCGCATTTGCCCCTCCTGGCCTGAGTCCTGCAGTTCAGGAGAGACTTGGCCCAAGTCATCCTAGTGGCTCCGGATTGGGCCAGGGGAAAATGGTATCTTTATTTGGACTAGCTTTCCCCCCTCCCTATTCGTATCATACCAGACCGTATAACTAGACCGGCGGCCTTATTGTCTGTCCTCACCTCTCGCATCCTGACTTTCTCAGCCAGTGATCACCCCAACATATCTTTATCCCACTAAGTCTCTAAGAGGCCCCCAGGGTGCAGCCATTTGTTCGCTGTGCATCTCCTAGCTAGCATTAGTCCCAAGAAGTAAACTTGCATTGGACCCTCTTATTCCTAGGTTTGGGAATAATCCCTAGAAGACACCGATTTATCTAAAGTCAGGTTTATTACTGTCCTCAACCTAGTTAATGTTTCCCCAGTTTCGCACATGACCAGGTCAGATCTTACAAAGTGGCCTCATACTCCCCAGATCTTGGACATGCAGAGGGCTTATATGGTATTCCTTATTTGACTTTACAGGTGTTAGGTCTGTGTAGTGTAGATAATTAAAATCTATCAACTTAAAGAGTGCATTGCTAGACACCTGATGTACCTGGGCATGTGTAATCTTCCATTCAGTATCAATTAATGGTACATCCAAGTCAGAATCCCATATCTGCCTTTCCACTAAGTGTTTCTCCAGCCTGTTTTGTTTTAGGGCTTTAGAAATAAGGGAAGCTATCTCACAACACTGTCCCATCTCCAGCAATGCTGTCAGGGCGGCAGACTTGTCCGGACCCCTTGGGAACTCTGGCCATACCTTTCTGGAAGTCCTGACCAGCTTTGCATACTGCAGAAACTGTCCGAGTCTTACACAAAACACTACTTGGGTGTCCACTAATTAATTGTACTCTTGGGGTGTGGCCAAGGAAGCAAACATGGTGGTCGCACCCTAACGCGGCTCCGCTGGAAAATGCCCTTGATCTGTCATAGATCCGGACCACCAGGCGTCATCGGCAGCCCTGGACACTTGTGAGGTCCCCGAGTGCTGTGTGGCGTTCCTCCCAACTCGCGGTGACCTTCCTGGCAGATCCCGGGGCCTGACACACGTCCGAGGCCTGTGGAAGACCTCTACTGCTGCGTAGGGTGAGACAAGGCATGGCCTGGAGACCCCTCCCCCGTGGGGCTGCCTCTGCGATCACAATTGGTGTGGCAGCGTCTCCCGGTGCAGCGAGCTACGCACTGCAGACCGCCCAGAGGTGACCCAAAGCCTGGAGGGGCCACTACAACATGGATGACCTGAAATACCAGTGAGGAAGGCGCCCTGCTGTGCGGCTGCTGCCCGGACGTGCCTTCGCCCTGACAAGGGGCTTTCCCACCCTGCTGCCCTGCCTCTGGGGGCTGGGCCCTCCTTCTGAGTACTGCAGTGGTGGGCCCGGTGAGCCCGGAAACTTACAGAGCACATCGGTCCCGCGTGGATGTGCGGCCCACTGACTCGGTCCCCACTTAACTGCTGAGGCACTGCCACAGACCCACCTTCTCCTGCACTGGGGCCCGACCCCGATTGAGCAGTACCACTGCGGGAGCTGGGGCGGGTTGGCCCCCCTGCTTCGACCGAGGTTCAGGGCCAGTCCGGGCCCAAGAGGCAGGCACGTCGTTCACCATCGTGAGGGGGCTGCCTACCTGTGACCTTATCTCTGGGCTGGCCCCTTCCCCCGACCACCTGTGAATACCCGTAGAAGTCCTTGTGGGCCCAGAGACTGGTGGAGGGCCGCAGCCTCGCGTGGAGGCAGGACCTCCAGAGCTAGCCCCCCAACTTGCACCAGGAATAGTGCCACCTACTTGCTCTCGCCTGCGCTGGGGGCAAGGAGGGAGGCAGACACGGCGGCGATGCAGACCATGCTACCCACTTCCCAGATGAGACTGCGGCCCACGCAAGTATCTCTGGGGCGGGTCTTGTGGTTCTCCCTTGCCCAAACTGGAGACCTCCTGGGAGACCTGAGCCCCACACCACCTACATCCACTGACTTCCTGCTGTGCTGCCCCCAGTAGTCCCCCCCCCCCCACCTCAGACTGGAGTGCTGCTGGTAATTGGTCGGGCCCCTGGGGGCTTAGCTCTGGACTGGGGGGGCTTATCCCGGCAGCTGCAGCTCTGGTCTCTTCTCGGGGGAGCATCTTTAATTCTGGGCCCCTACAGACCGGAACCTGCCAACTAAGAAGTACCCACCCCCAACACTGGAGCGTCATAGGGCTAGTTGAGTGTGCTACTTGGCCCTTGCGGCTGGGATCTCTGGCTGCCCACCTGGGGCTGGACGTCCCCCCGTATATCCCCCTCTTTGCTGTCGGCGGCCAGGATACAGACCTACTTGGCACCGCACCACCAAACTCGCTGCGTACCACCCCGACTCAATGGGCAGAGACAGAGCTGCCCGTTCGCGCCTACGCAGATGAAAATGGACCGGTACACAACTGGCTCCTCCGGTGGTCCCTCTGGCACGCCAGAAGGTGACGGACCCACCTCCTCCACCACTGACATCACCGTGATATTGCAAATGATCTAGACCTCGCATACGGTGATAGAGAGCAAGATTGGTGAGGTTAGAATGGATGTAGCTTTGCTGCGCCAAGATCTCCGTAGCGCTACGGCACGGATCACGAAGGCTGAATCCCGGATGTCCTCAGCTGAGGGCGATGTCTCCACTCTCAAAAATCAGGTCTCCACACTACTCACTCGAACAGCGGACCTTCACAAACGTGCTGTCTCTGCAAAAAAAATCCACGTGATTGGAGTTCCGGAGCGAGCGGAGGGAGATGATCCTCAGTAGGTGGTGGATCATGTGGAACGCTGAATCAAATCCTGGATGCCCGCTGATCTCCTGTCCTCATGGCTTGCGGTTGGGAGAGCCCACCGAGCCCTGGCACCCAGGCCTTCACAGGGGGATTTGCGCCGCCTGATAATAGCCCGCATTCTCAGCTACCGGGACAGGGACACCATTCTCCGAGAGGCTCAAAAGCATCCTGACCTCCGCTACGGCGACACCAAAAGTCCTTCTTTTTCCAGATTATACCTGTGAGGTCTAGCAACGCCGGCGCTCATGCACAGAGGTTAGGCAAAAGCTGAGAGCAATGGGACTTCAATACCGCTTGCTCTTCCCGGCTTCCTGGGGTGACATCCCTTCACAATACTCCATTAGCACACTCATCAGGGTTTCACCGGACCCAACGAGTCCCACATTTTGGGCTGACCGACGCCCATCCTTTATAATAATCCCCGGCTCACACCCATATGACTTTTCGAGTCATGTTGTGGAATGTCAACAGCCTGTTGGACTGATCAATCAATCAGGGAATTGTAAGCGCGCTACTCACCCGTGAGGGTCTCAAGGCGCTGAGGGGGGGGGTCCGCAGAACTGTTTAGCCGAAGAGCCAGGTCTTGAGGGTCTTCCTGAAGGTGTTCAGGGAGGGGGCGCGTCTGATGTCTGCCGGTAGCTCGTTCCAGGTCTTGGCTGCAATGTGAGAGAAGGATCTTCCGCCTGCTCTGGCTCTGTGGATACGCGGGGTTTCGGCCAGTGCGAGGTTGGAAGATCGGAGGTTTCTTTTGGGTACGTGGAAGTTGATTCTGTCGTTGAGGTATTTGGGTCCGTTGTTGTGTAGGCATTTGTAGGCGTGAGTGAGGATTTTGAAAGTGACTCTTTTCTCCACGGGGAGCCAGTGGAGACTTCGTAGGTGTTGGCTGATGTGTTCGTGTCAGGGGATGCCGAGGACGAGTCTGGCGGCGGTGTTTTGTACTGTCTGGAGTTTGCGGAGTAGGGACTTGTTGATGCCGGCGTAGAGTGCGTTTCCATAGTCCAGTCTGCTGGTGATGAGTGCGTGGGTGACTGTCTTCCTTGACTCAGGGGGGTCCACTTGAAGGTCTTGCGGAGGGTGTTGAAGCAGCTGGAGGTGACGGCGTTGACCTGTCGGTTCATGGGGAGTGATGAGTCGAGTACGATGCCGAGGTTCTTGGCGTGGTCTGAGGGGGTAGGTGGGCTTCCGAGGGCGGTCGGCCACCAGGTGCTGTCCCATGCAGAAGGGGTGGTACCGAGGACGAGGACTTCTGTCTTCTCGGCGTTGAGCTTCAGGCAGCTGTTGGTCATCCAGACTGCGACGTCTTGCATTCCTTTCTGGAAGTTGAGTTTGGCAGTGGTGGGGTCTTTGGTGAGGGAGAGGATGAGCTGGGTGTCATCGGCGTAGGATACGATGTTGAGGCCGTGTTGTCGGACGATGGCTGCGAGGGGGGCCATGTAAATGTTGAAGAGGGTGGGGCTCAGTGATGAACCCTGTGGGACTCCGCAGGTGATTTTCGTGGGGCCAGAGAGGAAGGGTGGGAGTCTGATCCTTTGGCTTCTTCCGGTGAGGAATGATCGGATCCAGTCCAGGGCTGTTCCTTGTATGCCTGCGTCGTGTAGTCTGACGACTAGTGTGCGATGGGAGACGGTGTCGAAGGCCGCTGATAGGTCGAGTAGGATGAGGGCTGCGGAGTGGCCTTGGTCCAGGAGGGTGCGGATGTCGTCTGTGGCGGCGAGTAGGGCGGTCTCTGTGCTGTGGTTGCTTCGGAATCCGGATTGGGACGGGTCGAGGACGGCGTTCTCTTCAATGAATCGTGTCAGTTTCCTGTTGACTGTTTTCTCTGCAACTTTGGCTGCAAAGGGAGGAGCGAGATGGGCCGATAGTTCTTGAGGTCGGTGGGGTCAGCTGTGGGCTTCTTGAGCAGGGGTCTGACATCTGCGCGCTTCCATCCGTCTGGGAAGGTGCCTGTTTTGAAGGTGGTGTTGATGGTGCATTGTAGTTTGGGTGCAATGGCGCCCACGGCTCTGTGGTAGATGTGAGGGGGGCAGGGGTCGGTGGGGGCCCCCGAGTGGATGCTTTTCATGGTCGAGGTGGTGTCTTCGGCCGTGATCGGTGTCCAGTTGGAGATGGTGGGCTGGCTGGTGTTTCAGGGGGCGGGGGGCCGTCTGTGGCGCCTGGTGGATGGTCGATGAAGTTGTCGTAGAGGTTTTTGATCTTGAGGTGGAAATAGGTTCCAAGCTTGTCTCAGAGGTCTTGGGATGGGGTGATGTCTGTGGCTTCGCTGCGTGGGTTGGTGAATTCTTGAATGACACTGAAAAGTTCCTTGGAGTTGGTGGAGTTGGCCAGGATTTTGTTGTGGATGAAGTTCCTTTTGGTGGCTCTGATCTGGTTGTGGTAGTCCGTCATGGCGTCCTTGTAGGTGGTGTGGTTTTCGGTTGTCTTGGTGTTTCTCCAGTTCTTCTCCAGGCGTCTGCAGGTGCGTCTGGCTTCTTGGAGAGCGGTTGTGAACCAGGCGGCTTTCCTGGGGCGTTGTCTGTCGGGGTTGCGTAGCGGGGCGAGCTCATCTGCGCAGTTGGAGATCCAGGTGTGGAGTTCTCTGGCTGCGTCGTTTGCGCTGTTTGCGTTGGGTGCCCAGGTGTGGTTGTCTCGGGTGAGGGTGGAGTTAAGTTGCTCGTCGGTAACCTTGCTCCAGTTCCTTCGTGGTGGGCGTGGGGCTGGTTTGGGTGACTTGGGTTTGTTGATGGCGAAGTGTACGCAGTGGTGGTCGGTCCATGGCGGCTGCGTTGTGTGGCTGAAATGGATGCTGTTTCCTGCCGCGAAGATGGGGTCGAGGGTGTGTCCTGCTCTGTGGGTCGGTGTGTTGACGAGTTGTTTAAGTCCGATGCTGGCGAGGTTGTCACGAAGGATAGTGGAGTTGGGGTCACTGGGGTTGTCGAGGTGGAAGTTCAGGTCTCCAATGAGTATGTAGTTTGTTGAGGCGATCGCGTGGGGTGCGATGAAGTCGGTGATGGTGGTGGCGAAGGGTGTTCGGGGGCCGGGGGGTCTGTAGACGAGGGTTCCTCGGAGTGTGGCTTTGGGGGTGGTCTGGATCTTGAAGTGCAGGTGTTCGGCGGAGGGGAAGGTTTCGCTGGAGGTGGTGAGGCGGAGGGTGATCTTGTGGGCGATGGCGAGGCCCCCTCCTGGGTGGTTGGGGCGGTCTTTCCTCTGAGTGAAACAAGCTGTGGTTTTTGCCTTCGCTCATCGTCATCGCCCTGACGTCCTGTTGCTGCAGGAAACCCATCTCATGGGGGGAACATTGCCCCTTCTTAGCCTGTAAGGGCTATGATAGGGTCTTCCACACGGGGTACTCGTAGGGGGGGGGCCAAGTGGGTTGCCGTCCTTTTGCGTTGTTCCTCTGCACTCGTGGTCAAGTGCGTCACACGTGACCCACAGGGACGCTACATTGCTTTGGAGGGGCAAGTGGTCCTGCTAGTGTCTGTCTGTGCCACCCGCCTCACTGTCCCCTGGTCTTCAAGACCTCTCTTGCCTTCTCACCTTCCTTCCACAAGGGTTCCCAATCATAGGGACCAACTTTAACGCGATAGCGGACCCTGACATGGACAGTTCCGGCACTCCCATGACCTCCCACGGGATTGGTGCCCGCCGTCTCACTGACTCGACCACAAATCTGGGTCTCGGTGATGCCTGGAGATTCTGGCACCCCCGTCGTCGGCAATTCACACACACCTCGGCGGTTCACCACAATCACTCTCGGACAGACCTTGCCTTCCTACCCGCCCTTGACTGCCAATTGTTGATTCAGATTCTGGCCCGCAGTATTTCGGACCACTCCCCCTTGCTACTCCATCATGGGCACCCTCCTGTGGGACAGCGCCCTATGTGGCGTATAATTGCTTGGTATTTCCAAGATAAGGAATTCACTCATTCCCTTGGGTCTGAGCTCCGAAATTACTTTAACATTAATGTGGGCTCCGTTGACTGTATGGGAACCCTTTGGGCTGTGAGTAAAGCCTCAATGCGAGGCTCTGCTAAGAGCTACATTAGGACTGGGGAGCTTGAAGGTTCTGCTCTTGGTGCTTAGCTAGAGGTGCGTGCCCTTCGACTGGAGCAGCAGTTGGAGACTAACGCCCAGACAGGTGGCTTCCGCCAGTTAGGCCTCATCCAGGAAGACATTCCTCTGCACTCCCTTGAAGCAGCCAAACACCTCTGGCGGGCCACAATGTCTAGGATTTATGGCTGGGGGACAAAAATGGTCAACTTCATTATTGGCTGGTCTCTCGCCAACAGGATTGTTCCTGAGATCCTAGATTAGGCTGCTCAGTCTCAGCGGGCCCTCCCGGTGATAGCCCAAACTTTCGCTCACTACTATCGAACACTATACTCCAAGCCAATAGACCAGGGCGCAACCATACCCCGGTCTTTTCTTGACTCCATCCCCCTTCCTCGTTTGCCTCCCTCTGAAGCCCACCTGCTGGATAAGCATGTTACAGCACAAGAGATTGAAGAAGCTCGGTCCGATTTGACACCAGGTAAAACCCCAGGCCCAAATGGCTTTCCCATAGAATACTACACTGCGTTCTGGGAGACGCTCATCCCCTACCTTTTGTCTCTCTAGCAAGAGGTCGGTCACGTGGTGTCCTTCCCGCTGGAGCTAGACTTAGCCACTATAGTGGTTTTACCTAAGACGCAGCCTCCCTCCACCTCGTGTGCAGATTATCGCCCGATATATCTCCTCAATTGCAAGGTTAAATGTTTTGCGGTAGTTCTGGCAAATAGGCTCAAGCGAGTCCTGACTGAGCTGGTGCAACCGGATCAATGTGGTTTTATGCCATCCTGTAGCACGAGACACTGTATTCGCCGGCTGCACGTGGCCCTGGCTCACCGTCATCGATTATCCCCCGATCTATATTTACTCCTTATCGACTTTGCGAAGGCCTTCGACATGGTGGACTGGGGCTACCTCCAGTTGGTGCTGGTCTGCTCCGGCCTTGGGCCAAGATTCCAGAGAATGGTGCGTATTCTTTATTCTAATCCCACCGCTCGGGTCTGTGTAAACGGGGTCCTCTCAGACGTTTTCCCCATGGAACAAGGGACCAGACAGGGTTGGCCGCTGTCTCCCCTCCTCTTTGCCTTAGCAATAGAGCCTCTGGCTGAACTCATCCATGCAGACCCCCAATACACTGATTGGGTGTGGGGCACAGGCCATGAGGATCGCATTGCACGTTAGGCAGATGATGTCCTACTTTATCTTGCCTGTCCGGCTGGGAGTGGACCTCGATGTCTCCTGCTACTTGACCAATTCGAATGTGCCTTCAGATGAACCCCTCTACGTCGTAACTGGTCCCCCTGGCACCCTCTAGGTACTGCTTTGACTGGCAAATGACAAATTCTCTACGTCTGCTCAATTTAAATATCTGGGCATATGGATCTCTTTGCACCCCGAGCTCACCTGGGCCCTTAATCTCCTGCCCCTGGTTCGGAAACCCAAGTCAGACCTCATTGTGGTGTGCCCTTCCCCCTCATCGACCTGGGGCGCATCACTCTTTACAAAATGATGATCCTCCCGTGCTTCCTTTATGTTTTTTAAAATTTACCACTTCATTTACCCCGCACATGGTTCTTGGCACTAGATGATGCCGCAAAATCATTTTTGTGGTAGGGCTCGCTGCCACCCATTGCCTTTGTGTGCTGTCAACTGGTACCCAATGATGGAGACCGGGGCATGACCAATCTCTGTTGTATTATTTGTTCTCCCATCTCCTTGTCCTCAATGACTGGTTTAATGGGGATTGGTCTGATTCAGCCTATCGTCTGGAACTCTCACTGTTGGGCGATCCCTATCTCCAAGCCATGCTCTACCGGTCTCCAATCTCTCTCTCTATGCCGCGGGTGACCCGGGTGGTGTTCCATGCGTGGAGGGCGGCCCGTCGTCATGTACACTGGGAGGCCACGCTTACACAGCAGACACCACTCTGGCACGGCACCTGGTTGAAGGAAGTGGCTGCTCTCAGCGGATTCCGCTCCTGGAACCTCATCCGTATTGCAAGATTGGGCGATATGGTCAGGGACGCACATGCGTTCCTTTCAAGACCAGTGGCAGACATACAGCCTTACACACACACAATTTTATAAATATCTCCAACTCAGACGCTCTCCACGCTCACTCACTCCCCTCTGAAACTCTCCTGGATTTTAGCCCCCTAGAAGCTAAGCTACTGATGGGGCACCTGGGCCGGGGCAGGATTTCTCAGATCTATTGCACACTCATTATCAACTCCTCTAGTTCACTGGATCATCTTAGGACCCGCTGAGAGGGTTGGATGGGCCCTGTAGAGGACGAGGATTGGCGGGATGCCCTGATGGCCCCTCTTGAGCTTGCCACCTCCTCCGTACTGCGACTCAGACCAACTATCTCTACTCGGTGTACCTCCCCCCACTTCGCCTGCACCAGGCAGGTTTACGCCACACTTCAGCATGTCCTCGGTGCAGAGCTAATCAAGTCGACTATTACCATATGGTGTGGACCTGCGTGGTGGTGCTCCAATACTGGACAAGGGTAACCCGGGAGTTGTCTGAGGTGCTGGGCTGGGAGGTTCCTCTTTCTCCGCTGTTGGTTCTCCTTGGGATGTTTGAGGGCTCTGGGGCACGAGGGCTGAGAAGGCATTCCTGGGTACAGCACTTCTGGTGGCTAAACAGGACATTGCCTCATGAAGATGGCTCCTGGATTGCCAGCCCTATCGAGGTGGAGACGGGGTGTAGACTGGTGTGCGCAGCGGGAGCGTGTGGTCTTTGAAGCCCGCAGCTGTCCCCAGAAACATGGTCGGGTATAGGGGAAATGGCTGGGGCAGTTTGTTTAACCAGATGTAGATTTGTGCTGGTGGATACTCTGTATGTTTACTGCCTTCTTACTACCGGATGTTTTGCCTTGCACGGACTGTTTACCCTTTTCAGTTATGTATCAGGTGTGTGCCATGTACCCCATTTCACCAGCTCAGCTGGTTTAAACTTCAATAAAGTTCGTTTATCTAAAATAATTATTGCACTCTTCCCCGGGTAAAGATCTCAGAGGGTGCAGCAACCTCCTGCTCTCCATCCTGCCACAAACATGTCATAGCTTATGTTTTGAAATGGCTGTAGACACCATATCTCTAAAAAATCTGATAGGAGAATGTCTCGGAACCCTCTTGACTGTGGATTCCAATACAGTTGGTGCACTATGAGAGTTTGCTTTGGCACACTCCCACCCTTCATAAGTACTGGCAGAGGCTATCCTCCCACCATCTTTCAAAACCATGTTTTTTCCCAATTATATGCATCTTCGCACCATTTTGCTGAATATTATAACTGCGCAGCCATGTAATTTTGCTCCATGTCAGGTAGGTGCAGGTCCCCCTCCTTTCTGTCACTTTTAAGTGTCTATACTAGTCATTCTCTGCTTTTCTTCCCCACCAAAACTAGTGAGATCAACAGACTGTCTAACTCATTAAATGATGACCTTGAAATATCGCATAGTGGGGTAGAAAAAACATTTTTGACACTGCTAGTCTGCCTTTCGTGGACAGGGGGAGGTCTTCCTGAGTCTGAGTCCCTAGAGTACTTTGCCCATACCAGGAGCCTGGAAGACTTATTCTCTATGCCACATCTGATTGTGCATCTTGAAGGTAAACTTATCTAGCACATCGCATGCCACAGCAGCTTCCCAACTAACCTCCTCTAAACCTTTCCTGGCTTCAGTATGCAGCACTTCCTGTCTCTGATTGGGCAACCCTCAATTCACATTGGTCAAGGACCAGACAAAGCTGCTGGCTGATACCGTACACCTTGCTGTTACATTTCCCTTTCTATACCACTTTTATTGGATCCCATTCATTGGCTCTAGTTCCAGTCGTGTGCAAATTGTTCATGTATCTATTACCTAACGTATGTACAACCTGAAGGCTGTGTTACATAGGGCCTCTTAATCTCCATATTGGTGTGCGTGGTTGAGACTGAGTTTTATTGTATTCGATCATGAGGGGCAAATGAGCAGAGAGGAATCTGCCTAGGTATTGAGCCATCTGTATTCTAGCAGCCAAGCGCCTACTTATCAACACATGATCAAGTCTGTTAGATATTTTTAGGGTGAAGCTTAGGTGGGTGTGTTTCTACTCTCCCATCAACTGCAAAGTTGAAATCTTCCACACATATTTTTGGGGTGTCTATATAAGGTGTAGCCAATTCAAGTAAAATGCGGAAAAAAATGTATCATCCGTACTGGGTGCATAGACATTTATCAGGTCTACGCTGTCTAGTAGGCTGCAAACCACCCTGCATCTGCCTCCTATATCTCCTCTGGTGCCACGATGCATGAAAGGGACACCCAGGGCCATCTAGATGGGCAGCCCTGTGCATTTGAGGAATATGTGGAATAGTCTAATTGCCTTCTCTGTCTTTTTTTTCCAGAGCATATTCTCAACCTCATCAGTCAAGTGCGCCTCCTGTAGAAACGCAGTTTTCACAGCCTGTAGTCTCAAATATGTATGCACTCGATATTGTTTAACATATACGTTCCCGTGACCTACTCAGAGGAGGAGAGTGAAAGCCTATCTTTCACTCTCCTCATCTGAGTAGGTCATGGGTTCCATGTCGTTCTGCAGGTCCATTTGCAATGTACCATCTTCCCGAATGACAGTTCTCCCTCCACTATAAGTAGGCCTTCTCACTCTGGGTTGTCTGCTGGATTTGTCCATGTACGACACGTATTCCTCTGAGTTCGGTCCATTGTGTGGTGTGGTCGCTGTCCCCGCTTGCGGTCCAGCTCCCATTTCCAACCAGTGTCACACTTCAAGGGGGTCTGTGAAAAGTGAACTGCCCATTATGTAGGACTCCTAATTTAGCAGGCAACAGAAACTTATATTTTAGTTTGATAGCCCTAAGCTTTTGTTTCACTTCACAGAAGAATTTCCTAATTCTTTGCACGTTTTGAGTATAGTCTTGGAAGATTCTTAATATCCAGTCGTCAAATGTTGGATCTCATAGTCATCTGGCATGCTGGAGAATTACATCTTTGTCATTAAAATTCAGTATTCTGACACTTGATTTCAGCGCGTTTCTTATTCATTCTTCAATGAAAGTTGTGGTACATTCCCCTCTTCTCACTCGGGGAATCCTATGAATCTGAACTTATTTGGCTGGACCTGCCCTCTGCTTCTTAAAGTCTGTTTTCTAGAAAGCATGTCAAGTCCGTCAATGAGCGAACTGTGTTTTTTAGGTCTGTTATCTCTGTCTCGAGTGTGTTCACTTTCTTTTCATTGTTCTGAGTCCTTTCATTTAATTTGAGGAACGACGCCCTCAGCAATTTCAGGAAATATAGTGTCTATCTTTTTCTCCAGCACTTGCCTAGACCCTTTTATTGCTGCTAGCATTTACTCTCCCATTAGTTCCACAAATGGGGCTATGCCTCCCCATTTCCCCCCATGGTGGGCTCTCTCTGCATATTAGTCTATTTTTGTCGGCTGGTACGACCTCGGAGACTTGTCTCACCCCATGCTGCTACAGCTTTTATTCATTACTCTGGTGGCTCAATATCTGACCACTGCCCTTCATTATACTCAGTAGCCGAAAAATTAGGAGCTCCTCCGAAAGAGTTCAAGAAGCATCCCAAGATCACCCTTTCAGTTTACTAGTATGTCCTCCCCAGCAATCAATGCTTTTACCAGTCAAGTATGAGGCGGCTAATATCAAGCAGCCATACCTGCTTCCAGATCTTGTGATATTAGATTGGTGTCGGACCTCTATGCTTCTGTGGGGCCCCATCATGCTTCTTCACCTTCTTGCCTGGTACCCTTAGGGACAGTGTCGCAACGACTAAATACTGAAAAGAAAATAGACAATAAGCATATTATATGAAAGATTTATAATCTGAAAACAATTGAACAAAAAATAACTGAAGAGATGTCCATTTTGAAAAGGTTGCCGAATTTAAGGTGTGTCGGAGGTATCCATAATGTCACTCGCAAATTCAAAGGCCAGCGAATCTATAACAGATTCAGTCTACGACGACGACGATTGGTTCACAGCCCAGTTCATAAGTTCCAGGGAGCAGACATGATCCTCGGTCTCAGCCAATGCTGAGAAAGTTGCTGGGCAACCTGCATCTGTGTTATTAGAGCCAGCATTTAGTGAACCATGTGCTGATGCATACATCTCCTCGGTCAGGAGTGGCTCATAATCCGCGTAATGAAGAAGCTGTATGCCTAAGGGACAACTCTGAAAATGGGTCGCTACTAGACTCATCAGCAGGTCAATGTCCATAGGAGCCGGCGTCTGCAAAGCCAAGCAAATATCCAGTGCCCTTTCAAAGGGGCACCAGAGGCAGTGAAACACGGTAACCAGACAGGTCAGAATAACAGTGACCAATCAAGGTCCAGTTCCTGAAGCAATAAGATTCTGAAGAGTTGAAGGATGCGCTCATGACACAGCTGGAGCGGTGGGAGTTCCAGTGGGCTTGCAAATCAAATGGAACAGGCTTGCAAATCAAATGGAACATCCATTGTGGAGAAGCAAAAATAGAATCAAAATGCTGCAAATGAGGATAACAGAGGTGTGAATCTGCCGAACACACTGGAAAAAAGGGAAAGAATAAAAGCCAGTATTACTCCAACAATTGTTTGGAATGAACTGACTAAGCCAGAGCCCACTATCTTAAAAAAGTGTGCAAGGCCGGTGGTATTAGATCCATTAAAAATAAGATGAACTAATTCGCCAAAATGTAATGGGAGGTTAGTGTTTAACAAGGACTGTATCTCACCAGATGTCCTTGCCACCTGAAATTCAAAAGTTTCTCGAGCGTATGTGAGAGCTATTTCCTTTTGAAACAATAGTGCTTCGAGTCTGCTAAGCTTGGTAAAATCTGCCTTCAAAGTTGGAATTGAAGGCAATAACGGGCTATCCATAACCCCTAGCGTGGGGAAGGATGTTTTTGAAGCAGGTAACGACCTGGGAAACGGACAAATGTAGGGGATTCCAACTCGCATTCCGCAGCAGTCTTGATCAATAAGCATTAAATAACTTCCATTTGAAAGGACAGTGATAAGTGGGAGTAATGCAGAAGCTGGTATCCCTTTTAAATAGCAGACCAAATTTGCTACTGAAGTATTACATACGGCGTGAGTAGTCACGTTTTTGCAAATAAGTGAATGTCCAACAGAAGAGTCACATTATTCTCCAGTAAGGAAGACTGCCTTATTGGCACGTTCACAACAATAGGAAAATGGGAGTGACTATAATTCATGAATGAAGCTGCCCCCTAGGGATTCATATCTACTGACTGGAAAATGTTTTATACAAGCTGTGAATTGAAATGTTGAAATCGGTAAAGATATTACACCGTGTATTAACCAGACAGCTGAAGGTGTCTCAGCTATAGTAAATGGAAGCTTTTCTAACTTCTCTAAGTGCAACATTGTATAGGTGGCATCTTTCTTAAGCATGAGCTGTTGTTTATGGGTCAGGTTAAAGGGCAAGAAGAGGTTACTGGCAAAAATTAGATAGCACCAGGGTACGTGTCCATTCTAAGTGTTTGCAGTGTCTAGCCTAAATTGCATGATAGTTCTAAGCTGACTTTGCCCATGATACAATGTCGACATGTCACTTTGCATAGTATCAATAACAGATGGCACAATGTTATCCAGATTATAAATACATGAAGACACTGTGTTAATACTATCATCAACAACAGCAAGCACTTTATCCAAATTATCTTGATCAATTTGTCTTAAGCACGCGGCAGCTTCCATTTGTGACAATTTCCAAATTTCATTATATGTAGCATAAATAAATCTTTTAGAACATTGAGATTTAGGGCCTAATAAAACAAAATCTGATAAATCCATGTCTTCAGACAGCAGAGAAAGATGTTTCACTGCAGACAGTGTGGAGTGTTTAACCATTGTTGACACAACTTTCCCACGAATAGGTGGTAACAATACCTGAATGTTGCGAGTATGAATATTGGGGATCGGGTCTGCTTGCCTTGAACCCTGGTGTGGAATTCAGAAACGAGCATGGCAACCATTTGTGTTCACTGGCCACAATACCCACCGATGAGGACATGAAAGTGTGGAATTAATGTACCATTCTGTAACATACTATTGAGTTGTTCTTCAATATAATTTGTCGAATTCTACAAATTTTTAAAGCGGGCAATTGAGAGAATAATTGGGACATTCATTCATTTGTTTGATTTTAGCCAGTCCCATATAAGAACAAGCATTGAAAATGCAATAGGTCTCACCTTTGATTAAGTTAAAGCCATTTGCTTTGCTAATGGTATTATATAGCAAAGCAAATGGCTTTAACTTAATCAAAGGCGAGACCTATTGCACTTTCAATGCTTGTTTGCAGTGGCACCAGTGGTGAGTCCTTGTACGGGGAAATACCTCCCCAATCTTCCCGGCCCTCTAAATCCACAAGCCAGCAAGAGGCTGTGGCGTAATGGCCAGAGCTGCTGACTTTGGAGCTGGGGAGCCAGGTTCGAGTGTGGGTGTGGTCTCAACTTCCTGTGATTCTGTGAAGTCACTTATTCTCCCTGTGCCCACTAAAAAAATTAATGTGTCCTTGTGTAATGTAACTGGTGCTCGTGTAAAGCGCCCTTGTACCTTTGGGTTGAGTTCGCGCTATATAAAACTGCAACAAAATAAATAAACTCATGGTCCGTTCAATAGCTGTATCACCTTCACCAGCTTAAGGGACACCCTTCTACGTCACTTTCTCAACATCTGCAACCATTCGAATCCGATCCTGCTCTCCACGTTTCACCGGAAACGGGGGCACTCGGTGGCTTCCCACAATGCACCTCACCACTTCTGAGAAAGTGGTTTGCCGTCCCGGCCTGTTTTGTCTGAGTTTGAGGGGGTGGCAACCCAAAGTAAATAAAAGGACCCTTTCCGGCCGGGGTGCCATTTCCTGGCTGCACTTAAAATGTTCGGCGGGTTTAAAAACAAAACAAACAAGTCTGACTTATGGTGTAACATGCAGGTCCAGCTCAACATTTCATGATTTAGAGGTACATGAATTGACAAATTACATTCATTGTGGCGTAGCGGCCCGAGCTGCCGACTTTGGAACTGGGGAACTAGGTCCGAGTCTCTGCGTCAGCTCCTGTGATTCTGGGCAAATCATTTAATCTTGCCAAGCCCACAGAAAATGAACGTGACCCCCCCCCCCCATCCCCCTGTAATGTAACTGGGGCTCATGTAAAGAGCTCCAGTACCTTTGAGTTGAGTTGAGTTCGCGCTATATACAGCAGCAAAAAACAATTTAACCCGCTGCGTAACTCTGGATAGATGTAAAAATTCAAGTCATCTTTGCACGATGCACGCCTGTAGCCTCTTGGCTGCGACTGTGTGCCCACTGCACACGTGGCTTTGCCATTCGGTCATGTTTTATTTGGCCCTTGTAACTTGTAAACCCCAAGGCAGGGCCCACTTTTAAACAATTTCTGTGGGGTTTAACAGATGTCCTTCAACAGGCTCTGTTTACTGTGAGGCCTCACAGTGAGATGAGGGGGGGGGGGGGGTTAGCAGCAGGGAATCTGGAGGGGGAAATGACTCCGAGGCACCGGTGCTCCGCTCCTAATGGGGGGTCAGCAGTGAAATACTGTAACCAGACACTGAGCCCCCCTGAGGCCCTTTCTATGCCAAGGGCCCCTCCCCCTCTCTGATTGTCTGGGGATCAGCAGGGTTAAAGCGGCCCACGGGTGAAGATTTAGGGCAAAATAATTAACTTTTGCAGCTTGGGAAGCGTTACCACATCTACATAATAAAACCAGCGACAATTCAAAACTCTGCACGGTCTATTTAAAGAGAAGCTTGCCTCTTGCTTGTTAATTACCTGGTACAAAAAACAAGCATTTGCAATGCAATTGGTCCGATTGCATTGCCAATGCTTAAATTTAAAGCTGAGCGCGGCGCCGCTTCACGGACACCGCGCTCGTTTTAAAAAAAATATATTTCTTAACTTTAACACTGAGCGCGGTGTCCTTGAAGCGTGCGCTGCGCTCAGTCTTAAAGTTAAGAAATATATAAATAATCCGAGCGCGGTGTCCGTGAAGCGGCGCCGCGCTCAGTTTCAAAGTTAAAAAACCCAAAACAAACACAAACAGCGTACATACAAAAAGAAACCTATTACAACAAAGTAGCATAATAATAAGAATTGAATACAAAGTAGCGTACAAGCATACAATGCATTCCACACAGAAACGCATGCAATTGTTTAAAAAAAAAAAGTGCAGCAAGCTAATAATAAACCTACTGTGTCACGCCGCCGGTGAGAGATCCAATCCCGCTAGGCGTGGCTAAAAGGAGACAGGGTGGCAACAAGGAGGGATTGACATGCCTTCGGTGCAATCATTACACTGCCTTTAGCATAATTCGTGTCGCCAAACAACGCTCACGAATGAAAACTGAAGGCGGAGCTGGGACACGGCTTCGGGAATCGTATCGATTCCAAGAAGCCCTCGTATGACGAGAGCAGCGCATGCGCTGCTTACGTCAGGCCGAGACCTAAAAAGGTACCCCCTGAAATCCGTATAAGGTCCAAGAGTAAGGGGGGGAAATAACAATTATCAATGAGAAAAACTCTTGTCTGACCTACAATGGTTTACTAAACGGCCTCCTTTAGGCTCATATTGAAAGCAGGTGTATCATAGACCACTCGGGCAAGGTAGTTATTTAAAAAAGTGATATCTGATTTTTATTTTCTTAAATGTTCATAATATATTTTTTTATATACAACTTTCTTTTTTATAAACATGTAAAAGCATTAATTCATGTGATTATGAATTGAACAAACAAAATACAAATATAATTTGTGTTAATACATTAAAGACACATTTTTCAGAAATTACCAAAAAAACAATGACAAAGTGACAATTACACTCCAATGAATGTCCTCATAGAATACATTGCCATTGACCCCATATACAAACATCCATCATTCATACTAACCAGCCATAAATGTCTCATACACACCACACACTCATACACAAAACAAATGTTTATCCAGGGAACTCCTAGTACTTAGAATGACAAACACTTAATCATAGCTTCAGTGGTAAGAATCAATCAGAAAAGGTTTCCACTGATGTGTTGTCATATGTGGGATTCCCTTGTTGTCTATCAACGTACGTTTCGGTGGATTTGGGTTGCTACCACCTTCATCAGGACCTTGTATTTTGATAAACAATTCACAGGGGTGAACGAGGGGTTCTCTAAAAAAAAATACAATGACAAAAAAAGGAATTGCTTTATTAAAATGGGTTGCCTCAACCGTCTATGTTATGATACCTGCTGAGAGCTAAGTCACCTCGATGTGGGAACCCTGTTGCGCATCGTGCATCTCCATGACATCAACATATTTAGTTAGTAAGATGGAGACAAACCAAGTTATGTGTGACGAGAAGTTTTAACTAAAAATAGAAGGAAGTACAGAACCAACTCCACCAAGAAACCAAGTGAATAGAAAGCGTGCATCCGAGGCCCATTGCTGCCAATGGAGAAGCGATGTGCAACCTGCTATAGAGAGCAGGAAAATGAAAGAAAATAGAAGTATTGCGCTGAAGCAGAATTCATAATGTACCTTTATGCACATTGGTGCTGTATATAGGGATGGTTTACTTCTGCGCATATCGTCTCGAATAGAGCAGTTCAGGCTCAGCCAAGCCTGAAAGAAGTGCTAAACTACAAAGATTGTCAAAATTTGGCTAATTAGATACCTTAAGTGTGAGGCGGTCATGTTAGAAGAATTTATACATGCATACAAGTGGTGGACTGCTCTTACCTACTATTGCTCCACCTCGCGTGTGGGTTGGGGCATGTTGTCCAATTATTGATGACTCTGCGTATGCCAGGGCATTCTTTAGTTTATATGCTTCTGCGGGCAGAAGAAAGAAATGTATGTAACCTCTAAATGTATCCTTTTCTACACTTGTATTCTAGAGGGTATAGTTATTTGATTGGCTATCCACGCTCAAGTTAGCTGTCTCTATCTGTACTTATCAGTGCAGTAAGTTCGAAAGAAGGGGAAGCGCTTGGCACTAGATTTATATAGTGGACAGAGATGGTAGTTGTGAGACGAGGATATGCTCGAAAGAGTGAGGCCGCGTTTGTCCTATAATGGCTGTCATCAAAATTCTGATGCACTGCTTGCTGCTGGGGCCTTGTGAATGACTAGACGAGTCGGTCACATGGCGTGTATCCTGCCTCGCAGAAGTCTAGACGCTATATTCGCTGACCGGATCTGTCAATGCGAAAAAAGTGTTTCATATAGACTAAAACTAAGTTTACATAGTGTAATAACTAGGGGAGAGAGTTGCGCGCTCCAAGTCGAAGGGCGTGTTTATCCTCCAACAAATGGCTCCTAGCTTTTGGTGCCCCGCTCATTGCCGAAACCTTACTTGTGGCTGAGCAGATAAATCACGTATGCCGCGTGGCATCACCGAAAACTATTAACAAAACGAATGAGAGTCCGTTGATAATGCCTAACGACCCTCTCCTCATAGCTATCGATTTTCCTAACCAGGATTCTGTTTCGAAGGTTTTCTCAGTTTGTCCGGGATGCTCCACAGCTGCCCCGTCGTACAGGCTTGAGCCTCCAAACGCCCGGCTTTTAAAAGCGCGCGTGATTTGAAATATGAGTGAAGTACGTAAATACGTAAGCTAGTGAGATTACATGGTGTAGCAAACATAGTCGCCATCTTGGAATGATCTAAGAGTGATGGCTTCTTTCAAGAAGACGACATACTGATGTCACAAAACAATGTAAAAAGTGGTTGTATCTCACAGAGGCGATTCTAATAATAAGTCGCCTAGTGTATGGTTAAATTGAACTTCTTGGCGTCTAATTAAGAAAGAGAAGTATTATGAACATCCTGACAGTTGCGGAGATATAATGCAATGTATGACATAGTCGCCATATTAAAGTGGTCTATAAATCTTAACTTCGATCGTCAAGATAATAAAATACAGGATTTGTTACAGTGGGTAAAATTGCATCCAGCATATGAAATATAGTTCTAAATAACTTCATATGTAACTGTATATGGTTTATACAGATCAATGCATCGGCAGCCTGTCTCATAACTGATTTTATAGAGGCGCTGTACTCAAATGGATACAAATGCGATAGGGGTTAGTGAATACATGTTGCTATTTCCTTGGTGCCATAAAAGATAGGCCCTGATTGTTCTGACCAAATAAAGGAAACAGTGCCGACAAGGCGATATCACGTGTCAATCTATGTATAATGCAGCTGCGGACCTAAATCAAAATGTAGTGTACACAATTACACTGAGACCACCACAAGAAATTCTTGTGGTCTCATATGTCTTAGGTGAGCATTACATCATAGTTAGAATTATAAACTATGGTGCATCTATATGCCCATGTGTTGTCACACAGGAAAAGCTTTATGTAACTGCAGAGCTTTGATGACACCTTCTGTTTGTCTTTATATGCCGATTTTCATTTTGTCACTATCCATAAAATTTCTGTACAGTATCCAAGGTGAAAATCCAATAGTTTTCTCGTTTCTTTCTGCTTTTCTCGGCATCCATTCCTGGTCTCAGAATAACCTTTTCTAGAATGAGCCAGGTGAGCTCATTCTCTTTGTGGTCATGTTCTTCAGTGTCTCACCATCAGTGCCTGTAATTTGTGAGTTCTGACTGCCGACTTGTGCTCTGAGAAACGTGTTCGAAATTCTCTACCTGTCTCTCCAATGTATCCTAAGCCACAAGGGCAGAGGATCAGGTGGATGATATTGGAAGATCTACAGTTCGTCATATGTTTGAGTTCTCCTGATTTGTTACCATAACACCAATTTTGTGCCATTATAGCAGCATCACATGCATGGCAGCTTCCACATCTGAAGTTGCCTTTCACTGGTGGTAATCCATCCATAGTAGTCTGTCTAAGGGTCCCCTTAGTGTAAGATCTACTATGCACTAATTTATCCTTCGAATTCGGATTCCTTCTGTAAGCCACCGTTGGTTTCTGTAGGATTTCATCTTTCTCGTTCACATTAAGGATCTTCCAGTTTTTTTCTAGAATCTGCTTGATTTTATGGTTTAGATTGGAATGATTTACTACACAGACTAATTTATCTTGTAATTGTTTTTTTTTTACCTGATATGAGGGCATCCCTATTGTAATATTTAGCCCTTTTTAGAGATTGTCTTACTAGGCGTTTGGGATAACCTCTCACTAGTAGTCGTGTTTGTAATTGTTCCGCATGCTCCATAAAATCTCTATTGTTAGTACAATTGCTCCTGATGCGTAAAAATTCTCCGAAAGGAATGGAGTCCTTCTGACAAACTGGATGAAAACTGCTATGCTCTAAGATGGTATTCTTAGCAGTCGGCTTTCTATATAGGCTTACTTCGATGGTGTTTTCTGTGCCTAAAATCCATATGTCCAGGAATTCAACCTGCTCTCTTGAATACTTAGATGTGAACCTAAGATTAGCATCACTTGAGTTGAGCCACTTGATAAAGTCCACAAGATCAGTCTCCTCACCTGACAAGAGGAAAAAAATATCATCTATGAAGCGACGCCAACAGGAGATATTTTCATAAAATGGCGCCATTTCATTAAAGATATGTGTGTTCATATTCGGCCATGTATATGTTTGCCACACTGGGGGCACAGGAAGCCCCCATGCTGGTCCCCTTGATTTGTTGATAGAGCATATCTTGGAACTCAAAGAAGTTATTGTAGAGGACAATGCTCAGGCACTCTAGAATAAATCTATCTGGTCTGTCCCCAGGAACTCTGGCCAACAGAGCTGCCACAGACTCCATGGCCAGGTCCTGGGGGATGTTAGTGTATAGCGTCTCTATGTCAAGGGTGACTAGAAATTGGCGATCCTTGTTAAAGGGCCTATGCTCTATTTCAGCAATCATGTGCCCTGTATCTCTAATATAGGATACATATTGGGTCGTTAGTGGGTAAAGAAAGGTGTCAACGTACTTAGAAAGTGGCTCGGTGTAGGAATTAATAGATGATATGATCGGCCGTAATGGAGGGTCCTCTATGTTCTTATGAGCCTTCGGGACTCCATACATGGCCGGAGTGACAGCATTTGTTTTATTAAGAAATTCACATTCTTTTTTACAGATATCTCCCTCCAACAGGGCTCTGGATGTGACAGATAGTATTTGCGTTTTCAGTTTTTCGAGAGCTGATCTATTAACCTTTTTGTAATGTTCCGGTATCTGTAGCATAGAATTGACTTTGGCTGTGTATTGTTGTTTATCCATGAGGACTATGCCTCCAGCTTTGTCACACGGCTTTATGGTAATGGTCGTGTTTTCTTGCAACCTTTTGAGAGCGGACCTTTCATTAGTGGACATATTTCAGGCAACTTTGGGAATATATTTGGTGATTCTTTGTAGGTCTTTGCAGACCGACTTTTCAAAGATGGCAACTTCTGGGCCAACCATTTCTAAGGTTGGTGTAAATGTCGATGGAGGTTTACATCCTGAAAGGTTAATATCTTGATCTATCAAGGTATTTGACATGAAAAACGTCTTCAACCTTACTTTTCGGAAAAATGCATGTATATCCGAATGTAAATTAAACAGGTTATTCTGTGTACTAGGGACAAATGATAATCCTTTACTGAGGAGGCTAATTTCCTCCTCAGTAGGGTTGTATCTAAAGAGGTTAAATATCGGGATGTTATCTTTAATACTCTCACATGGATTGACTATGTCTTCCAATATTGTTGGTTTCTTGTCCTCATGTACATTTGAGGATGTGGTGGCTCTAACTGCTGGTAGTGATTCCTCTCTTGCCTTTGGTATCTGTTGCGGCCTCTGGCTCTGCCCCTCTGTAAAAAAGGTGTTTGTCCTTGATGGTAATATTGGTCTGATTGTAGACCTCTCTGATTTCTCGAGTGATACATTGCTTCCTCATTTGGACCTGGGCCATCAGCGTCTGAATCAGATGAATATGTATCCGAAAAGGTGAGAGTTTTTTTTTTTATGGTACTTATTATTATATTGACCTCCTTCACGTGGCCCCTCTTGATAGAAGTTGCTGCGTAAGTAAGGGTAGGCTTTTTCTTGTGTAAACCACCTTATGTCTTTTTTTATTTTGTCGGTTTTTTTCTTTGAGATATTCCTCAAAGTCTTGCATCTCTCTAGCTATGCTAGATAGTTTGTTTTTTGCCTCGTCTAGTGCAGTACTCGCTTTTATTTTATCTTCTAGTTCAGTGATTTCCTGACTCAATATGACTATCATCTCTCTTACGGTTTCGACAATGAGGATCATCCAATCTCTGGAGCAGCGGTTCGCGATCTGTTCATTTTCCTGCTCTCTATAGCAGGTTGCACATCGCTTCTCCATTGGCAGCAATGGGCCTCGGATGCACGCTTTCTATTCACTTGGTTTCTTGGTGGAGTTGGTTCTGTACTTCCTTCTATTTTTAGTTAAAACATCTTGTCACACATAACTTGGTTTGTCTCCATCTTACTAACTAAATATGTTGATGTCATGGAGATGCACGATGCGCAACCGGGTTCCCACATCGAGGTGACTTAGTTCTCAGCAGGTATCATAACATAGACGGTTGAGGCAACCCATTTTAATAAAGCAATTCCTTTTTTTGTCGTATTTTTTTTTAGAGAACCCCTCGTTCACCCCTGTGAATTGTTTATCAAAATACAAGGTCCTGATGAAGGTGGTAGCAACCCAAATCCACCAAAACGTACGTTGACAAACAACAAGGGAATCCCACATATGACAACACATCAGTGGAAACCTTTTCTGATTGATTCTTACCACTGAAGCTATGATTAAGTGTTTGTCATTCTAAGTACTAGGAGTTCCCTGGATAAACATTTGTTTTGTGCATGAGTGTGTGGTGTGCATGAGACATTTATGGCTGGTTAGTATGAATGATGGATGTTTGTATATGGGGTCAATGGCAATGTATTCTATGAGGACATTCATTGGAGTGGAATTGTCACTTTGTCATTGTTTTTTAGGTCATTTCTGAAAAATTTGTCTTTAATGTATTAACACAAATTATATTTGTATTTTGTTTGTTCAATTCATAATCACATGAATTAATGTTTTTACATGTTTATAAAAAAGAAAGTTGTTTATATAAACACATTTTTTATTTCTATATAAAAAAATATATTATGAACATTTAAGAAAATAAAAATCAGATATCACTTTTTTAAAGAACTACCTTGCCCGAGTGGTCTATGATACACCTGCTTTCAATATGAGCCTAAAGGAGGCCGTTTAGTAAACCATTGTAGGTCAGACAAGAGTTTTTCTCATTGATAATTTTTAGCCAGTCCCAAACATGTAGTCTGCTGGACGGTGTTATTCAGGAAGATCATTTGTGTTGGGATTAAACGGGCTCGAAACAAAGTTTTTGTCCCCTGAACTTGCCACAGTTTGGTACCCCAAATCTATTTTATTTCAATTGTGTCTTTCCAATATTTATAGCCTTAAATGGACAATTCAGTAACCAAGGAAGCTGTATATATTAGCTTATTATGTGTAAGCATACATTTCTTTGGTGGTGTAGGGAATAATTTGAAATAATATGATGCTTGGTCTGATGTATCATATCCTGAAAAATATGTGAATTTTTCTTTGTGTTTTAGAACTCCCTTCCGGTGAAGTCGGGCAATGTTCCCATTGTGTATAATTAAGAATGCTGTGTTGGACAGTGGCTCGATGTAGAAAATGATGTCTGAAATGATAACAGAACATTTCCCCATAACTAGCAGAAATCATGTACATGTCCTCTGACTCCAAAACAGTATAATACTCTTTCAACATCCCAATCATCTGAATGTAACCCAGGTACTATTACATCACCCGTAGAAACCTTAAACACATATGGTGTCTGCCGCATTTCGGTACGACTGAATATATTGAAAGGAACTTTATCCCAAACAATTCCATCAGTTACTGGAATGGCAGAAATGTTCACGAGGGACAAGTTTCTCTTTAACTTATGTGAAGAAGATTGGGGGGCTGACACCCTATCGACCAGTTCTGTAGCACAGCGTTCTGGAAGAAAGTGGCATTAGTCAGCAAGAAGAAAACAATCACAACTCTAATCCACAGGGAAAAAAAACAAGAAAAGTGTAATCCAAACATATATCTAAGATGGGACCAGATAAGTGCGTTTCAGCTATGAAATTAAAACACAGATCCTTATTGGAGGAGTGTCAAAAGCAGAACTGTCCGATGAAAAATCATCTTGATCCATATAATACCCAGAAGCAGTTAGTTGAAAAACTCGTGGCTCCGGTTTTGCAATAGGACTCGAAAAATCCAAAAGAGGTGGATCCACCGTTGGAGGACCTTCATAAACGACATCAGTTGCAGAAGACGCTGTAGTAACAGCAGTACTCACTTAAGTCTTGTTGCTGGTTGCAGTTGCAGGGATTAGTTATAGTGCAGTCCCCCCCAGCTGTCGAGAAACAACTTTGGTATTGCTCACCAACTGCAAAGGGATATCCTGTATGGTAGTGAGAGGACTTGGGGAACTACCAAGGACTCCATGTGACCTACTGTTTAGAATAGGCCACATGGTGTAATTTGATATGATCAATGGAGACAAAACGATTGTCTTTAGAACCAGGCAGTGTGGTGGCAAGATAACTGTTCTTGTGCCTTGTATGCCAAGCACTAGCACCAGTGCTCAGCACGATGGGCTGAACACCTTTTTCATGAACAAGATCCCCAAAATTTGGAATCCAGCAGGAAGGTTCTGGTTTCTCCTCCGTTCTCGCAGAGGGAGATGTCTTCAAATGTTCATTGGATTGGGTGTCACAAAACTTTTGTAGATCCTGTAAGACAGCACAACGATTATCTACGTTAAAGGGCGTGGTAGCCACCACGATGTCTGGACCGTCAAGATCTGGAACATACATTTTGATGCCAAAAAGTACCTTGTATGGGGTCCGCCCACCCAGAGATCTTTTAGGGAGATTATTAAGAGCCCTCTGAACCCCGTAGAGGCGATGGATCCAACTTTGCCCAGTGCCTAATACTCTAGCTGTTAAGGACTGTTTTAAGTCACGGTTCATTCTTTCCCCAGCAGAACTGCCCATGGGCCAGTATGGAGAAGAATAATGCACCTTTATACCCAGGGATGCCATAGCATCCCGGTACACATTTGAAGCGAAAGCCGGGCCTTAGTCCATGTGGATTGTACTCAATGCATGTGTCCTGATAAAGTCTTGCAGGTCTTTATTAACAGTTTGAGTGTCAGCCGAGCACTGTGGCCA
Source organism: Calotriton arnoldi (assembly GCA_963921515.1). Taxonomy (NCBI): domain Eukaryota; kingdom Metazoa; phylum Chordata; class Amphibia; order Caudata; family Salamandridae; genus Calotriton; species Calotriton arnoldi. Next base: position 351,201 of record CAWUFW010009690.1, on the reverse strand, counting down.
AACCCAGAGGAACTTGGAGCAAGAATCAACTGCATCTAGGATAAATTTAAACACAGTATCTGAAATAAGGGACCACAATGATCCAAATAAATGCAGACAACAGGTTTGTTAGAAATTAACAGGGATCTCCACGGTGGATGGGCCAAGGCGGAAGCTTTCATTTGGTAACAAATGTCACAACAAAGGACATATTATTTGGCCTGTTGATATAAGCCTTGCCACCAATAACATTGCTGTAGCAGCGAAATTGTGGCTGCCACATCTGTGTGTGCAGAAGCTACACCTTCTTGCGCAACTCCTGGAAATGTTACAAAAGGAATATTTTGTTCACTCAATTGATAGATATATCTGGATGGAAATCCCTCAGCTAAGGGGGTGCCGTCTTTATTTTCATTGACGGCAGCCAAAATATCAGAGTCTATTCTCGTTTTAGAACGAGTAATCACAGCAACAGTAGCAGTTGTGACTGCAGATTTGGCTGCTTCATCAGCCAGTGAATTCCCTACAATGTGTGCTCCCACACGTTGATGACTCAAAGTGTGAGTAGCATGAACCCGTGGCAACCTATCTTTGATGTCTGCCACCTTAACCCAAAGCAATTTTTGCTTGATTGTGTTGCCTTTAGAATATTTGAATCCATTCTGTCTCCAGTAATGTAAATTATCATTAAAGGACTGTACACAGTAATGCAAATCACACACTTTAAGTGTCGGGAATTCAGGATCTGTATGTTCGAGTGCAAGAAATGAAGCCTTCAGTTCAGCCAACTGCGCAGTACAGTCTCCCAGGGACTGTGCGAGTATTTTGTAGTTGGAACTTTAGGTCCAACATCACACCAATAGCAGTGGCACATGCTGTTGAATAATGTTGTTTAGAACCTAAAGCAGGTTGGGCTGAACCATCAGTGCAAATAATATATTTATACTGACCTAGAGGTGAGACAGAAGTCGGCATTGGATAAACATGCTCATACTCCAAGAATTCTTGTGTCTTTAAGGATGGTTCAAAGACTACATACACAGCTTGTTGCTCGAATATGAATTTAGCTTGAAAAAACGAAGACAAGAGGCGTTTGGCAAAACAGGAACAGTAGGTTTATTTAAACACTGTGGGCGGTAGTATAGCCTTCAGAAACGGGTCTGAGGACTGACTCGAAGTACAATCCTTTTGAGGGCCTATATATACATTTCTTGGAGCATCATAAAACAATTTGTAGATCGTGTTTAGGGAGAGGTATGTGGGCCTAGTCATGGCGCCATGAATTACTCCCACCTGATGACAAATCCGGGTGGGTCTCAAACTTGCGTGGACACAATGAGGGCCAATGGGTAGCGTGTCCAGATGTCCGGCATAGGGACTGCGTGATCACTGCATGTGCTGTGTGTGCTCTGTCCTGATTGGCTGAGTGTTTCTAACTTCATGTGGCATCTAACTTTATGATGTTTGTGGGAACGCGCACCCCTCCGGCCATGTGCGTTTTATTGGGGCCAATCTCCCCGGACCATTACGGTGTCGCTGCCTATCTGTGAGACTAATCTGGGTTTTTCCTGTTTGCGCATTTGTTCTGCTGGTTACGTGCCACTCCACCTGTGATCTGTCAATCAGTTGCCTCAGGCCTAGGTCGCAGGGCCTGCCTGACCACTTATTTCTGACTCTAGGTTGATGGAGAGGTCATCTCAGGTGATTTCGACAACAGTGATTCAATTTCGTTTTTATGCACACATGTATCATTGCGTACATTTACCCCATACTTCTGTTGTTTTAAACCTTATTTATATTTAAAGGTCTTGGTGTTGTACATACATAGCTTACCATATGACATTTGGTATAAGGAACAGCAAAGAAGAAAAAGCAGTAATCTTATGAGAAATACCACAGTCTGCACACATGTCTTATAAAATGACCCAATTGAGTCCTAGAGTGCTTGGTGCACAAGTCCAATGTTATACCACAGTGCAGGTGTTAGCCCGAAGGGCTCCGTGTAACTGATAATGTGTGTTCGGAATTTCTATTACGCTGTCGTCTATTTTGTTGGGACTCTAGAAGTGTGCCCAATCACTGGTTGGCATTCGGCATGTCACGCTCTTTCAGGTAATCCCTCAGGGGTTGCCATATATCCTTAGGTCTGGATGTGGGGGGCTGCAACTCTGCAAAAAGATCACTGGTGGTGTCGCAATATGTCATATTCTTGATCCATTTCTCCACTGTGGGCCCTCTCTTACTGCCCCAGAGCAAGGCAACCTCTCGCTTTGCAAGAAGCAACGCCATTGCTACAAACCTAAGCATAGCTTTAGGAACACTAGTGACATGGCCTAGCAATGCCATCAGTGGAGAAGGCGCTAGTTGCAAGCTAGTCATTTGCGTCAGTTCCATTAATATTTATTTCCAGTAAGGAGCAATCCTATCGCAGGTCCAGTGTCGTGTAGTTCCTATAAGACATATATAGGATCTGCACGTTTAGACAACATACACTGTGGGACTGGTGTCCAGACTGATTCCAGACACCCCCACCGGGTATGTTGGCCTGTGTACCAGCTAGCTCGCAATGCCACTATAACCTACTCTTGGCAACTATCGAACATGACAACCCTGATCCCTCAGGACAGTGGAAACAGTAACACACTTTTCGCTCAGGCACTCGTGCTCACGTTTTCTCAGAGAGATACACAGAATAAACGGTTGGGACGTTTTCAATAAGTATTTATTGAACAGTCGTTATTCTAGTGTAAAATAAGTGTACTGAAATCACCAGTAGACAGTAGCATATATAAATGAGTAGCAGCACTAAGAAAGTAAACAGATGGTAGGTTTCTACCATTTTGCTAAAATCATAAATATAGGCGAATATATAAAATACATGGCAATAAAATGCGTACTCCTACGATGCACCCTAACTAGATGTACCTAGCATGTGAGTAGGTGTAAAGCCAAGAATCCCTCTAGGATAAACCCAACCCCATTACCTGATGTTAGCCTGCGGGACCTCGTTCTGGTCTCGAGCTGAACACCCCGCAAGGGATGTCAGACCACTGTGAGCTGGAGTATCTGCATGCGGGGACCTCAGCGTCTCACGTCAGTGTGTCGGCCGGGAAGTCGTGATCTCCTCTGACTATCTCAGCAAGATGTGGTGTTTATATACCCTAGTGTATCCCCAGGCGTTCTACCTTGCTGTGCCAGTGTCGGACTTAGGATAATGTCGGGAATGAACTTTATACACAGTTATTATGCAGGAGATGATGATCCTGCTGTGATTCCAAGAAACTAAGAATGCTCATGCATAATTTATGAGGCCAGTGCCCAGGGAAAAACCCTACGTACTTATGTGTAGTATTGTAACTGGGTAAAAGGTCAGTCCTCCAAATCCGTTACGTATGTAGTATAGGAGAGAATGTAGGTGAAGGGTTATGATGATACCTAGACCTGTATCGGGGTACCTATATGAAATATAACACCAGGTCATATGCGCAAAGTCCGCAGCATGCTTGTGACATTTAGGGCAGTGCGAGAACCGACTAGGGTCTGCACGGGACATCAGCGCTGGGGTGGTATAGGCCCTTCGCAGAAACTTATAATGTAACAATTTATGCTGGTGGTTACAAGACACCAATTTGGTTTGAATACAGCACTCCGCCCAAATATAACTGTGAGTGGATACCACAGATAAGCCTCCCGTGCAGCCCTCACCTTGGTGTCATGCGATGGTGTAAGTGCTAGGAATGTACGGGACAATCTAAATATGAGGCGATCCCCACCAGTGTCCGTGATAAGCAATGTGAGTGGTGCAAAATCAGCCGCTTCTAGTGGGTTTGTTGGTATTTTATCCCTAAAAGCTGCCTGGAGGCAAGCCAGGACGAAGTGGTCCATGTGAGGGGCGTTCTAAAAACGAGGGTCTTCCATTCAGGAAAAGACATGGCCAGTGAGAAAGAGATCCCCAAACGTGCGTACCTCATATCGTCGAAGGGTGCGCTGTACTAGTGGGTCCATTGTGGGGGGTAGCCATGAATTGGCAAGTAACAGAAGCGCCGATGAATACAGTGTCATGCCACCCGTTTTCCTTCATAATCTCGTCTATGCCCAGCAGGTTGTGGATAATGTTTGAACATCATGGGAGTCTCGCGGTAGTCCAGCCGGCAGCAGAGCTTCCATTGGAGATGGGGCAACTAGCTCCCTCTCTGGCTTGGCATAAGGGACACGGGCATTTGGATGATACCAGTGCCATGAGTAGCTACACTGCGCCACCAGATAATAAAGATGTATATCCGGGACTCCAAATCCCCTTCGCTCGTACGGGAGGACAAGGGTATTCCAGCCGATTCGGGGCTGGTTACCCCACACCCTCCATATGAGCTGTGTCAAAAACATTCGGATTTGGGTGAAAAAAGCATTCTTCAAGGGAATGGGGATGTTGTTAAATAGGTAGAGAAGCTGGGGTGGGACTACCATTTTGATAATGGCTATGCGTCCTGCTTTAGATAACAGGAGTCGGATCCATCTCTCTACCCTGGCGCCAAGTTTGTCCACCACTGGACCATAATTTAACCGCAGTTTCTCTGTCCATGTGGAGATATATTCCCAAGTATTTTGCCTCCCACTCACGGCAGGTCACAGGGAACCACCCACATTGTTGGTCCTGCACTTCTGTCAATGGAAAAATCGCCGACTTTTTCCAGTTAAAGGGTAGTCCCGAGAGAGACCCAATTCGGTCGGTCCCCAACAAAGGGCCAGTCCTAAACTGCAACCCCGATGCGAGTGGCTCCTCTGGAGATGTCGCACCAGGAGGTCCATCACTATAATAAACAGCAGTGGAGAAAGTGGGCATCTCTGCTAAGTATCGTGAGAGATGGGGAATGGCCATGTCACTGTGCCGTTGAATCGAATGCGTGCCATAGGCAGCATGTATAGTAAGCGCACAATGCCCGGCTTCGGCAGTGTGGCATACAAAAAAGGCCACTCCATGGAATCAAAGGCCTTCTCGGCATCCAACAATGCCGCAACGGCCGGGACCCTCGGGGCTATTCTATGGAGGACGGCGAAAAAAGTTCGTAAATTCAGAGCGGTGGACCTATGCCGTATAAAGCCAGCCTGTGCAGGTGATATTATTTGTTGAAGGCGGTCTGCTAGCAATTTGGCCAATGTTTTATTGTCAAAGTTCAATAATGACAGCGGCCTGTAGGAGCTGCACTGTAGTGGGTCTTTTCCGGGCTTCAGAAGGAGGATTATGACCGCTTCCTTGAACTTGGGGGGTGGACTCCCATCATTAATGCCTCTGCATATAGCTCTAGTAAGTGTGGCGCGAGGAGGTGTTTATATGCCTTGTAAAAGGCATTAGAGAGGCCATCCAGGTCAGGCGCTTTGGTTCGGTCCATTGCATCAATAGCTTGTATGATTTCTTCAGTGGTGAAAGGCTCGCTCAAACTGTTGCTGTGCATTCGTGAGCCAGACCATCGCCACTTCCTCTAAATAAGCGGTGTTGGCATCTAGGTTATTTGTCGATCTGGAGGTGTATAAGTCAGTATAGTATGTCAGCAGTTCTTGTTGAATACTCAGGGCGTCCGCCACGTATGTGCCATCCAGGCTCAGTAGTCCTGTTCTATAAGACAAGACCCCGGGGCGGCCGCATTAGCTGGGCCACTGTGCGCCCCGGCCTCTCCCCCTTCCCATATCTGCGAACCTTGCCATAGTTCCCCAGAAAATGGGCCTCCCGCTCTGCCGCTTCCTGATAATCGGCTAATAAGGCTACCCGTTTGTTCAGGTAGTCCGAGCTGTTGCCACTGGGCTGCACGCGGTCCAAAGCCTACGGGTCATCGTCCACCCGGGATAAAGTGCGCCACAAATCCCTCAAGATTCCCATTTGTTTAGAGATGCAGACCCCTCTGGTGTACGTCTTAAAGGCTTCCTAGAGGGTGGCTTATAACGATACCGACCCCTTGTTAAAATCGAAGTTCTCGGTGAGTCCCGATCACAGTTCCGTCCGAAACGCAGTGTACTGTAGCGCCATGTTGGGGAAGCGCCATTGCAGCTCGAATTCCCCCTCCCCCGGAGCCCACACAGTCATAAGAACTGGCGAGTGGTCCGACAGCATGCGGGGTAGCTGCCTCACGACCAGGACCCATGGGATAAGAGAGCTGGACAAAAGCCAGTAGTCTAACCGTGTCCAAGTATCATGTTGTGTTGAGTGGTGTATGCAGCTTCTTGGGGGTGCTTTTGTCGCCAGGCAATCGAGCAGCGCATGTTTCGCAAAGAGCCCATAATATCTTATGTGAGCGGGGTTTGTTGACAGGGGTCGCAGCAGTACTATCCAGTTTAGGGTCCATCAAAATGTTAAGGTCGCCCCCCCCCCAGAAAGATATGGTCTGTGTCGATTAGATCTATTGGTGACTGCAGGCGGTGGTAAAAGGTGGAGTCGTCTACATTCAGGGAGTATGCATTGACAAGGAGGACACAGTATCCCGCTAGGTGTCCTGTAACTAGCAAAAACCTCCCATCAATGTCAGTGAGTGTGGACATGTGTTTGAAAGGCAGGGTTTTTCGAATCAATATGAAAACCCATCGTTAGTACGAACTATAATTGGAAAAAAAACTATGTGAACACCAAGTGGAGGCAAACGTAGAAGGGCTTGTAGGCGCTAAGTGCGTTTCCTGTAAAAATACATCAGCCTTGTGTCGCCTAATGTATTGCAGCACTTGCCTGCACTTGTGTGAGTTGTTTAGCCCCCTCACGTTCCAGGCCAGGAGCGTAACATCTACATATGATTGAACGTCAAGTTGGTGTGCCATTGAGTGTGGTGTTGTGCATGGTGGCATGCAGCCAAAGAAATAATAACCGGTGACACCGAGACGAGAAACCGAAACAATAACCCCTTAAAACAGCAGTTCCTACAGTTCCCATCGCCCTCCCCAACTCCCATACGTGGCAGCTTTCTGTCAGGTACGACTCCCATAAAACAGTTTTCCCAACTTCAGAACTTTCATAAGCCCAGAAGGGCTGCAACAAGGTACATTTGTGAAGGTCACAGGGGGCTGGCAACACCACATCGAGTCCCCGCATCATGTAAATATTAGATGAAAACAAGTGTCACATAGCTGCATTCCTTAGTTGTCTCCCAGCATCTAAGAGAGAGCAAAGAAAGGGCAGAGTGGCTGTGTTATTAAGGATCACAAGGATAATAGATTGTGGTGTGAGTGATAGTCTCAAGTTCAACCCTACGGGAAAAGGTCCACACTTGCACTGGAGTGGCTGTCTGGTGGCGACCTTCCAGGGGACCCCCCCCCCCCCCAGAGGCCTGCCGTTTCTCGGAGTACTGCCTGCAGAGGTTCTGGACATCCGTAGGGTTGTCAAAGATGCGTGATTTGCCATTGACATCGACCTTGAGGCGTGCCCAGATTTTCGAGCGATGCCTTTACCCCAGTGTACTTACGCCAGGCCTCCTGAACAAGCAACGTGAAGTCAGGGAAGATGGATAACGAGGACCCCTGCCAGGATAATGGGCCAGTTTCCTGGGCCAGTCTCAAGGCAGAGTCCCGGTCTCTGAGATTCAAGAGCCTAGCGAGAATAGGCCTGAGAGGGCAGCCAGGGTTGGGGCGCGGTCCGAGTGACCGATGCGCATGCTCAACAACAAATGTGGACGTGAAGTGTTCCCCCCACAAATAGGGCCGTCAGTAACCACTCGCCGAATTGCTCCAATCTGCCACTATTTGTGGAGTTGATTACCCCCATTAGGCGCACGTTGTTCCGTCTGCTCCTCGCCTCCAAGTCCTCATTCTTCATACCCATTGTTTTCATGGCTTTCTCAATTCTTTCGAGTTTCTTAGCTGTTTGGGCCGCACTGTCTTCGAGGTCTGATAGTCTACCTTCTGCCATATCTAGAGGGGTGTCGTGCCGGTTTATTCGCTCCCCCAGTACTTCCAGCCTTTTGTCCAGGGCATTGAACCGTCCGTCCAGCACTTTAAAGCCCAAGCGCAGTTCTGTCATCAACGCCTCCGTGTCTGGAAGTGACCCACTCCCACAGCCCCCAACACTGCTTCTTCAGCCATGTCTCGGGCCTGCGCCAGTCACTGGTTCTTGACCATGTCAAATGGTAGTTGGCGCTGTTTAGGGTCCTTGTGGGCCATTCCAGCTGAACGTGCGCAAGGTTCCAGTCCCCTCGTGACCAGGCCCTGAAATGGGGGTGGGTGTTCCCACTTTCTCCTGTGTCTCAAGCAGCCCTTGAGATCAGCAGTGGACTCCCCACCAAGGCTAAGGTCGCTCTAGGGATCGCTCAGCCTCTCCGGGAGGGGGGGCACGTGGGTCTTGGCGTGCAGCTTCCCTCTAGTGTGGCGTGCAGCAGGGGCGAGGCTTCGATGTTGCCTGCAGGGTCCAGCTGCTCACTCCCAGTATGCTTGCTTACAGCTCTCTTGGCCCCCCGCATCGGCCGACCAGTTGTCAGGCCTGGCCGGGGGGGGGGCGTCGCAGGCAGGCCGGTTGGAGTAGCAGCCAGGCCGGGGAAAGGGGGAGTGCAAGGTGCGCAAGTAAGGGAGAAGGCAGCATGACGGCCCGGCACGGCCCGGTGACCAAGTCCCTGTATTGCTTCGCCCTCCCAAATAATAGAAAATACCACACTCCCACACGGAGGCACAAACATGGCGAAGCAATAAAAACACCACCAGGAAAGGGATTTCACTTTTATAAAATGAAACGCATCAAAAGACTGTTCTCAGAATAAGGCATGGGGTTTTATTTGTGCAACACTCTCTAACAAAAAGGCTTTCCCAGATGTCAAATGAACAACATTCAAATGTGTGTATATATATATATATGTATGTGCAAGCAATAATATCACACTTATAAGTGGGCAAATGCAACTGTTAAATGCATGAAATAAAATACATGAAATGAATTACAAGCAGATAATAATATTATGGACGTCCGCTGCAAGAAATCAGAAAGATATATATATATACACCAAATACATCAGATGATTACAACCACTGAAGACTTGAATGTGCACAGACACACTCACATATCACAAAGTCAATACTCCAAGAAAACACCTCAGATGATTATAACCACTGGAGACTTGAATGTGCAACCAGACACACACACATCACAATGTCAATAATCAAAAATAAAACACCTCATCGGCTGCAAACACTGCATCTTAGCCCACTCCAGACTGGGGGATTCACAGCCGGGGTTAAGAGACTCAGCAAGCCAGGTTCCTGCACTGAAGACGCGTCCGCCTTTAAGGCAAAAAATCCCAGTTTCCAAGTCAACAAGCCCCAGTTTTATAATCTCAAAGCACACTATAAGTTTCCGAGAGGCCCTCCTCTGTGCCAAGGAAACTTACTGGAGTTGGCCACTCTCCATGCAAGCATTCCAAATGCAAAAGAGTTCACGTTCCTTCTGCACTCTCGCATGTTTCAGTCCCTTATCTAAACGAAGGTTACGTAAGTCTCCAGCAGAACAGAAAACAATCTCCAAAAACAAAACAAACTTGAACGTGAATAGCCGAAACAACTTGAGTAATCTGGTGGCCTGCCTGTGTGCGCAAAAGCTCAAGCTAGACCGAGTCACGATTCAAGATGGCATGAGGGCATGTCAAAGCAAATGGTAAGAACGTCATAATACTTCCCAATGTACAACACAATGCACATTTGTGCACGACTGCGAATAGCACTACACACTTCATCTCCCAATGTACAACATAATGCACATTTGAGCATTGCTGCTTATAACACTGTACTCCGAGACCAAGAAGTACATTCCACACCTCTCTCTCATGCTTTCAAATGCACATCCCACACGTTCTGTTCCTGGCAAGGCTGTTCTACTCTGTGAAAGCTCTCCCACTCTAAAACAATAAGGTTACACAAAAAAAATCTAAAAGGAAACATGCACATGCAGGAAAAATTATGTTGTACATTCAAGCTAGGGTAAAGTAAAACACCAAAAGTCAATTAAAATAATGGTAGTCAAAGGTCATCACACGGTCCCAATACATGGGAGTGCCTCTATCACTATGGTCCCCAGGCTCACCCGCGGGCCTCCGGGTAGCTCCACAGGCCACCCTTACCTCTCCGTGTGATGCGGCTCCAGCTGTCCTCTTCCCGAGTAATTCCGCCTCGGCTCCAGCCTCGTGGTCGGCACATCACTGGTAAGCCACAGTGGTTGGCTCGTCGCGAACCTCCTCAATTCCTCTCCCTCACAGTCGCACCCTGGCCATTGCGGTCTGCACCACAGAGGACAGGGTGCGGCAGGATCGAGAAAGGAGACTCGTCCAGGCCAGTGTCTCCTGCCCCCAGTCATCACTCCACGTCCATGACCTACAAGAGCAGGGAGGGCGCCGTCTCCCCTGCATTCTGACACTGAGGCCTCACACCATGCCCCGGGGCTTGCCTGGGGCCCTGCCCGGCCGGCATCTCCAATCACCAGCGATCCTCCAACTGCACCCAATCAACACCGGCATAGTCACAAATCTTGGGGCCTCTGTCGGGACTTGGCAAATTATCGTTTGCGTGCGGAGGCAGCCATTTAGCCTGGATGGCCTCGAGTGTGTGGGGATGTCAACGGAGCTTCAGCTCCGCGCATCCATTGCAGTCGGCGGTCAGGCCATGCCACTACTGCATCCTTCATAACAGTCACATTATTAGGGGCTTGTTGTGTGTCAGTTTTAACTGTTAGTACTTCCCTTGTTACTTACATTCTACCCAATTTGAGGACTGCATTTTTACAGCAGAAAACCCCCACTTGTAGGAAACCACACAACAACAGTACAAAAACGAGAATAGGCAGCAATGACGTGCACAGTCCTGTCACGCACCGGGGAAGCCAGGAAAACCAACTGATGTACCTGTCCTGCTCAGGGACACCTCCCTCCTTACGCATGTCGGTTTGTAAACGATGCAGTGCTTAGATGGCAAGAGTCCGAGTCCCATTTTCCATGTCATTGCCTGGGATAAATGTGCAACAGGACGCTCCGATCATGGCACACTTCCCTCCCTCAACTGGGGGCATCAAGTCCAACACAAATTGATGTTGCATCACCATGAGGCGGATGGCTCTTAGTTCTTCCTTGATTGCATTAAGGTCAAGCTCAGTACTGTTTATCATTTTCATTATTTTCCATCTGGTTATTTGAAACCAGCGGGCGTTTGCTTTCATCTGCATGGAGAAGAGGGGTATGGACCCTCTTGCATTGGCTTGTGTGTCAGAAAACAGTCTGAATTCTTCCGGAAGGACTTGAACTGATCCCAGTCAAACTAATCAGTAGTTCTTTTCTCTCTAGCCTGATGCAACTGAGTTGTTTTCTTCTGTAGCGGATGTTGGCGCAACTCTGACAGATCTTCTCCAGGAATGACCAGGATAGGGGTGTGTATGGTGACCAGGGAGCACAGGTCTCGCCATCCGGGGACGAGCTGGGTGTAGGCAAAATCGCTGCACTGCCAATAGGTATCCATCTGCGTGGAGGTGCCCCATTACATGTATGGTATGTGCAGTATTGTGCCACAGTTCTCATTTGTGCCAAGTGGAATCGTTCTTTTGCCTCTGAAACACAAGGAATACAGTGTAAGTTTCTGTACAATTGGAGGTTGCCCCTTGCTTTCCAACCACGTGTACCTATCTATCTCGGAATCCCATATTTCCTGACATAGGTTATCTATGCTGGTGTTTAACCCTCCCCTACGAGACTTATTTCCCTTCATATCATCGAGGTGGATGGCCCTACACTGGAACTCCATGTCCTGCATCTATTTGTTATTAAAGAAGACTGCCTCAGATACTCTAAGGGCCACCCTGGGTACCACAGACTGAAGCGGGAGCAGATGTGTTTGTGTACGGGTGCCGTGGCTTTGCTACCTCCAAGAATCACTTTTTACTGGAAAGTCTTGGGGCCAAAAAGTATCCTCCCCTATGGTGCCCCGCCTGCGCATCCTATCTAGCTCTGTTTGAATCTCGCAAGGATCAGTAAAGAGGTACAGTGCTGTGGGATTGGTCTCGTAAACGTGTGTGTTCACTACTACTCTATGGGGTTCAACTCTGTTGGGTTGTACCTTGGCCCTAATCCTACATAGATCACTTTTTCGGGGCTATCTCTTGGGTCAAGTAGAACCTGTCTGCGATTTCTGCATGTGGTATCAGTGAACAAACTTAACATAACCACAGGTTATGTGCTTATACCATGTGTTGTGTGAGAGTGCGCTGTGTAGTGCATGTGGAATACTAGTGTTGAGTTCAGTGTAATTGTAAGTGACATGGGAGAAGTTCCTATTCAAGCGCTGTGCAAATGTTCGGAGTGGACTCCATTTGACTAGGCAGATCTTTGGCAATGTAGGGATGCGGCCAAGCCCCCAGTAAACAGAGGGTATACAGTTGTACAGCAGTACATAACTTATTGAACATTGTATGTCTGGGGGATGGATCCAGGAAAGATGTCTGTAGTCCTCCGGTGATTGGGGGATTTCTTTACTTTGGAAAGGTTTGAAAGAGTTCGATGGAAATGTTTGTGATAAAAGTTTGAGGTCTTTGACTTGCACACTTGATGAGTCTTGTTAGAATTATGGAGGTGGTTGCTGAAGAGATGGTGGACCGCTGTAAGGGTGGTGCACTTTGGTGGCTCGATTGCAGACCTTTTGGATAAGAGCTATTGTTTTTTGGTTAAGTTCAGAAAACATTTGCATCCTTACGTATCATCATCATTCTTGGGGATTCCTGTGCCTTTCTTTTTTTAGGGGTGTGCTTTTACATTCAGATGTATTATTTTTAGTCAGGCACCGGAAGGTGAACCCCAATCGGGGTGTCTGACAATGGGTGTTTATTCATTGGGCGCCTTAATTCTTGCTTACAGGTAATCGGTTCTCCCCGCTCACCATGACAGAAAGGGATATATTTTGTTAAGTGGTGGTTTTTGTGAGCCTGTGGATGGTCTTAGTTTTTTTAACTAACATTTTAAGGGTGTTGCTAGACTTCTAATATCCTACCTTGTCTAGTGAGGGAGTGCAGGCGTGTCTTTTGACCTACAAATGCACAGGTGATGTGGAAAGAGGGGGCGTGCTGTAATTGGGTGGTGTTGGCGATCCCAGCGTGCTCTGGGGTCACATATATACCCCTCTAGTCCTAGCACGCGGCTTGCAGTGGGACCCTCCCTAACGGCGCCACGTGTCTTGACTATGCCCTTTGTATAGAGGGTTCTTTTTGGGCTTCTTTTTCCTGGTATCTTGGGCTTTTCTATAGGTTCTCATGAGATTTGGTTATTTCTATTGTGCACCAGAGGGGGCCGGGGAGCTGTCCTGCAGCCCCCATGTGTTTCTGATGTGGTGGTGTCCGAGATAGGGCTTATTTGCTCCCCTAGATGATGTGTGTAAGGTCTTGTGCATGTCAGCTTGATCGATAGGCCGGATATGGCGGTGAGCATTTTTCTGAATACCTCGCACTAAACTGTTTTGGATTTTTGCAGACTCACTCTTTCCCAGCACCCCCTCTCCCTTCAGCTACGTCTTATCCAAAGTTTTTGGGCCTGCTGTCCCCGACTGTGGCCAGTGATTTCCAACCGGCGACACGCTACCTTCATTGTTTTGGAGGGACATAACCCGATGAGTAGGCTTTGGGTGTTTAGAGAACTTGAGGGAAAGGTAGAGGCAGAATATTTGCTAAATGGAGAGTCTGGTGCGGGACCAGAACTCGTTGATTTATGCCCAATACGGATAATCGACCGGGACGGCCTGCTGACTTGGCATCATGCGGTGCTTTTTGCGATTGTTCGGAGTTTTATTCGTGTGCTGTGGACGTGAAACCTGGCTCCCAACACTGCAACATTGCTTCATTTTGGAACTGAGAAGGGCCCTTCCTTGGCCTGTAGGCTGTTGGTTGTAGTTGGGACCATACACCATGAGTATTTGGTCTGAATGTGTGTTCGATTATGTCATTGTAGAAGGTTCCCTCCTCTGGCCAGGGGAACGCAAGTGCCTTAGTATGTGCGTGCCATTCGCGGCAATACTTGCTACGTTTTTTAACCTGTGTGGGAACCTGGTTTGCACTTGCTTTAGCATCGACTCCATGATAGCAGGGAACTTTTTAAAGGACTGATTTGCTCTAGCTTCTCAAATAATATTAGACCGTTGGGGAAATAAATGCACGAAGATTACTGGTTACAGCTACTTCTACGAGCTCAATAGTATATATGTAGATGCACCAGAATAGACATTTCACAAACACAATCAAAACATGCACATGAGGGTCACAACCTGAAAGAAAGTGCAATTGTTAGTTCCAAATGAGTGAATTCAGCAGAACAAATAGCAGATATGGAAAAACAATTGTAAGAATTAGCGACGCCTTCATAAGCACATTGAGTCATTAACAACACACAACATACAAGACAAAAATGCAGTTGGAACAATTTAACAACACCACAACTTCAAGAATGCATCAATTGATAACCACAATGAATAAAAGAGAGAAAAAACTGACCGAGGAAAAATTATGACTTTGTCATAAAAAAATACCTTAGCCCCCGTCTTAGCATATGCAACCCGATGACGAGGGGAGGCTTGAGGGCGGTAAACAGGACTAAGTTAGTGCAATAGTCTGTCAATATCGGCTCCGGGACAAAGATAACAATGTATGCGGAAACGAGGAACAACTTGACAACTACGGGCCGTTCTTGGCCAAGCACAAGCTACATCTAATCTGCAAGGTTCAGATTTTCCCTAATGTCTAAATTACAAACAATAATACACACAGGGTTCATGCGTACCATCTGTATCGCGGCCAGCGGTCCAAGCGAATAACGACTCTCACTTCTTTTAGATACCGACAGTATTAAGAAACCAGTAGCCCTGAGAACACCTTTTTAGACTAAAAAAATAAGATCAAGGTAATGGCCCTATATCCCACCAGGGGTGTGGAATCCCTATAGCCCAATGCCCACTACACATTGTTTGGGGTCAAGGGCAACAAGTTTTCATGTTTGTTTTGTCCTTGGAAAAAGTAGACCCAATCCCCTGCAGCACAAACCCCTTGGCTGCCAGATTACAGTACTGCATTATGGATCAGAGAAGCACATTGTCTGCAGTTAAGGTAACATTTGTGTCCATCTGTTAATGCTGTTCGAACTTGTATTTATGGTTCATTAATAGAAAGCCTTTATTATTAGGGTGAGCGCTCTAAGGAAATGTTGTGAGTTCAGACTGCAGTACTGTCAAGTTATTCTAGTTGCGATTTCCACAGGAACAGAAGTGGCTCCTAATTCCGCTCCACCGCTGCTCTGGGCAAACAATGTTTTTAAACTATTTACCACAGCACACCAGTAGGGGGAAAAGGGGAGTGGAATAAGAGAGAGACAAAGAGAGACTGGCACATCAACTCTGGAATGTCACCTAACCTTTTGACTTCAAAGGTTTACTTTCTTCTAAATATAATGTTGTGATAACATCTAGAGAAAAAGCACAACATAACAATAACAATATTTAATGCAATCAACTTTTCTTTTCTTATTAATTTCTCTATTTAAATTTTCTTCTTTAAACACTTACCCAGATTTTCTCTATGGTCCGGCTCCACTCTTGGATTATGTCAAGTACTCTCTCTTTTAATAATTATTTATATATTTTGTAACAATGCAATATTCTCATTGGAAGAAAAGTGTATAATGTATTTACATATCTCATCTTTTACACAGTCTCATTAGATGACTCCTTCTTTTATATTGACATGTGGTCAATATTATTGTTCGCCTTGGTAAATGTGTTTTGTCTTTTAGATTGTTTCCTTGCCTTACTTTCTTTTACTGGATGCTCTTATTAAATTAGTCAAATGTTCTCTTAAAAACAACTGTTCTTTTCTTTTTAAAACAATTTTAAAATGAATCAAGTCTGTTCACGTCTGTAAGTTCACTGAAGATTTCTTAAATCAATACCTTACTTCAGCATAGCCTTTTGAATTCATTAATCATTTTTGAAGCTGAATTACCTCGTCACTTGAAATGGGAACTAAAACTTGAAAGCAGCTGTGATCAGAAGGTTGCTGCGAAAAGAAATACCTCTGTGTGAAGAAACACTGAATCGGGAACTCCACTTCCCTGCAACTGTGAGACACTGCGCATAGGGACATGCGCGTCGGGTTTCTTACATCCGCTTGCTCTTCTTGCTTTGAATTTTGGACTACGAACAATGCCGATGAACCACTAATCTTCTGAACATGTGTGTCGAGTTTTACTCGAAGAAACCTGACGGAAATGATCAAATTAAATGTTTCTGTCAGGAGCTGAAGAGAAACGCTACTCCTCAACGACAATTAACAGTTGAAGTGCGCAGTGCGAAGCCCGCACACGCGTATTAACAACGAGAGTGTTTCACGCGAAGACAAAGACTAGGCCGCTCCTCTCTGCCGCGATTAGTGTTCACCATCTTGAGTTTGTTTCTTTTTATCTTTTGTATATACCGCAACAGAACTTTTAATTTCAATTTCCAAGAGAGACACCATTTCTTCCAATAAGGATACTTTACAATGTTTAACCCTTTCTGGAGTTTTCACATATCTAACTATGTTTGATTTATGACAAATTGTAGCAATCCTGACAAGTACTTACGGTGGTTCCAGTATAAAAATGTGTACGTACGTTTGCAAAGTTTGACAATATGAGGCTAAGTATAATGCTTCTAGGATGCTCTCTGATTAGATGCAAATATATGCAAAAGCTTGAAAGCAAGATTGATGATTCTTTGCTTTCAAAATAAAATCTTCATTAAAAAATGTAACTAGAAACAAAGCGTTTTGCTAAACTACTGTGACATTTTAGGTACCATTTCTTTGAAACATCATTTGGTAAAATGTGTTGATGCATGCTAGTATTTCCAAAAAATGTTCATAATGGAAAATCAGTGTAACCAGTTTCAACAAAATTATAGGAAAAATGGAAATAAACAAGCATTGGCAAAGCCAATAGGTATGACATAGATAGTCAGCATTTTGGTTTTGTCAATGCGTGTATTGTTTGGACATGATTTTTGCACAACTTTATTGTTGTGGGAGCTTCCGGACCCTCATCATTATAACAAACATTGGCAAAAGCAAAAATATTTTTGGTCTAAAAAACCACAGATTGCCATAGTAGTTTCTGGCACTGAACAACACTACTTTGCGTGCCGATATGCTCCTTGTGAAAGAGCAGAATGCTGTCACTCGCAGTGAAGCCAGCAAGTAGATAGAGAGACAGAATTTTAATAAAAACAAAAGGTCTTGGTTAACGCCAGACCTAAATAGGGGCACAATTCTTAAAGAATGTCACAAAAGTGCAGCCATGGTTTATGTCCTTGCATTATTTCAGATTTACAGCTTTCATAAATTCACAAAAATATACAGGAGTAGGTCAGGAAATCGTACTCCTAGAAAATATTTGTGAACTGCATTCTAGCCCGAGCAAGCATGCATGTGTAGATTTGTTTATGCAAAAATCTGTTGAGCAGTAACAAGTTCACTTTCGCATCAACCACTTTTTTCCCCCAACCCTGGAAGAAGTTTTACTTCTGCCCTTGTCAGGAGTAAATTTCCAGCCTTTCTCTGTGTGGTAAAATATTAGAGACGAGCTGATGAAAACCCATAAAACATTCTAGAAGGTTTGCACAGACTCAAAAGGGCATTCCAACCATGGGGAACTATTGCTTACAGCTACCTCATGCACCAGATTGTTGTTCGGCGGAAAGGTGGCAAAATAAATGAATTGCTAGTATTCAGATCCTACTATGGTATGATCTCTGGCGTAATCAGAGGGGCTAATATCAGAGCTCCTATATAATGAGATTGCTACTATAATATGCCGCCGTACTACATGGTACCAAATGGACAACTGGATTTTGTTACAGGGCTAATAGATTTATGAAGCAACCTGTCCCATGGACAAGTAGATATTTCATTAAATTCCACACCCATGCATACCCAGGGGCTATGCGTACCATCTGTATCACGCCCAGCGGTCCAATCGGTGAGGCCTGGCCCCTGTATCACACCCAGGGGTCAAGCGTACCATCTGTATCACGCCCAGCAGTCCAAGTGACTAACAACCTTCACCTTTCGTAGTGTGCTGGCTATCTAAAAAAGGTGACCTCCGCGGGATCGCGTCTGAGGCCACCTTGTGACTACTTTGTTCGGACACATAAAATAGGCAATATGTCAGATTTTTGTCAGTGGCAGGGCGCTCAGGGTAAATTTTTAAGCTCCTTCCTAGTTTGTCATACGCAAAATGCTGGGACTAAGGATCAGATGTTGTGTCTTACCCACAGACGGCAGCTCAGGACAGACCTCCGCCCGCGGATTCAGCAGAACTGTTGCAGGGATTCTGCTCATACACAGAACTATGCACAAGAAAACAGGACCTCAGTAAATAGGGGTGTACCTCCTATCACCTTAGTACCCAAAATCCCAACCGACTAGCAATAGTGTCTCATTCGGTCTCCTACAAATATCAAGAAGCTACGAATGTTTAGACAACCCAGAACACGAGCACTCCCGACTCACCTCAGAGTCGCGGGACCAAGACACTCTTTCGCTCTCACGTACTTGTCCACAATAAAAATAATCAGAGTCACTAAATAAGTTCAAAATGTTTATTTTGACTATAGTGATTCATAAAACAGTATGCGAACCACAACTAGCAGCAAAATGCATAAGGCAAGAATCATTAGCATTGTTACAATACCATAGAATATAAAAGGATTCGTCATTTTATAAAGACTGTGAAAAAAGCTAAATAACTGGGCCTAATCACCCTCCCCACGGCAGTAAGAAGTTATTTTATATAACAGAAGATCTCTAGGCGTTATTAGCAGACCCCTACCTGAAAGCCTAAACCCAAGGGTTTACATCATAGGAACAGCAGCGCTCAGCTCCATGGAACGGCTTTCTTCGCGTGTGTTTCAAAAACATGCAACAACGTTATATCAAAGCACGATTCTTCCACATTGCAGCATTTGGTAACATGTTTTGTCTAGGTAATAGGGACTGACCAGAACAGAATAACAAGAGACATTGTTGACCGACCTTGCACATTATGTTCAAACAGAATTGAAGGGAAGGCTGAGAATGTGAAAAACAATCTGTTATGTACAGGGCAGAGGCAAAGTGTCGCAAAAACAAACGCTTAGCAGAGGCGTGCGCAAAAGCAGCAGCATAGGGCAAGCAAAGCTCATGCTAACTTAGCAATGTCGACAATGTGTCTTAGGGCCATATAACCCCATATAACACCCTCCCCCTGGTAAGTCAGTAGGACATAGACAGAAGAACAAAAACAGAGTTCAGAAGTCAGGCATTGTTTAAAATATTGGTGAGGGACTTTCTAAAAAGAACAAATCGGAGAAAAAAGGGAAAGTTCGAAAAAAGCTGAAGGCACGGTGAGCTTGAAACAAAAGAGTCTGTATGTCAGACAGTGGAGTGGGGACGACCCAAGAAGTCAATCCATGAAGGTTTGGGTGCAAAGGTATGCAATTCCTTCCAATAGTTCATCGTTGTCATTGGTGGGAAAAAACGATGACATCCAATTCAGTAAGTCGAAGGAACAATCATGTTCCTCACAAACAGGAGCATCCAAAAATAGAAAAGGCAAACTTGCGTGATATTCAATTAAACTTCGTTGTAGGAAAGTCTGCGCAGCTGCACAGATATCCCATTGATCCAAGATTCCAAGTAAAGCTGCACGTGTCATTGGACCATCCACAGAACAAGCCACGTCATGAGCCTCTAAGGGACCCATCAACCGGCTGAAAACAGGGATTGGACACCACGTGTTCGATAAGCAAAGCTCCATCGCCCAGGAGAAATGACATCATTTGCAATGAAGCACTGGTTGCACGCAAGTAAAATAGGCAAAGCGGAATGTCAAGTCGTAAGTTACGCCAAGTGTGGCTAAAGGCAAGCATCCAAAAGCCTCATGTAGGCGATCACGATACAGTTGTAGCTGGGCCGGGCTGTGCAGAGCCACAAAGCGAGCAGCCATTGCGAAGAACAAGGAGGAGAAGCAGGACACCAGCAGCCAGTGGCAATATTAAGGGAAACCCTCCGAAAACGCTGGAAAAGAGAGAATGAATAAAAGCCGGTATTACCCCGAATATAGTTTGAAAGGAAGAGACCAGGCCAGATCCCACACATTTAAAAAAATGGGCAAGGCCTGTCGTATCAGATGCATTAAATATTTGGTGAATTAATTCCCCAAAATGAAGTGGGAGGTTAGTGTTAAGAAGCGACTGTATCTCACTCGAGGTCCGAGCCACCTGCAGTCTGAATGTTTCACGGGCGGAAGTGAGGGCCACCTCCTGTTGGAATAAAAGGGCTTTGAGCCTGCTCAACGTGTTGAACTCTGTTTTCAAAGTCGGAATGGAAGGCCAAAGCGCAGAATCTAAACTCCCTTGCGGGGGCGAGAAAAGGACATTGCTACAGCAAGTTACGCGCTGGGAAACAGTTACCAAGTATGGGACACCCGCCCGCAAACCACAGCAGTCTTGATTGTTTAAAATGAGATAGCTGCCGTTAGTAAGCAATGTAAAGACAGGCGTGACGGCTGGTACTGGGGTCCCTTTCAAAAAGCATGCTAGATTGGGTGCTGACACGTTACACTCGCCGTGCAACTTAACGTGTTTGCACACAAGAGAGTGACCCACTGCCGAATCACACTCCTCCCCTGAGAGGAAAACTTCTTTATCCTCCCTCAAACACCGATAAGCAAAGGGCAGGACCCATAATTCATGCAGAAAAGCAGTGCCAAGCTGTTCAAAGCGGCCAACAGGAAAGTGTTGCATACATGATTCAAATTGAAAAAGTGAAAAGGGCAAAGTGATAACGCCATGAATTAACCAAACAGCAGAGTCTGTTTCCGCTACAGAGAATGGCAAAGGCTCCAATTGTTCAATATGTAACAGCGTATATACAGCATCTTTCATGGACATAAACTTCTGTTTATTAGTCAGGTTAAAAGGCAAAAATAAGGGGGCGTGGCTTGGCAGCCAAGCATGGCGGACGCTGTTTAAGTGAGCTCCGCATCTCCATGCCAAACCGGGACCAGAATCCGCCTGTAACCCTTGTCCGGGGGACTTTCTATACAGCGGCGCACGACTAGGACAGTACTGGGTACCGGCGGGAGCAGCATAAAGTGCCTGCGTGCCGCGACGGCTCTGCCGCGATCTGGGTGAGTGGCGGCGCCGCGGTCAGCGGGCCGCGAGGTGGCGTTCCCCTGATCGGAGACGGCCGGAAGGCGCTAGGCGACGAGGGGATTTGGGCCTGGTCGGGGCCTGGGTGAAGACCGTCCAGCAACCTCTGCGGCGAGAGGGGCGGCCGGCCGGGGTCCCGTGTGGGGAGCCCCCTCCGTGGACAGCTCCATTATCTGAGTGCTCCTGGCACACGTGGGCAGCCCTGCATGTGGTCCGGTCGGCGTCGGACGCGGGGAGACTGGTGCCTCGCTACTGCTGACCCGGAGGGCATCCCATGCACTGTGCGACTGCCCGGCCTGCGGGGGTCTGCCGCCTGGGATCCATTGGGACCTCCTATTCCCCTCCAACAACACAGGGCTGAACTAGCCCCCATCGGATTGAGCGGCGCTGCACCGGGGCCCCGTCTGAACGTTGCTCGGATCCCCGGGGCCCGAGGCCGGCCGGCTTCCGACTGATGGGACAACGTAGATCCTAGCCGCTGGAGCTGTGTCCATCCTAGGACGGTGCCCCGACCCGCTGGGGTCTGCAGGCTGGAGTGACCAGAGTGGGCTGCGGGGGTCCCGTGCCGGAGTGTGGGCCGGTCCGGGTGGTGGTGTGTCCCGGCGCCCCCTCTTCTCCTTTGTTGGTCGCCCGGGGCACCCATAACTACACGGAGTCGAGCGCTGGCCCCCCCGGAGAGGCAGGATGGGGAAAGAGAAATCCGGAGGTGCGGGTGCGAAACAGGGCACCATTGATCACTTCACTGCGCCGGTCGGCGCTCCTCCGGCGGGTGTGGGTGCTAGTCCGCCGCCAGACAATGCGGCCCTCTTGGTGGCGATTAATGGAGCCAGAGATA
The DNA here is from genome assembly GCA_963921515.1 of Calotriton arnoldi. Classification (NCBI taxonomy): domain Eukaryota; kingdom Metazoa; phylum Chordata; class Amphibia; order Caudata; family Salamandridae; genus Calotriton; species Calotriton arnoldi. Next base: position 329,195 of record CAWUFW010009690.1, on the reverse strand, counting down.
CACTGGAGGCCAAGATAGGCGCAGTGGGGTCGGAGGTGTCGTTCCTCCGTCAGGACCTGCGCAAAGCCGTTGACCGCATCACAGAGGCCGAAACAAGGGTCTCCACGGTCGAAGACACAGTGTCCACCCTCCAGAAACAAGTACACAAGCTCACAGTGGAGTCAAGGGAGCTGGCCTCCAGGGTGGAGGATGCAGAGGGTCGGACACGTCGCAATAACCTACGCTTCGTGGGCCTGCCGGAGGGTTGTGAAGGGCCTTCCATGACCAGTTTCATAACAAGTTGGCTGACTGACCTCATGCCCAGCGACGCACTATCGCCATGCTTCATCGTGGAGCGCGCCCATAGGGCCTTGACCCAGAAACCACCTCCAGGCGAACGCCCCAGACCGGTCATCGCTAGGATTTTGAACTATTCGGACCGCGATGCTATCCTGCGAAGCGCCAGACAACATAAAGACCTGTTCCACTACGAGTCCAAATCAATCATGGTATTCCCGGACTATACTCGGCTTGTTCAGCAACAACGGCAATCCTTCATGGCGGCGAAGCGCAAACTACGCGATCTGAACCTACAATACATGCTGCTGTATCCGGCCCGGATGAGAGTCATCTTCAACTCACAGTCTTTCTTCTTTGACACCCCCGAGGCCGTGTTTGCATGGGCCGAGGAGCGCCAGCGGCTGCGGCAGAGCTCGCCATGTGCTAGGGACTCTGATTCGTCTAGGGGATCGAGGAGAAGCCGGTCTCGCCGAGCAAAATCAAGGAAACGACAGAGCCCCAGACCCGACAGTCAATCGGCAAGCCCAGATCATATCTCCTGAACCGCTGGACATTACTGTACTAACAGACTGCAAGTATATGTACTCTTTCCTATACACACTTAAATGCTGATTTTATAGACTCTTTCTCCGTGAAGCGTGGAGACTGCTCATGGGACTGCCAAGCCACAGACTCTTTTTCTTTTTGAGCACCCCCATGTTTGTAACGTTGGGTGGGCGGGTTGGGTATTGTTGGTGCTGGGGTTCTGGACCCCCGTTGGGAGCCCGGCCCCCCAGCATCGCGACAGATGCTCCTCTGTTTTGGTAGCGTAGGGTGGGGGTGGGGGAGGTGGGGGGGTTTTCTTTCAGTTTCCAAAGTTTCCTATGTTATATGCAGACATGTCACACAGATCGTTCTCCTTCATCCAGCACACATTCCGCACATGGGATGAATGGCACCAAATGACATAGCCCCACCTGGCGACCTTAGGGTGGTATCTTGGAATGTCCGGGGTCTTCATAACAAGATAAAGAGGGGCGCCGTGCTGCGCCAGGCGAAGAGATATGGTGCGGACCTCCTCCTGTTGCAGGAAACCCACCTCCTGGGCACCAAAGTCCTGTGCCTGGCCCGTTTTGGCTTCCATCATGTTTATCATGCAGGGTACACCAGGGGCTCCAGGGGGGTGGCGATTCTAATTAATCGTGGGGTGCAGTTTCAATACATCGCCCATAGGGCAGACCCCGGGGGTAGGTATCTTTTTGTGACCTGTACATTGTACGGTGAGCGGGTTACAATTGGTTGCATTTATGCGCCCCCCCCGCTGGGCCAGACATTCATTGATAAGATTACTGCTGTATGGGGGGGACCTCCAAGAAGACCTGATACTCCTAGGGGGCGACTGGAATGACATTATGGGCCCGTTAGACCGGTCACGACATATAGATCCTCTGCAGCCCCTGAGTGCCTCTAGGCTACACTCTTTAGCGTCCGCATTAGGTTGGGCGGACGTATGGAGGGAATTCCACCCCTCGGAGCGAGGATATACGTTTTTATCCCCAGTACATGGGACACAGTCCCGCCTTGACTACTTTTCGCCCCCGTGCCTGCCTCCACCGCCTTTCACAGGTAATACACTACCCCCGCGGGCTCTCTGACCACTCTCCAATTGCCATGCGATTTCACATTCTTTCCCGCAGACCCCCTTCCGCTGGCGTATGTCTCCCTGGCGCTTGCAGTGCCCCAAGTATCGAGACATGCTTCATACTGCTGTGTCCGATTATTTGGAGTCTAATGGCCCGACCGCCTCGTCTGGTAGCATACTATGGGAGGCTCTCAAACCGACTGTCCGGGGGTGGAGATAAGTTACTGTACAACTGAAAAGCGCCTTCGCCGCGAACGACTCGCGGACCTAGAGGCGCGTCAGATCGCTCTCGAACAACAACTAGCTGTCGACCCCAGCCCAAGTATCAGGCGTAACTTGTTGCTGACACAACAGGACTTACGCCAACATCTATTGGCAGAAGCCAAAGAAATTTGGGAAGCATCACAGCATAGGGTATATCAATGGGGGATAAATCAAGCAAAATGCTCCATCGGCTTTGCCAGTTGGATAAATCCCTGCAATAGTCCCTACAATCTTAGGGGTAGATGGGTCCCTTATCTCCTCACCGATAGGGGTGGCCAATGAGTTTGCACGTTATTTCGCTGCCCTCTATGCCGAGCGGGAGCAAATCTCGGCCGGTCTAATAGCAGAGTTTCTTAGGGACATTCCACCCAAGAAGCTTTCTGATCAGGTGCGCGACCGACTGGAGGCGTCCATCACCCTTGAAGAGTTGACTGGCGCGCTTAATGCGCTTCATCCGGGGCGCGCTCCAGGCCCTAATGGGTTCCCGATGGAGTTCCTCAGACCACATCTTCATCTTCTAGGGCCCCATCTCCTGGCAACGATCCAAGAGGCTGTGGACTCTGCCATATTACCCCTAGACTGGCGACACGCTGAGATTGTACTTTTTCATAAGCCTGGGCGCCCCCGGAAAACCCTTCATCTTATCGCCCCATATCCCTAATTAATTTTGAGCCTAAATTATTGGGGAAAGTGTTGGCCGACCGCCTCCGCTCTTGTATTACGGACCTGGTCCACCCGGACCAGGCCGGTTTTATGCCCCTTAGAGCCACTCGCCACAATATCCGACGGGTACACAACGCCCTTGCCACGGCTCCAGCCCTCGGCAAGCCCGCGGCCATTCTACTTGCTGATATAGATAAGGCTTTTGATTCCTTGAGCTGGGTTTATCTATTCCAATTATTAGAGGCCTGTAATTTTGGACCCCGGTTTCTCGCCCTTGTTCGCCTACTTTACACAGACCTGTCCGCCTCAGTGCGCATTGCCGGACATCGTTCGCCTCCATTTGGCATTCGACGAGGGACTCGGCAGGGGTGCCCCTTATCCCCCTTATTGTTTGCTTTAGCCATTGAGCCGTTGGCGGCATGGGTCCGGTGGGACCCGGTTTTCCGGGGTTTTGATTGGTCGCAATCACGTTCCGACCGCATCGCGTTATACGCGGACGATGTGTTGTTCTTCATTACGGACCCGTGGTTCACTGGGCCCCGGGTGCTGCAGATCCTACGGGTGTTTGGGGAAACAACTGGGCTCCATACGAACCCGGCCAAGTCAATCCTCTTCCCGGTATGTGGCCCTCAGGGTCGTGACGCCTGGGCAGCGCAGCTGACTCATGCGACAGATGGCTTCAAATATCTGGGGATCTATATATCGGCTTGCCCCAGGATCTCCTGGCTACATAACATTACCCCTCTTCTTGCTGGCCTGAATAGTGAAACTAATATATGGTCCTCGCTCCCGCTGTCTCTCTATGGCCGATCCGCAATATTTATAATGGTTTCGCTTCCCCGGTTGCTCTATCGCCTTCAAAACTTCCCATATCCGATTCCGCGCACCTGGTTCGCGCAGGTCAATGCTATACAAAATAAATTCCTCTGGAACAGCGGCGCGGTCAGAGTCGCACTTCGCACATGCGTGCAATCTACCTACTGCGGGGGCATTGCGGCTGCGGATATATACTCCTATTATATGGCTTCACATTTACTCGTGCTTAATGAGTGGTGGTACAACTCCCCGACAGACCCGGCATATGCAGCGGAACACACAGCATTAGAGCATACCCCCTCTTACACCTCCTATATAGCACAGCACGCTTAGAAGCCTTACCTCCTGCGTGCAGGGTAGTAATCTCGCTCTGGCGGACCAAGGTGCGGCAGATGGGCTGGGGAGGGAGGCTTACTCGGGCAACTCCATTGTGGCATGGTACATGCCTACGCCCGGTGGCGGCCCTACAGGGCTTCCGGAGGTGGGACCTGGTGGGGATATCAACCCTTGGAGATGTAATGCGGGGTACCATTATGAAAACATACCAACAATTACAAACTGAGTACCATCTGCACAGAACACAGTTTTATAAATATCTTCAACTTCGCCATGCACTCACCCCCCTCGTCTGCACTGTGGATACCCTGCCGGAATTTCACCCGTTAGAGGGTCGCCTACTTATGGGTGACCTAGGCCGACACAAAATAAGACAGGTATACCAGACGTTAATAACACACACGTCGACAACATTGGACAAGACACGTGGGGCCTGGACAGTTGATATCCCTGACATAACGGACGATGACTGGGCCGAGGCCATAGCGAGCCCGCGTGGGGCGGCGGTCTCGACTAGATACCGTTTGATACAATTCAAGTACCTACACCGGGTATATTATACACGGGTCAGACTGTGTAAGATGGGGATGATTCAGTCCCCTATGTGTCTGCGGTGCGATAGAGAGGAGGGGACATTTCTGCACACCGTGTGGGGCTGCACAGGGCTGCAGCCATACTGGAACAAAATCAGGATTTGTCTTCAGGAGGTGCTGGGGTGGGAGCTCCAGTTAAACCCACGACTCTTTCTCCTGCATGCTACAGAAGATATAGGGGGCAACATATATAAACAACACCTGCTGTTCCTAGCCCTTGTCGTAGCCAAACGAGATATAGCGCAATCCTGGAAAAACACAAGGGCCCCGTCACTTGGCAAGTGGAAGAGGGAGCTTGATAGATGTATGGGGGCGGAAATGGCAGTCTTCCTGGCACGCGGCTGCCCTCAAAAACACAGGAAAATATGGAACCGGTGGGCGATGTATCAGGGCATGGAGCTACCCCCATTGCCCTCAGTAGACCCATAATTACTACTATACCTACACTCTTTAATGCTGGGAAATCTCAAAGCTATGTAGGGATGATGGTTCTATATCATGTTTTTCATAGATTCTCTGTAGATCTCGTGACGTCTGCAAGTTATGTTGGTTGTTTGACCTGCATGTTCAGCAGGTGTTTTAATATGGGCACAAAGATGGTTTTCAGAGATGCTGTATGCCAAGTTCTCCTACAGACCACTGTAGGGCGATTGCCCATTGTCTTTTCACAAATGCAAATAAAATTTGTTATTAAAAAAAAAAAAAAGGCAAAAATAAAGCAGTGGCATTAAAGTAATCCCAAGGCACTTTACCCATTTTCAGTGTCTGCAACGTCCAAGCAAATTGCATGACCGACCGTAACTGGTTCTGACCATGATATAACACAGAAACATCACTTTGCACAATATCTATTACAGAAGAAACAATATTGTCTAAGGTGTAAATGCGGGAAGAAAGCGTGTTCATGCTGTTGTCCACTACAGCAAGGACTTTTTCCAAGTTTGCCTGGTCAATTAGACGCATTCGGAAGGTGGCTTCCAGCTGTGAAAGTTTCCAAATTTCATTATAAAAGGCATAAAGAAATCGCTTGGCCCTTGGATTACGTGGGCCTAGGAGAAAATCAGCCAAATCTAGATCGTTCAATAGGATTGAAAGGTGCTGTTTGACAGATGCAAGGGTAGAGTGTTCTAGCCACTGCTGGCACAATTTACCTACCGAGTATGTAGTCACAGAATGATGAGGTGGATAACGAGGATCAGGCTTAGTCTGAAAAAAACCAGGTGTAACATTACAGAAACGCAACTGGCATGCATTAGCATTAGATTGCCACAACAACCATCCCAATGGATCAATTTCAGAAACGTTAAAGGAGGCATTCTGAAGGAGAGCCTGCAAAGCCTCCATGGTGTAGTTATTATGTAACCGCCAATTATTATATTCAGCTAACGATGGAATTGAGGGGGTATTTAGGTTTTTGACAGTTGCAAGGCCATAACAGGATGTTTGGTAAATGGTTTCATTTAAAAACAGAAATTGAGTCGGGATCAGGCAGGCACGATGTAATGCCTCAGTGCCCTGAACCTGCCATGGCTTTGTGCCCCAGATTGATTTTAAATCTATAGTCTGTTTCCAATGGTCATAACCGTGTGTGGCCAACTGCGTTCTAAACGAGTTGGCGTAAATTAGTTTAGTGTGGGATAACAGGTACTTCGATGTAGGGGATTTTTGAAGCCTAAAATAATAGGATTCAGGATTGGTCAAATCATAGTTAGAAAAATAGGTGAACTTATCCCTAAGCGTTTTAGAACTCCCTGTAAGGGAGTTGGACAATGTTCCCATTGGGTAAAATTAAAAACAGGTCGCATGGTGTTGGTTTTGTGTAAAAAATGATGCCCATAATGTTGATGGCAAAAGAGATCACCATAATTGGCAGAATTTAAATACAAATCTTCAGCATCAAAGGCAGCATAATATTTTAAGTCAGAAAACAATGCATGAACGGCCTGCACATCCCAATCATCCGAATGTATGTCCCATGTCACCACATCTCCTAATGAGACACAAAACACGTACGGAACTCTAAGGACCTCTGTCGGGCCATGGATTTCGTAAGCTACTTTGTCCCAAACGATGCCATCATGAACAGGAAAAGCTGAAATATTCACAAAAGTTTTGTCACGTTTCATGATATGGGACGATGTGTGAGGAGCCAAAGTTCCATCGACCATTTTTACCGCAGAGCGTTCAGGGAGATAATGGCCATTTATAAGTAAAAAGAACACTGTCATAAATCCAATTGACATGAAGACAAATATCAAGATAAGCACCAACCAAATGTAGGTCCATGGGGGAACGAAGTATGTCTTTTTGAACCAGGAGTAAAAGATACGCAACTTAGACTTAGGTGCATCAGGCAAACTGGATGACGAGAAGGACGAGGCAGAAGAAAGGTGTGCCGGTTCTCCTTCACTGGACTTGGAAGCAAAGGTGAAAGGGTTGAATCCTCCATTCGTACACGTGGGCTAGATGGTATCTCACACACGGAATCAGTAGCTGGAAAAGGACACACAAGATCCATCGCAGAAGATGATTGTCGCATAGGCTGAAGATCAATTACAGTGTCCATCATATGAGCAGACATTGTTGTGGCAGCAGGTGACGACAAAGTTACCGGTGCTAAAGATATTGCGTTGCACGAAACTGCAGGTGTCACACTATTCAGAATCGGCCACACGGTGTAACTCGACATTGTCCACTGAGATGTATCTGTTGTCTTTGCGACCTGGCAATGGTGGTAGAATGACAGTACGAGTACCCTTCAGTCCAAGTACAGAAACCGAAGCACGATAAGAGGGACCAAATTCTTTTTTGTTTTCAATCTTCTCCCGCACTAGATCTCCAACTTTAGGAAGACAACCGGTAACAGGAATCAGTTGTGCATCAGCAGGCGAAGATGGTAAATGCTCAGTTGCCAGAGTATCACGGGACTTTTGTAGATCCTGTAACATAGCATAATGATTATCTACGTCAAACTTAGAGGCAGCCGCCACAATGTCCAGACCATCAAGATCAGGAACAAACATGTGAAAGCCAAAGAGCATTTCGTAAGGGGTCCGCCCACCCAGAGATCTTCTAAGGAGATTATTTAATGCACGTTGGACCCCATACAAGTGGGACAGCCAGTCCCTGCCAGTACCTAAGACTCTAGCTGTCAAGGATTGCTTTAAGTCACGGTTCATTCGCTCCACAACTGAATTGCCCTCAGGCCTGTATGGAGACGAAAACTGCACCTGTACCCCCAACGACTTCATCGCATCCTTGTAAGCCTTAGAGGCAAACGCTGGACCTTGGTCAGAATGGAAGGTACCACAGGCAAACATCCCGATAAAGACACGCAAATCCCTGATGACATTTCGAGCGTCAGCACTACGTTGTGGCCATACCCACAGGAATCGAGTGCACGAATCCACCGCAACCAAGATATACTTGTATGCAGTATCAGAAGAAAGAGGACCGCAGTGATCAAGATAGACACAGCCAAAAGGTCTATTAGAAATACATAGCTGTGTTTGTGGCGGACGTGGGACTGTAGAAGGCTTGATTTGTTGACAAACATCACAGCAAAGAACATAATTATGAGTCTGTTTATATAAACCACGCCACCAGTAACGTTGCTGAAGAATAGAGACTGTTGCCGACACACCAGCATGTGCCGAAGCAATGCCTTCGTGTGCGGCCTTGATCAAAGCTTGTCTGCGGTCAGAGTTGGGAATCAGCCGATCCCCAACTGAAGGAATGGTAGCATAAGGAACCTGTTCTGGAGTTACATGATAAGAGTATTTAGAAGGGAAACCCGCAGGATAATTACCTCCCTCCCTAGTTGCAGCAACCGCTGCCAGAATTTCATTATCAACCTTAGTCATAGATTTTGTAACTGCTGCTACGGAACACGTGGCTACTGCAGACTTGGCCGCTTCATCAGCCAGAGAATTACCAAGAGGGTGTGTTCCGACACGCTGGTGGCCAAGAGTGTGAATAACGTGTGAGAGGCAGACGTTGTTTAAGATCTGCGACTCGAACCCAAAGCATTTTATGCTTAATTGCGCTGCCTTTAGAATCACGGTAATCATTTTGAGACCAAAAGAATAAGTTGTCATTGAACGGCTGGACACAATAGTAAGAATCGCACACAATAAGAGTATTCACAAGAGGATCAGCAAACTCCAGAGCTAGAACAAGAGCACGCAGCTCGGCCAATTGCGCCGTGCAGTCTCTTAGTGCCCGAGTGTGCACAATGGAAGACTTAAACTCTCCATCTTCAATGGAGCCAGCCACAATAGCACAAGCCGCTGAATAAGCATGTTTGGAACCCGTGGCTGGTTGCGCCGAGCCATCGGTATAAATGATGCATTTATATTCACTCAGAGGAAGAAGCGACAAAGGAGGAGGATGAACAAATTCATACTGCAAAAACTCCTGAGTCTGAAGAGATGGATCAAAGACAAATGTGACATCCGAAGACGTCAAAGAAGTAGCCCACTGAATCCAACGTGGGTGCAATGCTTTAGAGTTAGGCACACTAGCTTTAGTCACCGCTTCCAAAGCAGGGAAGGGAGTGACCATAAGAATGCGTTTGCCTTGCGCCAGTGAGCGTTCCTTTAGAATCGCCATCTGCACTGCCGTCAAGATTTTTTCTACAGAGGAAAAACGCATTTCAGCCGCAGTGTATAAGTGTAATTTGTATGCAATAGGTATTGTGTCTCCTTCATTGAATGTTAAGTACGTGAAACCCACTGCCCCAGAAACAGGTGTTATCACGAGTCATTAAGAAGTTAGTCGCAAGCAAATCCGCCTGCAAAGACTGCAGAACGGAAGTATGTTCCGGAAGCCAGCTGGCAGAAGAGAACTTAGGTAATAATTAGGCATAAAGCGGTTTGATACGCTGGGCATAATCGGGAATGTAAGTCCTCCCAAAGTTTAAAAAACCCAGCAGGGATTGTAACTTTTTCAAAGAAGGTGGTTGCAAATGTGCACATTTCTCTAGGAAATGAGGTGCTAGACCCTTTCCCTCATTATTGAGCTCGTAGCCCAAAAAGAGCACTGCCAGATGGGCAATGTGTGACTTTGCAAAATTAAATTTGTAACCGTAGTCGGCAAAAGACAATATTATGTGGTCGACTCGGTCAAGATGCGGGGCGAGGTCGTCGTCAGTCAAATAGATGTCATCAACATACGACAAGGCCTCAGGGTCAATGTCATGCAACAAAGACACAATGTGTGCCGCAGATGCCCCGGGGCTGTTCTTGTACCCCATAGGCAACCGTGTAAATTTTTTCTGATTTCCGACGGCACTGAATGCTGTCAGGTCACCACTTGCACGGTCGAGATTGTGACTGTAGAAACCATTCGAAATGTCAAGTGTCGTTTTGTATTTTTTACGAACAATATTATTCACCAGTGCTGAACTGTGTGTGTTTTGGACCGCAAAGGTGCGGCAATGGCTGTTCAAATTTCTATAATCCAATACAATCCGAAAAGAACCATCAGGTTTAGGGACAGTAAAGAGAGGATTATTCATAGGTGATACACGTGACTCAATTACCCCCTGATACTCCAATTATCTGAGAATGTCACAAACAGAAGCCTTCGCTTCTCGTTTGATGGGATATTGAGGTTGAGGTTGTGGCATAGAGCGCAGTGCTATTTCATGAGCTGGCGAATCAACGTCCCAACCCACCTGATTGCGATACACTGCTGGGGTTAAGGCCAAATCCCATTCCTGTGCAAGAGCCTGCGCTCGTTCCTCAGGGACACAACGTGAAAAACTCGGAAGTATCACATCTTCCCCTCTAGAAGAGGCTAACACAAAGGGTGGCGGCCAATCTCTCCGCCAATAAAATGTCATATGAAGCGGTTAGATTCTCCCAGAAAACAACCTTAATAGGACGCAGTATATCACCTTCAATTTGGAAAAGGACTTCGTATAGTCTATCCGGGGGGGGCAACCCGGGTATCCGCAGTCTCAATAGTAACAAATGTGTCAGTTGCTGTCACATCCAGACGGGGGACGTAGAGCCTCCCTGACTATGGTAACTTCCGCCGCGCTGTCAAGCAGGGTCACTGCCCAAGTCCAATCCAGGAGTCGGTTCCTCACTGTCTGTGGCATATCTCGCTGTTAAAGCGGCAACCTTTTTCTTTTGAAAAGGAGGGCGGGTTCGTGCGGAATCACCCTGCTTGTCCTTGACTTCAAACTGTCGAGGCTGTTCACGAAGTTGTGACGCAGGTTGACTTCTACCCCGATCCTGGCGATCCCCTCCACCGGCTTGTGAGCCTGATGTTTCCTGTAAAGAACGAGGAGAACGCTGGTCAGGAACCTGAAATCTTTCAGGAGACTTAATTTTAGCGCGATCGCGCAAGTCATAAGTACGTTCAGAAGCATCAGGGGTCGGTGAACTGGCACGCGAACCCTGCTTCTGTTGTTGTGAACCCTGTTTCTTATTTCTTTGCCAATTCTTTTTAGGAAAGAAAGGGCGCCCATCATTGTCAGGCTGGGCTTTCTGTTGTACTTGAGGATGCGTTTGTATTTGAGTTGTAGGCTTATTCCCCAGACTATTGCGGCCTATGGTTTTGTAAGCCTTTGCAATAATCTTTGGTAATTCTCGTGGTCTGTCAGGCTCCGCGACCGCCTCTAAGCGGTTTGCTACTTGAAAGCTAACAGCATCGCCCTTGACATTCGCAAGGATCACATCAGCAACCACGTCGAACACTCCCACCAGTCTCATCCCCAGCTCGACAGCCGCTTCTGCTCCGTGTTCATCTTGAACGCGTTTAATCACAGAGGGGAGAACGGTCATAGAGGGGGTGCCGAAACACATAGAATATACCGCTGCAAACACCCTGCCTCAGGTGTTACAATCAGCCAATTCGGGAATTAAGTCTTTAGGTAAACTAATAGTTAAGATCCTGTGTTTATCCACAGGAGTGGTATTAGGAAAGACAGCTTCTATCTGTCCAAATTTCTCGGCAAGCCAATAAGGAAACTCATCCTTATTCTGTGGGCGCTTGCCCATGTCAGAATTAACAATAACGGGACTGATGGTTATGCCACCAGGACCCGCAGGTTGTACTGCAGCGCCAGGTGGTCCCACCTGGACGGTGCGGGTTACGTACTGTATTACAGCTCTATATACGCATACCAACGATGTATGTAAGACGCGGAGCTCTGCCAAAGTAGCAGTTGCAAAAGCACGTGGGTGTGGGGTAAACCTAGCCAAAACGGGCCATGTGGCCCCATCAATAGATAAAGGGCCTAAACGGACTGCCGTTAATGGGTGAGGAAGGGCGCCATTAAACCAAATACGGTGTTGCCAAGCTGTAAGCGGAATCTCAAGTGCTCTATAAGGCTGATACTGCTGAGGAACGGCGGTGGCAGCATATGTGTGAAACAAATCATCAGTGCCATCCACCGCAGGAAATGTGACCCAAGAGTAAAAAACTTCAAACTGTTGAGCCGGATCGGCTTCCACCACAAAAATAAGTGCGGCCCCAGTGTCAGGGACCCCATAATGAGTCAAGTGCGCTCTCAGCGCGGCTCTGCTATGAACCGGAACATCAACTACAGCCATTATAGAGAAGACAGTAGAACAACTTAAAGAGTGGCAGCACAAACTCGGGTTATAAGAAACGTAAGACCTTTTAAAACTTCAAGATTGAATAAACCTATAAAAATGTCAATATAGGAGGTTACTCCGTCACAGCTGTCTCCGGAAACAGAAGTGAGGGTATTGTGGACCAGCACAGGCACTACTCAAGCGTCTCGCAGATAAGAACCAGACCAAACGTTGGGCGCCATGTTGCGGGGATTCTGCTCATACACAGAACTATGCACAAGAAAACAGGACCTCAGTAAATAGAGGTGTACCTCCTATCACCTTAGTACCCAAAATCCCAACCGACTAGCAATAGTGTCTCATTCGGTCTCCTACAAATATCAAGAAGCTACGAATGTTTAGACAACCCAGAACACGAGCACTCCCGACTCACCTCAGAGTCGCGGGAACAAGACACACTTTCGCTCTCACGTACTTGTCCACAATAAAAATAATCAGTCACTAAATAAGTTCAAAATGTTTATTTTGACTATAGTGATTCATAAAACAGTATGCGAACCACAACTAGCAGCAAAATGCATAAGGCAAGAATCATTAGCATTGTTACAATACCATAGAATGTAAAAGGAGTCGTCATTTTTTAAAGACTGTGAAAAAGGCTAAATAACTGGGCCTAATCACCCTCCCCACGGCAGTAAGAAGTTATTTTATATAACAGAAGATCTCTAGGCGTTATTAGCAGACCCCTACCTGAAAGCCGAAACCCAAGGGTTTACATCATAGGAACAGCAGCGCTCAGCTCCATGGAACGGCTTTCTTCGAGTGTGTTTCAAAAACATGCAACAATGTTATATCAAAGCACGATTCTTCCACATTGCAGCTGTTGGTAACATGTTTTGTCTAGGTAATAGGGACTGACCAGAACAGAATAACAAGAGACATTGTTGACCGACCTTGCACATTATGTTCAAACAGAATTGAAGGGAAGGCTGAGAACGTGAAAAACAATCTGTTATCATGTACAGGGCAGAGGCAAAGTGTCGCGAAAACAAACGCTTAGCAGAGGCGTGCGCAAAAGCAGCAGCATAGGGCAAGCAAAACTCATGCTAACTTAGCAATGTCGACAATGTGTCTTAGGGCCATATAACCCCATATAACAGAACCTTCAATCATTTGTGGCATTTGCTCACCTTGCTTGATGCGCAGATGTGAATCTGTCAGAGTGGTGTCCTTTCCTTCGGCTGCAGTCTGGTTCGAAGCACCAATCTCTCCTTGCTGGCTTGCCAAAATGTTGCTTGAATAAGAATTTACCTCAAAAAAACAATGCCAAGAGGCGTTTGGCAAAGCAAGAACAGTTGATTTAATTGAACACCGCGGCGGGAGTGCAGCATACAGAAACTGGTCTGAGGACTGACTCAAAGTACAATTGTTATGAGCGCCTTTATATACATTTCTTTCTTGGAGCATCATAAGATAATTTGTAGATCCTGTTTAGGGAGACGAATGTGGGCCTAGTCATGGAGCCATAAATTACTCCCACCTGATGACGAATGTGGATGGGTCTCGACCGTACGTGGACACAATGAGGGCCTGTGGGTAACTTGTCCAGATGTCCGGCATGGGGAGCACATGATCACTGCATGTGCTGTGTGTGCTGTGTCCTGACTGGCTGAGTGTTCCTAATTTCATGTGGCATCTAATTTTATGATGTTTTGGGAATGTGCGCACCTCCGGCCATGTGCTTTTTATTGGAGGCAGTCTCCCCGGACCATTGTGGTTTCGCTGCCTATCTGTGGGACTAAACTGGGTTTTTTCTTTTTGCACGTTTGTTCTGCTGGTTACGTGCCACCCCACCTGTGATCTGTCAATCAGTTGCCTCAGGCCTATGTTGCAGGACCTGCCTGACTACATAATTCTGACTCTGGGTTGATGGAGAGGTCATCTCGGGTGATTTCAACAACAGTGATTCGATTTCGTTCTTATGCACACATGTATCATTGCGTACGCCGACATCAATATTAACATTCTGATCAGGATGTCGCCCATTGTAGCCATCTAGGATGGAGGGCTTTACCGTTGGGAACGCTTGTCTTTGTGACAGCCTCTATGGCGACAAGGGAGTGACAAGGGAGTGACGACAATGATGCGTTTCCCTTGTGCAAGTGGTCTTTCTGTAAGGACAGCCAAATGCACTGCAGTCAGTATTTTTTCCAGTGGAAGCAAAATGCATTTCCGCATTGGAATATCAATGCGATTTATATGCTATTGGTACTGTTTCACCTTCATTAAAAGCGATGTAAGTGAATCCAATTGCACCCGGTAAATTCCGGATGACTAGGTTCGTAGTATTTACACGTGTATGTAAGTGACGTGTGGCAAGCAGGTCAAATTGTAATGATCTGAATGTATATGTGTGTTCCGATATCCAGCGTGTAGCGGAAAAATCAGGATGAATTAATTCATAAAGTGGTTTAATGCGTTGTGCAGTTAAGTTCCAAAGTTAAGAAATCCTAGCACGGATTGTAATTTCTTCAATGTATTTGCAATTGTGCACACGTCTCCAAAAAAGTAGGTGCAAGACTCTTTCCCTCATGTTCAAGTTCATATTCTAAGAATAGGAGATTTAAAAAAGCTATATTAGATTTATTAAAGTTGAACTTCTAGCCAAGTTCAGCAAATCCCAATATTAAGCGGTCTACTGTGGCTAAGTGTGGGTATAGTTAATCATCTGTAAGGTAGATATCGTCCACATAGGACAATCCGTCTGGGTCAATATTGTGTAGAATTGACATAACGTGTGATGCAAATTGTCCTCGGCTGTTCATATACCCCATAGGGAGCTTTGCGTAGTTCATTTGGAAACCAAGGCCTGAAAACGCGACCCCATTCTGCTTTCAGGCACTAGATTGTGACTAAAAAACTGTTGGAGATATCCAAAGTTGTTTTATATTTTCTACGGACTATATTGTTTCCAAGTGCCGTACTGTGTGTATTTTGTATTGCAACAGTGCGTGTATGACTTTTTAAATGTCTATAGTCTAAGACTATACGATATGAATGATCCAGTTTCAAAACAGGAAAAAGTGGATTATTCATTTGAGAGACACAGGGTTTGATTACTCCCTGGTACTTCAATTGAGAAAGTATTTCTTTAAAGTACTTACTTTAGCATCCCGTTTAATTGGATATTTTGGTTGCACTTGCGGGCTGGACCGTTAAGGTATTACATTATGAAGAGAGTCCCTATCCCATCCAACATGATTGCGATATAATGCAGCGGCTAGTGCAAGAGCCCATTCTGCTGCGTAAGCTTGTTTTACTTGGTCAGGGACAAGAGCAGAAAAGGAAGGATGTATTACAGCCTCACCCTGTGGGGATGTTTGTATAAACTGTGGGGGCCAAACGACCTCCACTAGAAGAATGTCCTAAGACAAAGTTGGAATTTCCCAGAATATTGTTTTAATGATGCGTTGTATATCACCCTCAATTTGTCTAGATTGTATAATCTATCCGGAGGGGCTACGTGCCTGTCTGGGGTCTCAACTGTAATAATAGTACCAGTTGCTTTCGCTACCAGAAACTCCTGGAGATTCCGGCGCACTGCTGCACTGTCGAGGAAAGTCCCCGCCCAACTCCTGTTCAGGAGGAGGGTTCTCAGTGTCTGGGGCATATTTAGCGGTTATAACCGCTACTTTCTTTTTCAGAAAAGGGGCTTTTATATTTAGGTTTTTCCTCCTTTTTGATCCTTACGTCAGACGAGCGTTGTGTCTCCCTTTTCAGTTTCACATACTCTTCTTCTCTGCGTTCAAAGCACCCTCCTCTGTTGTACTGCTTGTTAGACAATTCCTGAAAGGAGCAAAGAGAATGTGTATCAGAAACATGATACTTGTCTGAAGTCTTGATTGTTGTGTGATCACAAAAATCAGAGCAAACACAAGGAGATGATGGACGGAGCGCTGAAACTTTTCAGACACTCACCCCCAGTCACAGATCTAGGTTGAATCCATCATCGTTCTTCAGCTCACTTTGCCACCCCAGTTCAGACACAGCTTTATGCAAATCAGTCTTGACCCTGTGCCTCATGGGAACAGTCCAGCCCGAACTGCCAAGCCATGTCTTCACTGGACCGGAAACAAGCATCCTGGGATTGGTTTCGGGCTAACAGCCCTCATCAGCCAGACTAGCTTGAATCCAGTGGCAAAGTGAGCAAGGGACCCACGTCTGGGCATACACTGCCAACTTAGGGCGAACAAAGCAAACACAAGGAGATGATGGACGGAGCGCTGAAACTTTCAGACACTCACCCCGGTCACAGATCTGGGTTAAATCCATCTTCATTCTTTAGCTCACTTCGCCACCTCAGTTCAGACCCAGCTATATACAAATCAGTCTTGACCCTGTGCCTCATTGCAGTCAGCAGCTAATGTGTTTCCTGGCATAGCTCCTGATCAAAGTGCATGCAAAAGGCATAATTTTGATCGAATTGAGCTCCCTCGAATTTCCTTGTTCAGCAAGATCAGCCCTACAGCAATTGTCCATCCAACCCTACGCCAGTGCATCGTAAAGTGCACATTATTTCTACATCTAAAGAGTGAAGGCTGTCTTTGGGAATTGAGCGCTCGATCTCTGAAGGTCATCAGTTAGAATCCCAGTGGCAAACTCAACCTTAATCCTTTTGCAGCTGGTAAATCTAGTTCTATAATAAAGATGCTTATCCATGTGCAGGTTCAACATCCTTTACTGACAGTGCTTCGAAACAAGAGACGAGGCATTTGAAGCACTATAGTCAGTATTACCCTTTTTCGAATGACATCGTAAAGGGAGAGGGTGAGAGCTCAGCAAATTCTCTATGCTTTAAGAAGGCGATGGCAGGGTGATGTTGCAAAATGCACGCTCCCTTCTGATATGCTTGCTGGGTTGTTGCTATCCCCATCATCTCTTGCCTTGTTGTTGCTTGCCCCGTACTCTTTCCCCCTTATTCTGTCCTCCCCTCCCTCACCACCCTGTTGTTGCATGCCAGAGCCGTTGCTGGTGCCCCACCTCCCAATCCTCTTCCAAGGTCACGCTCTGGAGATCTATAGAGGCAAGTAAATTAACCTTCTCTGCTGATCGTCCCAACTGTGTGCTCTGACTCGCAGCCAGCATTCAGCCCTCCAACCGGAAGCAGTTCCAGGTACTGCAGTGGCTCTCGACTCTCAGCAGTCTTCTCCTGATGTTCTAGTGACGCCGCCACCTGGCCATAGGAGCCTGCCCAGCTCGCAGCTCCAACAAGGAATACTTCCCTGAGTTTCTGCAGCAAGCTGAAGTTGGCAGCCGCTGTTTGTTCCGCAAGGCCTCACTGCAGTCCGGTAACTCATAGGTGCCGAACCTTTCCCCCAGAGTCAAACCAAAATCAGATCCATCAGCTCCTGAGACGTTTCACTGACGTGTAGAATCCAGGACAGTCATTTTTTATCCTAGGGGCTCAGAACTCTGTAGAACACTGGTGAAGTTACAGAGAGCTTCAGCCTACTGCATGTTATTGGCCATCTTGTCAAGCCATGCCTGCTGGTCCTTTTTTCTTTTTTTTTTAACCTTTGAGCCTACGGGTTTCCTCCAGGCGTAATTAAGCAAGTTGTCTTGTAATTCTTTGTAAAATGTATATGTTTTTAAGTGTTGTGGTACCGTAGAACCTGAAAATTATACTGCAGTACCTCTGGCACAGTGAAACGACATCTCATTGGCTAATGTCATTGTTTTGATGTATTATAAAGACCTTGCCGCCCTCTTACTGCTGTTAGGGAGTGACACTTAAAAGTATTCACTGCCTCTCTGCTCTCTGATGGCTTTCTTTTGTACTTGCCTTATCTTTGGGGATTCATCCAAAAACAAAAAATTACATCTGCAGGAGAACACGGTCAATAACACTCCCAGGAAGAACAGGAACACCAGAAGGAGCCACAGACCTCACCACAGTCCATTGTTTGGGATTTGTTTCTATTCCTGCAGGAGAAAAGGGTTTTGGTGAACCGGATTACATGCAACCTGCCACTGGGATGTTTCCCTAGGTACTGGAAAAAAGTACTCCTTTGGAACATCAGGAATTCTGAAGCATCTTACTGTATGGCACATATCTCAGTTGAATGCAGCGAAAAGGAGTCGTCAAGCGGATGAGGGCGCCTCAACATCATCGGCTCCAAGGCAGTGTGTAGGAAAGTAGGATCAGCTTCTTATGGTTACCCCCACTTTTTGCTTCATGTTACACTGTTTTTGACTAGTCTGACTGGGATCCTGCTAATCAGGACCCCAGTCTATCGACTTTCTCCCTAAAATGTTATGTATTTGGGTACACTCCAGATTGGATACTGGGGTACCCTTGTCAGTCCCTAGAATATGGTACCCATGTACCCAGGGCATAGGTACCCCAGAGGCCTCCCATGGGCTGCAGCATGTATTATGCCACCCATGAGAGGTCATGCAAAATGGAACTACAGGCCTCCCATTGCAGCCTGTGTAAGTTGGTGCATGCACCACTTACTTAAGATATAGGTTTACTATATCTAAGGGTCACTACACTTAAAACCTATAAGTCACCCCTATAACAGGCCTTGACAATCCTGAAGGCAGGGTGCTTGGTTCTAAGTGAGAGGGTGCCACTGCATGAGCAGGACACCCCTGAAGCCTACGGAGTCCATCCTCCCAGGTGCTGCAGCCATTTACAACATATAGAGTGGCATTATGTGACCGACCGCGTGATGACCAACTCTAAAACGGCTGAAAGTAACCCTATCGTTAACCCCACACTGGTAACCGGTGTGGGAGGTATGATTCCACCCCTTAGGAACGAGCTTTGTGAGGTCCCTGGTGTTCCTGGTACCAGCCTTCTAGTCCCGGGCAGCCCAAAATGGTTGCTGCCGACCAGAGACACATTTCTGCCCTCCTGCTGCTGAGCCAAGCTCGAGCAGGCGAAGGCAGAACAATAGGCATCCTGTCACAGGGAGGTGTGACCACCTCCCAGACAGGATTTAGTGTATTAGGCCTGGGTGGGTGCGCTTGCCAGCGACCGAAAGTCTGCATGAGGGGCACATTTGGTGTCCCTGTCCATAGTCAAGTTCAAACCAGTCCTGGGAGCCGTTGGCTCCTGCTCTGAGGCGAAACTGGACAAAGGACATGGGAGTAACCTCCCCACTGTCCAGACCCTCCCCTGGGAAGGTCCCTTGAATCTGTCCAACCCTCTCCCATGGGTACAAAAGGGCTTACCTGGCTGTAGGACCCAAGATTTGACGTGGACAAGATTTTGAACCAGAAACCACTGATCTTCGACCGTCTGGACACTCTGGACTTCGCTGGACTTCGTTTGGGCCCGACTTCGTCTCCCTTTCCGTCCAAAGCATCGTCTGTGCCCGTGCACCATACAGGCTCCATGTAGGACCATTGGAGCATCAAGGACAACTGAAGATATCTCCCTTGGAGTGAAGGAGTCACTCCCCTGCAACCGCAGGCACCACATCTCAACTGACCGGTCTGCTGCTCCCGAGCCCCTACAGACTCTGAAGGCTCCAGCAACACAGGAGGTGGGTTTCCAAGTCCCTCGAGGTCCGAGCTGCCCTCTTACCAAGTTTGAGGACAGAATCCCTCATGGGGGCTGCAATACCCGTACCCCTGTGCACCACGTACTTTTGCAAGTGCATATGCTTGTTGGCATTGCCAAAATAAGTGCACTGGGCTCCGAGTAGCCCCGACCTCTGGCCCCATTTCCACCAAAGAACTCCGGCCTCCTTGCACCAAGTGCTCCGTGGGCTGTTGCTTTGTGAAACTGCTCGAGGTCCCCTCGCGACTCCTATGCCTCCGGCCTGTGGGTCCTCTTGAGGGTCAACACTGCTTTTCTTGGGCTCCCCTGGTTGCTCCAGGCTTGCCCCGACTCCCCTGTGTGTGGTGAGTCTCCTGGACCTTGCTGGCCCGAACCGTAACCTTTCTTGACCATCTTCGTGGGTTGCCGCTGCCAAGGCTTGTTGGTGCTCCAGCCGGACACCGACCCCTCAGCACTCAACATCCTTCGTGGGACAGCTCGTATCCGGCTCCTGGTCGTCCTCGATGTCTCCTGGTTCTGGTGGCGGCAGAGTCAAGAACCCCCTCAACGCACCTGAAGCACCCGACAACGGTGGGCATTCGTCTACCGAGTCCCTGGTCACTTCTGAGTGGCCCAGACTCTGTCCCCTCTGCTTTCAGGTACTCTTCATCCAGAATCCACCTTTGGATTCCAACGGACACTTTTCCCCAGCAGTGGCTCTTCTTCGAAGTCCTCCATAAAGATCGACGTCGGTTTCCGACGTCACTTCAGGCCTATGCACCCGGCTTCCCAGGGATAGGTAACTCTGGTACTACGGTATCCACGGGTGGGGTGTCTCTCCAACCTCCTAACCTCCACGGAGTTTCTTCGAAGTCCACTCAGAAGGGTCCTTAAACTTTAAAACTGCAACCGCGACTCTCCCATAGAATTGTACGGCACACGCGGTCGTGTTCCCACACTGCACCCGTCCTCCGTAGGGTCCCTACTTACTCACTTTGGGTGGTTCCTTGAGGTCCCAGCGATTCTACATCCTCTAGACACTGTCTTGACTCGAGTCGTGGTTCTTATACCACTATTTTAGTATATGGTTTGGTCTCCCCCTGGAGCCCACTGTGTATTAGTGCTATTTACTATTGTTTCTGTGCTACAGTATTGTGTGCTTTGTGAGTATCTTCGTGTAGAAGATACTGTGTCGTACTTAGTGTGTTATAACAATAAATGCATATTTTTATAACTACTGTGTGGTTCTCCTTTCATTTAACCAGTACTATAAAGTTACATTCTGGTAAAAAAAAAAGCTGCTTGACATTCCTTCAAGACTAAGCCTGAAGGCTGCTCTCCACAGCTACCACTTGGATAGCTTTCTAAGGTTATCTTTGACCTCTTAAATCACCATAAGGGTTGTTTGGACTGGTTCAAGGTGCCCACTTTAATTAGTGGACAGCATATACCAGGCCAACGTCTCACACAGTGTCTCCCACCTGAGGATTCTCTTTCTGCTCATGTATTATAGAGAAATCTTTACAATTGGAAATATTTCGTTTGGGTTTGCCTATAACTTTATGGCTTTTGAACAATTTGTACAAAACTTGGTAGATTCTTAGGATGTTTAAATTGCTCTTGATAGTTCTAAATTTGTGCAGATTAGTCAATGGGAGGCACCATAAAGGGGAGAGCGGGTCAAAAAAGTGTTAAATCATTAATAATTATGGATTCATTGGTGAATCCACATGACATTTGACAGACATTTATTATGTTTTGCCTTCGGTGGGTATGGCAAGTTTCCTGCAGATCCTTCAAGTTGGTAGGGCAAAGTTGAAAGGGGGTGCAAAAACTTTTTCATGTGCTAAAAGCTTTGGTGCACTTTATTGAATGTGCATGAATTTTGGCAGGTTTATTAGCACATTAATGCACTGGTTTGATGTAGACCTGCTTTGGTGGTGAGGGGGTTCGGGTTATTAAAATGAAATTGACTGCCAAAAAATCATCTATTTGTTAATAACTTTGGTGCATATTTACAGATCTGCACAACACTTGGCAGACACTTGAACTGTTAAGCTTACACTTGATATTTGAAGTTTAATGCAAATTTGTTAAGGGAGGCAAACACTTAATGGGTAGGCAAACATGCAATGTTTCCTATTTTAACTTCCATAAGAATCTTAGTTTCCACTACAGAAAAAAACCTGAATGGACTTACACCAAACTTAGTTTGAAACACTAACTTTACGCAGGAAAGTGGCTTTGCTTGGTATGGTGCAAATCCATTCAGTAGGTTTTGAGAACTAAAAGGAATAAAAATATGGTGATGGGCTTGAAAGTATTAAACATCTGAGATATCTAGACCATTAGTCACTGGACAGTCCTCAAACCCAGGTATGCAGACTGTCTGCGGACCTAAATTTAAAAGTAAACAAGCATTGGCATAGCCAATAGGTCTCGCCTTTGGGACCTTATAAGTGTTTAGCAATGCAGTACATTATCCCCCACTGGCATGCCCACACACTGAAATAAGTGATCAGACTGAGGCAGCATTCAGGATGCTTTGAGATGAAGGCCATAGTATCCCCAATTTAGCAGTTAGCAAAAATGGCATGCTGCATGATTTATGTATCAAAGCGCTACACAGTGGTGACACTGAAAGGCAGCAACAAATGGCTTGGCAAAAAAAGGGGAAAAAAAGAGACAGAAAGTTAACAGTCTGGAATAGAAATGTTTGAAAGGGACACGAGAATGGCATAACAGAGAAGATTGAAGTCAAAGGATGTAGGAGAACAAAGTGGAGAACAGGCATTAGCAGGGGTTGATGTATTCAAGACAGGCATACAGTGAAGCAGGTCATAGGACTGTACTATAACCAATCCAGGTAATAGTGTATGAATAGGGGAGGTGACACAAGCAGAAAGAAAAGATATGAAAAGGAGAACTTTTAAACAGATACTCTAAGGACGAAATGCGGCACACGTGGAATTTGGCAACATCAAGCAAACAGAGTAAGGAAGAGCATGCAGCACGCGCCTACTTCAAACTCAACTCAATTCAAAGCAATGAATCAGACCCTTGGTTTAAATGAAAAAAAAGTGTCATGAATCAATCCCGACTTATTACTGATATCGCATCCCATGCAAAGTAGCAGCAAGAAACTAGGAGCTGGTGGCACAATTAAATATAGAGTATAAAAGTGCCAACCCACTTTAGGCTTTTTAATAAGTCAGCAAGGTATTGGACAAGAGTGCAATCAGGAACAGGGCAGCCATGATGAAATAAAATTAATGTGAGCAAACATCCAGTATCAATGATATCCGAACGTGAAAATATCAAGTCCTTAATTAACCAAAGCATCATCAGAACTTTTTTTTTTGTATATCTAATACACATTTTATATCATGGGACACTCACATGCACTAGAGCACAAACAATCCTTGGCATTATATATAAAAATTGGGTACATTGCAAAAAGCACTGAAATAATGAATGAAACATTTTCCTTTTGAAGTCTCTAAATCAGAATGAACATGCCACGGTGTCTATTCCAAGGCTGCACTGATAGGAATAAGAAATGCATTACCTGCAACTTTTGATCCCGTAGCCGTGCCAGGCTTCCTTGAGCTGTTTCCGGGTTTTTAAGGGGCAGGGACCTTTAAGGCTGAAGCAGCTGTTGACTGCCTACTCCCGTCCACAGAGTCATCATCATCGAAGCTTTTATCTGACAAGGGAAAAGGATGAAGAATAACACACCCATTAATGCATGGCTCGAAACGAGCAAACTGCTTTCATCAACACCGCGGGCAGGCAGGAGTTTACAGAAGAGCAAGTGAATCAATAGTACTTATTGTGTCCTTTGTCTTTGGCCGAGCAGTGGGCAGAAATGAAAACACATTATGCCGGATCAAATGGACGTGTTATTGAAATACCGATTTGCGTTAATAAGCCGCGGTTTAAAATGAGCCAAGGACACGCTGCCACCACTAAACGCAAAAAAAAGGTTTAAACAAAATAGGGCAGAAGAACGACAACTCCTCGCCTCCTGACCCCTCCATGTAAAACATTACCTGACACTCGAGTCCCGAGAAGCAGAGGGGCGGTGGGGGTGTCCTGGGCCGATATGGAGACCGCGGGCACCTACCAGATAACACCAGCACGGGAGGGCTCAGCTGGACAACAATAGACCTGGAATACGGAGAGGGGCGGGAGGGAGAAGCATGGATAAACAAGCGTGGCCGCAAAAGTGAAAGTGACCGTGGGATGCGAAGAATGCAGCTGCAGCGTCCCGCGAGTGGTGCGCGCGCGCTCATGTGAAATCTAACACATAACAGATGGCACACTGCGCGCCGCTGCTCGTAACCGCAAGCCGTAGGCCGTGGGCGGATACATTTCTTGGAGAAGGTGGGACATGCACCCGCCTTTGCCCAATTGCGTGCTGTCTTCGCACGCAAAGCCCAATAGAAAAAAACCTAAAAAAAAAACCACACGCACGAGCATGTGAAAAGTCCAGAGCGATTCCAAGAGGTCGTTTTCCTAGAGCAACACATACGCGCTGCGCTAGGCTCGACCTAAAAACAACTGATTGCACAAGGAAGCTTTTTGCTCCCGTCCTGCACTATGGGTCCTTGATAGCAAAGATGGGTCTGCATACCCCAAAACAGGGCCTACCAAGTCTTAAAAACATTAAGAAATAAAGGCAAGTCATAGGCCCGGCCATCCAAGGAGGGTTATGCCCAGTGTATGTCCAAAGGCAAGGTCATGCGGCCAAAAACTGGTGCACAGGTCCTTCAGCCCCACAAGTACAGGCTAACATCCACTCTATATACTTAGACCCCACATAGCCCATATTCTCCCACCCCTTTACCTTTGCCCCTCTTGTCAGATCTTGTTGAAGCCTGAAATCCCTGAATTGGGCATAAATTGCTTACAGCCTGTCAACTATCATGCAGATGCATTAACCAGTGCCAAAGTTATTAGCAAATGAACACTTTTTCAGTCACACTTCAACTGTGTCGGAGCTTGACAGATATGAATGAAACGAAATGTATTAAGGGTAAGCTAAACATGCTAAGGTTCTGCCAAGTGTCTTACTTGTCTGTGATAACAGCACCAAACATTTTACAAATCAGGGATATTTTGACCAGTCCCTCCCTCTTTAACTCCCCCATACCCCCCCCACCCCCTTCTCAGATCTGCCTGAAACCTTAGCTTCCTGCACTTGGCTTCGCATTCTAAAGAGTCAGTTAGATGTTATGCCGATTCCTTAACCAGCTCCAAAGTTATCAGCAAATGAAAGCTTAGCCACCATCAACTTTAACTGTGCCACTCATTGACGGGTTACCATGAAACCCAGTATATCAGGACTAAGTTTAACACTATAAAGATCTGCTAAATGTTACACAGATCTGTGAAATGGCACCAAATGTATTGGCAAATCAAAGATTCATTGAATGGCATTAAAGCTCTTAGGAAAAGAAAAAATAAATTTTTATTGAAAACTGACTTAATCATGGCAATGCAGGCACTATCGCCGCCTGTGTAAATTTACTGAAAAAACTAGTTAAAGTGAACTTATGATTGCAAATTAAATTTGAAAAAAACACAACAAATTGCAAGTTATTTGTAGGACTCTAATTCATAACTCACATAACAGCCTTGCACTTCATATTGAATGCTTTCAGCTACATAGTATTTATATCAATATATAACTCCCAAAAGTGCAATGTAATTAAACAACACATGCGCAAGCCAATAAATAATACTGCATACATTGCTGTTTCTTTCTAAGAGTTAACGGTAATGTAATATGTAATCTCAACTATAAGATTGTTTACTGCATTTGTAATTGCATGAAGGATACGGTCATGTGCTTTGAATTTGGTATGCCATTTATGGTATGCATGGCAAATTAGACACTCCGGCATAACAAAGAAATTCTGTTACCAAAAAGTACCACCAAAGCTTATTGGTCAATGCAGATTTTAAGCGATTTCTGAATCTCATAGCTGCATACCAATAATATTCTTTGCCCATGCAATTAGTCAGTAACAAACAGTAACAGTATATGTCACAGATAAGGTAACGCCAACAATTATAAAACCATTTTCAAATGTATTAACTTTGACCAAGGGGCCAAATGAACCATGGTGTTCCTTGGCTCTTGATTTACAGATGTATTGACAGACTAGAGAGGCATTACCAAAGCGTGGTCTGGCAACTCAGGCATTGTCTTGTTGCTCCAAATGCTGTGTCATATTCCCAAGACGTATGTAATTGCTGAGGACTTTGGCCCTCCTATTGTAAGCTAAATCAATTGTGACAAAGCTTTCCACTTTCCTGACTCCTCATCTTCATTGCTCTTGACCCTTTCTTATACAAAAACACAACCTGAAGCCAAGTGATTTCCATTGATAATTTAGAATGCAAAGTGGTGGCGTATACTGACAATATTTTTATATGTATTACTAATTATTCCACAACAGAAATGCTTTCTGAGATACAAAGTTACTCCCAGATCTTAGGGTACCTAATTTTATCAACACAACACTGAGGTCCAACACTGTCCTAGTGTCTGTACTTAGACTGAGGTATCTGAAGTTGGTTTATCATAGAACCTCTTATCAATTAAGTATCTTAGTATCCTTTTATTAAGACACAGACACGATATCCATGCCAAATGTTTTCATGGCTTGACTTGTGCACGGACTCTTGGAGCCAAGCCAGACCCTTGGTTCGGCCATGGCTCAGCTCGCCCTATTAATTTGTTCATGCTCCCACCTCTTTAGTGTGGGAACAGATATTCCAACGGGAACTCAACACAGTGAATACTCAAATTAATCACTGGTATGTTTGTCTAATAAAAGGTGGAGCACGGTCGATCCTTAAACTAGGTCGCTGCCAGACCGACCGCGCTCCTATACAAACCAAGATTTCTCCAGTACACAAGACACTCCGCTATCTGACAGAACAGCTTACTTGCTGCCCCGCACTTTTGTCACAGACGACTTCTTTGCCATATCAGGTTACAGACTCTTGACTTTGTTCACGCTGTTTTTCATTTACCAATTTCAACTACCTTTTAATACCTAGGCCTTGAGAAAGCCCCAGTCCTGTGCGCCAAGAGGGGGAAAAACATGTATTGGCAGTTTTTCTGTTTTGCTCTAGAAGCACTATTCTGGACCATCCGAACAATAATAATAAAAGCATAAAAACGTCTGACTACTCTGGATCATTTGCCCAACTTGGAAATATTATAAAGTCAAATGTTCTAGCCTTCCAGCTCTGTCCTTCACCCAGTCTATGGGAGACTGTGTTGAAGGCCACCAAGGGTTTGAGCAGGATGAGAGCGGCGGTTTCATCTTTGTTGATGATGGACCAGATGTCATCTGTTGCTGCCAGGAGTGTGGTTTACGTGCTGTGGTTACTGCAGATCCCTGACTGGGTGGAGTCAAGGAGGTGGTGGTGTTTTAGATGGGCATAGAGTTGTCTGTTGATCTTTCTCCAGGACTTTGGATGGGAAAGGAAGAAACCAAATGTTTTTTTGTAGTTGCTGAGTTCTTTCGGGTTTGCCGAGGATTTCTTCAGGAGAGCTGTGACTTCTGCGTGTTTCCAGGTATCCGGGAAGTTTCCGCTAAGGATGAAGGACTTTGATGATGGTGGTGAAGTTGGCATTGATCAGTTTTCTTCCCAGGTTGTAAATCTGGTGTGGGCAGGGGTCAGTAGGGGATCCAGAATGGGCGGTCTGAATAATTTCGGCGGTGTCTCCTGTGGTGAGTAGGCTCTAGTGCATTAGATGGTGGGTAGGCTCTAGTGCATTAGATGGTGGGTGGTTGCGTTATGATGTCTTCTGCGCTGGGTTCTGGTACGAAGTTGGTGTAGATCTTGAGTATTTTGTTCGAGAAGAAGTCACAGAAGTTGTCACAGAGATCCTGTGAGGGGGTAATGATGTCGGTGGCTGTCGTTGGATTGGTGAAATCTGACGATGTTTAAAAGTTCTTTTCTGCAGTTGGAGCAGGATTCCAGTCTTAGTCTGAGAGCCCTTTTCTTGGCTTTTTTGATCTGCGCCTGGTACCTTCTATGTGTGAATTTGTAGGCGTCTCTACAAGTGTTATCTTGGCTGGTTCTCCATCTCCTTTCTAGTTGTTCGCAATAGAGCTTGGAGTCTCTCAGGTCTTCCGTGTACCACTATGCTTGAGCGTAAGTTCTTGTTTTCCTGATTTTCTTCAGGGAAGTCAAGGTGTTAGCGCAGTCTGCGATCCAGTTCGTGAATCTGGTTAGGTCGTTCTGCAGGTAGTCTGTGAGGATAGGCTGGTTGCAATGCTGACTGCTGTTGAAGATAGCTTCGGATTTCTGGAGTTGGGCGCATTGATATAGAAGTGTACGATGGAGCAGTCCATCCATGTAAGCGAGGTGAGCTGGCTGAAGGTGATCTTGTTGTTGGCTGTGAAGATCAGGTCGAGGGTGAGCCCGGGAATGTGAGTTGGGCCTTTAATGAGCTGTGTAGTCCGATGTTGTCAAAGCTCTAGAAAGGTGGTGTTGTGATCTGTTGGGTCATCGAGATGGAGGTTGAGGTTGCCGAGCTGTAAGAAATCATTGGATCTGATGGAGATGGGTGTGATGAAGTCGGTGAGGTGGTCACTGAAGGTGATGCATAGTCCTGGAGGTTGGTTGGCGTGGGTGCTTGAGATGGCTGGGGAGTGTCTGATTTGTAGTCAGAAATGCATGTGTTCCATGAACGCGGTGGGTTCGTCCGTTGGAGTAGTGCAGGTGATGGTGTCTTTCTGGATGATAGCGAGACCTCCTCCTGGGCTTGTGATGCCTGTCTCTGCGGATGGCCTCAGCGATGGCGGTAGTGGATGATGGGTTGAGCCAGGTTTCGGTGAGAAAAGGATGTCCGGGGAGTGCGTTCAGATGAGGTCCCAGATCTCAGTGGCCTGTTTTCAGAGAGATCAGGTGTTGCAGGGTGGGGTTTGAGTGGTGGGTGGTGGAGGAGTGACACTGCAAGAGAAGCAGCAGTGAGCGCATGAGAAAGGGCCACCATGCAATGAGGTGTGGAGCGGGAGCAGCAGTCATGTCTGCATCCGGTGTTCAGTGCTAGCAAGTCGGATGACCTCTAGCAATGGTGGTCAGATGGACCAGGGTCCGTGGCATGGCCAGGTGCAGGCAAACTTGTCTTTGGCGCAACATCGGCTGCCATTAAGTATGTCCTAGGAAGGGGAGGAGCGGTAGGGGGTGGAGCTAGGGAGGGGCATGAATCCGCAGGTGGGGGAAGGCACGAGGAAGACAGGGGAGAACAGGTAAGGAGAGGAGGGAGGTGGGAAAGTGCTGGAGTGGGGAGGCGTTGGAATCCCTGGAGCGAGGGGAGAAGCAGGGGAGAAAGGAGGAGAAAAACAGAAAAAGCAGTCACTGAAACGAGTCAAGGCAACAAAACGGGCACAAAAGCCTAGCAACAAAACAGGCACAAAGATGATAAAGAGCACCAAAACGGGCACAAAAGACGGGCCAAAGCAACAAAACAGGCAAAAAAGACAAAGCACAGGTCAAAGCACAGAACGGGCAAAATGACGAATAAACGAGAGCATGAAAAGAGTGAGTGAGAGCAAGAGGACCGCAGAGGGAGAGAGGAGGAGCGCAGCGAGGTGGGGCCTCGAGGCAGACGGCCGGGTTGGAAAGGACCTTAGACTGATCGGAGGACCAGCCCATGGTAAGTGCGAGCTGGGGCCTAGGCACCCGGGTGAAAAATCTGAAATGTGGTGAGGGAAACAATAACTAGATATACATAAGATAGATTACAAGTGTAAATATGTATAGACTATGTGCATATTAATTGTATGCAAACTTAGGTAAAGTGGGAAGTCAGTAATTAGGGCATCTAATAATGTCCGGAATGATGATAGGTAGGATAGCTCAAAGAGATCTAAAGGTGAGAGTTCAAGTGCCTAGTCCAAGCAGGCTGAAGCATTGAAATCTGGATGAGGCACAGCATAGTTAAGGATTAACAAAAAGGTTAAGGGACGGCTGATCTCCGGTTGTAAGAGGGAATGTATCTGGCCAGTGTTTTATAGGTAAGGAAGGGCAGTGGTAAGGATGTCTTTAAAAATTAAATACAGTAGTTTGTAGAGTGACTGGCATTTAAATGACTGCTAACCTGCTTGTTTTCGGTAATGGAAGGTGGGAGTGTGCCTGTGAAGATGAAAGCTGAGCTGTGTGGCAAAGTTTATAACTGGTGGGACTTTGACTCTGCTAGCGAGTACTGAATGCAACCATTAAAAAACTGTTCACAGTAGTTGGTTCTGCTAATTATGCTACTTACAAGTTACGAGGCTATTAATAAGTTCTGTGATGTCAATAGGAAGGTGAGGTCAGATTTTACAGATGTTAAGTGTTTGCAACCATACAGCAGTAATTGTGGTGGATATGAGTTAATGCAGCTTTATGTTGGAGTTAAAGAGCATGCAGATGTTTCTAGTAGCAAGAGTGGAGTAACAGTATACGGGCGAAGGTGGAAATGTCCAGATAAAAAGTGTAACTGCAACAAATGATGGACGGAATGCTGAATGATTTAAACATTCTCCCCCAGTCAAGAGATCTGGGTTAAATCCATCGTTCTTTTGCCCACTACGCCACCCCAGTTTGGACCCAGCCATATGCAAATCAGTCTTGACCCTGTGCCCCATGGGAACAGTCCAGACCGAACTGCCAGGCCAGGTCCTCCCTGGACCGGAAACAAGCATCCTGGGACCGGTTTCGGGGTATGTCACCCTTCATCAGCCAGGCTAGCTTGAATTCAGTGGCACAGTGAGAAAAGGACCCACGTCTGGGCATACCCGTCCCACTTAGGGCGAAAAGTGTAACTGCAACAAATGATGGATGGAATGCTGAATGATTCAAACATTCTCCCCCAGTCAAGAGATCTGGGTTAAATCCATCGTTCTTTTGCCCACTACACCACCCCAGTTTGGACCCAGCCATATGCAAATCAGTCTTGACCCTGTAGGTCACCCTTCATCAGCCAGGGTTTTGCATTTGTCGCCCTAAGTGGGAAGGGTATGCCCAGACGTGGGTCCCCGCGCTAACTACACCACTGGATTCAAGCTAGCCTGGCTGGTGAAGGGTGATGCCCTGAAACCGGTCCCAGGATGCTTGTTTCCGGTCCAGGGAGGGCCTGGCTTAGTAGTTCGGGCTGGACTTTTCACATAAGGAACAGGGTCAAGACTGTTTTGAATATGGCTGGGTCCAAACTGGGGTGGTGTGGTGAGCAAAAGAATGATGGATTAAACCCACATCCTTGTGACTGGGGGTGAATGCTTACATTGTCCAGCATTCCGTCCATCAATTGTTTCTTTTGCATATGTCGCCCTAAGTGGGAAGGGTATGCCCAGATGTGGGTCCCGTACTTACTACACCACTGGATTTAAGCTAGCCTGGCTGATGAAGGGTGATGCCCTGAAACCGGTCCCCGGATGCTTGTTTCCGGTCCAGGGAGGACCTGGGTTGGCAGTTCGGGCTGGACTGTTCCCATAAGGAACAGGGTCAAGACTGATTTGCATATGGCTGGGTCCAAACTGGGGTGGTGTGGTGAGCAAAAGAATGACGGATTAAACCCACATCCTTGTGACTGGGGGTGAATGCTTGCATTGTCCAGCATTCCGTCCATCAATTGTTTCTTTTGCATATGTCGCCCTAAGTGGGAAGGGTATGCCCAGACGTGGGTCCCGTACTTACTACACCACTGGATTTAACTAGCCTGGCTGATGAAGGGTGATGGCCTGAAACCGGTCCCAGGATGCTTGTTTCCGGTCCAGGGAGGACCTGGCTTGGCAGTTCGGGCTGGACTGTTCCCATAAGGAACAGGGTCAAGACTGATTTGCATATGGCTGGGTCCAAACTGGGGTGGTGTGGTGAGCAAAAGAATGATGGATTAAACCCAGATCCTTGTGACTGGGGGTGAATGTTTGCATTGTCCAGCATTCCGTCCATCAATTGTTTCTTTTGCAGATAAAAAGGATGGCACTAATGCTGATGTTTCAGGCGAGTTAATAATTGGGTATCGGCCAGTTGTGGATTACAATTAGACATTCTGAGACCCCGGACGATAAAGCTGGAGTGAAATAAGGGACAGAATAATATCTTTAGTGTTGTCAGCATACATGGGGTGGGAAAAGACAAGAGGAGATGATGTCCCAAAGTGATGTAGTGTAAACGGAGAAAAAGAGGGACTGAGAACTAAACATTGGGGGACTCCCACAAGTAAATGTGTTAGAGCGGAGATCAGAGGATTCCAGGTGAAGAAGAACGAGAGATCAGAGATGTAACATAAGTGCCATTTCAGAGCACTAAAACAGAGATCTAAAACATATTTTAGTGGATTATTTGTGGTTTTTAGCTCAACAAAAGTTTTTATTAAAACCCGTTTATAAAAAAATATGATATTTGGGATAGGAGGTAAATTGTTAATCTACTCTTAGAAATGCGATTCTTGGATGTAACCTGTCCCTTTGGGTGATTTTTATTGTCTGTGGGTGAAGTTTCACGAAAGATCTGATTATTTTATGGTAGGATGAATTGTGGTAATATGTTTAACTGTGGGTTTGGCCCGATTTTAGTTATTGATCTTACATGTTTGTACATGGTATTTATTGTGCTTTGTTTAAAGACTAATGTCTAAAAAAACATATGTTTCACTTACTGACTCCCCTGATCTTGCGAGGCGGAACTAAAGTGACGATAATTAGTGGTTTGGAATGCTGCTAAGTCAAAAGTAATAAAGATGATGATGTGGATAATTTGGTAGTATGTTTTTAAACAGCTGTAATAAAATTGTGGGTTGGAAACATTGTGTGTTGTGACAAGATTGAAGTGAGTGGTTGAAGGGTTGTTAAGTAGGCCAGAATTCTGGAGAAAAGGGCAAAGACCTTTTATGCTCTAGGGCTAAATGGGTCGGACTACGATGTAGGGGGAGTGAAGACAGGACACTGATGAAGAGCGTAGCTTGAGTGGACATTATATTAGAGATTTTAGAAAAAGTGTATGCAGAATCAGAGATGGAGAAACAGGCATTTTTTGCAGCCAGGGAAGGGAGAGTAGAGATATATTTTTGGGAGCATGTAATTTAGGGTGGAATTGCATAGAGGTTGTGAGGTATTTGAATATAGAGATTTGGTTGGGCAAAACACAAATTTAAAGAGTACAGTAAGTAACAATGGCCTTGTACTCCTCTAAATATGTAGGGGGTTTTGTTTGCTGCCATTTATGGAAGAGAGGTGCACATACGATTCTTAAAGATCTTTACACAGATGCTTAGACAATCAAGGTATTTTACTGGTTTTTATGATATTTGATATTTTTATGTAAATTGTATGAACAAGCACAAATAACCATATGGATATATTTTGAGTACTATAATTACGGATCACATGCAGGAATATGAATGTCTGAAAAGAAGCTATTTTTACAGATTGATTTCAAACAAGTTGTACAGTGCATTTTCTAATCTTGCAACCTTTACTTTTTTAATAGAATTTCTGTGCAAGGAATGCCCAAAGATTCATATACTTATAGAGCGTATAGACCGGAAAGAGATTCCAGGAGAACAAGTATTTATGCGAAGATGGCTTCACGGACGGTTTGAGATCAAGGATAAGTGAGTGACAGTGATATAATTTAATATCCTATGCAAAATGTGTTAATGCAGTCTTTATTCTGTGCAAACTTGCCCAGGAAAACTGATGCTTATCTGTTTACTTTGAGAGTATTAATTGAATGTAGTTGGAGGTTTTTGGGTAAGGGTGGAGGGAATGGAAATGTATCCATTAGGCAAGCTAAGAAAGAAGAAAGTGTGCCAGTTTTGTTATGGAAAGATTACCTGTGGCCTCCTTGGAATAAGTGAAACTATTTAAAAATAAAATCCAATGCCTAGCACGCATCATTGGGGGCTAAATGTTTTTTTTTTTTTCTACCTTTATTTTCATTTTCAAAAACAGTTGGCAGTGGTATATTGTAAATTATCAGTGGTCAGGTTGAGTACTCAGGGGCAACATGTTCACTTAGGAAGTATTATACCAGAATGCCATTCGAAAAGGGGGCTTCAGGAAGCCGTCACATCCGTACATCACTGTATACATTTATATTATCTTCTGGGACAGCCCTATTCATTCTACAGTATTATGGCCTAAGGCCGGAAGGGTGGAGAGGATCTTTCACAGTATTGGAAGAGAAACAAAACGGGGGGATACGTCCTCCCAACTTAACATTAACCATCCAAAAAAGTATCCCACCAAAAAAAGCTATCGGCTAGGCACAATCCTCTAATCAAGAAGTCTCATTAGGTGTTTCTAGCATAAATGGGAGCAATTCCTTTTTGTATAGTAACCCTCACACACTCTAACAGTGTCATGCTTCATCATCGGGTTCATCCTGACTCCTAAAGATTAGCGTGGGCTCAACCATATTCCAGGGAGCACTTTAGAGAAAAGGCCAGGGGGGTTAAAGATTAAAAATCCTTCCGGTACTCCAGGTATCCCTTTAATATGGAGTGACAGGGGATATTAAAAAACAAAGACAGGGTTTCTCAAGGATATAATGGTCCTATGACCCTTCGTACATTGCCAACATGTTTCAGCCTGTGAATGGCCACTGAGGGTCCACGGCTTTCTTCAGGGCAAAAAGCAGAGAAAATTCCCTCCCTGGATCAAATATAAAATATTATATATGTGGAGCAGAAAGCTGTTCCAACGCGTTCACCCCTTGGATATACTTATCCTTAGTGTGGGCGCTCAATTCTGGTACGTCCAACCTGGAAAGAAAAGAGAACCATATCTTTAGTGACTCAAGATGTTAGTGCCTGGCTCGCGCTGTGCTGGCTCACCCATCTGGTGTTTATAGTGAGCTGCGCGCTATTTTGCACTATAGTGTATGCTTATATTTCATAATTCATATAGTGCATAGTGATCAAGGAGGACATGAAATCCGTCAAAATCAAAACATGTGATCGGTTTTCGTGAACTGCACGTTAACCAGTTACACCTGGAGTGAGATAGGTGATCTATTTGATCATGAGCCCACCTCATTGTGGTGAGGTATCATAACTGTCATTAAACATATTTAAAAACATATTTCAAAAACACCCTGCTCGGTCATCGTGAATTGTCATGAGGCGCCAGCAATGGATTTCGCCTTGAGCATGATGTCCTCAATGAGTTATATAAAGGAAGTACATAACCCAACTCAGGGGGACTCCGCATGTCTCTGGGGGATGCAAAAAGACGGGGCAGTCCTGTAGTCACACACTGTAGTCAGAGAATAGAGATAGCGGTGTTAGAGTCCCAGTTACACCATACACGAGTTACTAGTAACGGGCAGAACCCACATTCATTCTTCCATTCTGCATAGTCACTCACGTTGTCAAGGATCCTGTCCCCGCTACAGCACCTAATCATGTCTGCATCTCCCGGCATGTATGCCGAGACTGAGATCAGTGTCTATTTAACGGGCTAGCGGAAGTACCCGGACCCGTGTTTAGTTGTTAATTGAGCCTCGCCCTTACAGACGCATTGGATGTGGCGTCATGGTCGCGCGTCCGGCTAGCAAACTACAAGATCCCGTGAAGGATCATGGGGGTTGTAGTTAGACTCTATAGTCACAGTTATAAGTAAACCAGTAAACCTGATCCACTGTAAGTAATGCGCACAATGTATTATTCTCGTAATTCTCCATGTGGCTGCCATAGCCTGCGATAAAATATGTATATCTCGAAATACGATCAATGTATTACTTTCGTATTTCTCCATGAAGCTGTCATTGCCTGTGATGTAAATTATGTATCGAAATACGATGGTATTATTATCGTAGTTTATTAAACGGGCTAGCGGATGTATCCGGGCCCGCATTTAGTTGTTAGTTGGGCCCTGCACTTACTGATACATAGGACGTGGTATCATGGTCGCTTTTACAGGTAGTAGATCACAGACTCTCGTGAAGGTTCATGGTAGTTGTAGTTATAATCTATAGTCACAGTTAAAATAAGCCAGTGTACGTTATTCACTGTAGATAATGCGCACAGTGTATTGCTCTCGTATTTCTCTATGTGGCTGTCATTACCTACGGATAAGTATGTATCGAAATATGGTGGTATTGTTACCGTAGTACTGGTTAAACCTAGCTGGGTCCCCTTCAGTGCCTTCCAGGCATATCATTACGCTCTAGTAATACCCTGGTACCACTCAGATAAAGTACATGGGGGCTCCCCAACACAGAATTTACATAAATAGAGGGCTCGGGTGCTTCCTAACTGTCCCCATGGAATGGAATCATTCAGACCACGTTCATGGGTCTTAAGATT
Organism: Calotriton arnoldi; assembly: GCA_963921515.1. NCBI lineage: Eukaryota > Metazoa > Chordata > Amphibia > Caudata > Salamandridae > Calotriton > Calotriton arnoldi. Next base: position 293,200 of record CAWUFW010009690.1, on the reverse strand, counting down.
ATAAACCCATCTCTGCTCTTTTTGTAATAGTCTCTTAGTCAAACCTCGACCTCCCTTCACTTTTTCGATGACAGTCCATCTCAGATCATTGTCTGTATGTTGTCGCTCTAGGTAGTGTGATGGAAGTCTCGTAGCTGTAATGTCCTATGTTCACTGATACGGACTTTGATCTTCCTAGTTGTCATGCCAATGTAGCGATGTCCGCATGGGCATGTGATCATGTATATGATGTTGTCAGAATTGCAGTTAGTATGACTGCGCTGTTCCCACATCCGTGGGAGTCCTAGATCAATATGTGATGTGTGTGTGGTAAATTGGCATACACTTCAGGAGCCACATGGATGGTGGCCTTTAACCTGGGGTTGGTTCCACAATGTCAGTTGTCTATTTTGGCTAGGTTTCCATGTATCTGTGTGAACTAAGGAGTTCCTGAGGCTTCTATTTCTTTTAAATGAAAACATAGATTTCTCGAAATTCAGTTGGTTCGAGGTAAGTATGTTCCATTTGCTATTGATTTTTTTGATAGCATTAGAGGAAGAGTTATACGTGGTCACACATATCACAGAGTCGGTTTCTTTCTTAGTATGGGTTTCCAGCAGAGCTGTGCGCGGAGTATTTCGTGATCTTTTCTGTGCCTGGTTTATTATTCGCTTTGGATATTCTCTTTCTTCCAGTATCCTAGACAAATTTGCCGCCTCTACTTTATATGTGTCCAGATCCGAGCAATTCCTACGGATCCTTAGAAATTGTCCCACCGGGAGATTTTCCCTAAGTGCACGAGGATGTGCACTGTGGAAACTCAACAGACTGTTTTTATCTGTGGGTTTTGTGTATAGGGAACTTTCCAATGTTCCGCCTCTAGCAATGATGTTCACATCCAAGAATGATATCTTGTGACTGTCTGTGGACATGGTAAAGCGGAGAAAGGGGTTGAGCTGGTTGATCCAGGCCTCGAAGGTTTTTGTACTTTCTTGGTTACCATGGCACACTATCAGAATGTCATCAATGTATCGCAACCAACTTCGGATTTTGTTGGAATATTGGTTATTAGCCCAAATGTGTTCCTCTTCCATGTGGCTCATATACAGACATGCGATGCTGGGGGCGAATGTGCTGCCCATCGAAGTTCCATGCGTCTGTAGATAGAGCTGATCTTCAAACCTCAAGAAATTCTCAGTCAGGGCAATCTTCATGAGTGTCATGATCCAAACTATTGGTGCTTGCCAGGTCCAGTCTTGCGCTAGTAATACATTTTCAGTAACACGCAGGCTCTCCTCCTGCGGGATGCTTGTATATAGCGCTGCCACATCCAAGCATTTAGTATCTCTTGTGTGGGATCATATTCCAATTCGGATAGGATGTTAAGGAGTTGTTTTGTGTCCTTCACATAGGACTTGATCTGTGTAACTAAGGGTCATAAGAACCAGTCAGTGTATTGGGAGAGGGATTCTAACACTGAACCTATGCCGGAGACTATAGGTCTCCCGGGTGGTGGAATCCTCCCGTTATGGATCTTGGGAATAGTGTAGAAAAGAGGATTCCTAGGGTCCGCCGTATTTAAGAAGCCCATTTCCTTCTTCGAAATCCATTCCCTTTCCAACGCTCCACTGGTAAGCTCAAGTATCTTTTCCTGTAGGCGTGCGGTAGGGTCTCTTTGTAGTTTTTTATAGTGTCTTTCATCTGAGAGGAGGGTGAGGCAAGCTTCTCTGTAACTTTCAAGGTCCTGAATGACAGTTGATGACAGAGAATATCCAAAGAGAATAATAAACCAGGCACAGAAAAGATCACGAAATACTCCGCGCATAGCTCTGCTGGAAACCCATACTAAGAAAGAAACCAACTCTGTGATATGTGTGACCACATATAACTCTTCCTCTAATGCCATCAAGAAAATCATCAATAGCAAATGGAACATACTTACCTTGAACCAACTGAATTTCGAGAAACCTATGTTTTCATTTAAAAGAAATAGGAGTCTCAGTAACTCCTTGGTTCACACAGATACATGGAAACCTAGCCAAAATAGACAACTGACATTGTGGAACCAACCCCAGGTTAAAGGCCACTATCCATGTGGCTCCTGTAGTGTATGCCAATTTACCACACACACATCACATATTGATCTAGGACTCCCACGGATGTGGTAACAGCGCAGTCATACTAACTGCAATTCTGACAACATCATATACATGATCACATGCCCATGCAGACATCGCTACATCGGCATGACAACTAGGAAGATCAAAGTCCGTATCAGTGAACATAGGAGCACGATACGCAGAGGCATTACAGCTACGAGACTTACATCACACTACCTAGAGCGACAACACACAGACAATGATCTGAGATGGACTGTCATCAAAAAAGTGAAGGGAGGTCCAGGCTTGACTAAGAGACTATTACAAAAAGAGCAGAGATGGGTATATAATCTTAAGACCCATGAACGTGGTCTGAATGATTCCATTCCATGGGGACAGTTAGGACGCACCTGAGCTCTCTATTTATGTAAATTCTGTGTTGGGGAGCTCCCATGTACTTTATCTGAGTGGTACTAGGGTATTACTAGAGCGTAATGATATGCCTGGAAGGCACTGAAGGGGACCCAGCTAGGTTTAACCAGTACTACGGTAACAAGACCACAATATTTCGATACATACTTATCCGTAGGTAATGACAGCCACATAGAGAAATACGAGAGCAATACACTGTGCGCATTATCTACAGTGAATAACGTACACTGGCTTATTTTAACTGTGACTATAGATTATAACTACAACTACCATGAACCTTCACGAGAGTCTGTAGTCTACTAGCTGTAAAAGCGACCATGATACCACGTTCTATGTATCAGTAAGGGCAGGGCCCAACTAACAACTAAATGCGGGCCTGGATGCATCCGCCAGCCCGTTTAATAAACTACGATAATAATACCATCATATTTCGATACATAATTTACATCGCAGGCAATGACAGCTGCATGGAGAAATACGAAAGTAATACATTGATCATGTTTCAGATATATATATTTTATCGCAGGCTATGGCAGCCACATGGAGAATTACGAGAATAATACATTGTGCGCATTACTTACAGTGGATCAGGTTTACTGGTTTACTTATACTGTGACTATAGATTCTAACTACAACCCCCATGATCCTTCACGGGATCTTGTAGTTGCTAGCCGGACGCGCGACCATGATACCACGTTCTATGTATCAGTAAGGGCAGGGCCCAACTAACAACTAAATGCGGGCCTGGATGCATCCGCCAGCCCGTTTAATAAACTACGATAATAATACCATCATATTTCGATACATAATTTACATCGCAGGCAATGACAGCTGCATGGAGAAATACGAAAGTAATACATTGATCATGTTTCGAGATATATATATATTTTATCGCAGGCTATGGCAGCAACATGGAGAATTACGAGAATAATACATTGTGCGCATTACTTACAGTGGATCAGGTTTACTGGTTTACTTATACTGTGACCATAGATTCTAACTACAACCCCCATGATCCTTCACGGGATCTTGTAGTTGCTAGCCGGACGCGTGACCATGACGCCACGTCCTATGCTTCTGTAAGGGCTGGGCTCAATTAACAACTAAACGCGGGTCCGGGTACTGCCGCTAGCCCGTTAAATAGACGCTGATCTCAGCCTCTGCGTACACGCCGGGAGATGCGGACCCGTTTAGGTGCTGTAGCGGTGACAGATTCCTTGACAACGTAAGTGACTATGCAGAATGGAAGAATGAATGTGGGTTCTGCCCGTTACTAGTAACTCGTGTATGGTGTAACTGGGATTCTAATACTGCTATCTCTATTCTCTGACTACAGTGTGTGACTACAGGACTGCCCCGTCTTTTTGCATCCCCCAGAGACATGCGGAGTCCCCCCGAGTTGGGTAATGTACTTCCTTGATATAACTCATTGAGGACACCCTGCTCTAGGTGAAATCCATTGCGGGGGCGCCTCTTGACAATTCATGGTGGCCGAGCAGGGTGTTTTTGAAATATGTTTTAAAATATGTTTAATGACAATTATATGATACCTCACCACAATGAGGCGGGCTCATGATCAAATAGGTCACCTATCTCACTCCAGGTGTAACTGGTTAACATGCACTTCACGAAAACCGATCACGTTTTGATTTTGGCGGATTTCATGTCCTCCTTGATCACTATGCACTATATGAATTATGAAATATAAGCATACACTATAGTGCAAAATAGCGCGCAGCTCACTATAAACACACCAGATGGGTGAGCCAGCACAGCGCGAGCCAGGCACTAAGACTCATCTTGAGTCACTATACATATGGTTCTCTTTTCTTTTCAGGTTGGACGTACCAGAATTGAGCGCCCACACTAAGGATAAGTATATCCAAGGGACGAACGCGTTGGAACAGCTTTCTGCTCCAGATATATAATATTTTATATTTCATCCAGGGAGGGAATTTTCTCTGCTTTTTGCCCTGAAGAAAGCCTTGGACCCTCAGTGGCCATTCACAGGCTGAAACATGTTGGCAATGTACGTAGGGTCATAGGACCATTATATCCTTGAGAAACCCTGTCTTTGTTTTTTAATATCCCCTGTCACTCCATATTAAAGGGACATCTGGCGTACCGGGAGGATTTTTAATCTTTAACCCCCCTGGCCTTTTTTCTAAAGTGCTCCTTGGAATATGGTTGAGCCCACCCTGACCTTTAGGAGTCAGGGTGAACCCAATGATGAAGCATGACACTATTAGAGACACTATTAGAGTGTGTGAGGGTTACTATATCCCAGGTCCCAAGTGTACTCATACCATCTCCTTGGAGGAGCATCAAGACAGGTGCTCATACTGTGACTTCAGACTCACCCCACGAGATCTCCCCGCACTTCCAACGGGGTCCACCTATCAACTTCTCTTAGTTAATTGCAGATCCCTGCCCAAGCATACGACTGAGATTTTCATGTTGCTAAAGGACTTTGGGCCGGAGGTTGTGTTTCTCACGGAGACCTGGCTCAACGTGAGCTCAGAGCCAGACATTGTCCAATCACTTCCACCTGGATACTTAATCCAGAGGAAAGACAGAATGTCAGGAGTGGGCGGTGGGATTGCCATTATTTATAAAGATCACTTGACCTGTAGACTACTAGAGAGTCCACTATCAGACTGTGAAAATGTTCATTTTTCAATTGAATTTACTCCCTCACTGTCATTCTCGGTTATATTAATCTACCGCCCACCTGGGTCAATGGGCCAATTTGGCAAATCTCTGTTGGAGACAGTTATGACCCTGGCTAGCTCCTCGGCTAATTTCACTCTCCTTGGAGATTTTAATCTTCATTTTGACGATCCCTTGGCATCATCAGTGACTGAATTAACACAACACCTGATAACATGTCAACTTCACCAGAAGGTCTTCCAAGCAACTCATATCAAAGGTCATCTTCTTGATCCAATTTTTTCTAACCTGATGGAACTAAAAGGAGAAGCCCTCATCCCCATACCATGGTCAGACCATTTCTTAATTCCCACAATATGGGCCCCACGACCCCCGCTTTGCACACACAGTCGACTCGAACGCTGATCCGACCCTGGCCCAGACTCCCGCTGGAAGAGTGGATCCAGGAAATGGAAAATTCCAAACCGAATCTGGAACTTAACCCTATCACTGACTATCAGAAGTTCACACACTGGATGGAGGAGTCACTGAACACAGTGCTCCCCAAGAAATCAATCCAGAAGAAAGGGGGCTACAACAAGTCCGCATGGTTCTCTCCAGAGCTGCGGACACTAAAACAACAATGCAAACGTCTAGAGAGGACATGGAGGAAAGACTTCTCAGTCATTAAGAAACAGGAATATAGGATAGCTATTGGAAAATATAAGGCTGAAATAAAACGAGCCCAAGCCACTTACTATGAGGAAAAAATTTCAAGAGCAGCCAATTCCTCTAGAGAGACCTTTTTGATTGCAAAAAACCTTCTCAAAGTCCCTGATCCCCCAGCGGCACCCAACCCTTCGGAAGACCGCTGTAACGAACTTGCGGAATTATTTGCCACCAAAGTTCATAATATTCTTAAGCACCTCCCACAAAGAGACAATGATACACTTGAGCCGACCGCCGCGGGCCAGTATGGAAATAAATACCATCTGGAAACCTTTATTCCGCTGACTCAGGAGTCATTCTTAGCTACCTTAACCACGGTCAAATCGGGGTCACCATTGGACCCTGCACCAGCTAACATCTTAAAGTTGGCAGCATCTACAGTGGCCCCCATTATGACCAGCTTGATCAATTCTTCCCTCTCATCGGGGATTGTTGCCCCTGAATGGAAGAGGGCAATGGTAAAAGCTCTGCTAAAAAAGCCTAACCTGGACCCTGCAGATCTGGGCAATTATCGTCCTATCTCGCTCCTCCCGGTAATGGGCAAAATTGCAGAGAAATATGTCAACCATACACTTTCCACATTTCTGGAATCCAATAACCTGCTCCACCCCTCACAAACGGGCTTCCGCCCTCGCCAAGGCACTGAGACCGCCTTATTGGCGGTTGTGGAGGAAGCGAGGAAAATTCTTGACTCGGGAGGTACAGCGGCCATAATACTCCTCGACCTAAGTGCGGCCTTCAATACAGTGAATCACCATACCCTGGTTCGCCGTCTCAGGAATATAGGAGTGTCCGGCAAGGTGTTATCATGGCTCCAATCCTTTTTGGAGGACAGGTGTTTCCAGGTGTTTGCAGGTGACATCCTGTCTAAACCGGTCCCCCTTAGGTGAGGAGTCCCACAGGGCTCATCTTTGAGCCCAACCCTTTTTAATGTCTATATGCATCCATTGGCGGAGATTGTTGCCCCCTTTGGGATTCATATAGTCATATATGCCGATGACACTCAGTTGGTGGCGGCATTGACCCAGGCCGACCATTCGCCCTCTGATCTGCACGACTGTCTTGAGGAAGTCACTAAATGGATGAGCCTGTCCCACTTAAAACTTAACGGTGACAAAACAGAGCTTATGCTACTTGGCAACCAGTTAAATCTCAAATCTAATATTATGTGGCCAGCTTGTATGGGACCGGTACCCATCCCAAAAACTGAGATAAAAAGTCTGGGTGTCTGGTTGGACCAAGACCTCTCATTTAAAGTCCAAGCCAGAAAGACCGCTGCTCAATGTTATGGCATGTTAAGAATGATCCGCAAAGTGCTGCCACTACTACCGGACCAAGCCAAAAAAACGCTGGTCCAGGAGCTCATCCTTTCCAGGGTAGATTATGGTAACACCCTTTATTTGGGCGCCCCTAACTCTGTCATCACAAAACTGCAGATTATACAAAATTCAGCTGCAAGACTGCTCACGGGAACCCAGAACCGATGTTCAGCAAAGCCGGCATTACGCATGCTCCATTGGTTACCGGTGCACGAAAGAATTAATTTTAAGGCCCTGTGTGTTGCCCATAAGTCCCTAGGTGGAAATGGGCCTCATATTATCAAATCTATGATTTGCCCTTACAAGGCCAACAGAAGCCTTCGCTCGGATGAGATGTACCTTGCAGTGGTACCAAGGATCAGGAAGGCCAGAAGTGGAGGCCGGCGTTTTTCATACAATGCCTCCAAACTGTGGAACAGCCTGCCATTGCAGCTGCGTAGACAACCCAACCATCTAGCATTCCGGAAACAACTTAAAACCTGGCTCATTCCGTAGAAGGCAGACCCTACTCTAGTGTCCAATACAGCGCAGGGATGCTCCCGGGTAGCCATGCGCTATATAAAAAAATCCTTCTATTCTATTCTATACAAAAAGGAATTGCTCCCATTCATGCTAGAAACACCTAATGAGACTTCCTGATTAGAGGATTGTGCCTAGCTGATAGCTTTTTTTGGTGGGATACTTTTTTGGATGGTTAGCCCTATTCATTCACCTTCATCATCTTCTGCACTCGCATCAGAACTAATATCCTCTACGGGGTCAGTGTTAACAACTGGTTTAAAAACGGCATCACTGAGCTCCTTCCAATTACTCAGGCCGTCTACCAATTAGTCATCTCTTCTATTTAATTTCATGTGTGACTCTTCAGCCAGGGCCCATTCCAGAACATCTCATCGCCAGCATTCCACAGTGGGGAAGTGATGTCCCATCCAAGTAATGGCCACTCTACGTCGAGCTAACACTAAGGACAAGTGCAAGAACTTATAAGTAGGGCTCCCGGTTTTATGGTATTTATTTTTTTAGCATTTCCGTCTGTATTTATCCATATTTATTTTTTGCCCACTTTATCTGTATTTATCCATATTTATTTTGTGTTTGGCGGATAAATGAAGTGGTGAAACTGTACATTTCCATATATATTTAACTGATAGACGCGCACACATACTTTGTGTCTGTCTGTTTTAGCTATTTCAGCTGCCGCATATTATATAACAAAACATCCACTGGTAAATATTAGCATTATACCACAAATGTATGTTGACACATGGCATTATTGAATGAAATTGCATCTTTTTTTTAAATTTCCCGTGCTGTCCATCTGCTCAGCTGTTGGCATATAGTTCATGAAAGGCAGCACATAGTGACTTAAAAGAAGCCCAATTTTCTGTATTTATCCACTTTTAAAAATAAATGCAGACAGAAAACACAAAAATCCATAAAAACAGAAAAACAGAAAACCGGGAGCCCTACTTATAAGCCATCTTACTCTTCTTTGGTCTTCTAATGTGCCCCAATAAACAAGATAGTGGAGTGTTGTCTATATGGATCCTACGCAGTTCTGATACCACCTGTGTCCAGTAGCCCCGAACCTCCGGGCACCACCATGCTAAGTGTATAAAGGCAGCACTACTGGCACCACATCGTGGACAGTCATCAGGTCTGATTGGGTTTATGTGGTGAAGTGTCTTTAGGGTCACATAAGATCTATGAAGGAAATTATAATGAATCAATTTAAACTGGCCAGCAATAGCTGTCCACTCACTTTCCACCAATGGGGTTCCAAGTTCTGGATCCCATGCTACACGTGATTTAGGTGATGGACCGAACGAGTCCTGTCTCATGGCCCTATATAAGTGGGTTATCAGGTGGCGTCCTGCGCCACAGGTCCGTGGGGCAGCTGGATATGCGGGCCAAGTCGTCCTGGCAATATCAGCCAGTCCTGCATAGTGTAAATATTGTCCCTGTCCTAGTGTAAAAACGACACAGGCCTGTTCATATGTAATGAAGAACTCGCCTGGGTATAGGTGTCCCAAGGTCTCACACCCACCCTCCTGCCAGGCTTGGAAGGACATATGTTCCATCATTTGTTGGACCGGGGCTAATATCCATATGGGGAGTTCCCGATGAAAAGGGGCATGATTCAGTATTATTTTGATGTACTGTTGCCATATGTGTGAAATGTGACGCACTATGTATGGTTGGTCCCTGCCGACTCCCGATCCCTCTATTAGGGCCACGAATAGGTGTCCTACTATCACCAACCCGCTAGTACGAGCTGTTCCCTGTTACCTCCGTCGTCAAACCACCTTGGCCGCATGTTGTAGGTGTGCAGCATAATAGTACAGGTCAAATTTGAGTACCTCAAGGTCTCCCTCCTCATATCGCTGGGACAGCGTACGTAAAGCCACTCTACTACGTCAACCCGCCCATAGCAACAAGATAAGTGCTGACTGTAGTCTTTTAAAAAACATCTTGGGTATGGGACACAGTAAGTTCTGCAGCACGTATAGACATCGGGGTAGCACCAACATCTTAGATACTGCAAGTCTGCCCATCAATGATAATGGCAGAGTATTCCAGAAAACAGTTGACTTACACAGTGTATCAATAACTCGATCCATATTTAAATGGAGTACCTGAGCGTCAGTGTGTGACACTTGTTTACCTAAATAACGAAATTGGGCCAGTTCCCAACGCAGGCCAAGACTCTGCAGTCGATCTAGTGATAGGGCAGCCAGTTTCGCTAAGGGGAATATTAAATTTGGCTCGATTAAGCCTAAGATCTGACAAGTCTCCGAAGTCATCCAGAAGTTTCAACAGCCTAGGTAGTGCATCTCGTGGTGAGGATATATAAAAAAGGGCATCATCTGCATACAATGAGATCATGTGGTTAGTGTTCTCCACCCTAATACCACAGTTCAATCAATAAAACTTTATTTGGTCGAGTATACGACCATCAAAGCTTAGAGAAAAGACCATATATATACAGCAGAGTTTAAAAACTTAAGACATGCTATTAAATATCAGTTAAAATCAAAAATCTCACATCGCCAGTATAAATTCATAATACATAAGTGTTTCTCTGGCTGACCAATATATAATAAGAGATCAGTAAAAATACAATTAAACATCAAAACAAATCATGAGACCTCACAACACCAATTTAACTTCATGATGGGTATCTTTTTCTCAGTCTCAAGGCCTGAATTATAAAACTAAAAACTCTTGTCTCGTGGTGAGACTATATAAAAAAGAGCGTCATCTGCATACAATGAGATCACCTGGTTAGTGTTCCCCACCCTAATACCACAGTTATCCAACTCCTGTCACGCCCAGATCGCTAAAGGTTCTATTGCTAAGGCAAATATTAGTGGCAACAGGGGGCATCCCCGCTGCATTCCTCGCCCCATTAGCCATGTGTCGGGAGGCTAAATGATTAGGTAATAGGTCATTGTTAGAAATGGGGGTCTCCAGTTGGCAAGGATTTGCAGCTTTGTCCAAGTAGAGACCCTTCTTCCTAGTCGGGGTAAGGGAGTTACACTCCTAAAATAACCCCTGCTCACCCCCCGTGGTAGCTTGGTACGAGCAGTCAGGCTTATCTCAGAGGCAGTGTGTGAAGCATTTGCACATAACCAACGATAATACAGTGAAAACACTACAAAAGGACACCACACCAGTTTAGAAAAATATCCAATATTTTTATATATCCAAAACAAGACCAAAAACTATCAAAATCCAACATACAGTACTTTAGAAATATATACTTTACAAGATAACCTTACAATTGCAGAAATACCTCAAAAAAACAGTTTGTACGAGTCGGTTGCTCCGTCCGGGGCTACCTTGATGCTGAAAACAACAGAATCTAACAGTTCCAGCCGACCACGTTGGCACGGGCCAGCGAAAGCGTGGACAGACTCGGTAACAGTACCTTTCTCGTTGCGGCTGGCACGTCGGTGGGAGTCGGTCGTGGCAACCGTCGCAGTTGCGTTGCAAAATGGAAGCGGTGCAGGGTGCGGTGCCCTCTCGATGCGGTGCAGGCAGCGGCTCGGTGACGATCGTACAGACTGCGTCGTTGAGACCAAGGCTTACAGTGCTGGGTGAGGCAGTGCTCGATGCGGTGCTGGCAGGTTGCAGTGCAAGCGACAGAGCCGGTTAGCGGGAGCTGGCGTCGGTCGGCCCAAACTGCGGGGTGGGACGAGGCGGTGCGTCATGAGACTTGGAAGCAGTGCCCCCAGCCACGATGCAGTTACGGGTGCCGGAGTAAGCAGCAGCGACGGCGTCGGTGAGACCAGGATGGTGAAGTGAAGCGAGGCGGTGCGGAGTGCGATGCCCACAGGTCACGGTGCAAGCAGCGGCTCGGTGGCGGCGGCATCGGTCGTCGGTGAGACCAGGGTTGCAGTGCGGGATGCGGACGGTGCCTTCTGCGGTGCCGTCAGGACATAGAGACAGCGACAGAGTCGGTGACGGAGTTGATTGCGTTTCCCTTCTCTGTGGCAACTGAAACAGCGGTTCCAGAAGCGGTACCCATAGGTTGGTGAAGTCTTTGCAGTCCCTGAGACTTCCGAACAGGAGGCAGCTCTACTTCAAGCCCTTGGAGATACTCAGCTCAAGTAAAAAAGTTCAGTCCAGTCCTTTCACTGCCCAAGGCAGAAGCAGCAACTGCAGGCCAACCCAACAAAGCAACAACTCAGCAAAGGGGCAGTACTCCTCCTGGCAGCTCTTCCAGCTCTTCTTCTTGGCAGCTTCCTTGATTCCAGCGAGTTCTCTTGAAGTCTTTGATTTCCCTGAGACTTCCAACAGGAGGCAAGCTCTACTTCAAGCCCTTGGAGAAAATTCTAACAGGAGGATGATGAAAGTACACTCCAGTCCTTTCCATGCCCAAGACAGAAGCAGCAAACAGAAGGCCAACACAGCAAAGCATGCAGCAAAGAGGCAGTTCCTCCTGACAGCTTTTCCAGCCCTTCTTCCTGGCAGGTTCCTTAGTTCAGCAGTAATCTAAAATACTGGGGTCAGGGCCCCAATATTTATACAGCAAAATCCTTTGTTCTCTGGAGGCAGAGAGTGTCTGTGCTCAGCCAAAACCAGTTCTGTCCTCTCTGGCCCAGCTTCCCAGCAGGAGGTGGAGACAGCATTGTCCAAGGCAGACAGGGCCTATTCATGTGCAAGGGAAATCTCCTCCCACCACTCTAAATGCAGACCGGGCCTATTCTGGTGCTAGTGAAAACTCCTCCCACTACTCTGAATGCAGCCCATGTCTATTCAGCCCAGCCCTGACTCATCCAGACTCTCTGGAGCCACTGCACCTCCCCAGCCCCTGTCACTCCAAAGCCAGACAGTCAATATACATCCTAGCAGAGGCACACTGGATGGCTAAGCAAGGAAATACCTACTTTCTAAGAGTGGTATTTTCAAACACAGTTCAGGCATACTAAACTTTATCTTCCTATCTGGTCCCAATGGGAAGTTATATTTATAAGATGTTATATATCTCAGAAGGCACCTCCTTACCTGAATACAGCCCACCTGAAGCCCAGGTCATGACTGGTAATCTGGGGAAGGGGGGAATCTCCCGCATCTATCGTTCCCTTACAAACAACACCCCCACCTCATTATCTCAACTCCGGGACAAGTGGGAGGGTTGGCTTGGGGCCCTGGAAGACGCTGATGGAGGGACGCATTAATGGCCTCCAAAACAATCACGGTCTCAGCAAAGCTTCGACTAGTCCAAATATACTATCTTCACGCTGCTTACCTCACGCCGCTGCGCCTCCACCGCGCGGGGCTCCGGCCCGATGCCTCCTGTCCCGGTTGCTCTCACTCACAGGCAGATTTCTATCATATGGTGTGGCTTTGTTCTGCGATCAAGAGGTATTGGGAATCAGTAACCGGGGAGCTCGCTGAGGTCCTGGGCTGGGAGGTCGCCCTTGATCCTCTGAAGGTGCTCTTGGGCATCACCGAGGGGTTGGACGGTACCAGGGCTGAGAAACTCTTCCTCAACACAGCACTGATGGTGGCCAAAAGGGACATAGCAGCTCACTGGCTGAACTCAACTACGCCTACAGTGGCGCGCTGGCGCAGGGGAGTGGACTGGTGTGCCGCGCAAGAACGGCCCCTCTATGCAGCCAGAGGGTGCCCGAGAAAGTTTTGTCGAATGTGGGGCAAATGGGTCAGGGTGGTAGAGGACTAAAGGGGTTTTAATGAGTGGCCAAGGACTGGAGTTGGAATATTGACACCTTCTTTATGCTTGTCAGCTTTTATGTGCGGATGTGATGTGTTTCCGTCTCTGCCTTGTCTTGTAAACCGTAATCACAATTGGTGCTGTTATCTTTGTTGCGATCTCAAAAATCAATAAATTTGGTTATCAAAAAAAAAAGATGTTATAAATAAACTCCCATTCTATTCTATGGGACAGATAGCCTTTCAATAGTGAAAAACGAAATGCACTGTAATTCACTACCAGGACATGTCACACACATCAGGGCATGTCCTTCACATACACTGCACCCTGCCCATAGGGGTAACTTGGGCCTACCTTAGGGGTGAATCACATGTAAGAAAAGAGAAGGTTAGGGCCTGGCAAGTGAGTGCACTTGCCAGGTCGACATGGCAGTTTCAAACTGCGCGCTGACCCTGCAGTGGCAGGTCTGAGTTACCTTTTCGGGGCTACTCATGTGGGTGGCACAATCAGTGCTGCAGGCCCACCAGTAGCATTTGATTTACAGGCCCTGGCATACTCAGTGCACTTTACTAGGGGCTTACCAGTAAATCAAATATGCCAATCATGGAAACACCAATCCATAATACAAATATCAGGGCGTGCAAATGCACTTTAGCACTGAATAGCAGTGGTAAAGTGCCCAGAGTCCTAAAACCAACAAAGACAGGTCAGGAAAAAATAGGAGGAAGAAGCAAAAAGTTTGGGGATAACCCTGCAAAAAGGGCCATTTCCAACAGTCATAGAAAGTGATTTGTAGACATGCTGCAGGAACCACTTTTCCAGCACCTGGGCATGTCAGACCCGATCTTATTTGTAGAGACTAAACATATATTTTGAAACTCATATTTCACACTCCTTCATGCTGGTCAGCAAGTCATTAGGCTTTAGGTTAAAATTCAGTAATGACAGATAATAGGGGATTTTGGGGTGGTAGGCATAGTACTAGGATAAAAGGTCGCAATTCAAAACGTATATGGCCAACTATAAATATTTTTGTAATTATTGTATACGATTTTAACATGTTGATTGCTCAGAATACTGGATAAACCATGGACGAAATGACAGACGGAAAATGACTTCAGTACCATGGCATGGAATGTTAACAGATTATGAGACTAAATTAAATGGAGGGATTGTTTCCCAGGGAATTAATTGATGTAATCGGATGATGGTGCTATTCCAAGAAACGCACCTGTTTGGGAATAAATATTAAGTTGTGGGACGAAGCCAATACGTTTAATTGGCACACACCGGAGTTAGGTGAGGATCGAGAGAAGTGGCACTACACATTACTGTTATCAGTGAATATATCCCGAACTGGCATCAAAGTGAAATTATGGATGAGATTAGTGGGTTACGACAGAAACCACAGACGCAATATATATCCTTGGCAGCGACTTTAGTAATGTCATAGACATGGAAACGGACAAATGTAGACTATCGGCCAGAGCTTCTGAATTTGGAACTGGGTGAACCAGATTTGAGAAACAGTGTTGGGTCAACATTCTACGATCCAGGACAAATCACTTAATCTTCTGCTGCTTTAAATGAATATGACCTTGTGTGTCCTGTAATCTGATACTCCTGTAACGCGCTCGAATGCCCTTGGACAGAGTTTGCACTATGTTGTATAAAAATGCAAAAAAGAGGTCTGAGTAAGAAACAGCGTAAAATTGCTTGCTGAACTTTCCTACTTGGACATCATTTTCTAGCTTTTAGAAATTAAAGTACGCCTGTAATGCTGCACTCTTGCAGTTTACCAGGAGACATTTTTATGAATTCCTTTTTTTGTATAGGCGAATTTATTTTATTTTTGCGCAGGCAAATTAATTTTTGTTTTTGCATAGGCGCTGGTCTTCAGACCTTATTTTCTCCCATGGGAGAATGTTTTCCTTGACAATCCCCTCACCTACACCCCAACAGCTTTTGGGGGACTTTCATTACCTTCAGACCAATGGCAGGAAAAGATTGGTCTGTTTGTGAATATCCACAAATTGACTGTGGTAGCTTACAGACTTTCAAGGTTGCACACGCCTTAAATCTCCCCAGCTTTTGCCTGGGATTCACTCCCACATATTAAACAATCCTGTGGCAGTGTTAAGTGGGCTTAGGAGGATTTACTGGTGCTCGGTCATCTTTTCTGAAGCCTAGCAGTTGTGAACCCTGCCATTTACACTTCTGAAAACTAAGTTACAAACACATATAGCTTTGAGAATTGGGCCTAGAGAGTGCATGATCTACTGGACTAGTGAAATTCACACAGGGGCCTTCCTTGGTTTTAGAGACTTGTAAAGACTCAGACATGGACAATTACCCTTTTGAACTAGGGTGCACATAATACATTCTTCTGGTTAAGTGCTACCTTTTCCCTGGGCTAAAGACATGCCTATCGAAAAAGTAGAATATCTGGTGATGGAAATCTACCACTCCTTCTTGATAACATTAGAGAGACCTGGCAGATTATCAAATAATACATGGGAGCTCATTCACATAGGGATTTGAAGTAATGCAATAGGAGTACTACTTCATGTACTCATGAATGCCATTGCAAATTGCCCTCGAAATGTCCAATTGCTTTATTAGTGGAAGCGCAAGGAGAGCTAATTTGTTTCTGTTTGTGCCAGTTGCATATGAATACTCCCTGAAAGTTATCATTTTAGATGTTTTGGGCCAATCCACAAAGGCATTTAGGAATATGTGAGTAGAACCACAAGTGTACTACTAAACGCACTCATAAATGCCTTTGCTAATTGACTTCTATTGAGATTAAAATGCGTGCAAATTGAAGGACTTGGGTACGGTGGACTACTTTCTGAAAATCATGACTTGGTACTGCCTGGAGCACGAGGGTTCAGTGCAATCAAATCCGGTCATGTGAGATGCTTTTAAGACGGTTGATATTGGTGTTGCACACACCATTTCAAGACCTAAGTTAAAAAGACAAAGGGAAAACGTTAATGACTGAAAGGGATATAGTAAAATATACTGACCCCATTTTTGATGACTATCGAGCCGTTGGTAATGAAATCAGGAGGGACAAACTTAGAGGAACTACCATTGCAAAAGTCACTAAAAGGAGTAGCTCCTATCTGCAGTTAGTTTATCAAACCTACATGAGTTAGGGCTTCTTGGCAGATGTCTTGCTACTAAACTGCTCTAGCAGGTTCATGCTTTTCTGTCTATTCGAGTGATCCACAAAGTATTTCACAGGTTAAGATACCTTTGTGACTGCTCTTTGAGTTTCAAATCAATGCCAGAGGCTCCAAAGAAACCTCTGAAATAATTCTCACTCATCTAATGAACATCATCTCATGATCTTGTAAGTGTGAGAAGCTCATTGATCAATCTGTTAAATTGTGTTTGAAACCCTGAAAACCACTGGTTCTTAACCTGTGGTCCGGAATTCCCTGGGGCTCTGTGAATACTTCTCAGGTGGTCCACGACTGCTCAGAATATTAAATAATATGAATGAACTGTATAATAATAAAGTTCCAAAATGTAAATTTAAAAATTGTAAAACGATATGTAAATGTGTAGGAATTTAAAATTGGAGGCTAAAATGTATTATCCTCAGATTTATTTGTGGAAGCAGTACAAATGCATTCAACAGAATATATAATGGATGATGAGTGACTTCAGTTGAATTTTAAAATGACCCATCCTTCCTGTTATAATTACATTTTTGGAGTATTTTTAATATTTTTTGTGAATTAAATATTTCATAATTTGTGTATTTCTTGGATGAACGCTTGTTTCTGTATTTTTTGTGTATTGTTTTGCAGTTCAAACAATTGAAAATGCATAGCAGGGGTCCGTGCTTTCCAATAATGACCTCAGTGGGGGTCCCTGGATTCCAATAATGAATCAGTACTCCAGATGTCTGACTATTCCCAGTTCAGCCATAAAGAGGACATTTTATGGAAATGTCCACATGCCCATTCGATTAGATGGACTCATTTTCAATGGGATTTTGTTATTAGCGCAGTCTTGTTAGCTCATTTTTTTTCAGTGAATATGACTTGGAATTTTTACTACCCATTAATTCTGCTACATGAGATGGGGAAGTGCAAGCCTTTAAAGATGCAACTTTAGCAAACTATGTTCACAGACAGATTTACCACATCTGTCCTACTCATCACTGATTCTAAAATGCTTCTTCTAGTTAGGTATGGGCTAGAAGGTAATACTGAAGAGGTGGAAACTGGCATTATGGTGATAAAAGGAACTCTGATGACACGCATATGTTTATAAAAAATAATGCATGTGACAAAATTAAAACTTTATTGATAGTCAATTTCATGTATCCCCTGAATGTTGTGAATGTCAGCATTTTCAATCATGTTTTAAAAATAATTCTAGAAGATGAGCTTCTGGTCTTCTTAATGCCTTTTTGACTTGGCCCTCTCTGCAGGTTCAACTCCAAACTTTTTGCCTTCATTCCTCCTGTTTTCTGAATTTATTTTTGTTAGCATTAAAACTCTAGGCACTTTACCACTGCTAACCAGCGCTAAAGTGCTTGCGCCCTCTCCCTAAAACATGGTACAATTGCCCTACACCTGTTTGGCACATGTAATTTACTTATAAGTCCCTAGTATACGGTTCTGTATGTACCCATTTTCCCTCTTCTATCCCTCCGCTATCCTTCTGAATGCAAATAACTGACTAACCTAGCCACCACTCAAATTACTTTCACATTTCACTATACTAACTCAACACTAATCCTTTATGGGTTCTGGAGTAGCGTGCTACTCGCCGAAAAAGCGCTTCGACGCCTCGTCAGGGGTAGTAAGCGCTATATAAATGCAATTACAATACAATTACAATACAATACCCAAGACCTGTAAATTAAATGCTATTAGTGGGACTGCAGCACTCATTGTGCCACCCATTAAAAGTAGCACTTTAAAACATGTTTCAGGCCTGCTATTTCAGCCCGTAGTGCAGTTTTAAACTGCCATTTCGACCCAGCAAAATAAACCTTTTCCCAGGGCTAAAGCTTCCTTATTAAGGCATATTAGTCATCTCTAAGGTAGGCCCTAAAGCATGGGGACTTGCAAACATTTTCACAGGAGCTAAAAGTTGCGGTCTTTGATGTGACCGAAGGCTGCATTGATGCCATTGGGGTGCAGTCAGGCCGGGGTTGGGGGTTTGGGGAGGCATTGGTCGTAAGGTGGGTGTAAGGGAAGCAAAGCATATACATCTAGTTGCTGAATTGCACAATGTGAAACCAGAAAACCTGGGATTAATCTCCAGCTTCCCCAATTTACCAAATTCTGTGATCCTAGGCAATAGTTTTATTTCACTCTCCCTCCTTTTTCTTCATTATCACATATACGAGGACCTCGAGATACATGACTTCAGGATGGGCGCTATACAAAACCCTCTCTTGTGTTTGATTTAATAAACTATAATGTTTTACTTGTATAATAGGAACGCAGTTCCCCCAAAGAGTGCACATAACAACTAACTTGCCTCTTTAGTTCGCTATTGGCATTGTCGGGGGGCGAATGGGAGAATTAATGTTTCTAAATTCATGTCTGAAAACCATCACTTTTAAAATAATACTTCTCAATACACTGATGTAACCTGCTGTACTAAAGTGGAAAGATCTGCATGTTAATTAAATACACTTTTTGAATTTAAGAGACTTTATCATATTTTTACACTTTTGCTGCAAGATGGCTTTAAAAATTAAAGTGCTCATAAAGTTAAGTGGTGCAAGACTCAATAGTTACTTCCTTTCTTTGGAATCAATTAACCTTTAAATAAACGCTTGCCTGTTAATTTAACGTAAACAGCAGCCAAGTGCTGCTGTACACCAGGAGGGTGCATGTAAAGGTCAGGAGGGCCGCATGCAACCCCCGGACCGAACTTTAGCTATCAATGCGCTAAAGAGTCATAGGGCAGGGTACCTTGTATTTAAAAAGTATGACATGTGGGTTTATGTTTTACATATCCTGTTTTTTGAAAATGTCTTAAAGTCATTTTGCACTCTTGTAATGCCAACTATTTATTGGGAGCCATTACAGATGTCTTGTTTAGACTTCAATGAATTGTAGTTTAAAATCCTCTTTAATGGTAAAGTCAGATTTTACGTCACAATTCTGAAAATGCCACTTTTAGAAAGTTGCCATTTTCTAGTCCTCACCAATGGTGCCTTCTGCCAGTGCCATGGCGCTTATGACTGTGAACGGTTCTGCTGTTGGGCTTTGTGTATTCCTCCCAGACAGTGAGATAATAGGGAACTAGGTGTGGGCATTACTAGCCATGCTGCGAGGATGGCTGTGGTGAGGAGCTGTTTCCTGCTGCACCTGCACTTCAAATGGTTTTGCCTTTTGTCACCCCGAACTTCATGGAGTCTTGACAAGCAAAGAGAAGAACTTTCCAGAACCAGACGTGGGGGTAGTATAGGGAATCTCCACATTTTAAAGGATGGCACCAGGTATAAATATCAGACCTCCCGAGTCAATCTTAAGTACACTTCTGGACCTGTAGACATTACAGGAGGACTGCCATGCTTCCCAGAGGACAGCCCTGCTGCTTGGACCTTTCTTACTCCCCAGAGGACTGCCCTGCTACTTGAAGACTGTCTTGAACCCCAGAGGGCTGCCCTGCTGCTTGAGGACTCTCCTGTGCTCTGAGAAGGAAGGCTGGACCTGCTTTCTCCATCCTAGGCTAACCTGAGCGCCTCCAAGGATAGGTTGGCTGACCTCTTGTCTGAGCTTCAGGGGTACAAGCTCCAGAGGTCTCCTTGTAACTGGACCTGCCTGAGCCCTGCTTGCCTCTGCTGAGATGAGTTCCTGTTCCCCAAGAGATGCCTCTCCGGGTCCCTGTGCTAGCATCAGTTGAGCGCCTCCTGTGAAGAAAAGTGAATTCCTGATGTTTTGGGCTTTTCGCAACCACGAACGGGTCTGTTCAAACCGAGACTCTGCTGCCCGCGACAACCACCGACGTAAAGCTCCGGATGAACCTGACTCTTTGCGCTACAGCAACTGGCAGTGACAACTGGCAACTTGAGATGTGTACTTCGCGCTGCAACAACAGCCCGTAGTGACTGCCAACTCGAAGTTCTAGCAATGACTGTCTGCCTCGCCAGATTGGCTTTTGGCGCTGCAGCAACAACCATCCACGATGTTCTCCCTGCTCCTCGCAATCTCCTTCACCTTGAACGGAACTATTTGTGCCAGACCTTTAGAAGGTAACTAATCTGGTTCATGTATCCTGCCTGCACTTCATCACAGTTGGTCTGAACTTATGACTTTCCCTCGGTCTAGCACGACCAGATGACCGCAAGCTGCTTTTAGGCCCTATATCTACCTAAATCTTTAAAATGACATATCTCCCGTTCTATTGATTGGATTTTTTTCATTCTGGTATTATTTGAATCTTTAAATTTTACTCTGTTTTTCTAAATTGGTCAGGGACTTTTCTTATGTTGTGTTTTTACTTTGTTACTCTTTGTGTGCTGCCGAAATAATTTACACATTGCCTCTAATATAAGCCTGACAGTTTTTGTGACAATCTACCAGAGGGTTAAGCACAGGCTCATTTAGTGACTTTTGTGGTTTTGGGGTTGTTGCCGGTGTGAGGTCCCCCCCCTCCCAACCAGTAACCCAATTTCTTATATTGATATTCAGTGGTAGAGTCCAGTACTTATGTTTGTGCAGTGCCACTCACTGATTCTGAGAAGTATAGACTGAAGTTCAGGGACAGCCAGAAGCTGCCTCACCAGTTCTGGGTGTATTATGTGTAATGCAAGGCACTGGATGGTTGGGTGAATGGCAGTGATGTGAGTGATTACACTGGGCTGTACAAATTGGTTGCCAGAGAGCACATGTTATGTAGATGTTTTCCAGAGCTACGCCAACACCTAATAGATAGCAAGCTCACTGCTCCTAGGAAGCTTGCCAAGGAGGAGGACCGCAGGAGAAGGTACCTTGGAGTCACTCCAAGAAGGCTGGTTCAGGCCCCCCAGCAGAGGTGAGGGAGAGGTCCAGAGTGTCACACACAAGTCCCAGAGTAAGATTGGGAAGGGAAAGGGTTCCCATTTCCCTTCTGAGAAACGGGGGTTAGGTTCTGGTGGGCAGTGGCCCATGGGGGCCCATTTCCAACCCTGTTGCTTTGAGTGTTCCCAGTTAGAACACAAGCAGGAGGACTCTGTCACAACAAACCACCCACTAGTGGGAACTCTACAGGGGTGGCCTTAAGGGGAAGTAGTCCCCCCAGAGCAGAGGGTAGAAAGTTCTTGCCAGGCACCTACTCAGCCACAAAGTACACGCCCTAAGCTGGGGGCATAGAGAGTGGAAGCAGGGTGCCTAACACCCGGGGCTGGTGCCTGTCACTCTGGGAAACCTCAGAAGTCAGGGAAACCTCAAGAGCAGTTAGAGAAATCCTTGCCTGCCCCAAGGGTGTAAGTGAGGCTTGCCTAAGGCCTCAGCTTGCAGCCTTCACCTGGCAGTGGATCGTCTGGACCCTGGTTTGCACTGCCAGCTGTCAGTGGCCTCAGTTGGTTGCTATCCTTATAGGCAGAGTTTTCCTTGAGTTGGGGACAGAAATCTGATCCAAGAGACACAATGGGACACATCACCTTGTTGGCTATGGTGGTACTGTCTGCATCTGTGAGCAAATTAAGATTAGAATTCTCACAGATGGAGGCCACAGGTGAGGAGAAGGGTTCCCCATGGGTCACTCTAGTGGCTCAGGAGAGTCTTGACAGAGGGCTCCAGCTGGGTTCAGAGTTGCATAGAACTGACAAGTGCCACTGCAGAAGAGGCCCATTGTCCATGGTCTCTCAGCTAAGTGGGCAAGCCTATCAAAGTATTGATTCCTCTACCCTAGCTTTTGGCTGGAGGGGGTAATGTTGGATTAGACCCTCTTTGCAGGTTCAGCCCCAAACTTTTAGCCTTCACCCTTCCTGTTTTCTGAGTTTGTTTTTGTAGGCATTAGGACTCTGTGCACTTTGCCACTACTAACCAGTACAAACATGCTTATGCTCTCTCCCTAAAACATTGTAAAATTCACCTACAGCTGATTGGTACATTTCATTTACTTATACGTCCTTCATAGTATATGATAATATATGTACCCAGTGCCTGTAAATTAAATGCTACAAGTATACCTGCAGCACTCATTGTGTCACTCATTAAAGTAGCACTTTAAAACTTCTCAGGCCTGCTATTGCACTGCAGCCTGTAGAGCCTTTTTAAGCTGCCATTTCGAGTTGACAAAATAAACCCTCTGCCAGACCTAAACCTTCCTTTAAAAAAAAACAAAAAAAAACTTTTTATTGTGTTTTCAACCAAAATAATCCATCACAACAGCAGTACAGGGTATGCAAAGTGATACATTTCCATAAACATCAATAAAGCATCGTACTTCAGCTGTACCGAGGATCAGCAACACGAAAGGAATTAGAAAGGTGGAAGGAAGAGGGGAACACATCACAGCAAAAAAGCAAGGTAGGAGAGTAGGCAGGTCGACATGGTGGCAGAGCCTTCATAGTGGCACAACCAGAATCAAGGAAGCACACGCATACATGCCCCCCACCCTGGTGCCAGCAGGCCCTCTCAGGCCCCTATCACTGGAGTTGTCTCCGCATTCTCAGGAGCACTGGCTTTTTCCCAGTCTGCCCTAGCGCGCAGGTATGCTTCTAATGGGGACCAAATGTCCTTGGGGCGGGCGCGCACCGGCATCAGTTTCCAGTAGTTGTTCAATTGCTCTTGACAGAATGCCGCATCCTGAAGCCAGTCTGCGGCTTGCGGCACTGCACGCCTGCCCCACCTCATCGCCACTCATCGCTTAGCGAGTAAAAGAAGCATCATAGTTAGCCTGACCCCCTCTGGCGGCACATTTTTCACATAACTGCCACATGCGGAGAGCACTCAATCGGGTTTCCTGTAATAGTCTCCATTGTCTCAAAAATTGTGTCCCAGAAAATCCTAACATCTGGGCAATCCCATGCTAGGTGCAGGAAGTTAGCACAGGGTGTCGCGCAGCGCACGCAACAGGCATCTATCAGTCCGCCTCTATGTAGTGTCTCCTGCGTGCAATAGAGCCTATGTAGATATTTGAAATGTATAAGGCGTAGGCGGTAGTTAGAGGAGAGCGTGTGCGCCTGAGCACCAGCGTATAATCGCGTAATCAGTCTGTGAGGCGAAGGGGAGACAAAGATCATCTCTAGAACCTGAAAAACAGGTGGGGCGTCCGGAAAGGAATCATGAGTCTCATCACATGGTGATATGTGAGAGTGTCCAAAGCAGGGGTCTGGGCCCCTGAAAGTACTAACTGCGATACCACAAATTGACCATCTGAGTACAGAGACCCCCATGGTGGTCAGCTGCATGCTGCGTAACCAAGTTCCGGTGCCCCCATCTATGGTGAAAGGAAGCAAGGAGTGTCTAGTGAGTGGCACCGATGGGGCAAATAAATGGTCCAGCTTTGCTCTCCGTCGGAGCACCCGCCAAGCCCACACTATACACGCCACAGTATCCCATTGCGCCTGTGGTCTCCTAGGAGTCCCAAACAGCACCATCGGTAGAGGGCAGGGTGCCGACAAGTCATGTTCAGGGGCCGTATGGGCAAGGAACTGCGTGGGGAAGAGCCAGTAGTGCGCCTGAGTGCAATAATAATAAATTCCATGTCCGGGGCCCCTAGTCAGCACTGTTCAAAAGGGAGTGTCATAACCTCCCAGGCGATCCGGGGCTGCCCCCAGCCCACGCAACTGACACCAAGCGGGATTGCAGTTGGTGTTGAAAACAGAGCACCAATGGTAGACTCAATTGATGAATAAATAAAAAAATTGGGGTAGAATCATCATCTTGGCGATAGCCAGCCTTCCAGTCAGGGAGAGAGTGGGAGACCATGCCAACACTCAACACAGTCGTCCAACCACATCATCAACCGCCCGTAATTATCACGCCAGAGATGGGAATCGTCACAATCGGTTCCTCTCTTAGAGATGGGGGGAGGGTGCCTGTAGCCAGTTCCTCCTCATACATGGCGAGGAGGTGCGGTGCCAGCAGAGGGGCGTATTCCTTGCTGTCAGGCTGTCCAGCCCTGAGGCCTTATCAGCCAGCATGGCACTTATGACCTGACATACCTCCTCTACTGAGAAAGGCTCGTCAAGATATTTCCTGTGGCCATCCTCTAGCCATTATAGTTGGATAGAGTCACAGTATCCCGCAAGGTCAGGGGGAGTCGTAGGCTGCTGCGAATGGTGAAGCATGAAGAAGAAATCAACCATTGCCCCTTGCACCGCCTCAGTACCAACGTACTCATGGTAGTGTTTGTCTCTGAGTTCTACTGTGTAAGCGCTAGCACAGGGTTTACGCAGCATATGTGTTGATGTCTTACCCGCTCTATCCCCATTGCTGTATCTCCGCGCCCGAGATTCCGTCCCCAGAAAATTGACCTCCCAGTGTGCCGCATTCTTATATTGCATCAGTTTACCTCGGATGGATGCTAATACAGTCGTGCTACAATCTGAGATTTATTGGAGTTATAGTTCTCTAATTTCCCTCTTAAGACGTGTCGGCTCACCCCGCAGTGTTCGCAGCACCCCTGCTTGTTTTGCAATACATGCGCCTCTGACCACTACCTTGAACGCCTCCCAAAGGGTGGAAGGTGCTATCTCCGGTATTCAAAGTATTCTGTTATCGCAGTTCTGATGTCCTCTCTAAACACCTGGTCTTTCAGCACATTTGGTGGGAGCCTCCAGGTGAATGCACGCGAAGGACCTTCCGGAAACACAAGCTCAAACAGGACTGGGGTATGATCGGCTAACGTCCTGGAAAGGTTGGTCCATGCATCGACGTCTACCAACGCCAGCCAAAAGTCAATGAGGGACCAAGTGCAGTCTGGCTCGTTTGGATGACTAGAGCACCATAAATCGGCATGGTCAAAGTCCTCTGTAATCGTGTGCAACTGCGCTGCTGCCCGTGAGTGTGGTGGCCTGGTGTTGCTCGACCTGTCTGCCCCATGATCTAAGACAATATTAAACCCCCCTCCCCTCCCCCACAGCACGACCCTAGGTCCCAGGGAGCCACACCTCTGCAAAAAACAGAGGATCATCTACGTTTTGCCCATAGACTGCTAGTAGCTTGACCAGTTAGTTATGTAGTATCCCAGCAACGATCACACAACGCCACTGTGGGTCGCATATTACTTGTGTGCACCAGGGAAGGTCCCTACATACGAGGACCGCCATGCCACCCTCATATTTGGAATAGTGTTCTACGTGTTGTTCTCTAATCCAGCCCGCCCTCCACCTCCCTAGGTTGCTCTGCGTGAGATGAAGTTCCTGTAGTAGGTAAATATCTATCGCATTTCACTGCAAGTAAGGAAGGGCATGCCATGTCTTGTGTCGATCATTGAGGCCGTGGACATTCCAGGTCAGGAGTCTGACCGCGCGCTTTTGTGAAACCGTCTACCCTGCAGGGCTATGCCTAGGAAGTAGTATATGCCAATCGCACATGCACACCCGCAACCGCCGCCAGGTCATGCCTCTCGTGTGTGTGTGTGCTGGGTGTACATCAGGAAGAGGTAAGGTAAGGAAAAGAGCAGCCAAGAGACTGCGACAAACAGCATCCAACAAACATTCCCCCCTCCTCCCACTTTGGCCCCTCAGTCGGTCTGAAATCTATAAATCCTCCCATTGTAAAACACCCAACAGTAAATGTGTAGGAATTCCCAGGAACGCATCCTGTGTGGGGGATCTAGGGGCCCGGCGCACTCCCCGTCTCGACGAGCTGGGTGGCTGATGACCCTAATAACAAGGAGCATCGGGTTCCTTAGGAAAGTACATCAACAAGGGAAGCCATCAGGCACTCCAGTACATTCCCTTTTCCCCTTTCCGGCTGGATGGGATAGTCTTTCAGGCCGCTGGGCATCCCAATATTGTTCCCCCCCTTGCCGCGGCGGCATCAGAGGAGACGCAAGTTCTGGTGATGTCTACTGAGGTTGAGTCTGGGGCAGCAACTGCCCTCGCATCAACAGTGGGGAATCTGGTCCAGCTTTGGACGAGGGGCCTCTTCCAATCATCTAGTCCTGGTTGCAATCAGTGCTGCAAAAACACTGGAGTTTACCCAAATTACCCTCCTATGCCTGGGTAGAAAACTACATACAGTACAGAAGAAATGGCATGGAGGAACTAATATCTCTTTTTATTTGTTCATAGGGGACTCAAATTTCCCTATCAATAGTCCAAAGTCCTATTACACCATATGAAAAACTCATTTACCTAATACACATACCATGGAGACAATCTTTGGGAAAAAAAATGTCAATCATTTTTTGTTGATGTTTTTGACATGAAATACATACAAATACATATATCTAGACAATTGAAACACAAACACTTATACAACAAAAACTCAGGTAACCAAACCTGTGTTACCATAAACCTGAGGTAGGCAATATTGAGCTAGTCATTGGCGCTAAGATTTTCTGGGTTCTCTCCTCGAGCAGCTGGTGGAGAGCACCCCCCTCTAAGCGGGATCGACTTGACAAACTTAGCAACAAACTTGGGGTCTGTGAAATAGTGGGTCTTCCCTTGGTGCAGGATCCGAAATTTAGCAGGATATAACAGGGAGTATTTGGCGTCGGTTCGCTGGAGGCTACGTTTCACTGGTAGTAAGTCCCTCCTAGCCTTTCTGGACCGCTAATGTGAAGTCCAGGTAAATGGATATTTCATTGTTTTGATACACGATCGGCCGTCTCTCGCTAGCCAAGCTGAGGACCACATCACAGTCTTGATAGTTCAATAGGCAGGCTATTTTTGGGCAAGCCGGGGTGCCCGGGGGTTCGCTGACCAAGAGACCTGTGGATCCTCTCCACCGAAAACATAGTGGAGAGGGCCTTGCCAAAAAGGCCACAGAACATGCCCTCAATATAGTCTTCCATTCTATCCATTGCGGTTGGTTCAGGCACTCCCAGTATCCGGAGGTTGTTTCTTCTCGAGCATGCCTCTAAGTCTTCGTTTTTGTTGTGGATCACTTTGAGGACTTTCTCCATATGCAGTAGTTTTTCCCTATCCACATCTGAGATGCAACGTTCAAGCTGCTCAACGCGAGCATCATGCTTGTCGACCTTTTCCTTGAGGCAGTCACACCTGTCCTTTAATATATCCATTTTCGTGTCTATGGCTGTAAAGCTCTGCTTCAGATCCAAAAACATGACTTTGATATCCCGCATTGGGGTATCCACCGGGAGGTCCATTGTGTGGTCCCGTTTAGCCTGCTTGGTATCCACTTTGCCCATCGGCCGTTCAACAGATAGCCATGGCAAGCGGCCTCACCAAAAAGGCTGGTGGACTGGTACACCTCCGGCACCAGCTCACGCCAGGTACCCGCCACTCGCCATGAAATTGTTGTCTGGGGGCACAAGCAGACCTGTGCGTGCTGCCTCTAATTTGAGTTGATCTCCGTCAACGTCTGCATACATGGAGAGGTAGTTCCTAATGGCGTAGGTGCCGCTCACAGGGCCCCGCCACTCTCCAGAGCCCCGGAGGCACGAGCAGGCCAGAGCCCGAGAAGGTGTCATCTTAGCAGGCCAGAGCACCAGAAACCTGTTTGACTGCGGCCCCCACCCAGTCCGACCAGTAGGTACAGTAAGGGCCTGAGTGTGGACAGGCCCACCAAGTCCTCCAGTAGGGCACCAGCAGTGAGGAGCGCTCCTCCCCATAATGCTCAGGGGGTCTGCAATAGGAGGGCCAACAGTCCAACGGGGTTGGCAATAGTTGGGTACCCGGCCGGAAATCACTGCCACTGGGCCGCTTCTTGCAAAATAGAATAGCAAGCAGGGCCGGTAGAAGTCAGCACCACCGGTAGGGAACTGCGTCCTGTTCCAACGCGGTTGTCCCATGCAAATCAGGGGTAGCCTCAGTCTTACATGCTGGGCCCAATTTCCAGGCTACTGCAATGAGTAGCACGGCAGCCCGTGTGGCCACGTCCTGCAGCGCTGAGGAGCTCCTCACCCAGGCAGGCAACAGAACACCGGGGCCTACTTTGTGCACGGCTTCCCCGAGCCTCTCTCTGGACCCGGAGACCCCCTCAGTCCCGACCTTAATGTTCGCCTCCCCAATGGGCTGTCATGCTCCTGCGAGAGCCCACCCAGCAACACTCGGTCCCGGTCTGCGGCACCCCCGCAATTGGCCCATGGGCCCACAATGCTCTACAGGCAGTAAGGGCCGGGCAGATCATTACTCACCCGGTTCTCGCAGGCCCAACACAGCCACCTTCAGTCCTGTCCACCTGTAGCGCAGTCTCCACACAGTACAAGTGGGCCACGGCGGGGATTTTAGCCACCATCGCCGACTCTCGGTCTTCACATCGGCCAGGGCTCACCCGCTGTCCTAGGCCTCCCACTCATTCACGCTGTCCGGCGACCGGCATCCGCAATCAAATGTTCCTGCTAATCCAAATCCGGGGATAGACTGGTTTTAGAGCACAGCAATACGTCGGGAATGTAGCCCCGGGTGCTGTATGTTACGATGCCCTGTTCTTCAGCGGATAAAAGATGGATAATTGGCTCCAGCCGGCAGAGCCTCACTCGAGAGCTGCCATCTTGCAGCAAGGCTCTCTAGTGCTCCCCTAAAACTTCCTTTTAGTACATATAAGTCATCCATAATGTATGCACTAAAGGTTCATGAGGCAGGGTGTCTTGTATTTAAGGAGTAGGACATGTGGGTTTAAGTTTAAAATATCTTGGTAGTGAAGAACTCCAAAAGTCGTTTTTCACTACTGTATGGCCTAACTTTCCCATTGACTTTCGCTGGGTTACCTTATTAAATTTAATAAGTGCTAACTTTTATGGGGAGCAGGTGGAAATTTCCTGTTAATACTCAAACAAATTGTAATTTAAAATCCTCTTTAATGGTAAAGTCGAATTTTAAGTTACAATTCTTAAAAAGTTGGCATTTTTTTGTCCTAACCATTTGTGCCTTCTGCCAGTGTCTTGCATCACATGACTGTGAATGGCTCTGCTTTGGGGCTTTGTGTCTTCCTCCCAGGCAGTGGGACAATAGGAGACAAGGTGTGGGCAGGATGGCTGAGGTGGAGCTGTTCCATGCCCCACTTGCACTACAGAGGGGCCTGCCTCCAGCACACACAAGGGAACCTGACACTAGTCTTTTGCCACCCCATACTTCTTGTATCCTTGACAGGGGAAGGGAAGAACTTTCGAGAACCAAATATGGGGGTAGTATAGGAAATCACCCTCACTTCAAATGGTGGCATGAGGTATACATATCGGACCTCCAGATCCAATCTTTAGTACACACCTGGACCTGTAGACATTACAGGAGTACTGCCCTCCTGCTTGAGGCCTGTATTAGTCCCCGGAGGACTGCCCTGCTGCTTGGGCCTGTATTACTCCCCATAGGACTACCATGCTGCTTGAGGCCTATCTTACTCTCCAGAGGACTATCCTGCTGCTTGAGGCCGGTCTTACTCCTCAGAGGGCTGCCCTACTGCTCGTGGACTCCCTTGACCCCCAGTGGGCTGCCCTGCTGCTTAAGGACTGCCCTGCTCTCTGAGAAGGAAGACTGGGCCTGACAAGGATCAGCTAGCTAACCTCCTGTCTGAGCTACTGAGAAGCAACAAGCTCCAGAGGCCTCCCTGCACCTGCCCAGCGTACCTGCTGCACTGGACCTTCCTGAGCCCTGCTGGCTGCTGCAGAAATAGGTTCCTGATCCCTCCAGAGGTGCCCCTCCAAGGGGGTTGCCCACAATGCCGCAGGCAGGGAAACAAAAGTGTGCTCACACCCAGTGGGAGCAGACATGCCTTCCCTGCCCACGTTCCTGCTAGCAGGGATAGCATGTCTGTTCCCACCTGGTGGGAGCTTTAAAAACCCTCCTGCTTGGTGGGAGCAGACATATGTTTCCCTGCCCACGCTAGTCTTGATGAATTGCAGAATCATCTTGTCGACTAAGAAACCCATTATGGAACAAGTTTGTTGAATAATGCGATTTGAAACTTTCCAATCCTGTCTTTCCACTGATCTGCAATTGATGTTTCCTTGGTGGCGGCTGTGTTATGTTGATGTGTATGGCTCAGCTTATCACCTGTGAGGGTATCAAGGCATTGGAGCAGGAACATAGGCTTGGCGGTGCTTCTAGTTGAACAGCCAGGTCTTCAATTTCTTGCAGAAACTGAGGCCAGAGTTCAGGCTTCTTTGTTTGCCCTGTCTACCTGTGTCTTTCTGACCAACTTTCCCTATTTAGAGCACCTCTAGAACCCCTTTTCTAGAAGGTTTGCTTTGTTTCCTTCTACTGCTTTAATTGGTCATCAGTGTGATCTGAACCTTGTGTTGGTCTTCTTGATGACATCCCCATTCGAGCCAACGCACAGTTGTTCACTGACTTCTTGCACAATTGTTAGTGGCAATAACTTCAGCCTGTAGTCTTGGAGAACTTCAAGCTCTTTTATTCTCTCCAACTGCCAAGCTGGGGTCGGCCTTTCACACAGGCCTGCCCATTACCCTTCTGTCTTGTATCCCTCCTCCCACTCATCCCACCAAAGTGGAGATGTATTTGCATTGACTAGATCCCAGATGTGTTGTGACCTACTGCATCGAATGCACTATAGAGAACAGTGAATTATCAGCTGTTTGTGGACTTTCCAGGAGCAAAAAAGGACAAGGCAGTGGCCAAATACACCATTTCTGATTAGGTCAACGTCTGTATCAAAATATGCTGTTCCTTTGGCAACAAAGACCCTCTGGATTGCAACTATGCCCACTCCATTAAGGCCATGGCTGCTTCCACTGCTCTCCAGAGGTTTTATGGTGGCGGACACCTGTTATGTGGCTATCTATGCAAACTTATACCAAATATTTCTGCTTCACAGCCCAGACTTGCAGCCACAAGTAGTTTTCCAGTTCTGTTTTAGAGGTTTTCCTTGGTATTTGGTGGTACTCGCTGCCACCTCCATTAGCTCTACTTCTGGTGCTCTCACAAATCAAGATAAGAATGCCAATTTAATTTTTAGTTTCTAATTTCTATCTCCTTCACATTTGCAGCAAACTTTCAATTTCTCTTTTTATTTAATGTATTAGTCTGCTAATATTTAATTTTCTAAACATTCAGGGACTCCCTGAGTAGGTGTTAAGTACCACATGTTAAGAACCACTGATACAGACCAATTTTCTGCCTTGTGTGTGCTTGCTCATGGTAAAGTTAAGAGAACAGAAGTGTAATAAGAGGTTTCAAGATATCATAACATAATATGGGGGTCCATTATGCAATAAAACCACTGTATGCCCCAAGTCTTATACTTTGTAACACCTTGCATTCTCATATTATACTGTTGCTCTTGCAAACACAGATACATTGGGCACTGTTTGTGATAAGGCCATGGTGTGCTGATTGTATTGAGCTGTAAATGAGCTCCATCAGTGCAAAAACAATATAAACTGATTTGTGTGATGAATACCTGGCTCACGTTTGGTGGGTGGCTCAAACAGTAAGGGTTTCATCAGAGACATATATGTGGTAGAAGTGCACCAACACCAAATAAAAATAAATTAAAAATAAAGCATCTAGGATAGGTAAAATCACTGAAAAAGTAAACATTTAATAGGAAAAATGACATGCAAATTGTCGAATATGAGCATCAGGAGTTAATACAGAAACTGTTTCTTAAGAAAGAATGCGAAAGTCAAATTCAGTATTAATTGGGTGTGGCAGGCTGGAGCCAAACCACAGTCTGTGGCTCACTCATGATGGCTCACTGTCTGGTAAAAAGTTGGTTTTTCAACCTAGTACAATGTTTACCTTAAACATAAAAAAAGTGGTGAGAAATCTTCAATAGGGCAAGTCTGGAAGCTATAGCCAAGAAGGCCTCACAGTCTCAGAGTCTCCTTAAACTTTGCGGACAAAAGTTCAGAGCGGGAAAAATTACTAAAATGTAGTTGGGATGGGTGCGTCTTTTGTGGCTAAGATTTGGTACCATGTCCCAATCTTTCAGAGATGATTTTGAATTTTAAGTTTCAACTTTAAAAAATTGTTATCCTTTCAGGAAGGCTTCTTCCAGTGCAGGTTAAAGTTCACAGCAGAAGTTCTATTTACAACAGTTTCCTAGGATTCCTCTGCTGCAGTACCAACTCCCTTTGACCACACACCCTACTTTCCTTACCAGCATTGGTAGGCTAACTGTTGAGTTGCACAGTCTACTGCGTTCCTTTCAGGTGTCCAACTGGAAAGCATCCGCTGCTTCCTTGCCTAAACATTTTTCTGTACATTTTGGCTTCAGGAGTGAAGTTCAACAGGCCAAGTAGGCACTACCAGGACCTGGTACCTCTGTGCTGTATTAACTGGCAGCTAGCTTCTGTAACCCTCAGAAAAGACTTTCAATCCCAGATATCAAAGAATGCTAGAGACGCACACTATCTACAACCTTTTGTCAGGCGGATGGGAGGGCAACAAGCATAAATATTCTTTCCTCCTTAGGGTGCAGTGAGTTGTGCGCTGAGAGTGGATCAACCAGGGAAATGTGGATGGTGAAACGAATCTGATCGCCGAAGACCCTAGAGAGAATCAAGCAAAAAACTTCCAAATTTTCTGCAGCCAAGATTTTCAGTAAAGTTACCTAGTTCGAGTTTCAAGGACAATTGTTCTGGCCTGGGTGGAAAACGTATCGGAGTCCCTTTCACCCTGGAAAAGCAATCGCATAGAGGCCTTGTCATGTTTTGCTCATCTCACTTCCGCCTAAACCACTTACACGGCCACTCAGGATTTGCTGGGCCAAGGTTCAAAGAAAATCTCCACGCCACATCTTTTTTTCTTCCAACTGTGTATGTGTGTGCGTGTGGCACCACTCTTCTGAGGTGGGTCTTCCTTTAATATTTTTTTTTAACTGTGTTATGGGCACGTTTCGCAGAGAAACTTTACCTTGAAGGTGGGAAACACTTTGTAAGCCTGTCCTGGATCCTTTGGGGAGCTTTACCTTTGAAGACGCAAGCTGTCCTCATGAGCCACAGGGGAGATTAGGTGTAAAGGTAGGGGTGACCAGCATGCAGAAATGTTACTGGCCTCTTTGTTGTGCATTGCGGCCAAATTCAATGCAGAGGATATCTACTAATGTAAAACATGAATACATAGTACAAATGATAAAATGTAATGATTCCTTTGATTGTGTCATATTGGATTACATATATGTTATGAAATTGGAGCTTGTTCCAAAAGAAGTTAGCTAATTCGTTTTTTAATTTATTTCACTTTAAATCAAGTCTTTGGAACCTGTTGCAGGAAACAATCTCATTTTAGACATAAGTTGGCAAATAGCTCCTCCAGTTCTCTATCTCATAATAGAGGTGGGGTTTTTTATGAACCTGTGCAAAACATTTGTGAACCCACCATTTACCTTTCACTTACCAATATGGCAGGGATGGCAACTTTAAAGCAACTACATTTTTTTTCAGGACAGTGTACAATCCAAAGCGATGACGTTCCTCACAACTACATTACGCAATCAAATCACTAAAATGTTACTAGAGAAGTCGTTTGCTCAGCAATATGTCTGCAGTGTAGCTGCATGACCATAAAAGCACAGCTACTGTCTTCCAAAGTGCTCGAGAAATACAGCATGGAACACGTGTTATTTCAGTTTAGCATGACTAACCTAAGGATCGGTGTTTTAAAAAAAAAAAGATGTTTGGAGCTTAAAACAACGCAGTGAGCACTCGAATGTAGCAAAATATGAGGATTATTGTGCATTGTGGTGACCCTCTGAATTTGTTTGCATCTTCCACAGCGTTCTGAGATTACAGCAATTCCTTATGTCGGTTCTCTCAGACTTTGCCTCAGAAGTTGAGGTTCTTATTTAGGACGCTGCATCAGACATTAGGACGGTGAAGAGGTGTTCCTATGCCGTGTTCATAAGAGCAGCACGTCTCACTGAAGCAGGATTCGTGAGCTGCACAAGAGGAGTATCAACGTGCAAGGGCCTGTGAGCTGCCATCTTCTCTTGTCCCCTTCCTGATCTTTCTTCTAGTTCTTCACTCTCAGCCTTTGGATGTGATAACCTTTTCATTGCTAAAATCGATCTGTGCTGTTAACTTTTCTCTGCTAAGTTGTTTTCTCCAGTTCTGCAGCCACTGCGCCCTTTTCTTTCTTAAATAAGCCAACCCTGAACATTCCCACAGCTGAATCGTGCAGCACAGGAGGATCTATCTGGCCCCATCACCAAAGCTGAAATAAAAGTAGCCATTCGGGAATTACCACGCAATAAGGCACCGGGCCTTGATGGCTTACCCATAGAATTCTTTGACACCTTCTCGGAAACCCTGGTCCCGCAGCTAGAACGCCTTTACCAGTCTGCACTAGATACGGGAATACTCCCTTCCACCACAATGCAGGCCTTAGTAATATCTCTCCCTAAGCTGGGTCGCGTGGCATCAGACATTTCAGGATATCGGCCCCTATCACTCCTTGCGACTGAGTACAAAATATTAAGCAAAATACTATTGCGCCGACTACTCCCATATATACACAAGTTAATACATCCAGACCAATTCGGATTTGTACCAGCGCGTAGCACTTCACTCAATATCAGGAGACTCTATCATGTAATGGCATCGCTCCCCGCAGGTCAACGTGATGCTGGCTGCATTACGTTAGACTTAAGGCAGGCGTTTGACACCCTCAGATGGGACTATATGGTTTAGGCGCTTGAAAAATTTGGCATACCACCAGACTATCTGAAATGGGTCAAATTACTATACTCAACACCTACAGAGAGGGCCCGCACTGGTAGCCACATTTCGCGTACATACCCGATCGGCAGAGCCACTCGGCAGGGTTGCCCCCTATCCCCCTTACTATTCGTGCTTGCCTTAGAACCCCTGGCCATTAAATTACGATCATCTGCGGAGCAGACGGGCATCCGACTGGGTAGCACCATGCATGTGTTATCCGCTTACGCAGACGACATAATTCTTTACGCTAATGACCTGACCAATGCCTTAACACCGACACCAGAGATTTTCTCTCACTTTGCACAAATCTCCGGCCTCACCATAAACGAGACGAAATCTCTGGCCTTTTTCTTCTGCCCTGGTGAGCATACAAATGCGATCCAATTTGGACAGCTCTCCCTCTCTGTGGCACAGCATGCCTTCAAGTACTTAGGCATCCAAGTTTACAGGAACACACAAGATCTAATAGATGGTAACTTAAGTAAAGCAGTAAGGGCACTTAGATCACAGACAATATTCTGGACCTCGCTGCCATTATCGGTGATGGGACGAGTGGCAATATCAAAAATGGTGGTCCTCCCACGGCTGCTATATTTCTTTACTAACTTGCCGGTAGAAATCCCCACCCCTGTACTTAAGTCACTAGACACTCTGCTCTCAGATTTAATATGGGGAAATGGCCGCCGCAGAGTGGGACTAACCAAATTACAACTAGACACAGACAAGGGTCTCCGTGCATATTGCTATGCGAGCCAACTTCAATGGCTGTCGTACTGACTAGCAGGCCGTAACCTGCATGAAATAGGATACACGACCCGTGACATTGACCGAGGTAGTCTGCATACATTACTGCTACCACGGGCTACAATACCTCCGGGTCCCCCGACACTACTGCGGGTTGCGCTTATGTACTGGAAGAAGACCCTGCACTACACACGCAGATGCCCCCCATATGCAGATAACACACCATTATTAGGTTTCCCTACACCTGCTGGGCTAATTACTAAAAGGAGTATCCTCGATTTGTCTGAGGGGGGGGTCACCACAGTGGGAGCGTTGTTCAACAATGGAACCCTAATGGATCATGAGAACTTCACTAGGCAAAATGGAGTACCAGGGAATCTCTACCTAACACACGCTGCAATTCTTCATTATACTAAAAAGCACTGGGCCCCAATAAGGGTGGAACCATCAAAACACGAGTTGGTGCGGGCGATTTACCTAATGGGGGAAGGAAGGCACCTCACGAAATGGTTGTATAAAGGTATTAGGGCACATACAGGGATTCTCCTTACAGACTTGCGCGCCAAGTGGGCTACGGACCTTGAGAAAGAATTCACTGATAAGGAATGTAATATGTTAGTAGAATACCCCAAAAAAGTATCGCGCAATGCCAAATTTAAGTTCATCCAGTATATGATATTGCATAGGGCATACCTTACCCCACATCGCTTACAACAAATGTTTCCAACTACACAACACCATTGCCCTAGATGCAAGACAGCGGAAGCCGACATACTACACATGCTATGGCTATGCCTGGTGTTAACAGAATTCTGGGAAACCGTAATCTCGAACATTAGTACGGCGACAGGTCTACCAATACCGGAAACAGCTGGTAGCTGTCTACTGGGCATGAATCGGTGCTCAAAAACACAGAAAGTGCAACTGCGCTTCACTGACCTAGCACTACTTATAGCTAAACGTTCCATAACAATGAGGTGGAAATCAGCAAAATCCCCAACAGCTTATACATGGCACGGGGAGGTGATGAGGTGGGGTAGTGCGGAAAGTGCTGCCATCCGGCGAGAAGAGGCCCGAGGGTTACGTAAATCACTAATCTCGATGGACTGGGACCTCATACTGGAAGCATTTAAAGCGCTTGAACCTGCACCTGTCCCTGCAGCGCAGGATAAGTAGTTGTGTTTACTAAGCCCTGCCCCCGCCCACACACACACACAAAGTGACCCTGTGCATGGGCCTGCTGTAAAATGTTAACATACAACTATATGATACCCCTACGTACACAAGTGGAGGGGCATGTGGTGTAGCCTCTTGATAGCGTTATCAGAGAGCATAGGGCCAGAAGAGTTGGGCAATGGGGTGGGTGGGATGGGAAAATTATGTTGTTTCTTTTTCCCTCTTTTGTAATACTGGTACTATAAATGTATAGGTAACTGGAAATCCGACTGCAGTTACAATCGTGTTGTTAACTATTGGTACAAAGCATTATGAGTCACGTCCAATGCACCAAGTTATAAAAATGTATCCGGTTTATAAGTGTAACTGCACTGCATATTAAGGAAAAGCATATACTACCTGTACTTATCTGTATTCTAAGATGCAAAACTTAAAAATCTAATAAATTGTGTTTAAAAAAAAAAATAAGCCAACCCTGTGGCAGCTCCCTCTGATAATGTGGTCTGCAACAATACGTAGTCGGAGGCCTCGTATCCAGCCCCTATTAATAAAGGTGAGATCTAATTTTCATCACCAAGGGTTCAACAGACAAGACAAAACGGAGAGCAGAGGGGGCAGCCCTGCTTACTTACCTATAAATAAAAAAAATGAAGGGTCCCGAAAATCCCATTAAGCAACACCCCACTTCTGGGCCTACTGTAACCTGCCATGAATTTTTCGACAAATATCTCTTAGTCCAATATCTTTTCAGTGCCAAAGGTCAGCAGTGTTGATTTAGGTCTTTACTTTCTTGTGTTTTTTTTTTAATTAGGTGAGCTGCCATTGTGAAATATCTCCCTTCCATCACAACCCCCACTTTGTCCTAAGATATGAGTAGTGGGAGTACTTGGGACAATCTGTTAACCAGCTCTCTCACATATATATATAGACAGACATTTTCAAGAGCACTAGATGTAAACGATCATAGGGCTCTATAACCCTTGCATTGCCTCCCCAGGTGCTGCATTTTGTCTTAAGGTGGCAAGTCTATCCTCTAGACGATTGTCGTTACTGGAATATTGTCCAACACAAGACAGGAGCTTATTGCACCAACCGTCACCAACCCAGTTAGACAGTCTGATAGGAAAATCGTGTCTATCCTGGAGTGCATGCAGTGCACTGTCAAATTTAATGAGTTGTCTAATCCTTTGGGTCGAGGGCTCTCCATGCATCCATTAGTTCTGAAACTTTATTTATAATAATATTTTGTAATATAAACTGGAAAGATTTGCAATTTTAAAAGACAACTGTCTTTATATTAGTGTCTGCTGTGGCGTTAATCTGGGTAGTCTGCATATATTGAGCCTTACTGTATCCCTGTGTGTCAAATGTATCTCCTTAAGGATAACTATTTTCGCCTTGTCCGATAGAAGTAAGAATTAATCCTTGGCCGCTTTGCCGCAGAGTTTAGTCCCTTAAAGTTAAATGCCAGAACCCTGAACGCTAGACTAATCCGCTTGTTCTTCCTCTGGGTACACCTGTGCTAGAACGAAACCAGTAGCACACCCAGCTTTCCCACCTGTCTCACTTTTCAACATTTTACAAAAATATCTAAAACAAACAAAACTAATAGAAAAATGATATAGATGTCAATTTAATTAGGGCCTGAAGTCTGCAGCATATTCTGCAGCCAGCTTCCCTATTGTGCCAATTCCATCAGAATTCCAAAGCCCCCAGTAAACCCATACAAAATGCCCGCTGTCAACAAGCAGGTAATGCAAGCCTGTCTGACTATAAAGTGCATTGATGGCACTTTTTTCAT
Organism: Calotriton arnoldi; assembly: GCA_963921515.1. Lineage (NCBI taxonomy): Eukaryota > Metazoa > Chordata > Amphibia > Caudata > Salamandridae > Calotriton > Calotriton arnoldi. Next base: position 254,362 of record CAWUFW010009690.1, on the reverse strand, counting down.
GGAACTCGAAATAGTTTTCATTCTATTCTCCCATGTTGTTTTTCAATGCTACACTCCGCTCCTCAGTGTTATCACCATGAGGCCTCCATTGCAGGCTCTGTCTCTTGAGTAACCACATCTACTTGAGTGCTGTCTTCTGTTGTACTCTTTAGATGGAGGGGCTTTGTGTCTCAGAGAGGTACATCTCAAAGGTTCTTTTCTAGCCCCCCATCTACCGAGATAATCCTGGACCTTTATTCCCTCAGGCACTGTAGTGTGATCACAAGGTCTGATCTCTCAGCTGTGTCTGCCACTTTATTTAGCCGCACGTTGTTGCACGTGAATCTGTTCTAGAGATCTTCACATTTCAAAATGAGGAGGTTCGTCAGCACTTAAAGTGCCTTGAATTTGCTAGTTGCTGCTTCTTGTATTCTTGAGAAATCCTTGACTTTCTCTTCATCTTTCAGCATCTTAGTACTGATCTAGTCAACATCCGCCCACGCAGAAAATCCTTTACAGACCTACAATTTCTTTTTTTCAATCCTCTTTCCATTCTTTTTGGAAGTCTTGAATACATGTTGGAAGTCCTCCATTGTGATGGTAGTGGCATCCTTTCTTTTTGCCATCTTCCAACTATTACTGCTTGTGAGGCCATGGTGCTTTTCTGTATAAAAGTCAGCTTCTTACAAACCGTGGAATCCTATATATTTAGGACCTTGAGCTTATTCCACGTGCTTCATCCAGCTGGACTGTCAGGTGTACCTAGTTCCTCATATCCTCAGATGGTCACCATGTAACCTTGGCTCTGAACTTTAGTGTCTGATTCTTCTTTTGTGTACCCATTGCAGTGAAAAGGTTTTTAAGTGAGGCCTGGGATCTGCACACACAATGTGCTCCCAGTGTCACAAGTAGGAGCTTTTAAGGCACCTCATATGGTTCCTAATTGTTCTCTCTATCATTTTTGTTTCAGGCAGGTATGCCCCATGTATGGTGCTGATTTTACTGCCTTACTCTTTGTTCGCCTCCTTGGGAGCAGCAGGTGTCTCTTTCCTCGGGCTCCCTCCAACTAGTAAGGACGTATGTGGTTGGCAATTTCGAGCCTACAGGCCCCGGTCTCCCTGGAGTTCCAGGGCCTTCTGCCTATCTTCTTGTGGGCCTAGGAGAGTACTTTGACCTACTGTGCTCTGCCTTCTGGTTGTAGCTTCTCTGCTGTGCCACGGCTGCTGTCATCAGTCCAGTGCTGCTGGTCGTGTTGACACCATTTTGGGCCACTGAATCTTTATAATAATAATAATACAATCTTTATTCGGCAAAGCATACAGCCATAAAAGATAAAATACATTAAAAACGATTAACAGAGTCATGATAAAAAGACTAATGCATGTTGTCATCACTGTGAGGGTAACAACACATTATACACACCTCTTGCAGGGTCTCTAAATAATGCCGAAGTCTCAATGCTTACTGTTATTACCCGGTATCTGATTCAAACTTTAAACAATTTGCAGAGCATTCCCCTCTATCTTAATCGTTCCGAGATTTCCTAGATCTCACCATTGCTCTTAAAAAGCGTGTAACCACAAATAAAGTGCGTTCAGTCTGCAAAAGTTGCATGTGCAAAAGCGCAATTCGAACCTGTCTAAAACCCATGGCTTTTAAAAATGGTTTCAGATACAATTGCCGGGGGTGTGTAAAATATTTACAAAAAAAGACAAAATGTAAAATATCCTGTGGAGACCTATTGTCGCAGCCACAGGATCCTCTGTTATCGGTTCTCGCTACAAATCCAATGGGGACAGCCACTAAATGATGGAACATATTAAATCTAAAACGCGTAATTAAAAAACGATCATAAGCACTGGTTAAAATGGTTAAATAATGTTTGATTCCTTGCACTGATTTCACTAAAGCATGAGCTCTCACTGTCGGTTTTAACAATTCCTTGTCTTCTCGTTCCATACTGGCATTGTTAAAAAACAAATCATTAATTAATTTTTTATCGCCTCTCTTCACTGAACTACAGTTTGTAAACAGGTCTGATCTTCCTAGGCTACACATCGTGTCTTTAATATATCTTAGCCATGGTATTCTAAGCGCATGCTCCAATGAGAGGCAATCCTGAATTATTTCCTGATTAAGGGAGGCCTCCTCCTTTGCCCAGATGTTCAGCCAGCAGTGAAGGGGTTTAACTGCTACTAGATCCTCCACCTGCCTAACCCCAAGTTCTTCGTGGACTGAATAGACGGGGGTGCTTTGTGAAACCTTTAATAACTGTCTCAGATATTTATTGTGTATCGTCTGAAGCTCCCCCATACCCTTATAGCCCCAGATTCGCTTCCATACACCGCTTTAGAAACACAAATAGATCGGTATAGTTTTAAAATCACCCCGGGATCTTTAAGGCACCTGTCTTCTTTTTGTGTCTGCTCAGATGATTTACAGTTAGCAAACCCGGATGTAAGATCAGTTTTTGCTCGCTCCCTAAATCACGTCTTAAAGACAGATTGTGTCAAGATTGTGCAAAGATTACATCAGCCGCGCAGAAGGACAGGCAAAGCCAGAGCCTGAGAAAATGTGACTGCCATCTAGTAATGCTTTGCATGCCCCCAAAGTTAACGCTTTTACTCATGTTTTATTGAAAAAAACATATTCTCAACATGCAATATGTTTATGTCCGGCAGTCTGACCATAGCCGTCTCCCATTTTAGCAGCAGGACAGAAAGAGCCACTGTGTCAGTGTTCACTCGGGAACCCATTGAGAACCTGAAGGCCATATGGGACAGCGAGGCCAAACTCTACGTCTCCAATCACAAGAAGACGGCACCTCCTACCGGTCGAAGTTCAAAGGAAGGTCCTGTTCCTAAAGTTGTTCCCATGGCAGATCATTGTCACATTCGAAGTCTTCAGGTAAGTTGAAGATAAAGCACAAGAAATCCAAGCAGGAATCTGTCCCTTTCCACCACTCTCGATCTCCAGAGAGGGCAGTTGGACATCCACTTGCCACCAGGTCTTGCTACCAATCTCTATCTGAGCCGATTCAGAGTATGGTTCCGACGCCTATCTGATTTCCAGGCCCTTCAGCAATGTTGCAGCAGGTATAGACTTTCAGGGAAGCCATGCTGCATATATTTGGCACTATACCGGCTCCCTCTAGCGTGCCTTCAGGCCCCAAGGATCCACAGGGGCCTCTAGTCGGACTTCTGACAGATGCTCCGCCTTCTGCACCATCTGTGCCCCATGAACTCTCATCAAGTTCAGCACCGGCTTTGGTGCAGACTCTGGTTCCAGCACCATCCCCTGCACTGGTTTATTTTGCATCCATGCCGACGCCAGATGAAGATGCACAGTCCATAGTGCTATCCAATTCCAAAATGAATCCACCTCGCTCTCAACCAAAGTCGCACTCGGCACCAACCCATGCACAGCCCCTTGACAATCCTTCAGATCCGATACTTTACCCTTACCACGTGATAGGGCCCATCATTTACATAATCGTGATTTCGGACCACAATAATTATGATGACAATTCTGCTCCCCAATAGGACAAGGAAAACGGGTATGAACAGCTTCAGATGCCAGTGGGCTGGACACTTTACCTGATACTGGCTTTCTAGCCCCCCAGGTCCTGCAACAGAGGAAAGCGCTTCTTTCGCTGTGGTTATGCGATGAGTGTCTGAGGGTTTATATTTACAACTACCAACCATGGAAGTGAAAACGAATGCACTGACGGAAGTCTCGCAAGCTGGTCAGGCTCCCACAGAACTACCATTACCTTTCATTGAGGCCCCTACAGACACTCATCAGGGCATTTGGACCAGGACTTATTCAGGCCCACTTGTTAATAGAAAGGTTTCTCATTTCCATCTCCCTGCACCAGGCAACCCTCCCTTCCTTGCATAACACCCGATGCCTGAGAGTCTGGTGGTACAGGCATCCACCAGCAAATTTAGTACTAACGTCTTCCCAATTACTCCACCTGATTATGATTTAAAATGCATTGAAACTTTTGGCAAACTCCTTTTTTCTCCACAAGCCTTGCTCGGAGATTGGTAAATGCCATCTGTCTCTGTTTTATAGTCACCCTTACTCAAGCCATTCAGGATGGCTGCAGTGCAGCACAATTTGTAATGATATCCGGACTGGACACAACAGATTGTTTGGGACATTGCATGGGTACCAGTGTGGCTCTTCAGTACCACCCCTGGATGAGGTCTACGGGCTTCTTGGGGACGTCCTGACATCCTTAATGGATTTGCCATTTGATGCTCTTGCCTTTTCAGCAACCTAGGGGACTCAGCCTTGGAACATTTCAATGAGAGCAGAGCCACAGTGTATTCTTTGAGCCTTTCTGATCCCACTAGGTAATTCCATCAGCAATATCACCATCTCTGTGGCTGCTGTAGAGGTGTCCCATTTCACCAATACCACACCTCCCATCCCCACCTCTCCAGTGTAACGGGAATTTCAGCCCTTTTAAGGCAGAGGCTGCGGTTCTCAGATATGAGGATAGCAGGGGACAATGTGCAGCTCAGTCCTCGCCCTTTCCAGCAGCTGCAAAACCACTTAGTGTGCCCTAGCCGGCACACAGTCGCTCTGTCGGAGGAAAGATCTGATATTTCCTCCAAGGGTAGCAGACCATCATGACAGACAAGTGGGTGCTCCAAATTGTCCATCGGAGCTATGCTCTTGCTTTCCTTTCTACCCCGTTGCACCTTTCACATTCTGACAGAGGACCATCTGTCCGTCTTACTGCAGAATGTGCAGGACCTTTTGACCAAAGGGGCCTTAGAGATGGTTCCAACCTCAGAGGTAGGAAGTGGGTGTTACTCTCGCTACTTCCTTGTGCTAAAGAGGGATGGAGTTTTTCACCTCAATGCCTTCCTGTGGAAGGACACATTCAAGTTGCTCAAGCTAGCCCAGGTCCTGTCTGCCCTAGCCCTGGGGACTTGATGGTGGCCGATGGACCTGCAGGATGTTTTTATCCACATCCCTGTCCTGCAGACCCACGGTCACTACTGGTGGTTTACTGTGAGTCAGGACAGGAGCATTTTTAGTTTGCAGTGCTCACCTTTGGCCTCACCAGTGCCCTTTGGGTGTTTAGAGGTCGGGAGAACTGGTGTTTCCCTACCTTGATGACTGACTGTTGAAGGCGGGCTTACAACAGGCAGTTGTTAACCAGCTCCAAACGATGGTGAACCTACTAACATCATTAGGGTTCACTATCAACATGCCAAAGTCACACACGACTCCTTGCCAGACTCTCCTGTTCATCAGAGTAATTTTGGATATGGTTCGGTTTCATACCTTTTCCATGGAGGGTAGAGTCCTGGACATTCAGACTATAATCCCAATGTTTTGACCTTCGTCCTGAATCTCGGAACGGATGATTCTGAGGCTCTAGGGGTTTTTGGCATCTGGCAAAATACACCAGATGGCACATGCGAGTTCTGCAGTAGGACGTCATATCCTAGTAGGCACAACATCCTGGAACTGTGTCTGAATGTATCCAGATTTCTTCAGAGAATGCAAAAGATCTACAGTGGTGGCTAGTGGACTGCTGTTGGGTCAGTGGCAGACTCGGCTTCTTACCCCGCCCACCCAAAGTTTATTGTGATAACAGGGGCATCAGTTGTGAAGGCCATCTAGGAGAGGTCGAGATCAGAGGTCTTTGGTCTCCGGCAGAGACTCCACTCCACATCAGTTTTTGGAGTTGAGGGCGATTCGCTTGGCGTTGAAGGCCTTCCTATACACCATGAATGGAAGACTGGTGCAGGTGCTCACAGACAGCACAACCGACATGTGGTACTGCAACAAGCGGGGTTGAGTCCTGGGTCATGTGCCAGAAGGCCCTGCACCTCTAGTTGTGGCTGGGCTGCTAAGGTATTTCTGTGGTGGTGAGCTACCTGGAGGAATCTTTAAATGTCGGTGCGGATGAACGAAGGTGCCTAGCAGATCATTAATGGCAACTGCAGCCGAAGGTGCCAAAGGGCATCTTTCAGCTATGGGGAAAACCCTGGCTCGATCTTTCTGTCACTTCAGAGAATGCACATTGTCAGCACTTTTACTTGACTTTCCAAAACAGTTCTCTCTCAAAGACGCCTTCGGTCAAGAAAGGAGATAAGGATTTCTGTATACCTTTCTGCCACTGCCTCTAATAACCTGAGTTCTGAAGATCAGGAACAACCTGGCTCTCAACTGGGCCAGAAGAGTGTGATACCCAGAACTCCTGGGTATGAGCATCTGTCTTCCAATTAAGCTGCTGCTTCAGGAGGATCTTCTGTCACAGCAGCTGGGCAGGGTACTGCACCCAAGCCTGCACAATTTGCATCTCCATGCTTGGCGATTGAGTGGTGTCAGTAGAACTCCTTTGATCTTCCCCCTGAGATCGGTAATGTCATTTTGGCTGCAATGCATCCCTCCACAAGGTCAGTGTACGCCAGTCGTTTGGACAGATTTGTTCAGCATCACCCAAACTGGCCCATTACAGGCAAAGTTGTCTGAAGTTTCATTGTTTTTCTTGTCTCTAGCCAAGCACGGCTTTGCTTTGGGCACCGTTAAGGGTTATTATTAAGGGTTATTTGTCTGCTTTTTTGTGGTTACCGGCTCAACCTTTATTATTCAAATCATCTGTTGTGCTGAGATTTTTTTAAAGATTTACAACATTTGTTTCCACTAAACCCCTCCGGTATACCTCGGTGGAGCTGAACTAGTCCTCACTCTCTTGATGGACACCCTACTTTTGAGCCATTGCACAGTTGTCCCTTGAATTCTGACCTTGAAGACAGTCTTTCTCAACGCCAAACCATCAGCTAGAAGTGTGAGTGAGCTTCAGACTCTTTCTGTCAACCCACCGTATACCTCCTGCTTTCCGGATAAGTTGGTTTTCAGGACCCCGGCGTAATTTGTACTGAAAGTGGCTCCTCCTTTTCATGCCAGGTAGGCTGTCACCCTTCAAGCATTCTTTGCTTCACCTCATCCCTCTAAAGAGAAAGAAAAACTCCATTCTTTGGACCCTAAAAGAGAATTAAGCTTTTTTATTGGTTGCACCAAGGACCATTGAGTGGACGATCAGCTCTTTGTGGGGTTTTCCAGAGCTAGGAAGGGCAAGTCAGTGAAAAAAGGACCATTTTGGTATGTAAATGTAAATCTGTATTTGTAAAGCGCGAACTACTCGCCCTTACGGGTCTCAAGGCGCTGGGGGCCGTCGTGGAAATTAAGTGAGCTATTGCCCAGAGTCACATGGTGCTGAGCTGAGCTGCCGCCGGAGCCGGGGATCGAACCGTGAGCCCTGTGCTCCGAAGTCAGCTGCCCTGGCCGCTGTACCACACTGGTTCTCAGATCCACCACCTGGGGGGGTACTGCTATGGTATCTAATCACCATGTGAGCACTCTGTGGCTAGAAGTATCCATCTTAAAAAACAAGTTACTTAACTTCTTCTGCAAAAGTCTTTCAGATGGATTATCTAACCGCAGATTACTCACACACCCACTCTTCTATCTCCTCGTTCTGTGAACTGGACTTCTTTTCCTTTTAAAAAAGATCCCAAGTCTAGATATCTGCACACTGGTCATGCCAATCTGCTAAAAGGACTGCTGGTTCCATCTGATGCCTTGTGGGCCTACCCGTTAATGGTCACCTTACTTCTGTCTTTGGACTTATCTTATTGTTTCTCCACAGGAGTGCCATCATGGGCAAGAATGACGCGATACAACTGGGAGAAACAAATCTAGACACATTAAGTTTGATTAAATCTCCTCAGGGAGGACAGGAACAGTCCAGTGTGCTCAGGCAGACCTCCAAAACCCTGAATCCTCTGTGAAGAAAATATACTCGGTGTCAATAATATAAGGCCCACACTAGAGCAAAAGATCAGTTCCATAAATATTGACCTGAACCTTCTATTCAAGGCCTTAGGAAGAAAACCAAGTAGAAGTCACTAGCTGGAACTGAGGGAGGTTGTAGTGAAGAGGAAGCTGATGAAAGCAACTGTACAATCCCTCATAGATGACTTTCAATTCTTGCTCCTCAGGGCTAGAAATGTAGAGGGGTGCTTTCACAAGAAGAATATCCACTTTGTTGGATTCCAAACCAGGCCATGGGTCCTTCTGTGGAACTGTGTACATCAAGTTCGGTCAAAATTGCCGTAAAGCCCAAGGGACTGTCTTTTTTCTGTTTAGAGAGCTCACAGGATCCCAGCCTATCCTCCATTTCCTGAGACCGCAGCCAGGACCACCTTAGCCATATTCTGTGCCTGACCTATTGCATTCCAAATGCTTGAAGGCATCGCTGTGTTGCCCCCTTCTATCTCCCATGGCCCCTGAAGAGCTCCCCGTTTGCTATGAGTTAAATAAACAAGCCAGTGGTCACACTGCGCACGAGTGACCCTCCTGCAGCAAGAGAAACTCATTAAAGAAAATAGTGCTTACAATCTAAAGAAGACGTACCGTGTAACAACCAAAGTAAAAGGGTCAGTCCTCATAGGAGGTTACATATGAAGACAAGGCGGTACTAAGGAGGGACTAACAAGCCTATTAACAAATCAGAAGCCAGCATTTACGAAGGACAATGACACAAGCCAATGACAAATATGGGTGGAGAGTGGGCGGGGCTTCAAGTACATACTCCAATAGAGCATGGCTCACAGAGCAGCACATGCGCGGCCCAGGCTCGACCTAAAAAGTCCTAAACATACAACACTTTTTCCAACTCCACTAAAAGATGTTGATGATGATAGAATGTGACACTTTATACAGTCCAAGAAGGTGTAGGACCTCTATCCTGGTGTCACATATGGTTTTTCCACCAGCAAATATCTCCAAGTTGGGGGAAGCATGCTCAATTCTGTTTGTTTACTTTGCCTATGGTTGTGTTAATATATAAATTTGTTTGCTCATGCACGGAGGATATGATTGTTCTGGGGACTGTCAAGTTGTGTTGGGGGAGAATACCAACGAGGGACGACGGTGCAGAGATAGGGGGCCTGGGAAGGACATCATTCTTTACCATGGGGGGTGATGATCCAAACGGGTTGAAAATCTGAACCTGGAATGTCAGTGGCCTGGGGAATAAGATAAAGCGGACACTAGTGCTTCAGTACATGCGTAGGCACTCCCCAGACCTAGTTCTACTCCAGGAAACATACCTTAGGGTTAATCAATATAGGGCTCTGAACAGATTTGGTTATAAATTGGTCGCCCATGCTGGGTATACAACTGACTCCGGGGGGGCGGATCTTGCTTAAACAGTCGATACCATTCATTGTCTGTCAGACGTGGTAGGATCCTAGGGGCCGTTTTGTGGTCATATCGGGAGTTTAGGAGGGTCTCACTCTTAATATATGCTCAGTGTATGTCCCACCGCGACATCACGCGGTCACGTTCCCAGAGGTGAGCAATTTGCTGCTGAGGACGCCTGAAGGGATTTGGGTCCTGGGTGGTGATATGAATGCGGTGGTGGACCCCTGCGGGTTTCGGCAGATGGGTGCGGCTGCGCCTTCCGATCAGGGCACTTTTAGGCCCTTTCTGGAAGCATTGGGTATGGTAGACCTTTGGCACTTACAACATCCGCAACTCCGACAGTACACGTATTTCTCCCCAGCCCACGGTATTTTCTCTCGGCTGGTTTATCTCTGCACCCACCTGGGAAGAGGCGGTCAATTTAGGGCGGCCTATCATTATCCATGAGGTATTTCGGATCACTCGCCAGTTGAAGTTACTCTAGGAGGTCCCATGAAGGATTTTTCCCTACCCCCGAAAATAGACCCATGGTACCTGAAAGACGAGAAGGTTAGACGACAGCTTAAAGAAGGTGCAGAGCAGTACTTCACAGAGAATGTGGGCTCGGTTGAGTCTGCATGTGTGGTCCGGAAGACTTTTAAGGCGGTTTTGCGAGGTCGGGCTCAGGCATTGATCAGGGGGTGAAAAAGGAACCTAGATTAGCTTGCTCTGCGATTGAAGAGGAGATTTCGCAACTGCAGGCAAGGGTGGTAATCGATGGGGAGGTGGGTTTGAAGCATCAACTACGTCTCAGACAGCACGATTTGAGAGCCCTGGCAGGGCAGGCGGCACGGAAACATGCACTGGCGTCACAGCGTCGCCTTTACGATATTGGGGACTAGACAGGCAAACTCTTAGCTTGGCTTGAGAAACGGGATAAGGGTCACTCCTGGGACCTTGAGATGAGAGATAAGTCAGGTACACCCCAGACAGTTAGTTCTCCCATTGCAGACTCTTTTGCTGAGTATTACGAAGAACTCTATAAATCCACAGGGGTCCGGTCCCTGGATGACTGTGCGGACCTTTTGAGGGATCTGCCATACCCATGCTTAATAAGGAAGACAGAGGCATTAGAGGCTGATTTAATGGAGGGTGAGCTCATGATGGCGGTGTGGGACCTTCAGTCTGGTAGGGCGCCCAGACCTAATGGCCTGCCGGTAGAACTGTTTAAAAGGGATGCTGAGTAAGGTGGCACTGCATATGTTAGCTATGTTCAATGGGGCAAGGGAGGAGGGGAGTCTTTCACCGGACCAGAGGACTGCCTTGATAGGGGTCATCCGCTAAAAGGGTAAGCCCCCAATGGAGTGCGAGTCATATCGACCTATTTCCTTACTTAATGTTGATGTTAAAGTGTTGGCTAAGATTCTGTCATCCAGGTTACGATCGGAAATTACAAAACTCTTATATCCTGACCACGCAGGTTTTATGCCTCACAGGAGTACTTGATTAAATCTGCACCGTCTTTTTGGGGTGATGCATGTGACGGGAACCCAGAATCTAGATGCAGCAGTGGGAATGTCGTTAGACGCGAGGATGGTTTTTGATAGTATTGAATGGAACTATTGAGTTTGGGTTTGGGCCGAAGTTCTGTGACTGTGTTCGGTTTCTGTACCATCAGCCGTTAGCGAGGGTGCAGGTTAACGGAGTGGTGTCTCGGATTTTCCCCCTGCAGAAGGGTACAAGGCAGGGGTGCCCTCTCTTCCCGAGGCTTTTTACCCTGGCCCTTGAGCCGCTTGCCATCTGGATACAGCAGGACCCATTGGTGTGAGGAGTGAGCTGTGATGGAGACTGAGAGAAGCATATATCGCTATACGCAGATGACATAGTGCTATACCTGACCAACTCAACCTCCTCATTCACAGGGTGTTGTACATATTTGATCTCTTCAGTAGGCGGGTGGTGAAGTAAGACTCCCCCGATCCTGCCAGGTGCAGCTCTGTGTGGGAGGCTTCCAGGATATTAGGATGTATATTTATAGAGACCCCCGGGACTTTTTTGACAAAAATCTCCTGCCACAGCTGGAGAGACTGATGGGGGATGTGAAACATTGGGGTACACTTCCATTATCCCTGCTGGGAAAGGCGGCATTTTATAAAATGATGACATTGCCGTGATTGCTCTATGTGCTCCAAAATACACCTTACCAAGTCCCGAAGGGCTTCTTCCTGAAGATGGAGGACGAAGTTCGCACATTATTGTGGCAGGGCGGAGCGCCGCATATAGCACTTGCCAAGCTGAAACGGGGAGTCTATGAAGGCGGATTGGTGATCCCGGACATTACCAAATATTACTGGGGGACTCAACTCCTTGTGATAAACAAATGGGTCTTTGCGGATCGTCAGGAACCACCATATAGACTTGATAGGCAGGTTATGGGGCCAAGGAGCCACGGGGGACTCCTCTACCAGAGGAAGAAGGATAAGGGGTTACCACAGCATATGCAGGTGGTAATCGGGGCATGGCGAGAGGCTAAGGGTTTTTTGGAGTGGAGGGGGCGATTAACGACTATGACCCCCTTATGGTGCAGTGACTTGCTCGGTGAGGTGGGTGGGCTATGGGGCTTCTCCAAATGGAAGCTACTGGGGATAGAACATTTGGGGGATGTTTGGCGTGAGCAGGCATATATTACATTTGAAACACTAGGTCAAGACTATGAGCTACGCGATACGGAGAGTTATAGGTATCTCCAGTTGGGGCACGCCCTTGTAAGGCACATATGGGAGGGAGACCAGTTACCTGATGCCTCCCCCCTGAAAGATTGCCTCCTGACTGACCATATACCTGGCAACGCCATAGCCATAATATATCGCAAACTGGTCAATAATTCACCTGATCCATTGGTGACATTAGGGAGGTCTGGGTGGAGGACATCCGTGGCAGAGACGATGATGATTGGCAAGAGGCCCTGCAGAGTCCTCGTGAGGTGGTCATTCGGGTGAGATTTTGCCTGGTTCAGCTCTGGTTTCTTCATCGCTCCTATTACTCCATGACCAGGTTGGTTACAATGGGGAGGTCACCCACCTCGTTATGCCTGCGGGGCTGTTGCGGGGAAGGTACCTTCTTCCATATTCTTTGGAAGTGCCCAGTGATACAAACATACTGGAGTGGGGTGACTCGGACAATGGCGGAGGTGCTGGCCCTGGAGGTCCCTATGGACGCGAAATGGCTCTTGTTGATGATTTCGGGGGAGTCAGCATGGCCCAAGTATCAAACAATGTAGTTGGCATTATTGGCGGGTGTGGCCAAGGGGAATATAGCAAGGGCCTGGGGTTCAGCGACTCCACCCCAACTCTGTGACTGGAAATCAGACTTAGACTGGTGCCTGAGGGCAGAAAAGATAGTCCACGAAAGCAGGGGCTGCCAAAGAAGTGGGAGAAGATCTGGGAGCATGGCAGGCATACAGGGGGCTCTGACAGGGTCTGTTCTGGTGAGGGAAGGCCCTGACATCGTTGATGGGGAGAGTGGGTGCAGGATTTGGGTTTTGTTGACCGGCTGTATAAGTGCCCTTGTAGTCCCGATTATTCTACTGCTTTGCAAGGTTGGTCTCTGTCATTTGTCATGTTGGTGTTATGCTATTTGACATGGACTGATGTAATTTCTTCATAGCATATTTGCAATAAAAAGAATTTAAAAAAAAAAAGGTCTAGGACCTCGAGGATGGCTAAGACGTACAGGGTCATTAAAGCAAAAGGGAGAATGATGTTCTTCTCACACGGATGGAAGCCCTTGTGGTCCTTGGACCCTCTTGCTCACCTGAGGCCTTGTTTGCCTGCGGTCCTCGTCGCTCTAGTCTCCCGCTTGTGGGCTCGAGATTTTTGGAGAAGAACGGGATCGATGCTTTCTTCCGTGGAGACCGAGCAACCATGGCCGATGCTCCGGTGGAGCTGCCCAGACAGCTATAGGGGAGATTGGCTCCGGTTTCTTGCCGCGGCCGTCACCTACCCAGCCGGGCATCGGGCACAGCTCTCCTCGCCTCTCCGCTGCTTGTCTTCTTCCTCCCCGCCTTCCCATGATTCTTTGACGTTCTGCGGGCGACGGAGCCAATCTCGGCGATGCTGTTGCCTGGTGGAGTTTTCCGGATTGCCGCTGATGAGCTTGGCTGAGGTTCTCCCCTCCTGGCCGTCCCCCTGCCTCCGGTCTCGACTGCTGCTGCCTGCCTTGCTGCCAGCCCTCCAGCTTCGCCTCCCGTGGGACGCACTGGAATGCGTGGTGTCTTGTTTTCTTCCAGACTCGGGGGTATAGCGGCGGTGAGAGTTGAGGCACTGCGAGTCATTTCAAAGTTTTCGTGCCCTCCTGACCCCACAGCTTCACTCCCCTTCCGGGGCTGCTGACTGGGTGCCCGCGCTGACTTCTCCGATCAATACAGCATATTTAATTGAGGCACTGCTACCCTTGGAGCGTCGAGTGTTATGTTTACGACGACCCGCGTTTGATCGGCGTTTTCCAGCCGTCCTCCTGCCAGATCCGGTGGCTGCCTTTCACACTCAGCCCTGCTCCATGGGGTAGGTTCCCTCGCTGGCTTTCTGAACGGATTTGTGTATTCCTGTAATCCCGCCATTTTAGTTACGAAGTCCGGTGGTCCATGACCTGGATCCTCCATCTTGGCAGTTTCGACAGACTTCCTGATCGATTCACATCACTGGTCAGCGTCTGGTTTCCACATGACTGGCGTTTTGCTTTTAATCGGCCCCCACCGGGGAAAACAATAGCCCTCTCTCCTTGTTCTGGTCACAGTGAGGCACCCTTTTCGCCCCCCCTACGGACCGCTACATTTTGAAGTTGATCCATCGCAGTGAGGGAGTCCGTCACTGGAAGTTATTCTTTCTGGACCCCTCCGGTTTGTGGACTTACTTCTCTGACTTTTGGTGTCCCTGAAATTCTATCATTCATGTCCGGTCGACCTGACCCGATCTGTTTTCCCTACCCCTTTTTGATTTCCCCCTCCACCTTCTATGCTATATTTGACTGGTTGCTATGTCGTTCCCTGCTCTAGTAACTGATGTAATGTTGTAATTACCGTTCTTTTCTCTGTTATGCTACCCTCGAGTAACCAATGTAACTATGTAACACTGTTCTTGTCTTACCTCATGTAAAGCGCTCTGATACCTCCGGGTCTAGCCAGCGCTATATAAAACTCTTAAAATAAAATAAAAAATAAATAAAAATTGTGTGGGAAAGCCATTGGGATCCTCAGGTGACATCACTACAGCTGGATCAGGGAACTTATTCCACTGCTATGGCTAATTCTCACAACCATCCTCCAAGGGACTGAACAGTGATCATGGATCTCTTTGAGGCAGGCTGGCTCATAACCTGAGGTTCCTCCTGACTGCGCCCGGTATGAATGTGTGGAGTGATGTATGCGCTTGGTCTGAATGTGGAGTGATGTGCAACCATGCTATGTCTCTGTGATCTTTTCATCTTTCCACTTATTTTCTTTGGGCTAGAGGTCTCCCTAGAAGACATCTGAGACGCTCCGAGCATACTGTAACTCTTTGTGATGAAGGCCCTTTCGAGGCTGTTTGCTGGGCTGTACCAAGAATCGTACCCTTTGAGGGTGTTATGACTGCATGTTTAGCCAGACTTTTCCAAAATGCCCAACTCACTTTTTATGTTTCTTTAGTTTCTTCTTATTGTTATCTTTAATGTAATGTTGGGGCAAGAGGCGCTTTGTGCCCATCACACGCCAGTGTCATGGTGAGGATGTACTATGGGTTGAGGTGAAAAGGTGGATTGCACTGCTTTTTCCTGTTGGACTCTTTGCTGTAGGCTAAGAGTGTTGGGATGGATGTGAAGTTATGTGCTGTGTGTGCTTTTAGGAACACAGACAATAAAGGTAATGCTGGTGCCTCTTCACTCCAGAGTATTACAACCTGGAAAGTTAATGGTCAACATAGCAAAACGTGAGGAGATTTCTCAATTTCTGAATAGGCACAGTCTAAGTTTGGGGCCTTATTTAGATCCTGGCAGGGTGTACTCCGTTCTGCTATTGCATAAGAGGGATGCACTAGTGCCCATGGTGCTTCTCAGCCTGTAATATTTAGAGATCTCTGTCTGTCTGTCTAGTGGAGAGCTCTGTGCCTTTAAAGGAGCTGCCACCTCTGCGACTCCTCTAGAAGCACTGTATCTTTGCTATATGGGTGCCATATCCATGGCTCCAGCACAGCAAAGTTTTTTGTTTTACAAGCACAATTGTTTTGTAAAACAAAAAACAAATGCCACTGAGATGCTGGAGGTTTTCTCCCAGCGTATGGGCTAATTTGTGTTTTCCTGTTCAGAACCACCAAGCTTTTCACGAACATGGAAAAAGTACATCAGAACTTCTACTGTAAATTGGGTGGATGGTCTTGAGGTACTTTGATCGATGGCCTGATGTCAGTTGGGCAAATGTTTCTACTAGTAGAGTAGGCGGAGGCTATTCCAGCAGACCAGTAAGTCTGATTGATAGTATGCTAGCGAACCTGAAGTTTGATGGCCCGGGTACTGCTCCATGTTTTTGGGGGAATCCAGTGTCTGCCAAACTCTTATTAAGGGCCCTGGTCATGTTCCAAATCCACCTTCTAGAACATGATTGTCAATTTATTGTCAGGGAGATTACTCTTGACTTGCAGACTATTTCTTTATGAGGAGCTTGAGGGTGTGCAATTTATGTGCAGAAGGAGGTATGCTTTGTATTTTCCAAATGATAGCTAGACCCTGCAAGGTGCTGTTAGAAATGGGGGTCTCTAGTTGGCAGTGGTATGCACCCTGTCCAAGTAGGGACCCTTCCTTCTAGTCTGGGTAAGGGAAACCCCTGCTCACCCCCTTGGGAGCTTGGCACGAGCAGTCAGACCTATCTCAGAGGCAATGTGTAAAGCATTTGCACATAAAACACACAGTAACACAGCGAAAACACTACAAATGGACACCATACCAGTTTAGAAAAGTAACCAATCTTTATCTAATCCAAACAAGAACAAAACAACAAACATCGAACATACATAAGCACAGATATCACTTTTTAAAGGTTTAAGCAAGTTAGTCCATAGAACTTTATAGATGCATTGGTATTAGCACAAAGTACCTTTGATGCGGCAAAATCTGAGATGAGAAACTGCCGCAGAGGAGGGAAGTGTCAGAAAACACAAGCGATAAGTTGATTCTTGAGTCCCAGGGGAATGGAGGTGTCAGTTCTGCTGCACTCAGGAGACGTGTTGCATTGATTCCTTACTGCGAGGAGAAACGATGCATCGAATTCCGGACACGGAGCCTCATCTCCTTACTTCAAAGCTACCAGCAGCATCTGCCTTAACATTCTATACCAAGCAAGATATACACAGAACTATGGAACGTAGAACAGGTACAGGATTCTACATATTAAATACATTCTACGTGTTGATTACTCATTTACTACAGTGGACTAGCAGAACACCCTGTAGAAGGGGATCACTTGGACTTCTGTGGATTCGTTATGTCATAGGTGCCCCAGCTGTAGAACCTCTAGGTTTTTACTTGGCACACAGACACCCCGAAAGTGGTAGAAGTCTTGGGTTTCTGGGCATTTGCCGGTAAGGAGAACTGGTATGGGGCAAGGACCTTGGGAAGCTGCTGCAATGAGGGCAAAATGCAATGAAGATACAAGGTCATGAAACCACCATGATTGGCAGACCACGTCCAGGCCCCTACAGTCAAACTGCTGGTAATGTGGAGAAAGTCACAGTGCCAGATGCTCTGAAAGGCAACAAGGAAACCTCTAGAAAACACCTTGAACTTCTTGGGGGGGGGTCAAAAGGACCTGGAAAACAGCCCCTGATGGATGGATTGTGCCAACCAAAGGTCATTGCCACAAACCCTGTTAAAAATTGCCCAGCTCGGCTGAATTGGTTGCTCATGTGTGACATTGATATCATTGCTGCGAAGCCTCTTAGTCCAGGCGCTCCTGAGGCAGTGAATAAATCCCACGTGAGATAAACCATTTTTTTAGAAGCTCTCTCAATCTGTTTTCAGGAATCCCCATTAGAGGTGAGGATGCCATGTGTTGGCCACCTGAACCTGTGAATACCAACTAAGACTGCATCCCCCACCCATAGAGCCTTCTAGGTGCCAATTGCTTCTATTTCCTACTCCTCCCTGCTCCCCATGCTGAGGAAGCTAAATAAAGCAATAAGAACCCTAGAATTGATGGTCTAGGGCATTCTTTTTAAAGTATGTAAACTAGTCTTTTTAAAGTATGTAAACATACTCTTTTTTCTTGTATTTACAGTGGTCCAGTCCAGGAGGTTTTAGGACCCGAGCCTTCTTTGTTCTCAATAGAGGAAGAAGTGTTAGCAGTGCAGGAAGGGGACTTCTGCTCCTGAAGAGAGTACTGGTTAGAGGGAAAGCAAAGAGGACTGTATGACTCCCTGTAGCCTTTCGCGCAGTTTTCCATGTGTCCCCCTGCCTGACAGAAGAGTGGTTGTGCGCCGGTGCCCAAATATGGGTTAGGGGCATCCAGGCTACTGAAAAAAAAAATTTAAACTTAGATAAAGGTATGATTTTCCAGCCAAACCAGGGCCGCATCAACGGCAATTTCTTGGAAAAATGAGTGCCTATTGAGCCCCTGGAGCATTACAAATGTGCATATTGTTTTGCGATCATGTGGGGCCCACCTGGAACAATGGTGAACCCTCAAGCCCACCTACATGGGGAGAAAAAAAATGCCATTCTAAGTCTCTCAGGATGGAGAATTAGTGACCCCGGCAGGACACTGTGTCAATCTATTTATATGGCTGAAATTTTGTTTTGCCATGTGATAAATAGACCCTGATAGTTTTCAGTCCTTAGAGGTTGCTAGGCAACCTGGTGTAAGATCAAAATAAAAAGCTGCTTCTTAGTGAAATGTTTGTTTGAGTTATGTCGAAGTTATTGTGGATTGCCAATGTTTGATATAGTCACATATAGAGGTATTGCTATTTTAGGAGTTAACGTATGCTGGTGCACAATTGGTTCACGGTGCCTAAGAAGTATAGAGTCTTGTCAGAATTTAGGGTTATAGTTGCCCATTGTGACATTTCTTTAGGATACATGATTTGCACCCCATGCAGTAAGGCCCTCTTACAAGGGGTTCCAGTTGGTATTTCCAATTGTGTGCATAGTATTTAGCAGTGTGTGTATTAAAGTACTTTTTCTTTTAAAAAAAATTTGAGTGTTATTTTATGTGTTGCTGAGTTCTGAGTTTTTATCACACAGCACCTTCCTGGGTCAGACTTGGCTGCTGTGCTTCGCTACCCTGAGAGTCAAGTGTTGTACTTGGTCCGCTGTTTGAGAGACTGCAGTACAGGCATCTCAGGACACTAGAGGTGAAAGACCAAAGCTTCTAATGACAGTAGGACCTCCAGCTCCGGATTTCGCATTCGCACATGACCAAATAGACTATTCTACCTCTGCTCGCTGCCTCACTGAAGAAGATAGTTTTTATCATACGATCTCATAACTCTCAATGGTCCTGGGAGTGAAAGTAATTCTAACTCAAAATATGGCTATTTTAGGGTCCAAGGAAAGCTCGATTTTCAGACATCCAAAACATTCTTACATAGGTTGGCCAGAAGGAATATAGCTCACTAATGGGGTAGTGAACTTATCTCCAGTTTGAAAGGGTGGAGAATGGCCATAGACAGCGGCATGGCCTAGGAAAAATGGATCTGCGAGGGTCTTGGCTTCCCAAAGAAGTGTGGGGAAAAAAAAGTAGTCTCCTTGGATGGATGCCGGATTACTGTGATGAGTGAATATTGATTGGGGTTTGCATGGAATTAAGTTAAGTGATGGTAAATGGTGTAAACTCTGAAGGTTAAGGTAGGGGTGCCCGTTAGGGTTCAGGTTAAGTGATAATTTTTGTTAAATGGACAATGATGTTGATGAAGTAAAACAAATACAATTTTACCACTAGTTTTTTAATTCAGCTTCATTCAGTAGGATTATTGTACACGCAATATTCTACCAGCACTAACAGATAAATGTAACTTTATACATTTTTTAAATGTAACTTAGAATTACACTTTCATTTTTTTCCTTTTATTGTTTTGAAATCTGTGATAGAATATATCTTCTTAGTGCAACAGATAAAAAGAAAGAACTGCGTTACTCAGATCGCCTATGAATGGGGGCTCCTGGGCTCAGAGGCCTAAGTGGCCCACTGAACCCTGATTATTGCTGTAGTTCACTCCCCTAGCAACAGAGAGCTCATTACCCTTGCGTGCCCTTGGGCCCATGGCACCACACCACGCCACTGCTATTTAACATGATCCGAATGCCAATATAAAGTGACCAGTAAGTCAGAGATCAGTGTTGGATATCAG
The DNA here is from genome assembly GCA_963921515.1 of Calotriton arnoldi. Lineage (NCBI taxonomy): Eukaryota > Metazoa > Chordata > Amphibia > Caudata > Salamandridae > Calotriton > Calotriton arnoldi. The sequence continues at coordinate 234,794 of CAWUFW010009690.1, read as the reverse complement.
AGGGTGAAAGCCAATTATGACGGGTAATAAGGTTTTTCCCTGTGTGGCGTAAACTTGTTTTCTTGTACTTACCTAGGTTACTGGCCCAGTTCTATGAGTCATCGGATCCGGAAAGAAGGAGCCGCTTCCCTCAGAAATACGTCCATTCAAAGCTGAGTCTAAAGAAGACCTTTCCCTCCTTACTGTTCCTGGGAGGCCTGACCGCTACCATGCTGCTGACAGAATCTGGGCGGAAACTTTACCTGAAGACGTGGATTTATGGAACTTTAATTGGATGCTTGTGGGTCAGCGTCAAAGCGTAGAAGACACCCTCGGTGCCTTGCCGTCGTCTGGCACGTCACACCAGAACATACACCCAGCGTATCCATGAACTAAAGCCTTATTATTAAATGAACTTTGGTCGAAGTACTGTAGTGTGTATGACTAGAGCATATTTGTGATTGATCATGGTCAAATATGTATCATTTTACATATTTGCTCTTGATTTTACTGTATGATTGAGGAAAAACACAGTAATATATGCATTGCTTTCCCAATGAAATATTTTTTTTATTGCCAATAGATGGTTAATGAAATAAGTGTCAACCTAAATCTAACTCAGTTATATGGCCCTGTGAATGTATTCAAGAAATTAATCAGGCTATGCGCGTGTGTTCTTGTACCTTATTAACAACATTGCTACTCTTAACAGACATGTTTTCCTTCCCCGCCAAAATGTTGTGCTAGAGTTATATTATTTCCCAGCTTGCAGAGACACAGTAGCGCTTGTATGTTATAGTTCCTGCAGCGGATGGCCAAAGGGGCCGGTTAATAAGCCATGGATTGTGATGTTTTTGTGAGAGGAAAAGATGTATATTGGGTACATGTTGTTTTCATTGTATTTTTTGCCGTTTCAAGATTTGATACTTTGCAGCAGCAACAGCTCAGTTAAGGAGCTGGCCAAGGCAGCATGCATAAAAAGACCATCTTTTGGGTAACCAGGTGAAGAATGAAAGGATTAAGGTTTTAGGTAAAAAGGCAGTGTAAGGTATTTGTCATCTGACCTTCACAAGGATTAAATCTGTGCCATGTACATCACATTTATTCCACTTATTTTCCCAAGTCGCAATTATTTTGAAAGCAAATGGGTGTTTTGAATTCGAACACTAGTCTTGCTCTAGTTTTGTGATTTTTTAAACTTTTTTAGCGAATCGCTCTAAACACGATGCGCGTGCCTTTTCATTTTTGTTGGCTACTCAAGCATAGTTTTTATTGTCCATTTTGACAGTGTTGTGTGGACTTTCTTCCACAGTCATTTTAGGAATACTTGATATATATACTGAGTTAACTATAACATTGATTATTGTGCAATCGCGAAACCATGGCAGTGATGCTGTGTTATATCTGGCAATGCTCCAACAGGGAAACATTGCACTTGCATTGCTGCACGCAAAGCGTTCCATAGCATTGATTTTGAAAAAGAGTTTTACCTTCCGATGGAATGGGCGTTTTACAGAGCCTCAAAAGATATATATAAAATGAAAATATTTACAGTTAGGCGCTTTTAGAAGTGATCTCTTTTCTTGATCACAGTTCACAAGAGACCCAAAATATAAAGTTTTCTCCTGAGGTATATGCATATCCCCGCACCGTTCACTTATAAAAATATTAGACACATCGGCATTCCTGTGGGATACCAAATTCCCTCTGTGCTCTATAACATATCTCACCGATTTTCACGTGCATGAAAATTCTACAGTAACATTTTATCCCCCCCAAAAATATATATATATGTGCAGGAGTGGCTGCTACCGAACGGGGGGTGGGGGAAAATAACAAAAACATAAAAGCACTTACCTTGGTATGGCTGGCTGGCCGCCGCCTCTCCTCCGTCCTCTTCTCCAGCAGCAGGAAGCACACAGGCTCCCAGAATCCCCTAACCAATCACAACGCTGCCTTACAGCAGCATGGTGATTAGTCTGAGCACCGTGGTTCGGCGCTCAGACGGGGGTTGGGAGGCTGTGCATATTCTTCACCCAGGCTGTGCAATACAGCCTGGTGGAAAACATGATAAGTGCGCATGACTGTTTGGCCGGCCCAAGATGGCCGGCCAAACTGTCATGCGCACTTAGAAAGAGCCTACCACTCCTTCCCCATCTCTGAAAAGCTCGGCCCTGCCCCCAACCAACTAAGCCAGTACGGTAACATAAAATGATAATAACGTTACGTTATTATCATTTTATTTTTCCTTTTTTGAACTGCTCAGTGAGCAGTGGGGCGTCGCTTCTCAGCCTTAGCGGAGAAGCCGCCGCTGTATATGTGTAAGCAAGCCAGCTAGTTTGAGGTCTCAGGTTGGTTGATTGATTGGTCCAGCTAGTTAATGTTGCATGCCCTATCTGTTCTCAGTGTTCATCATCTTGGAGCATAAAACAGAAATGCGCCAGTGGCATAACATAGGCCCCCGCAGCCCCTGCGTTGCGCGAGGCCCCCGAGCTGCAGGGGGCTCCCTCAGCACAGTACCCTGGCCTGAGAGCTCCTGATTTAATCCAGAGGTGGCCCCCTCAAGTGTTGTTACGCCACTGGAATGCATATCTCACCTGTCCCACAAAAATGGTGTATTGTCTATTTCAGGAATTTGTCTGTTGCAGACAAGAATTCCTGATGGGAAATGAAAGATTTTTCTGGGCCTTTGTGTATTGAATCAGGACTTGAACATAAGTTGTTTCTGCCTGTATCTCATCGAAGTCAAAGTGGAATGTCTGTTTTTGGGAACAAGTTAATTTTATTCAGCCCTCCTTTGGATTGCACAGGCAAAAATTATTTTCCAATATTGTGAAAATTTGCATTGGTAGAATAAGAAACTTGCTACATTTCAGTTTAACTTTTATATGCCTATCCCTATTCAGTACCACTCCGTTTAATATTCATGAAAATTGTAAACCGTTCGTTCGCAGCAAGTAATTGTGGCTTAAGGTCAGCCCTTTCAGATATTTTCAAACTTTTTCCAGGTCCCCCCTTAGTTCATACAGATTTCGTTTCCAAGAGTTTGTCATGTTTAGCCTCAGAAGGCCTGCTTACGCTAAATAAAAATTACTGGCCTCTGATTAGATGGTACATCCCAGTGCCAATTGTCTATAGTGCCTGGTGATCTCAGCGCCTTTGAACAACTGGAGAGATTTGCTCTCCACAGGGTAAGATTAACAAAGATCAACTTACTCAAGGACTAGAAATACCCCCTTGTCATTCCTATTTCTTGTTGAGGAAGTGATTGGTAAAAAGCCTCGATTTAGAGTTTATGGAGACATGATTGATGGTGGTCTTCTGTCAAGCCATTATGAGTCCCTTCAGCATCAGAATGAAACTTAAAATCTGCCACTATTTCTAAAATCATAAGCACTAACATCACTTATCTGCCTGTGGAACTGGCTTCACTGTATAGATACTGAGACCAATGCATTCTCCATTTTGTTTGCTGAATGCAAATCCTCTGAACTGTATTGGATTTGCCTCAACCAGATCACCCCATACAGTGGCTGATTTTATTTCAACTTCCACATGACCATTTCGTATTTCTGTCTTTAAAATTAACCTCTGCTTTCAAAAACAAATTATTAGTTTGTTCAGTACTTACGTGGCTTTGGAGCGTTTTTTTTGTCTATGGACATTTCGCCTCTTGCCCTGCAGAGCCTAATTAAACAGCGCTGCAAATGGAGGTGGCCAAATGCCTGTGGGGATGGTAGCGGAGACACTCCCTTTAAAAAACAAAAAAGTAAATCTCCGCAGGGTTAACACCAGCATCATAAGTGTGTCGTGTTTGCCTCACAGTGAAATGTGTGAAATGTCTGCAAATCCTTGCCTTGGGACTTATACCAGAACACAAATAACTTCGCATATAGTAAAACTTCTGAATGGTAATCGGAATGTGAGAAACCCTCAGTTGCATCAGATCTTTGGATGCAAGTTCAGATCAGGCATGGTCGTCTTAGATTTTTCTTCTCTATTCCTTGGAATGTGCTCCACTGCATCTTCTGCCATTGATGAATATCTGCCACTGCTTATGCCATTGATGAATCTTTTTAAGAGAAAAAATGTGTGCCAAGACCTGTTGTCTGAAGTGCCTGGGATCTAAGAGCGCTTGACGCAGTGGCATGCTTTGCCACTCTCTCTCGGATCATTTAACAAGCTACTAGAGTAGCCTTCCTTTAATGATTGTGTTGCTTTACAGAACCTTAACGTCCTCTGGAAATGAAGGATGCATCAACAGCCTGAGGAAATGCCTTGGTTTTCAGATGCTCTCTTTAAAAGTACTCCTAAGTTGAACCCACTCGACACTGACATAGACACAAGCACAAATCCAAGAAGTGTGATCCAGCCACACACATCTGCTACCAGTCTGGAGAGATGTTGGTTCCAGATTCTTGACTGGTTGCTGTTGTTGGTGCCCACATGATCAATGACTGGATGTCTGGGGATTTTCCTTGCCCCTTCAGTTCTGATAATCGTTCTGACTGCCCACACCAGTTAGCCTGATATAGGGTATGAGTTTGTTTCTATAGTCCCTTAGATGACACATTTAATGGGTCAGACTCACACACTAATGGAACAAGTGCCCAGATTGTGAGGCACAGGAGAAATTGAAAATGCTTTACGGGCCCCCGTAATTCATCTGGGATATTGTGTGGACAAAAAGGAGGTAGGTGGGCTGTAGTCCCGGTTTTTTCATACTGGAACCGTGGCTGAGATGCCCTACATTTAAATTTCAAGAGTTTGGTCTCAGTGGGTACCCCCTTGAGAGGCGCTCCTCATTTCATCTTCCGAGATTGCTGGCTCAGCCAGGACTTAAGCATGCCCTATGACGCCCTCTTTTCGCATTATGACTCCCACTACCAAAGTAGTCATTGATTAGTGCATCATGGCTCCCTGGACCTGGAGCCATCAGCAATGCTGGTCCTGTTTTTTAGCCTATGTTCTCTGCATCACCATCATTCTTGGATTATCTTGAACTTGGGCCTTTGCAACTGCTCTGTTGTTTTCACAATTTGTGTTCTCTCCATATTCTTGCCACAGGATATTTGACATAGACCACAAGTAGGAGGGCGGACCAGAACAGAAGACGATTTAAAAAAAACTGTTTTCATGCCTCCTCCAAATAGCATGGGGTTTGTAAAGGGTGATGTTGCAGACCCTCTTTTTCCCTGAGATATGCATCATTAGACCAGTTCTGCATTCAAATCATCCGAAAGATCTGATATATTCCTGAAGGTGTCATGATAGCACAAGATACACAATTTGTTTAAGGTCAAATAGCACGTGCAGTTAGCACTTGGGCAAATATTGTCTAACTTAAAGTCCTGTTTTGGGTGAAAATTGTAATTTGCATCAGAATTGGAATTAGCGCCATAGTTGTAATCAGGGCATTCGGCTTTAGAGTATATGGTTTTTTGCCATGGTCTGCAGTAAAGAATTCCCGATATGTTTAGTCTACACTTCTCATTGCTGCAGTAACTTTTGCCTTCAACTTCACAATTGCATCCTCCCGACGTGTTCTGTTATTAGGCTCCGGCTACAATAGATCAGTAGATGAATGACAGGAATTCAGTGAATTTGTTTCGGGTCCCACGTGAAGGCATCGGAGTTTGCAGACATGTCTACTCTGTAAAAGGTACAACTCTGAAGTTCCTGCTGACTGACAAAAATGCTTCTGTATTCCGTGCAGGTACATTTCAGTCCACGGGGCCTCTCGCAGTATTGCGTCTCGTCATCGGAACAGCAGTGCATTCACACAGCCCATCGTTTGCCAATCCGTATTTATCGCCTGCCGCTGAAACGTGCGGTGGACAGCGACGGCCGATCTCTGAAGCCGCCCTCTTTAACGCGCAGCTTCTGCAGTATGACGAAGTAGAATGGACGCAGTGCCAACCTCTCTGAACGTGGCATTATTTCCGTTTTCTGCAACAATAATTTTGCGTATTTACTCATTCTTTTTTAGCACATTTTCCATATATGGCATTACATAAACTCCTCTTACCTTTCGTGTTCCAGTCCGTGGCAGAGAAGATTCTATACGCAGAGGCGACTCTGCAGTTAGACTGTTACTTTTTGTGATAATCCTGTGTTTTGCCAAAGTTAGTTGGACACATCAAAAGGAGTGCTGCAAAAAATATTACAAAGAAAAGCATTTAGGGCAAAGTGAGAATAGAGAGAGCGCGGCAAACAGAAGTAGAAGAAATGAAACGCGATGTTTCATTTATGTTGCAGGTTATGGTAGGTATTTTAGTGTTACAGTAAAATATATCCGAAACAATATATATATATAGATACATATATACTTTTTATGTTACACATCGTAATCCTTTCACTGTCTCCTTATATTTATCATGTGGATGTTTTATTTTATGTTTAAAGCTTGATTTATTTTGATTCCTATGCACTGATATTAATTGGTACAGGTCAGAGGAAGGCCTGTTGTGGTGTACTGCACGGCTGACTGTCTGCTCTAAATAAAGTCTCTTCTAGTGTGAAAGTATATTATTTAATCTTGTGTGGGTGGCTGTGATACCGCGGATTACAATTCAGTTGTTTTTCTCTGAACTGCAATCTCTCTGCATGTTTTTTATGCCTTTCAGCATTTCTGATAAAGAAATTAAAGAGATGTAATCTTTTGTTTCTTGGCAGTAGTGAGTTTCTTGCTTTGTTTTTGAATATTTAAATATGTTTTTCAGTATCTAAGAGAAGGGTGACTTGAAAATGGAACTACAGAGCACAGGGTCCAGCAAAAAAGAAATATAAACAGAGCAGCTTCCTTTCTTCTGGATAACACAAATAGTGCAATGATAAAGTATTCATGGAACCAAAGACAAGATACATTTACCTTATGTTTTGGGCACAACTGTGTAAGTCTGAGCACTGTTCAACCCCTCAAGTTGTATTACAATGGGACCACCACATAAATACATTATGTGAACATGGTAAAGTAATTAATAGGTATTTTGGCTCATTTCCACATAAAATTAGATATATAACTAACTACACAATTATAATTGCATTTTATAACATTAACATGTTTCTAAAAACTACTACATGAAACAATGATTTTCCTATCTTTAGAATTCATTAAGGCATAATACTCTGTCTGCCCACTAACCTTTATCAATGACAGTCGCGGCTCGCATGACTCTTGGGTAGGGGGGCGGCTGTTGGGGGGGGTGTCGCGCGGGGGGAATTTAAATAAATAAAAAACTTACCTTACCGGGTCCCTGCAGCCTGCATAGAGAAAATGCAGAGTGCGCATGACTGGTTTGATCGGCCCCAGAGGGCCGATCAAACAGTCAGGGCACACAACATGGGGCAAGCCACTCCTCCCCGACCCACACACCTGCAACAAGGCATACCGTTCTGCTTTCTCGCAGCGCGAGAAGCAGAAACATAAAATGGTATTTAAAATACCATTTTATGTTTCTGCTTCTCGCACTGCGAAAAAGCAGTGGGGCGATGCTCCTCCGCCCTAATGTAGGAGCCGCCCCTGATCAATAAACATAACACGATCATACCAAAAATATGTGCAGTTTAATAAGAAGAGTAATTCTGTTTCTAACACTCTTACATCAAGGATCTTCACAATCTTTGGTTCATAGGATATCCTTGAAGGTACCAACCTGTTCATAGATTTAAGTTAACCCCTCTTTGGACATGAAGGGCTTGATTCACAAAGGTAAACTTAGACCAAAAGTGTAAGTTTAGACCCGAAGTCTAAGTTTAGACCTAAAGTCTAACTTTACTACTACTAAAGTTAGACTTTTGGTCTAAGTTAGACTGTTGGTCTAAATTTAGACCAAAAGTCTAACTTTAGTAGTAATAAAGTTAGACTGTTGGTCTAAACGAAGACTTTTGGTCCAAGTTTACTTTTGTGAATCAGGCCCCTCATATTTAAGCCTTATTTAAGATTAAGTCAGAGAGTAAGTTGGTTTTATGTCAGTGCTGACCATTGACACATACGAGCATACATATTTTTGACTTGCTGTTGGTAATCAACTGCTCACTAAACTCAGTGTTCATTTTGTAGCATTTATGAACATATTAGGGTTGTCTTCCTCGAGGAATATGGCATTACAATTCACGGAAGTAACTTTTCTACAGAAAAAAGATATGCAGCTATTTATTTTTGCCCCCTTTGCCTAATGAGCATTACATGGGTCTGGCCCGTTAAAAAGTCTACATCCCCTGTAGCTGTAGTGAAGTAAGTACACCACTGAAATGGGGATGAGTTACAATCACTGAGACAAGGCTAGGTTAAGTTCCATTCTGATGGCTTCCACTGGTATCATGGTAAGGAGATGCAGAGATCTTCTAAGGACCATTGATCCTCACACATCAGTGGATAGTGTGCTATAGGGAACCCCAGTGTAATTGTAGATACTGGTTTCATTTAATAAACTTTGCGTAGGGGCATAATCATTAAACGGATAAATGGCATTTACATCAATTACAATTCTGTTTTTTTCCAATTCATGGTTGACAGCTCAACCTCTGGTTCACCGTGTCACAAAAATACTTGTGGTTGGCTACCCCCTATAGTTTGACTCTATCTTTGTGCCAAACCTTTTTTGATTAGTATTGCAGAAGCACATTACCTGAGAGTTTGGCCATCTATGAATTATGCCAGGTATATTCACAGGCAAAATTCAGCACTCTTTGCGACCGATAGGAGTCTAGCCAGTAAAACAATACCATCTGCATAGCAGATGGTCCCTACTGGGGATGCACCCCACGTTGCAGTGATATTAGACAGCAGTGGCACAAGAACCCATCCTTGTCACATGCCTTTGCTGCAATTAATTTGACTACTTAGAATCGAGTGTTGGAAACTCCTCTGCACACAGACGCCAACCCTGAAACAAAGCTCTGTCCAGCTATGGTGATTGGTGCTCTAATGTATTATACAACATTGACATACCCTTGCAAAAGTTAATGTGGGTGAATGATAGTGGATCTATTACACATACCCACTGAATACTCAATGATATGGTTTATTAATAACCAATCAAATATCTTTTTTCGGGGTCCTAAAATGTCTAGAATGCCTTAATTTCTGGCAGACCATCTACAGCCCTTTTTAGGTTGAGCCTGGGCAGCGCAATGCGCTGCTCTGCGAAGCATGCTGTATTTGGAGTATGAAGGTGAAGCTCCGCCCACTCTCCGCCCATATTTTTCATTGGCTTGTGTCATTGTCCTTCGTAAATGCTGGCTTCTGATTCATTAATAGGCTTGGTAGTCCCTCCTTAGTACCGCCTTGTCTTCATTTGTAACCTCCCATGGCGACACCCCCTGTTACCTGGTTTTGTTTCTCGGTAGGCTTTAACCCCTTGACCGCGGCGCTAATTCCGCCGCGGTGCGGGTGATTTATGAGTGGGCGTGGTTCGGACGGCCCCCGGCCGTCCTCCGCACACGCCCACCGTGACGTCGGACGGCTGGCGGACGTCCGACGCACGCAAAGGGTTAATTACAGCCTCCGAGCACTATTTTGTTTAATGCTTTTTCCTGCCTGCTTGCGGGACATGCTCTTTCGTAGGGCTTCATTATTTTTTTCCATAGCACGGCATGCCACAGTGACGGCCTCGCATTTAGTTTATTTGTGGCGCCGAACGCTCCCGCATGGTTTTTTATTTTTTCCTATTTTTTAACTTTTGTTTGTAAAAGCACCCCATGCGGCGCTTTCACGTTAATGGTGCCACGCCCCTTTCTTTAGACAAGCCGCATCTAAGGAAAGGGGCATGGTGGCCATTAAAGTGAAAGCGATTCACGGGGCGCTTTTGCAAACAACCATTTGCAATGCAATAGGTCTCGCGTTTTCGAGAGTTTAGTAAATGCGAGACCTATTGCTTTGCAAATGCTTGTTACTAGGAGGTACTAATAGTGTACTGGGCCACTTGTTGGGATAATTGCCATTGGCCGTAAGTCTTGTACTACTAGTCACACTAGACCCCACCACACTAGATTTAGTGAATTGTTGGCACAGCCATCAGGGCCAACAGCATCGGATAGCTTACTGGGCTGATGACGTAATACATTTAATTGTTCTGAATATTCAGCTGAATTTGATCAACATTTCATACTTAGTTTTCTGGTATAGAGGACCACAAAAGGTTAAGTGTTCACCCCTGTCCATCATGAAAAAGACACGTTAGAAGTTCTTTATTCTAGTGTATTTAAGAATGCCAAGCACTAAGGACCCGTTTATTCAACGAGCCAACACTTTTTCCTACGTATTAAATTAATATATTTGTTTTACTAGTTTTTCAACACCAAGAAAAATCTATGGCCAACATATACTGGGTTCCCATGCTTCAGCGGACTATATGCAGTATATCATGGGAAGTGGTACATAATTTGTGGAGAAAGTAGGCTTGTTTGTAAAGGCCCAGAGTTATCAAGTGCCTTCTGTGAGTTTTATTTAAAATTATTTGCTGGAAGTCTTCTACTCTCAGCCACAAATTCTTCCGCAGCAAGAAGAGGCAAGCGAGACTTTTTTGAACAATAGAATAAATGTGTGGAGCAACTGTTTTTGGTTAGTGGTTTGAGTAAAGGAATTATATGTTTCATAAGGAGAAGCAACTCAAATGTATTGGGGAAGGTGGTTGCCAATCTCCACAGATGCGGAAGTTCAGACAGAGCCTCAAAATGTCGTGAAGCAGAGTTGTAGTTATCAGTCCCAATATATGGTTCCCAAGGTACAGAGGAGTTACTGGGCCACAACTGTGGGGATTAAGAAGGCTAACACTTATATTCCAAGGCCTACTATGGACACTGATTACTGAGTACAAAGTAGACCCCTTTGGGACATGACTCTTGTAACCAACTTGAATAGTACACTAATTCAGAGCGGTGTATGTATGGGGTTAGAGACTCGGAACTCCAAAATCAACACATTCAATAAAGGATTGTCCAGTCAGTCAGTGCTTAGACTTAGTACTTAGACTTTATAAAAAGATACCCAGCAACAGCTGCTTGCGTATTAAAAAGGTGAGGGTTGATACATCTTGTACAAGTCTGTATCAACCCTCACCTTTTTAATACGCAAGCAGCTGTTGCTGGCTGGTCGCAGCCATGCAGAAGAGGTGTAGCAGCAGCTCCAAGGTGGTTCAGGGCCATAACAAAAGACCTTATCCAAACACAAGTGCACTGTCCCTCAAGGATGTTGAGGCAATTTTACAGGAGTTTAGAGGGTGACTGAAAGTTGCTCACATGAGCTTACACCCTGGAATCCCTGGCATAGAGTGAGAAGTCAATGTTCACGGGGTGCACTGGTCAGCACAGTTGGGTTGCAGCACCAACTGCAGATAGCAGTTTTTCATATCATTTTGCACCACATACTTCTTTTGCAAAATTGAGTTGGATGTGAGCAGAGGATGCGGCCGCTCTTCTCAGTGCTCCTGCAGTGTCAAGCTATTGGGCAATGCTGGCCACTGCTCCGATGCTTTGAGGTAAGGGAGGAGGGTGAGAAACATCCTAAGGCCCAATTAGGGTAATCTGGAACACGCCACAGTGGCAAGAAGTTCAACACAGCTCCAGGAAGCTCCTGCTTTGTTCTTGGTATTAGTTGCCAGTTTCTTCAGTGGGTTCCAAGCCTCACATCTGCCACACATCTGCAGCTGGGCATTTTCCCCTGGAAAGATGTCTTCAGCAGGCTGGCCAGACTCCTTTATCAAGGCAGACGCACAGCTTCTTCTAGTAGATAGTTGCAGACTGTTAGACCTGGCACCATTGGCGTGGGTCTCCCTTCCATTTTTGTGCTGTTGCCTCCTATGTTTTTGCTATGTTTTTGCTGGTCTAGATGCTTTGGGCACTTTGCCACTGCTGTTCAGTGCCAAAGTGCAAGTGCTCCCTATTGTAAATTGTTGTAATGGATTAGTGACTCCATGATTGGCTTATTTGATTTACTTGTCAGACCCTAGTACAGTGCACCATGAGTGCCCAGGGCCTGTAAATCAAATGCCGCTGGTGGGCTTGCAGCACTGATTGTGCCACCCACAGAAGCAGCTTGTAAAATATGGCTCAGGCCTGCCATTGCAGAGCCTGTGTGCAGTCTGGGACTGCCATGTCGACTTGACAAGTGCTCCCACTTGCCAGTCCCTAAACCTTCCCTTTTCGGCATGTTAGTTACCCCTAAGGTAGGCCCAAGGTAACCCTGTGGGCAGGGTGCATTGTATGTAAAAGGTAGGACATGCCCTGGTGTGTGTAGCATGTCCTTATAGTGAATTACAGCCAATTTAGTTTTTCACTATTGCAAGGCTATCTGTTCCCATAGGCCAGAATGGGCAGTTTGATTATAACATCTTATAAGCATAACTGACCCAAGGAACAAGATAGGAAAATGAAGTTTAGTATGCCTGAAATCAGACTGTTAAAATACATCTTTTAGTGTGGGTGATTTTAACATTCTGTGTTTGAAAATACCACTTTTAGAAAGTAGGTCTTTTCTTGCCTAACCATCTAGTATGCCTCTGCTAGGTTTGTGTATTCCATGTCTGGTTTATGAGTGACAGGGGGCTGGAGAGGGCTTTGGCTCCAGCAGTCTGATGAGTCAGGGCTGGGCTGAATAGGACCTGGGTTGAATAGAGAGTAGGGGGAGGAGATTTCTTTTCAGCTACCTGGGCCAGGTCTGCTTTCAACAATGCTGTCTCCACCTCCTGCCAAGAAGTTGCACCAGGGAGGACAGAACTGGTTTGGGCTGGGTACAGACACTCTCTGCCTTCAGAGAACAAAGGATTTTGGAGTATAAATATTGGGGCCCAGACCCCAGAACTATAAATCACTTCTGGGAATCAAGACGAACCTTTGCCAAGAGGAGAAACCAAGGAAGCTGAAGGAAGAGACTGCCCCTGCGCTGGTGACTGTTTGGGGTTGGCCTGCAGTGGTTACTTATTGCCAAGGAAAGGAGAAAAGGAACTTTGTGTGTACTTTAAATCATCTTGAGGAAGATCTCCAAGGGCTTGAAGCTGAGCTTGCCTCCTGTTCTGAAGTCTCAGGGACACAAAGACTTCACGCCCAGCTCCCTCTGAATTTCCTTGCTGGGAATTCTACCTGCAGAGAGGTGCCTGCTGTTGTTTTGGGCCCTCTAGAGACTGCGTGTCGCTGGGAGCTGGAAGCGCGACGCAACGAGGAAGAAGCGTGCCGCCGCCGCAGCTGGTTGCCGTCGCATCGCTGACGAAACGTGTCGCATCACCAGAGAAGCGTGCCGCCGCCGCAGTGGTCGCTGTCGCATCACCGGAGAAGCGCGTCGCAGGGCCTGTCGCGGCTCAAGAAACCATCGAGTTCGCCGCACAGCCCCCGGGCGTGCACGCATCACATCCAAGTTGTCGCATCAAAGACGCAATTTTGTTGCATCGCACCGGATCGTCGCATCGAGGGGCCATCTTGTCGCATCGCCCTGGATCGCAGTAAGAAACAGACGCTTCGCCTCCTCTCCGGTAAGGAACAGATGCATCGCCTCCCCTGCGCTGCAGCAAGGAACAGGTGCGCCGCCTCCCCCGAAGCAAGGAACTTACGCATCGCCTTCCCTGCGACCCTTTTGTTTGTATTGCGTTACGCATCCAAGGTACTTTGAGAGTAAAGTGTCGCATTTACCATCTACATTGAACTAAGCTATTTCTACCATCTGAAAGTCATATTTTTGAATACTGTATTGTGGATTTTTGTCGTTTGGTCTTGTGTTAAATCTAGATAAAGGTTGCTTATTTTTCTAAACTGGTGTGGTGTCCATTTGTAGTGTTTTCACTGTATTACTGTATGTGTTCACAAATGCTTTACACACTGCCTCTGAGATAAGCCTGCCTGCTCGTGACAAGCTACCAAGGGGGTGAGCAGGGGTTATTTTAGGAGTGTAGCCCCCTTACCCTGACTAGAAGCAAGGGCCCCTACTTGGTCAAAGGTACCTACCTCTGCCAACTAGAGTCCCCCATTTCTAACATTGGTGGTCAGCGGTGAGGATTTTGGACTTTCATTTGTGACTCATATACAGTGATTGGTGTACACTACTAGTGAGTGCAGACCATAACGTGACTACATACATTTTGGTAGAATTTTTTTTTCCTTGGGACTTCTATTTTTGCTAAAAACTGCCAATCCTTGTTACAATGAGCAAAGCATCATCCAACGCATCTATGGATCTACAATTTGAAGAAGAGAGGGTTGATACCTACACTGTGCCACAGCTTAAAACCCTCTGTAAAAGATTTAAAATCTCTGTGAAAGGCATCACCAAGAAGGAGTTCCAAAAGGCGCTGAAGTCCTGGTTGGAAGCTAGAAATACTCCTGAGCATCCTGTAGAGCCTAGGGAGGAGGCAGAGAATACAGATGGGCAGCTAGATGGGGAGAAAGCTCCTTCCAGGGCAGGCAGCATTGTTTCTTCAAAGGGCCTGTCCCCAGGTGAGCTGGAGGACAGGGAAAGGGATAGAATGCATAAGATGGAGCTAGCCAAGCTCAAACTGGGTGGTCAGATGGAATTAGAAAACAAGAAGTTAGCCTTGGAAGAAAAGAGAATGCATTTAGAGCATGAGAGAATGTTGAGGGAATTGGAGCTGAAAGCCAAGAGCTTAGAAATTACTCCCTCTGGTGGCAGCACACCATCCGTGCCTGTAGAAGCAAGAGTATTTATCCCCAAAGATGTCATTAAGGAGTTCCACAAGCATGAAGATATTGGGCAATAGTTTAAGGCCTATGAAGTGACCATGTCCTCCCACCGGGTCCCTGAGAAGGATTGGGGAGCGGGGTTACGGGGGGCGGTTTCTCAGTGATGGGCGGGACACCTTTTTAGACTTGCCCTCTGAGGACCAGAATTCCTATGTCCACATGAAGGAAGCCTTAATGACCAGGTATGGGTTGACCCCAGAGATTTATAGACAAAGGTTTAGAAATTGTAAGAAACTGGAGTCAAGTACTTGGGTGAAATATGTGTCTTTTTTTTGCAGAGTATTGGATGGTTGGGTGAAGGGTAGCAAAGTGAATGATTTTGAAGCGCTCTATAATTTGATTGCATGGGAGCACTTGTCCAGTAATTGTTTTCCAGAGCTATGCCAGCACCTGATTGATAGTAAGCTGACTATCCCTAGGAAGCTTGCTGAGGAGGCGGACCGCTGGGTTAGTACCCGGGTCCACAAGGGTCATGTGGGAGACTCCGCCAAAGGTGGGCAGGGTCCCCAGCAGAAGAGTGGGGGGGACAAGGGTAAACAGAGGGATTTCCAGAAAGGGCCCCAAAGTAATCCCCAAGGGAAGGGTTTCCAGTCTCCCCCTGAGAAGAAGTCAGGGGCCCCGACAGATAAGCCTGTTCAAAAGGGGCCCAGGACATGTTATAATTGTGGTCAGGTGGGCCACTGCTTCTGGGATCCTAAGTGTCCCCTGAAAGCGAATGCGGCACCCACTGGTGCACCGCCCCGGCAGATGGCTAGTGTAGCCCTGGGGAAGGAGTTGGGTGCCCAAGGTGGGTGGGGTCCCGCAGAGATGTCCCTGGTCTCTTTAGGAGACAGTGAGATGGTCCCTAGGTCCCAGTTGCCTGATAACACTAAGAAATACAGGCAGTGGGTGACCATCAATGGCCATAGGGTGGAGGCTCTGAGAGACACCAGAGCCAGTGTGACAGCTGTCAGTTGTCGGCTAGTGTCTGAAGAGCAGGTGATCCCCCATGCATTTTACCCTGTAGTTGCCGCTGACAACTCAGAGAGCCACTGTAAGGTGGCCCAGGTTCCCTTTGAGTGGGGGGGGGGGTCTCAGGTACCTTTCAAGTAGCTGTGAGGCCAGCCATGCCTGTTGACTGCTAGGCAATGATTTGGAAAGCTCCCCTTGGGCTAAGGTGGAGAGAAGGTCTCATTTGGAGATATTGGGTCTGCCTGAGTGGGCGTGTGTGACCACTCGGTCCATAGCACCCAGTAAGGGTATTCAAGAGGACCTGGGGCCTGAAAGAGTGGCCCAGGTGCCTGCCTTAAAGAGAAGGGGGCGCGGGAAACCAGCCCCCGAAGTTCCCACGGTCCAGGAGGAGGCAGACCTTGAGGGGGATGCCCTGGAACCTACAGGGGAACAAGTAGCTGAACTGGGGGACCTGCCTGAGCTGACCCATTGGCAGCAGGAAGGAGGACCCTTCAGGGAAGAGTTCTGCGAGGAGCAGAAGTGCCCTTCTCTTGTGGGTTTGCGGCAACAGGCCACAAACCAGGCAGCAGGTGATCAGTCTGGATCACATTGGATCTACTGGGAGAATGGTCTCC
This sequence comes from Calotriton arnoldi, assembly GCA_963921515.1. Taxonomy (NCBI): domain Eukaryota; kingdom Metazoa; phylum Chordata; class Amphibia; order Caudata; family Salamandridae; genus Calotriton; species Calotriton arnoldi. Next base: position 218,562 of record CAWUFW010009690.1, on the reverse strand, counting down.
TGTATAGCGAGCCTAAGGTTGCTGAGCCTGGGTCAGCCCGTGTGCTGGTGGTACCCCAGCGCTTCAGAGCCTTCCTACTGGGTCTGGCTCATGATGTGCCTTTAGCAGGGCATTTGGGGCAAGACAAGACCTTTAAACGGCTTGTCACCCACTTTTATTGGCCCCAAATGCGCAAGAGTTCAGATACTCATTGCAGGACCTGTCAGACTTGCCAGGCAAGTGGTAAGAGTGGGAGGAAGCAAAAGGCTCCTCTCCAACCGTTCCCTGTGGTCAGCACCCCATTTGAAAGGGTGGGCATTGACATTGTGGGGCCTCTGGATCCCAAGACAGCCATGGGCAACGGGTTCATCCTGGTCTTGGTGGACCATGCCACTCGGTACCCGGAATCCATCCCTCTCAGGACTGTGACGGCCCCCGTGGTGGGACGTGCATTGATGGGGATTTTCTCCCGTGTGGGGTTCCCCAGAGAGGTGGTGTCAGACCATGGTACCAACTTCATATCTAAGTATATGAAGTCCTTGTGGCAGGAGTGTGGTGTAACCTACAAGTGCACCACTCCTTACCACCCCCAAGGTAATGGGCTAATTGAGAGATTCAACCGGACCCTAAAGGGCATGATTATGGGTCTTGAGGAACCTATGAGGCGTAAGTGGGACGTCCTCTTGCCATGCCTTCTGTTTGCTTACAGAGAGGTGCCACAGAAGTCCTTAGGGTTCAGTCCCTTTGAACTGCTATATGGTCACCCTGTAAGAGGACCTCTGAGTTTGGTAAAGGAAGGCTGGGAGAAAGCTCCCAGTAAACCTCCCCAGGATGTATATAGCTACATGCTGGCCTTCAGAAACCAAGCTAGGCATTTCAGGCAACTCGCTCAGGCGAATCTGGAAGCCAGCCAGGAGGAGATGAAATGGTGGTATGATCAGAATGCCACTCTGATCGAGTTTCAGCCTGGACAGAAAGTGTGGGTCATGGCCCCCCTGGAGCCTTGTGCGCTCCAGGATAAGTGGACCGGACCATTTGAGGTGGTGGAGCGCAAGAGTAATGTCACCCACTTGGTGGACTTGCGGTCTCCTAGGAACCCTTTGCGGGTCCTGCATGTAAACTGCCTGAAGCCCCACTTGGAGAGGTCCGAAGTAGGCATGCTCCTAGCGACAGCTGATGGAACGGAGGAGGAGACTGAGCCTCTTCCTGACCTCCTGTCTGCAACAGAGCAAGATGGGTCAGTGGACGATGTGAACCTCTCTTCCGCCCTGACCCGTGAGCAAAAAGATGACTGTCGCCACCTGATGGGACAGTTTCCTGATCTGTTCACCCTGACTCCCGGTGTCACTGAGTGGTGCGTCCATGATGTGGACAATGGGGACAGTCCTCCTGTAAAACACAAAACTTACAGAGTGACTGACAGGGTGAGAGGTTGCATCAAGGAGGAGGTCTCCAAGATGTTTGCCTTAGTGGCGATTGAGTCCTCTAACAGCCCTTGGGCCAGCCCAGTGGTCTTGGTCCCAAAGGCTGCCGCGCCTGGTGCCACACCCGAACTCCGGTTCTGTGTGGACTACCGAGGACTCAATTCAGTCACCAGGACTAACGCGCACCCCATCCCCAGAGCTGATGAGCTCATTGATAGGTTAGGGGCTGCCCGGTATCTCAGTACGTTTAACTTAACGCCTGGGTACTGGCAGATCGCCTTAACTGATGGGGCAAAAGAGAGGTCTGCATTCTCCACACCAGATGGGCACTACCAGTTCTGGGTTATGCCCTTTGGGATGAAGAATGCCCCTGCCACCTTTCAGAGGTTGGTCAACCAGGTGTTGGCTGGACTGGAAGATTTCAGTGCTGCCTACCTGGATGACATCGCAGTGTTCAGCGCCAGTTGGGAAGAACATCTGCTCCACCTCTGGGAAGTGTTGATGGCACTGCGGAGGGCAGGCCTCACGATCAAGGCGAGTAAGTGCCAGATCGGGCAGGTTTCCGTGGTGTACTTGGGACACCAGGTTGGGAGCGGCCAGGTGGCGCCCCTACAGCCCAAGATTGATACCATCCTGGCTTGGGAACCCCCAAGACCCAGACAGAGGTGAGAGCCTTTTAGGACTCACAGGGTACTACAGGAGGTTTGTCAAGGGGTATGGCAGCATTGGTGCTCCCTTGACAGAGCTGACTTCCAGGAAGCAGCCCAAGAAAGTGAACTGGACTGACACCTGTCAGGAAGCTTTGATGCCCTGAAGACTTCCATGTGCACGGCGCCCGTGCTTCAGGCACCCAACTTCTCAAAGGAATTCATTGTGCAGACAGACGCTTCAGAGCATGGTGTCGGGGCTGTACTTTCACAGATGAATGAGGAGGGCCTAGACCAACCTGTAGCCTTCATTAGTAGGAGGTTACTTCCACGGGAACAGAGGTGGAGTGCAATTGAGCGTGAGGCATTTGCTGTGATCTGGGCACTGAAGAAGTTGAGACCATACTTGTTTGGGGACTCCCTTCCGGGTTCAGACCGACCACATGCCCCTCAGATGGCTGATGCAGATGAGGGGTGAGAATCCAAAGCTGTTGAGGTGGTCCATTTCCCTACAGGGGATGGACTTCACGGTGGAACACCGCCCTGGTACAGACCACGCCAACGCTGATGGTCTGTCCAGATTTTTCCGCCTTAGTGAAGCAAACTCCCAAGAGGGTGGGTAGTTCTCCCCACATTTCAGCTGGAGGGGACACGTGTGCGACCTGGCACCATTGGCGTGGGTCTCCCTTCCATTTTTGTGCTGTTGCCTCCTATGTTTTTGCTATGTTTTTGCTGGTCTAGATGCTTTGGGCACTTTGCCACTGCTGTTCAGTGCCAAAGTGCAAGTGCTCCCTATTGTAAATTGTTGTAATGGATTAGTGACTCCATGATTGGCTTATTTGATTTACTTGTCAGACCCTAGTACAGTGCACCATGAGTGCCCAGGGCCTGTAAATCAAATGCCGCTGGTGGGCTTGCAGCACTGATTGTGCCACCCACAGAAGCAGCTTGTAAAATATGGCTCAGGCCTGCCATTGCAGAGCCTGTGTGCAGTCTGGGACTGCCATGTCGACTTGGCAAGTGCACCCACTTGCCAGTCCCTAAACCTTCCCTTTTCGGCATGTTAGTCACCCCTAAGGTAGGCCCAAGGTAACCCTGTGGGCAGGGTGCATTGTATGTAAAAGGTAGGCCATGCCCTGGTGTGTGTAGCATGTCCTGATAGTGAATTACAGCCAATTTCGTTTTTCACTATTGCAAGGCTATCTGTTCCCATAGGCCAGAATGGACAGTTTGATTATAACATCTTATAAGCATAACTGACCCAAGGAACAAGATAGGAAAATAAAGTTTAGTATGCCTGTACTCAGAATGTTAAAATACATCTTTTACAGATTTTAACATTCTGTGTTTGAAAATACCACTTTTAGAAAGTAGGTATTTTCTTGCCTAACCATCCAGTATGCCTCTGCTAGGTTTGTGTATTCCATGTCTGGTTTGTGAGTGACAGGGGGCTGGAGAGGGCTTTGGCTCCAGCAGTCTGATGAGTCAGGGCTGGGCTGAATAGGACCTGGGTTGAATAGAGAGTAGGGGAGGAGATTTCCTTTCACTTGCCTGAGCCTACATAGAATAGAGAGTAGGGGGAGGAGATTTCTTTTCAGCTACCTGGGCCAGGTCTGCTTTCAACAATGCTGTCTCCACCTCCTGCCAGGAAGCTGCACCAATGAGGACAGAACTGGTTTGGGCTGGGTACAGACACTCTCTGCCTTCAGAGAACAAAGGATTTTGGAGTATAAATATTGGGGCCCAGACCCCAGAACTTTAGATCACTTCTGGGAATCAAGACAAACCTTTGCCAAGGAGAGAAACCAAGGAAGCTGAAGGAGGAGACTGCCCCAGTGCTGGTGACTGTTTGGGGTTGGCCTGCAGTGGTTACTTATTGCCAAGGAAAGGAGAAAAGGAACTTTGTGTGTACTTCAAATCATCTTGAGGAAGATCTCCCAAGGGCTTGAAGCTGAGCTTGCCTCCTGTTCTGAAGTCTCAGGGACACAAAGACTTCACCCCCAGCTCCCCCTGAATTTCCTTGCTGGGAATTCTACCTGCAGAGAGGTGCCTGCTGTTGTTTTGGGCCCTCTAGAGGCTGCGTGTCGCTGGGAGCTGGAAGCGCGACGCAACGAGGAAGAAGCGTGTCGCCGCCGCAGCTGTTGCCGTCGCATCGCCGAAGAAGCGTGCCGCTGCCGCAGCTGGTTGCCGTCGCATCGCCGACTAAGCGTGTCGCATCACCGGAGAAGCGTGCCGCCGCCGCAGAGGTTGCCGTCGCATCACCGGAGAAGCGCGTCGCAGGGCCTTTCGCGGCTCAAGAAACCATCGTTTCGCCGCACGACCGCCGGGCGTGCACGCATCGCATCCAAGTTGTCGCATCGCATCAAAGACGCCATTTTGTCGCATCGCACCGGATCGTCGCATCGTGGCGCCATCTTGTCGCATCGCACCGGATCGCAGTAAGAAACAGACGCTTCGCCTCCTCTCCGGTAAGGAACAGACGCATCGCCTCCCTGCGCTGCAGTAAGGAACAGGTGCGCCGCCTCCCCGAAGCAAGGAACTGACGCACGCCTTCCCTGCGACCCTTTTGTTTGTATTGCGTTACGCATCCAAGGTACTTTGAGAGTAAAGTGTCGCATTTACCATCTACATTGAACTAAGCTATTTCTAACATCTGAAAGTCATATTTTTGAATACTGTATTGTGGATTTTTGTCGTTTGGTCTTGTGTTAAATCTAGATAAAGATTACTTATTTTTCTAAACTGGTGTGGTGTCCATTTGTAGTGTTTTCACTGTATTACTGTATGTGTTCACAAATGCTTTACACACTGCCTCTGAGATAAGCCTGCCTGCTCGTGCCAAGCTACCAAGGGGGTGAGCAGGGGTTATTTTAGGAGTGTAGGCCCCTTACCCTGACTAGAAGCAAGGGCCCCTACTTGGTCAAAGGTACCTACCTCTGCCAACTCGAGACCCCCATTTCTAACACAGACTAATTCAAGTGATGTCTCGTCACATCAGACACCATCAAAGACATCAGCCCCGAATCTCAGACTTTTCTCAAACACCCTGCGGTGTGTCATCTACACCAGATATTCAGAAGTCTTGGAATGCTCCCTGGAAGTCTGTCCTTCTCTTGTACTCATTTCACAGGCATGGATTGTTAGTTCCACATTTGTTGTTCTGGAACTGATTCCAGTGGAAACACATTCATTGTCTTCAGGTGATGGTAGGCAGCTGGAGATAGCGATGGTAGTCTACTTTGGGAGAAACAACCCACAATACACACAGAAGAGAAAATGGATAGGCTCTGACAAAGGCTAATGCTGCTCTTCAGAGCAGACATCTATCTCTATCCACCCTTCTTCTAATCTAATGATTGTTCTGGGAAGGAACAAATGTATTTCTCTGCAACGTGCCACTTCTGCAGATTTCCATTCTCCCACACTTCAGAGATGTTATCACGCAAACCCCATATCAGTATTAGTCTGGCAGGCTACCTCCAAATTCCATTTTGCACAGCATGCTTGTAGTGGCCATCCATTTACTGTCATTCATTGCACACACTTTACTGTCATAATGCCATCTTCGTATACCACACACGTGCTAACCAGGCCCTGAGAGAGGGGGTGGCCAGTACACCATTCACCTAGTTCAAAGAACCGGGAAAAAGACCTGCGCTGTACACATCATTAAAAAACACACTACCACCTGCGCCAACCTCATGCTCGTCTGACAAGGGGGACAGCAGTCCTTCTCGATAAAGAACGCTCGCGCGGTGTGCACCTCCAGACCACAGAGCCCCTCTCAGAGCAAAGGAGTCCTCGGTGTGTAGGTACGATGGTCATATGTGATGAGCCTGAGGGCAGAATAATCAAAACACTGTGAAAACATTAGCAAGGAATAGGACTTTTCTTAATCCCACGTGTGGGCTGGTTGATCCGTTGCAGTTAGGCCATTCAAATACAAAGCCCCTGAATGCTAAAGAACCTCTGTACTATTGTTTCTCTGGCTGCACTATTCTGAGAATACATTTGGGAATGAGGAATGCAGCAGAACCTTTTTAAGTCTGCTTGTATCATGGAGGTTCACCATGATCTTGACATTAAAATCCCTCTGGTTATTGATTCACAAACAAATCTGTAGCTTTGTGAGGGCTCTGTTACTATTAAGTTTAGAGTAGCAGTTAATCAAAAGAAGATGTGCACCAGGTGAGCCATCTCTATTGACTCAAGACACAATGCCAGATTTGCAAGGGATTTTAATACTTTAGATAATGTTGCCCTGTGTGAGGGTCAAAAGGTAACACGAGACCACCACATGCTTGACCTCTTACAATTGTAAGCATGTGCTAGTGTCAATTGTGTAAGCAGGCATACAGGATTAACTGCCTAAGTTCCTTTGAATTTATCTCATAGTTGATGAGATAGATCGTGACATCAGTTTTCCATGTGCCGACTGAGGCTGGTGATTATTCCTTGAAATAACCTGCAATCAGACCTGGGTGCAAAAAATTGAAAAATTGTCCTTTATCCTTAGAATAATAAAAACAGGCAAAACCAGGGCCAGTAAGTTCTGTTTTAGCACCCTACATTCCTCCAGGTAAAGAGATAGTGAAACTTGCTTACTGATAAGTCACGGCATAGCAAAAGATGAAGGGTTCAGCAACGTCAAGTTTGGTTTTTGGCCAAATTTCATATATTTGTACTTTCATACTGAGGACGTCGGTGCCCAGAGTAACATAGCACTATCATATATTCACAAAAGATTGATACTATCAGGTGTAACTGCACTTAACCATAATACATCAAGTTAGGATGAACATGCATTTTTTTCACCAAATTTACTTTTGGAATTTTGAAGAATTCATCAGCAAATATCGTACTGTCTTTTTCTTGCAAGTGAAAAACAAAATGACCAATAAATGCATCTTCCTGCCTCCAATTTACATATGTGGTTGTGCGTCTCAAAAAAGCCATAAAATATTGGTTGCAAAGTAACATTTGATTCCACAAAGAAGGAGTTTTGTGAGCCACGCATAATGTTCCTCAGCAGCCTTGTGATGCTGGAAAGAAGCCTTTCTGGGCCATGCCGCATAGTATTTTGTGCTTCTTGTACACAGAATGTTTTTAATAGAGGCCCTCTTGTATTTTCTCATTGAACTCACAGACGTGTCAACTCCTTTTCCTCACTATTCAAAGAACCTTGCCCAGAGCAGTTTCGGGTTGATTTACCCTGTCCCTTGAATAACACCTCCTCGCCACCATCTCCCTGGTCACAATGCTTCGAGGTAGGTGCAATTAATATCTCTTCAGTGCCTCACAGACCAGGATGTAGGTGCAGAGGACCCAGAATAACAGCGTCCATGGAGGAGCTCGAGCATGGGTGTATGTATGTATGTCTGCATGCATGTGTATTTGTAGCCCTGGCATTTGAGTCTGCCCGCGGGTTATTACTGTTGGAAATCATAGCATGAAACTGGGAGAGAACTTGACTACATGTACCCTCCATCATGTGGTATGGAGTCAAATGGAAAACGGAGGCTTCAGAGTGTAATTAGGTTTTATTTAACATCTACACAGGTCGGCATCCCCATTTCAACTGCTGTAATTGTCCCTTTCCCCTCACATTCTACACGCCCATCATCACATTCTACAGCATTACATATAACCACAATACCACACTTCTGCCTGTCTAAAATATAAACATTAAGATATGCTGAAACCTATTGATAAAAAATAATCTTTAACAAAATAAAATGTTTCAATTAGTTTAACTTCTTCAACATATAAACTTGCCTTTTTAAATTATCTTTTGTATACTCTCTAAATTGAATGAAACATAACATTAGGATATTTATATAGACAGATACATATACAATTACAACCACAAGGCATTCATTTATATAATCCTGCACTTAAGATGGTGGTTTAGTACTCTTGAACTCATCCTTCTTATTCAATCATCATTTCGTAAGTCCACATCGGTAGTAAAAAATCTATTATACATATCAGTCTTGAACATTGATAGGTGAAAACTTCACGGTTTTTGTTCCAAATACTTCCGTCATTTGTTCTCACCGCATTCTTATATACTTTAGTAGCTTTCAAAATACATGAGAACTTTGAATTCCTTTCTTGTCCACAAGAAACCTTTATTTTTACAGTCACCCACTTTAATCGCCAGTGATGAAGAAATCGCCGCCTTCTTTTCATCAAAATATCTTTCTCTTATTTTGTTTTTCTTCCTCTTTCACTCTCCACATGCCTAAACCATTAAATCCAATAGCTTTATTCCAATCCATCTAACCTAGGTTTAACTTGATACCAGGTAGCCTACACTTGAATAATTCAAATGGTGACTTCCCAGTAGAAGAAGTACACTTTAGGCTGTAATGCAATCTTGCAGATTTTTTTCTTCAAATCAAACAATTAGCTCTAGCCAATTATATACTCTTTTAATGTTTTGTTCATTCTTTCAACGACACCATTTGTTTCTGCCTGATACATGGCACTTTTCTTATGAATAATCCCACACATTTTAGAATAATCTTTCATTTGTATCGAATGAAACTCTGGACCATTGTCTGACAAAATACATTTTGGAAAACTCTCCCTTTTAAAGACTCAAAAAATCTTATAATGTTTGCAGGCAATGTATCTCGCACACATGACACTTCCACCCAATTCGACTACAAATCAATAAATACAATTAAATAAGGTGTAGAATGTTCTCCACTCAAGGGTCCTACTCTATCTAGTGCACGTTCTTTCCCTGGATTGCCCAGAAGATGGCCAATAACCATGGGTATTTGCATAACTTTCAAAACCTTGTCACTGATATTACATTCTACACATTCTCTTACCATACGCTCAACTTGTATGTCAAACCCTGGCCATCAGAAATCATTCCTGATTCTCTCCTTAGTTTTTACAATATGCATGTGTCCTTCATGGGCAAGCTTCAGAACTTTTCATGCATACCTTGAGGCACAACCAATCTTGTCCCTTTAAACAGGATATCTTTATTCACTACGAGTTCATCCTTTAACTTCCTCCATGTTTTGTCTACCTGGTCAGATTTTCCAGAATTTGATTCTAAACCGGATCAAGGCACAATTCTGCCTTCCATTCATCTCTGTAATTGTGTCCAAAGTAACCTCACACACTTTAATATCCTCTTCCACATACTCATCACCCTCCTCAACTTCTTCTCTCTCACCAACCAACCTAGATAAACAGTCTGCAGAAACATTAAGTTTACCAGATAAATGCTCCACCTTGAAATTATACACTTGTAGAGCTATTACCTGTTTCCTTACTCTGACAGAGATTGCATTCAAATGTTTCCTGAAACAAATGTCCTTTAACAGATTGTGATATGTGCTCACAATTAAGTCTGTCCCCTAAATTAAATTCTCAAACTTCCTTACGACCCAGAAAATTGCTAAAGCTTCTCGTTCTATGATGCAGTAATTACAGTGCAAACCTCTTAAACATCTAGAAGCACAGGGACTCAACTGTTCAGAACATGTCTTTTTTGCACTAGAGCTTCACCCATACCTTTTGCACTTGCATCTGTCACAACAAATGTTTCTGCTCCAGGTGTAAATGCCTGTAAACATGGAGCTTTTAATAAAGCATCTTTAAACATCAAATTCCTTCTCACTTTGTTCACTCCACTCAAAATTCACCTTCTTTCCCATTAGCATTCTTAAATTAAAAGACATGTTAACATAATTCTTGATCAATTTTCTGTAGTATTCAATCCACCCCTAAAAAAGAAACCACTTCCTTCCTATTACATGTTTCTTCGTGTGTACAGTAGCCTCCATCCTATCTGTTTTTGGAGAAAAACCTGCCCCTTAAATTACATACTCAAGATAATTTACCTGAGGAATACCAAATTGGCATTTCTCAAGCGTCAACGTTAAGCCAGCATTCATTAATCTTTTTTTTTTTTTTTTTTGAGTTTAAAAGAAATTTTATTTGTTGATAATATATAAACATGTTACAATTATCTGAAAAATAATACATAAACAGTAAATGATGATATTAACTCATTAGAGGGGGAGGGGAAGGAGAGACCAGTGAGAAGGAGAGGGGGATAGAAAGATAGAGAAGAGAAGGGGGGGAGAAATAAAGCTCCATGGTGGTCTTAATAGAGAGAAATAACAAATATGTAGATTAGTACATCTAGCCAACCGCACATTGTAAATAACAACCAATCGATAAAATAGCATATTCAAGAAATTAAAATCTTAATATAATATGTAAAAAACAATAATTATGGAATATCACGGAGGTCGGGCAACCTCTTGCTGAGCAGGAGACAAGGAGAAAACGTTTAGCACTACAATCAATGAAGGATGTAACAGGAGACCATATGATTGAACGCTTCATGGATAATTGAATGGGGTGAACAGATGCTGTATCCAACCTGTGATAACACACCGCATACCACCAAGCCTGAAATGATAAAGACTTAAAGTCTTTCCAGTTTTTCGTTATTTGTTGGAAGGCCACTGCCAGTAGTACATCAACAATTTTGATATCAGAAACATTGTTTTCCCATATAGGGGATACACTACCTAGGAATAAATGCGTGTAAGAAAAGGAAAAAGTGGAACTAAATATGGAATTGATTTGCTCCCAAACAGATGTCCATAACTTATGTACGTGAGGGCAAGTGAAAAGCATGTGCTTTAAATCAGCTAGTGGAGACGAGCAAGACCAGCAAGTGTCTGTTGTCGTGAAATGTCTTTTATGTAATGTGACTGGATGAAGGAGAAGCCTATTAGAAATAAAAACCAATGTCTGTGTAACATTAGCAGCCCTAGAAGTTTTCCTGATTTTGAGCCATATCCTGCTCCAGAGAGAAAGGGACCACTCAACTCCAAAATCCTCTTCCCAGGACAGCTCAACCTTAGATTTAAGTCTATCGAGTTGCGGAGATCGCAGAAAGGTATATATGCTAGAAGCTCTAGGAGACGTAAGGAGAAAGGGTAATAAGTTATTAACTTCTGGAGAAACGGAATGTAGTTGAAAATGGGAAAGTGCACTAGAAAGAGCCTGTGTAAGTAAATTATACATGGGAAGAAAGGAGGGGGGTAAGTGGAAAAGATGACTGGCCTCTGCGAAGGATAGCAGTTGATTATGAGAAAACAACTGATGCGTCCACACTAAACCTTTATTTCTCCAGGACTTCCAATAAAAAGGTTTACCACGAATTAAAATGAGAGTATTATGCCATAAAGGAGAATTGAGAAAGGAATCCTGATCAGTAGAGGATGGAGATGGGAGAAAGCCCAAAAGCTTACATGTATGTTTGAGAATAGGAGTAGACATAGAAGAAGGTCTGCGAGAAAAAGAAATAAATTCCTTAAAAGAGAAAGGAGAGATAAACGACCTTTCAAGTGAAACCCAAATAGGACACTCCATTGGAGTCTCAGAAAGCCATCTAGAGGCCTGACGAAGTAAGAAGGATTTATGGTAAGAAAGGAAGTCTGGAAAATTAACCCCACCATCTGCTTTAGTTTTCGTTAAACGTAAAAGGGACATACGGGGTGATTTCTTAATCCATAAAAATGAAGTTAGCAAAGAGTTAATTTTTGAAAACATTTTTAAAGGGATGGGGAAAGGAATATTAGAGGTAGTAAACAATACCAGTGGAGAAAGCATCATTTTGATGGTGTCTAGACGACCCCACCAGGAAAGATATAATGGGTGCCATCTAGACGTCAAAGAAGAGATTTTTGTAAACAATTCTCCATACAAAGAGATAGTGTAGATGATAATAAAGGAGTGAAATAAAGACCCAAATATTTTATGTGATGTGAGTTCCAGGTAAAATTAGAAGATCGGAAATCATCTTTAAACGTATATTTTGTTAGGGGTAATATCTCGCATTTATCCCGATTGAGCTTATAACCGGAGACAGATGCAAAGAGGTCTACTTCATGTAAAAAGCTGGTACAGAGGATTGAGGATCGGAAAGAAATAATAAAACATCATCAGCGTAAGCTGCTAATTTAATCTGGATGTCTTTGGATGTGAATCCTTTTATGTCACTGTTTTGCCGAATTCTGGACAGAAATGGCTCCAAGGCTAAATTAAAAAGGAACGGAGATAATGGGCAACCCTGACGTACACCTCTTTTTAACTCAAAGAAGGAAGAGGAAGAACCATTCACCGAAACAGCAGCTCGTGGACTAGAATATAGGATTGAAATTAAAGAGATAATTTTGGGTCCAAAACCAAACCATTCCAATGTATGAAATAGATATGACCAATTGACACGGTTGAATGCTTTCTCTGCATCCAAAGCTATTGCGGCTAATGAGTATGGGAGATGCGGAGATTTTGATAAAATATCGAAGAACAAACGAGTATTATCAGAGAGAAGACGACCTTTAACAAAACCTGATTGCTCAGGTCCTAATAACTGGGGAAGGAATGAGTCTAGACGGATAGCAAGAGCCTTGGAGAACATTTTGTAGTCAATGTTTACAAGAGAGATGGGTCTGAAGTTCTTACAATATTTTGGGTCCTTCCCATCTTTGGGAATTAAACAAATGAGCGCATCCAGGAAGGAACCTGAGGATTTCCCTGAATTTGTGAAGAAGTTTAGAAGGTGAAGCAGCTTGGGAAGAAGGATCGGAGCAAAATGAGTAAAAAATTCTACCGTAAATCCATCAGGACCCGGGGCTTTGTCTTTTTTGAGGAGTTGCAAAGCATGAAGAAGTTCTTGTTGTGATAGATTATCCTCTAGGGGAGAAAAATCTATTTGAGTAGGAAAAGATTTATGTATGCTAGAGAGGAACTGCGTAATGTCTGAGTCCGATGGTGAAATCTCCGGAGAATATAAATTCTTATAGAAAAGAAGAAATTCATTTAAGATTTCTGAATCCTTGGTGTGTAATATGTTATTTTCAACAAAGATTGCATCAATGTCGAATTTGTTATGTTTGACTTTTAGGTAATTTGCCAGAATTTTGCCAGCTTTGTTCTGGCCTCCATAGAATTTGGCACTGGATTTTAACAGATATAATGAGGCGTTATCAGTTGATTCTTTGTTAAATTGGAATTTGGCCTTAAGAAATTTAGAGAGGCAATCACTGGATTTTGAGGAGCAATAGGAACGTTCTAGGTTTTTTATTTCAGCTAAAAGAGCATTGGAGGCTATGCGAGCCTTTTTTTCGCTTATTGGATACATAGCTAATTATAAAGTCCCTTGCAGCTGCCTTGAATGCATCCCAGATGATAGAAAAATGTAGATCGTCAGTTTGATTTAATAAAAAATATTCATTAAAAAATGAAATAAAAGAGGAATGGAAATTGGGATCAAGGAGAAGTGAATTATTAAATCTCCATCTACTAGGTGTACTAGGATGTGAGACTAAATCTAATTGAATAGAGATGGGGGCATGATCTGAAATCAAAATAGAGCCAATTTCAGCGCTTCTTAGAGCTTGGGAGATGTTATGTGAAACAAAAAGATAGTCCAACCTAGATTGTGTTTGGTGAGCCGGTGAGAAAAATGTGAATTCTTTAGTGGTAGGGTTACAGATTCTCCAGGAGTCAATAAGCTTGTATTGCTGAATTATTTGAGTAAATAGTTTGTGAGCTGTGTGAGGTTTGAAAGAGACCTGTGAATTGCGGTCAATGAAAGGATCCATTACTTGGTTGCAATCCCCTGCGAGGATAAAATTATCATCGATAAAAGAAGAAATTTGCTGAGACAGGAGAGACCAAAATTGAGGGTCACCATTGGTGGGTGCATAAACATTGAATATTGATAATGGAACATTACCTACTAACAATTTAATAAACAACCACCTACCATCCTCATCAGAATGTTGGGAGAGTAGAGAGACTTTTAACGACTTATGACAAAGAGTAATCACTCCATTGCGTTTCCATCTCCAGGTGAAAAAAAGCATTGCCAACCCAACCTTTTTTCAACTTCAAGGATTCACCGTCAGTTAAATGAGTCTCCTGCAAGCAAACAATATGTGCCCCTAATTTAGATAAATGTGTTAATACTCGTTGTCTTTTGATGGGCGAGTTCAAACCTCTGACATTCCATGAAACGATTTTCAGCGACATGAAAATATTAATGACATAGCTAATAAGGAGGGGCCCAACAGGACCTTTACATGAAAAAAACCAAGGTTTATAACAATCCAACTAGAAAAATACATCATATGAAGAAGAATACAAAAAAGAGCGTTAAACAAATAAATGAACTGGGTACAAGAAACTGAGAAGAGGCGGAAAAAAAGATCAGAGGGAGAAAATGATATACAACCACAGAGGAAAAGAAAAGGAAAAAGTATACCAGGAAGGAGGAAAGAGAAAGTGGTGGATAGGATAGTAAGAATAAAGAGAGACAGATGAGAGTAATAGACAAACATAGAAGAACAGCAAGAGTATACCATGTAAAGGGTACAAGGTACCTAACTCAAAAGACATCACAGATGAGGGGGGGGGATGGGCCACGAGGAAGAATGACGGGTCCGCACTCGACGAAGTAGGAACGAGGACAAACCACAGCAACTCAAAAAGAAGAGAAAAAGTAAGTAGTGGGTGTACATGTCGAAGAACCTGTGAGGAAAAGGGAAGAAGAGAAAAGATTAAAAAAAATAAAAGGAGCAGAATGGAAGACAACAATATTTCTCAATACATATGAACAAAACAAACATAATAAGCATATCCTAATCAAACAAAGGCAAATGACCATATAATTCCAAAAATACCACAAGAAACCTTAAATGGCAGGAAACTTAATAGGATCTGAAGCAAGCAATTCCGCATAAGATCATATAATTAGAGTTGATAGGACAAATGAGATAATTGCAGAAAAGCAAGAACTACACATAAACATCGGCATTCTAATGCAGTGAGCTAAACACAAGCAACAATAGCAATATAATGGAAAAGTAGTCCATTCACACAGCTGAAGAAGATGAGGCACCGGATGAATCCATAGGCACCAATTTGAAGGAGTTAATGAAACTTTTCAATTTGACGGGATCCTCATACGTTGTTGTTTTATTATTGTGGGTAACCTTGAAAAGGCAGGGATGGAAGAGACCGTATCTGGCTCCCATTTCACGTAAAGCAGGCCTCATGCTCAAGAATTCCTTGCGTCGGTTTGCTGTGTGTTTGGCATAATCCTGAGCAAAAAATAAGGTGGAACCAGACCATGAGATCTGTTGAACAGATCTGGCAGCTGAGAGCACCTTGAGGAGATCCGTATATTCTAGAAAGTACATGATAACACCTCTAGGTCGTTGTGGAGAAGAAGTATCCATGCGCTGTCGACCTACTCTGTGTGCTCGTTGAATATTAAGTAAAGTCCCCTCAGGAAGTTGGAGGACCTTAGGAAGAAAAGATTTGAAGAACACTATGGGATCAGACCCCTCTGACCCTTCTGGCAAGCCGTAAAGGCGAAGATTGTTTCTTCTGTTCCGGTTTTCCAACTCTTCGACTTGTAGCTGTAGAGAAGCGACTTGAGTTTGGAGTGTGTTGACCTTTTTGTGAGTATGATTCAGCGAGAAGACATCGCGTTCAACCATGGTAAGACAATCTTTCATCTGAGACCAATTGTCCATTAAAAATTGCAATTTAGAAGAAGTATCCTCCATGAAAGGACGAAGTGCCCGAATCTCCTCTAACAGAATATCCATCGACACAGGAGAAGAGACTTTGGGTGTTGAAGGCGGATTTTGTTTCAATCTTTTAGAGGCAGCTTTGCTAGCCAATGAAGAACCTGAAGGTATGGGAGAAGCTGTCTGAGATACATGCATCAACGACTCCTCCATCTTTGCAAATTCCGAGAACATTTTTGAGTTCTTAATGAATGTGTGGGTAACCCGCGACGCAGGAGTTCCCGTCTTCTTCAATCTTCCCATATGCGTAGGAGTATGAAGAGAATTTATATGGCTGTGCTTGCGGTATGACCACACTGCTCCCGGTGAGGAGGTAAATATGGTTACTTAGCGAGTGGAGCACAAAAGCGCAACACAAACACAAGTAAACCAGCTGAGTTATGAGGAAAAATGTGGCAGGGAGATGACAACAAAAACAGCTGATTGACTGATTAATGCATGCTCAAATCCTCCTATGAACACGCCAACTCAAGCAAGATAATTCACTTAAAGAATTCTGTCTTTGTTGGCGAGCCTCTTGATATCACTTATATAAAAGGATGCAGCGATAGGTAATAATGACATTTGGCATTGTGAATAAAATAGCCATTCCCTGCTTCAGATATGACCTCAGAAAGGTAGCTCTGACAAGAATTGTAAAACAACATCTGGGCAGTACAAATGGTTCCACCCGGGCAGACCAACTGTATGGAAATGAGGGTATTAAAGTGCTTGTTTTAAAACATGTTTGCTGCTTAAAGCACAAGAGACAAGCCCTCAAAGATGAGGTCAGAGCTCTTTTTCCTGCTTAGCCTCCAGGAACATACCATCAGTAAACAGTGAGCAGAAACCAGTAGATGAGTGAGTCATCACCCCCTCTTAAAAAAGCACAGCACAGAATGAAAACAATTTCCACAACGTGTAGACTGCACTGAATGAGCCACTTCCATTACATCCAGTCAGAAAATGCCAGGGTTCACAGAGAGGGCATTGTGTGTTAAAGCGAAGCAAAAAAGTATTGCAGAGTTCAGTCTGAAGCTTCGTCTTTACTGGGTTAATTAGCTGTGGCCAATGAATCAACTCTGACAGGATAATTGCAGCTTGTGAAAGAAATGGTTCCTTCAGCGTGCGCGAGCCACACTGAGGCAGTATGACGAATGCCTTAGCTTCAGGGGAAAAAGCTCATAAATCGATCATACTTGCACAGAAAGAGACGAAAATGATCTTCAATTGAAGCGCTTGCATTCCGCTTCCGATTTCCTCAGCATGCCGACCTTCAGGGTCACAGAGGTGCTGGAAAAAAAACCTCCTAGAGCCCCGTCACCTCAGGCGAGTTACGGGTGAGCCGCCATCTTGCTCGGGCGCTAGCCACGCCCCCGTAGCATTCATTAATCTTTTAAGAACTAATTTAACCCATTCATCATGTCGTTGACTAGTTTGGCCATAAATTAAAACAACCTTCTGATAAAACTTGGTACCAGGAATACATTTAAACAGATTAATTATACATTATCTTTTGAAAAACAGAGGAAGCTGAAAATAATCCAAAAGGTATCTTCTTGAATCTAAAAGTGCCCAATGAAGTAATAAACGCAGTGAACTCTTGACATCTTTCATCCAATTCAACTTGCCGCTATGCAGATGTGAGGTTGAGTGTGGAAACATATTTCGCCCCAGCTAACGTAACTATTTCATCAATATTCAGTAATGGAAACCTGTCCACAACAACCTCCCGGTTCAACACTCTTAAAACCACACACAACTGGATATCTCCATTGGCCTTCTTAGCTACCACAATAGAAGCCAACCACTCGGTTGCCTCTAGTGGTTCAATAACAAGATACTCACACAAGTGATACAGCTCCTTCCTCTTGTAAACTCAATGGTGTTCGTCTAACCTTTGCTACTACATGTACTGCACCTTTACGCACTTTAATTCTATGCTTGTATTAATATTAAATTACCTAGCTCTTTTCTGAAAATCCTAGCAAAGTCTTGCTCATACTTATCACCCACTTCTTCTAATTCATGAACTTGAATTTGGGGTGATGCATTAGGATTAAGAGTTACTCCTAATAATCTTTGGTGTGGCCACTCGATCAAATTGTCCCAACACACAGATACATACACTTTTCCAATAGAGTACTTATGTTGCAACTCAATACAAGCTTAAAAAAAGCAGTATTTTTATGGACAAACCTCTATACCCTCCAGGTCTTACATTCATATTTTTGAGCTTTACCATGTCCTTAAAATATTATATGTTTTTTTCGAAATGATTGTTGAATACGAACAAGAATTAAACCTCTTTACAATATATTTGCCATTAATTCTTACATTGCCACTTTTATGTCCTCTCTGTTCACATTCAACCTGATAAAATATTTCACTCTGTTTCTTTAACATTGCGTTTTATGTTTTTCTTTGTACTTCAACACCACTTTAAGAAATGCTCCTTCTTCCCAAAGCAAAGACAAATTACTCAAACAGCAGGATATTCTTTAGCATTTGCTTTGTGCCCATGGTTACCACAACCAAAACACTCCCCAACAAAATCCTTTTTCTCTTTACCATTCACACCTTTCCTTTTAAATTCATCCTTTTTATATCCACTCACCACCTCTGTCACAGCAACTTCCTGCTTGTTTTCATTCTCTTTGCCTTTCTTAATTTTCTGTACACATTTCATCATATGCTCCACTCTTAGCTACAGCAATTAGATTATCCAAAGGAGGCTCATCTTTCATCCATAACTCTCCCTTATCTCGCCACTGTTACACTTCAGAAGAAACTGATCCTGAATCATTATTCAATCAATCCACCAAATTTGCTGTTACCAGCTAATTTTCTCAAAGAAGTAATATACTCTTCTGCACACTCATCACAGCCTTTAGCTCTTAATCCAAACGGATACCTTTTAAGTATTGTGCTTGTAGGTGAATAATGCAAGTCTAGTTTTTGTAAACATATTTCATATTCATTTGAATTTATCATTTCTTCTTGCGAGAAATCGGGTAATTCTCCAAAACATGCTAATTTTCTGCACCCAAACAATGAAGAAGCAATGAAAAATTTCTTTCTACACTTCCCCCTCATTATCATAAGCTCACCAGGAGTTGGTTAAAAACAAAATGAAGGAGTCACATTCTGCATTTTTATATTTTCCTTATACTCCAAACAAAACCCTAAATTATTAAGAAAACAATTTATATATTACGAGAAGCACTGCGAAGTACAAAAATCTGCCAATTATTTTTTCTTTCTACCTTTTCAAAGAGTTAAAGTCATCCGGTGTGGATATCACCAATGTATTCTGCTGAACATGCACACTATTAGTTAGCTAGTGTGCATATCACTGACGTACACTCCAATGTTATTGAAACATTTTCAATTTTCTCACTGTGTTCCGTACAAGAACCATCCGGTATGCATAGCACCAATGTGCTTCTGAACATGCACACTGTTTCCTACCTTTCACATGTCACAGGATTTTCAACACTTCATTATTGTCACTGCAGTTTCATTGACAGTAATACTTCACTTCCAAGTTCCACCAGCTTTCACCAATTCCATTTTCCTCACAATTATTATTTACCATTGACTGACCAAATTTCCAAAATGGCCACCACATTTTTTCATGGAGTCGTCGATTTCAGTAGGCGGTTGAGCTTGTTTTCCTAATAAAACACACCTTCCCAATGTTCAAATATGGCTGCTGCACTTGACAGTTCCTAATTCTCTTTCTGTAGGCAATAGAGCATACTCTTCCATCAGCTCCGAGTTACTTGATGCAAATAAATTGCCACAACCTTAAGCTCCAGGCATCTCAAACAATGCTTCCGCAAGTCAACGAAAAACTTTACTACTTCCAGTCCACCTGCCTTGTACACCAATTTTCCCAAGAATTTTATGCTTGAGCAATCACCACATTTTTCACCACAATTCTTTCACGATCGTTACCATAGCAGGTCCATGTGGGATTACGTTCCTCCACTGCTCATTGCCAAATTGTGGTGTGGAGTCGCATGTAAAAATCAGACTTCAGACTGTAATCCGGTATGAGGTTTTATTCAGCATCTACACAGGTTGGCACTGGCGTTCCAACTGCTGTAACTGTCCCTTCCCCTCAACAATTTTACATCCCCATCATCATATTCTACATCATTATCTATGACCACAAAACCATACATCACATTCCTAACCTCCCAACATTTGCTCAATCCTGGTGCAGTACAGCCCTGGTCAGGCATGTCTCACTGGAACAGCCAGACCAAAAGCATCATACTGGCAGCCTAGGTTCTGCTGCCCTATACCTGAGAGTGCCATAGCCCAACTCTTAAAAACCTCACATTAGGCTGTGCCTTGAACCTTGGTGTCCATGATAGGCACTCCCGTAGCTCTCTATCAACTCTTCTTCCTACAAAGTATTGATTATTGAGAGGGAGCAGGGAGTCATGCCTGTATCTGCTTTTCTCCTGGAAAGTGATCTGAGAAAATACCTACACCAGCACAGGGAATAAACTTCAACCAGAAACAGGAGCAGTAGGCCATATGATCACTTGCCACTGACAGAGGGCCATCCCTTGATCAGCTCCTCACTCTTTGCAAACAGCAGCACTTGCCGCAGTCAGTTTCCCTATCCCTCACTAGCAACAGACAGCAGAGTTAGTGTTCATCTTTGGCACAGCAATCCTTGGTCTCTTGTTCAGTGTAGACAGCACAGATATCCTTTACTTGTTAATGATCACAGAGCTACCCCACACCAGACAAAAACAGCAAAGCCAGTCCCTTCTGGTTACAGACTACAGAGATAAGTCTGCATCTGCTCATCAACCCTTTGATAGATCTGTACCTGCCTGTGTCATTATGTGTCTCTTGTTCAACCTACCTATTCTGTTTGTCTCTCTACATCCATCTTTCTATTAATCTAAGCTTTAGCTTCCATAGGTGGTTTAGAGCCTTAATACTCAAACCCATCCTACAGGGTACCACATAGAAATAATCCATTAACTGAACTGACTGATTAAATTGGGTGGGGGGGTTGGTTAGGAAGATTTCTTCTGCTCTACAAAAACACCATTGTAGGGAAAACCTTCATCTTATCACGTTACCTGAACTTATGCAGTCCAGGTGAAATGCCATCCCCTCCCGCACTTAGATGGGGTTACAGTTGCGGCCATGGGTCGGCCCATGAGAATGTAATTTGCCAAGTAATTGGCAATTGTGTCATAAAATCTCCCATGTCATTTAGGAAATTGACCTGATCTTAAAAAGATCTGGGGTTACAAGATAGAGAAACGGATGCCTGGAGGCAATGTTACAGAGGGACACAATGGCAAATTAATTTCAGACTATAAATTAAAAGTCATACTCTAGAGTTCTACAAATCTCCAACCTTATTAGAATCAACTTAAAAGGGACTAAGTAATGCAATTAGCTTCTTGCACCCGAGAGATGTCTAGGAAAATACAGTCGTTCCCTGTATAGCTCAATTTCAGCGGAGACCATAAACAGATGGAAAAATTGACACAAGTTAGACAGAGGAACAAATTACCTGTCCCCTCACAGCAATACACACTGCACAGCCAACCTTAAAATTACCCCACCCTCGCATGAGTTTGACCAGGTGGCCAGGTGGTCGCAGTGACCCACCAACCTCCTGCCCTCTTTGTAACGCAACGGCATGGAACATCAAACACAGCACCTCTCTCACATTGGAGATGTTCTGTCGGATAACAGCTGCATTGAGGACTATCCGTAAACACAACCACAGATGTATAAGTTTGCAAAGAAAAGTTTTAAGGGACCAAGTAAATATCAGTTTTGCTCTACATGATGACCACATAACATGTCTTAACTAGTCATTTTTTAATGAGCACATCTACAATTTAAGACCAGTCACCACCAAAACTTCACAGCCTCTTCTGTTGCAGTGGCCAACTTCTTGACCTAGGACAATCACAAATAGAAAATGAAAGCCAAATATGATGAGTGCATAAAAGTAATTGTATTATGCTTTTTGTTTATTCATTTGGGCTGTTGTACCTTGGGCGCTTTTCAACAGACTTGGGTTTGTATTCACCTTCAGGGCAAGGGTGGGGCAATTGATCACCAGGCTAAAACATGAGGAAAGTATAATAAATGTATAAAACTACAATGAATATATTATTTAATGCATGCAATTTCGGACATAGGGGAAAATTTACATTTTACATCCCAGTAAAACGTAACTACATGCTGGAAACAATTGTCTGCTACACATTCCTAGAACAGCATCATGCCATTTGTATACCACTTTCTATACCTCTTTCCTTTCTAAAGCACGTTGCAGTGTTTGAGTAAATAGCTACTCCACTTTTTAGGCATAATTGGTAGAGTTAAGCATTTAGAGTTCTTTATCTGGGAATAGCTTTGTTGTCGTGCTTTAGCCTCAGAGGTGTGTGCCAAATTAGCTGCAGCAAATTTGAAACTACACTGAAGCATGGTTTGCAGCAAAGAGCTGTGTGATGAATTTGCGGAACGGGGCCTGGTTAACCATAGACGCCACAGTGATAGTTTTCTTCGGTCCACCCAGAAGTAGTGATGGCGCAACCTAGGGTTAGCCAGAGACACTGCAGTGGTGGGGCTCAGACGTCAACCTAGCAGAGATGGCATGGCACAACCCAAGGGATTATATGACACAATAAATGAACCCACAGATAATAAAGTAGTTGGTATACGGGGTCCAGTGCTTAATTTGTAAAATATTAAGTGCCAGGGCTCTGACCAGGAGGCCACTGCAGCTTGCACCACCCATCGCCCTTGTCATCGCTGCCAAAACAACTACTAACCATCTCTTTCGCATGTAAATGCGACAGTTCAGATTATTCCAGGTCCCCAAAGCTAAAGGAATGGCTGGGGAGGCAGGTATTAGCACTATTTTAATGTATATTGTATTCCTAAACGGTTGTTCTGCTCATCTCTAAATTAGATGAGCAGCGCCACCATGTGGTAGAGTGTTCTAAGTATGCTGTTGACTATTAGGTGCCGGGTGCCAGCACCGGAAACCAATTAAGTGCCGGTGCTGAGCACCGGCTCAAATTAAGCACTGATGGGGTCAGGCCAGAGTCCGTGATTCCACATGTCAATAACCAGAGACATCACAATAGCAAGCCTTGGTGTTCTTGAGTGCAGCTGCAGGCAGTGACACACAACCCACAGGGGACACACAAGTAGAGGTGAAAGCAAAAGTCCAGTTGCAGCAAGTATTAGCCAGTTAAGAAGATGAGTTGGAGGAAAGGAGACATGGTATTGAGGAAGGAGGGGCACAGGTTGTGACCCTATGCCTCTTCCAGGCTAAATCAGGGAAGGTTTATTAGGAAGGTGCCTTTTGCCTCTCTGCGTTTACCTGGATGCCATTGAAATAGAGGTTAAAAAGGCTTAGGTGTATGAAGGGGAGGTGCTACAAAAGATCATGTGGCACAGGGACAGAGGACAAGAGGTTGGTGGGAGGAGGAGGAGGAGCTGGGGAGGCTTAGGACTTCATTGAATTCAATGACATATTTCAGTCCATTTAAAGCACAAGCCCTCATTCAATTATCAAAGGAACCTGGCAATATGGCACCCTACAAAGCCTGATAAGCCGGAAGATAGGTTATATGGGCACAAAAGGCAGCAGATTAGACACCACAGTGCATGTGTTAATGACACAACCACACGGTCTTTACAACGACCGCGTCAGTACCATGCATGCCTTTACAACAAATTTCGTTCTAAAGGCATGATTTGTAAAGGTATATATGTGCTATAGATCCCAACCCAGCCCCCCTTGCCCAGAGCCCTAATATTCAGCCCTCCTACATTGTAATTCACCCGCCCCAGCCCTATTAACTACCCTTTCCCCTACCCTGAGCCCTAAAACTCGGCCCCCCAGCCCAAAAAAACTACCCAACCCCAGCACCCCACACTGAGCCTTGAAAACTGCCCCCAGCCCTGAAAACTGCTGCTTCCCCCCGTGCCCGGAGCCCTAAAATTCGACTCACTGCCCTAAAAACTACCCTAGCCCCACACCCTGGGGAACAGCCTTTACAACAAGGTTTTTACCACGCATTTTTTTTACCACTTATGGTTTTAGAACGCATATGCTTTTACAATGTATGCCTTTACCACGCATTTGAGATAAGTTTGGGGGTTGGGGGTCTCCCCCCACAAATACATTGTTATATATATAAATATATATTTTACTCTAAAATTTATGCCCAATGTGTCTACCTATTTCATGTGGTGTAAAACTGGTTTGTTTTAGGGCTAAAAACTTGTGAGTGATGTTCTTTAACTGTGTACTTCACAATGATTTTTGTTCTGTGACAAACTGCAGTATGGACAAACTTTTTTTTTATAAGAATTGTAAAATGTGATTTTTCCCCTTTAAGTATTACATGAAGTTTCTTAATTGGTGGTGGGAAAGGGTACAGCTGTCCCCTTAAAATGGCACTTTGTACACTGAACTCTATGACCCAGTAGAAGGCTACGGCCGAAACACGTAGGTCTGATCTGTGGGTTAACATGCACCTTGCACTTTGCTGGTTATTGGCTTAAAATTTATGGAAGCAGTTGAAGCCTAATAAATCGCTTCTGTAAGGATTCCTGTGTGCCGTCCTTCTGTTTGTCCTGGCTACAGAGTGTTGAAAGCAAGGCTGGTTTCAGAAGCTTTCTCTAATATTAATATATATATAAACAATGCATATGTTGTAAAAGCATATGCGTTCTAAATAAATGCGGGGTGAAAAATGCGTGGTAAAGGCATGCAGAGTATTTCCCTGCGTTGTTTCGTCATACAACCCCCGCCCTGAGCCCTAAAACCAGCCCCCACCCCCTAAAACCTACCCCCACCCCTGTGGCCCAACTTACCAAGCCACGTCCTGGGCCTTCCTGCCTCGATCCTTCCGTTTCCCGTTCATGCTACATCTAGATTTATTGCCATTCAGAAGATTGCATTTATGACCATAGATATAAAATCTTAAATAAGAACTGTGAAAATTGCTAAAGAGTTTTTGTTTAAACAGAAACAGTTGAAATTTGTGTTGTTTTAGCAAAGTATGTAAGCTTAGAGATATTAAGGGAATAGTCATTAGCTGAAATTAGGTATATTAATTGTATCTTGCTACAGGTGATACACTCGTCCATTTTAAAATGTGTCTTTTGAACATAACTAAATTGTAATTAACAGTCTTTGAATATGTCCAGTGGAAATGTCATAATTAGTTTATTTCACATTTATGGAGACCTTACATTGCCTTAAAAAAACTTTCATGAATTAATATACTTGCTTTAAACCAGTGTTGTAGACTTTTTTGTTCCTCCAAGATTCATAAGGCTAACTGTTTCTAACTATGGAGTCAAACATTTTTATTTACCTGTCCTATGCATCCTCCATGCTACTGGCTTCCACCTCTGCACCTCCCTTCCTAAAAAAAGAAAATACAGAGCCGTCCATTCAATACAAGCTTCTCTGTGCAACGGTGCACACTACAAAGGACTTTGAAGCAGCTTTGGGATATATCAACCCTGTAGGAAATTACCATCTTTTGTGTGGCATCACCCTAGATTTTTGCCCTATTTGTTTTGCTGGCTTTAGAATTCTGTGCGCTTTACCTCTCTTAAGCAAAATTAAACATGGTTAAATTGGCTTGTTCATGAGTGCCACAGTTAACTTGCGTGTAAATCCCTGGTGTTTGGTGTAGAAAATTCACACAGGGGACTAAATGCCACTGGTATACAGCAGCACAGATTGTGCCCCCCACTGCAGTGGCACTGTGAACATGACTACTGGCCTACTCCATGTAGCCTTGCTGCTGCAATGTAAAAAAAAAAAAGAACCTGCAGTGCAACATGTTAAAACATCCCTTTTTGCAGGTAACTACCTCCCTTTCAAATATCAGTAAGTCACCCTATGTACCCCTCAAGGCAGGGTGCATGATTTCTAAAAGTGGGAAAGGTAAAATATTAATATTATCATGTCTCTACAGTGACAAGGACCAAAAATTTATTTTTACTGTGCCAGGCCTAGCTGTCCGTAGAAAACCTGAGTGCAGTTTCAGATTAAAATAATGCCATATTTCAGGAATGGGAGAAGTTTAAAATATAATTAAACCACTAGTTTAATAGTTATTACAAATCCAATTCAATAGTGAAGTCAGATGTTTATTAAATATTAAGAAAAATTAACGAATGTGAACGAGGTGTGAAATTCCTCCCAGGAGCTACCGAGTAGGTTGATCTGAATGGGCAGGGATGATGCCTCTGATCTCAGCAGAATATTCAGGGTTGAGGCTGTAGGCATCCTGTTGGTACCACAGTGTCAAATCCTGCCTGACAGAACTGGCTAGGCCACATGTAACACTGGCGCACATGAAAGGGAAAAAACAGATGCCAGGACATTTCCTCTGTATCCCCTGTCTAGGTGCTTTAGGATCCTGCCTTTGTCCTACCTGACTTCTGTCTCCTAGTTTGTTTGTGGATGCAAGGCCTGCTTCAAGCTGGATTTTAGTTCTAGTGATTGCTGTAGTTCACTCTCCTAAACACCCACAACCTTCAGAGCCCAGGGTTAATGCAGCCGGAGACTTTTGCCATGTTGAAAATGCTCTAGCACATGGAATTTTGTGCCTGTTTGCAGTAAAGCAAACTCGAACTATTGAAACCGTGGGTAGGGTTATCCGCCTTCCCCTGGGGTAATTTTTCCCAATGGTTAGGGAGTGCCCAGGAGTCATCCCCACCTACTAGCTCCAGAGTGTTTGCTGTACCAACCTCCTGCCAGTATCCGACCTGTGGTTCCATGGTAGCAGCTACAGTTTCAGTGTCACATGCACAGAGAGGATTTTCACCTGAAATAAAGTGACAAAGTCTCTTTTGAATTAGGACTTGGAAATTCTAACTTGGACTTTCATACTTGTCAGCTGGACCGATCCACTTGTTGCATCCGACCAGAGCTCCATCGTGGTCGGCCTCAAATCCCTTCCAGGTCCGGGTCAACAGCAAGTGTTGACTATCATAAGCATTTGGCACTTTGCGCTTTTTGGCGCTATTTCTATTTAAAAAAAATTAAATTCACTTTAGTGGATTTTGTCATTTTTGGTGTCATTTTGTTTATTACACTTTACTTTATTTTCCTAATTCAGTTTAGAATTTTTATTGTTTGGTGTTTTTAATTTATTACCGTTTTGGTACTGCATAAATGCTTTACACATTGCCCTAAGTTAAGCGTGTCTGGTCTGTGCTATAGCTATCAGTGGGTTGAGCTCAAGTTAATTCAGTGACTTTGAGGGTTCACCCTGACAAAAGCTGTGATTAGTCCTTGAGGTTAACAGTCACCCACCCCAACTAAGAATCCAATTTCTTACAAACCCTATAGCCCTACAGATCCCATGTAACAGCCAATGAAGATACAACTTCAGTGACTGTGAGATTCTATGTGCTCCATACCGAGGTCATCCAAACTCTTCATCTCATCTACACTCTTGGTGTGAATACCGCTCATAGCTCTGGCCGGTTTCAAGCATTTTTTCTTAGATTCTCCAGATTAGCTTTCTTTTCACATCCCACACCAGATTATCATTCCTGTGGTACGAAGGCTCAATGAGCACCCTTTTGAGACCCTCAACACCCTACTCTATCACTCTAATTCTTTAATAGGGCTAATAGAGGGTGCCCAAGCACCCTCTGGCGATTTCCCCCGCATCAAATCCCCAGCTCCATTGCTTCAATTCCTAAAATATACTGGCAAAATACATGATCCTGATCATGCTGCTCCTTCAGACTTCAAATTTCTGATGGTGACAGGCATCAAAAGCATTGACGCAGGGACCTTCACAGTCTGATATTTTGCATTCTCATTCATGGTATCATTAAAGGGTGCTCTGGCAGTGTTCAGTCTTCATGATGAGAAATTCAGTACACTGGTCCCTTATTCACAAAGGAACGAATACAGTATTTAAGGAGTGCATGTATGCTCAAAGGAACCTTGGTGCTAGGAATGAGATGTAGAAAAACGCACGAGTCGGTCTCGTCTGTAAGTCGACCAAAAAACCAAGTGGGTTTCAAGACATTTATGTAGCCTAGTTTATGTAATTCGTAGTTTTACACAGTGAGAGGCCAATGGCTTTCAGGTGAGTGGGAGCCAGGATGAAAAAAGCCATCCACCACAGCGAGTATGCCAGTGGTAACATTAGGATATGGTTATTTGCTGGGCCACTGGAATTATGCAATTTTGCAGTTGCTGCGTTTTCCACATAAATATGGATTTGCTGCATTAGCCACATCATCCATCGTCTGCAGATTTTAACAAAAAAGTTTGTTTCTAGCCCAAACGGATAAACAGTTGTTTGAAATGTGGCAACACGTGCTGCCATGCAGTTGAAGACCCTTCGCCAAGGTTGGTCCCATTTCTGTTGCTTATTGCTGTATTTGGGTGTCACGTTGGGATTAATTACCCAGACCCTTTTCCATGTAGTGTTAACATTTGTAAATATGGCAAAATAATGAGGTTAGACCATCAGAAAATGTGCCGCATTAGGCTGATTAACTTGCATTGTCTTGCTGTATAATTTAGTCAACACTGACACATAATTTGATCCTCCCCTGCTGCATAATTCCAGTGGGACTGTCCAGAGCTTAACACCAGTTCAAGAACAACAGGAGCAAGTTTGCAGGCGCTAAATCATTAACATTATAACTATCAAGGACAACAGTTAGCCCCGCGAGTGTCTTCCAACATAAAGCAGGTGGTAAATGAACTACTTTGCATAACTTAAAGACATCGAAATTAAACACCAGGTTCTTCAAAGCATGTAGAAGCAAATACGGTTGCAAAATAAAATCAAGCAAATAGTTTAAAAATATCAACCCGTTAAGCTGGCACAATAAAACCAAACACCCATCGTAAAAAACTATAAAAATCAAATTACACTCCAAAAATTACAAAAACACACAGATACAACTATCAGCCTGAAGGCACATGTCCTAGATTATTTCTGGCTCTATGCCAAATTCCTGTGCTGTACATGTTTTGCTGCTGGTGGAAGAGAACAAAGGCTCAACCGCCCAAAAGGCAGTACCAGCTCATAGGCATGGGAGATGGCCCAGGATTGCATGGGTCCTAAAGGAATTAATGCCATATTCTCTCACCCTCTCATAGCAGTCCCACATCCTGAAATAAGAGCATGGGGTTCCATCACTGCAGCTATTTAAGCAGCCTCTGGTGAAAATCTACACTGTAGTAGCCTAGCAAAGGCAAGCTAACTGAATGCCTTAGGCATAAGCTTCGGCATCCCGAGGAGAGTTGCTCCTCAAACCCTGACAAATGTAATCTCTCAGAAGGCGGAGCACCTGAGAAATGAAGGAGGGTGTAACTATTAGTCCCAGCTTTCCCCATCTCCCTTTTCAGCATATGTGGCTGATACATGCATCAAGTAGTGACTGTCGCCACAAGCGGAGATCAGCTCATGCTCCACTAGGATTCACAAAGGCCTTTTATCCCCTCGACTACCTCTAAATTTGAACACCCCAACAGTCCCAGTTTCCATCGACAGACTGACAGGTATGCATGCCCTCACACAAGAACCCACATGCCATGATTCAGTTTCCCCTCTGTCTTTCTCTCTCAATATCCGTCTATGCCACCTTGAATGTTCTGCTCTTACCTTCGTATCCGGCCAACCGGATGCCTATGTGCTTTACAGTTGGCTATCACTGTGCTACAAATGCCACCTGAATCCAAGACACACCACACAAACATCCAATCAGTACACAATAGACAGATCTCCCCACACATACATCCAACAAATTTCCAATATGCTATCATCCGCTGCTATTAGACATTTTACCCAACAATATTTACTACTTTACATTTTTGCAATTGCACTTATTTGCCTTTATGAAACAGAAAAGGCTAGATAGATCAAAGCACACCATAATGCGTACAACATTGCACCTAGGTTCACCATTTTGGCATCACATTTACCATTTCTGCTTTGATTGACCACCCACTGACCCATTTCTTTTCCTTGTAGTCCTTCTATGGGTCGGAGGGGGCACTTGCAACTTGATTCTCCTATTCTTTTTGTTACTTATTTTTTATTTGCTGTTGACTGAGTTCTTTCTACTCCTTATTTGGGGGTGCACCCCGACCAGTTCTCCTCCCGCCACTCAGAGTATTTCAGACCTTTCAAATTTCAACGAAGCACAGCTGGACGCATTTCCTGCACGCACGCTAACATTGAGCCAATCATAAACAATGTGCACTGAAGTCCCTTGCTCTGATTGGACCCTTTGCCAGGCCCTATGATGAATGAAGTAAAGTATGGCACAGTCCCACATGAAACCTTTAGACGTTTCCGCAACCCCCACTTACCCAGTCGGTGTAGGACGCCCTTATTCAATGAAGGTGGGCGGTATTTCAGTGGAGATTGGCAGTTAGAGGCTGTATTGAACACCAACACAAGCAGGAGCCCATCGTGCGTCACCTCCTCAAGCTGCGCCGAGAAATGGGACACACTGAAGGGAAGGAACGGAAGGTTCTTCCTACAGCCAAGGCAAACCTAACCAATCCTGGAGCTGCTCTCATGCTGTTTTCAGCATGAGAGAAGCACCAGGATTGGTTTGAGCAGGCTAACTGAGCGCTAGGTGCCTGTGCCTGCAATCCCCCGGCACTTTAACACAGTTGGGATTGGTGCGGTCTGAAGTGTGCATGTCGGGCTGGCCGTCGCAAGACAGCTGGCCTATCCAACATGTGCACTCCGTACTGGCAGCTTCATAAGTCATCCTGCTGCTACCATCAGCCCTGCCCCCGCCCTCACAGTCCGACACTCGAGCTAGAACTGCATGGGCCGATGGCACATCATATAACTTATATGATGTGCCACCGCCAGCACTCTAAAAAAATGGGAATGCCCATTATTCACATGTACCTGCTGCACTCGCAGCAGGTGGTACGACGCTCCTCCGCCCTTTAGGAGGAACCGCCACTGCCATTCTCTTTTTTAATATATTTTTCTTTGCTCAGTTTCTTGTGTTCCTCATTGACTGTAAATACACAAAGAGTCCCCTGGGTCTAAGTTGAGAAGAAGGAAAAGAGTGCTGTAGTATCCCTCTTACAGGACAGTTTCCCCTCACCCACCCGAAGGTGGCATGCTTCATCCGAGGGAACCTCCTCGCACTGCGAGCCTAGTCGCAGTGCTGGCTACGACCCCCTCTCTGAGAGGGAGGAGCTCAGGGATGTTTTATTTGTCAATAGAGGTATCCTAAAACCTTTTGATGAGCTACGTGTGGGGGGGGGACAGAAAAAGAAAGTGATGTGAGCTAAAACTAGCTCTCAGGTATGACGAGTGAACTTTATCCTGAGGTTAGGATTAAAAAGAAAGCTATGGCAGGGGGGTATTCAACCTGTCATAGACCAGTGAAGGTCGACATGTTTCAGCCTAAAACCCTCCGCAGAGATATGGTGTCTTTCATCAGGACCAAAGTGAAAAGTTGAGTCTGGGGTCAGTATCCCAAAACACAAAAAAACTGAAATAACAAGATATACAAAACCATTGGTTGAAGTGATATTTACTCAAGCGCAAGAACCCTGGTCGCTGTATTGCCTGTAAAGAGATAATGTGTAAAATTATAACAAAAAATATAGAACCG
This sequence comes from Calotriton arnoldi, assembly GCA_963921515.1. NCBI lineage: Eukaryota > Metazoa > Chordata > Amphibia > Caudata > Salamandridae > Calotriton > Calotriton arnoldi. Next base: position 187,221 of record CAWUFW010009690.1, on the reverse strand, counting down.
CACTCTCCAAATATCAATAACACTAAAGTGTAGTCTTCAGAAAGCGACGTTAGTAAACCCTTTTAACTCCCCTTTGACATCAAAATGTTCAGCAATGCCTAAATATATGTTAGCTGCAAAAAAGGCTTACCCATTCCTTCATGTAGCTAGGCGACACTTTAACCTCGGCACGAGTACTCGAGGTGGCATCCGAGTCCTGTTTAGGAAGTACATAAAAGGGATTCAATCATCAAGGCATGCTTGAATGATGTACACAGTATAAGCAGTTGACTCAATTCACAAAAAAGAAGAAGTGTATATACAAAAGTAGGTCAACACAGTTGGAGAAGAACAAACTATTCTGTGGTATTAGGTGAGCAGAATAGTGTGTGTCAATATTCATGGTTCCTTTTGTGTAACATGTAAGTAATTGGTCGGTGCCATTACATTAAACAACTGCGGTCAGTCTGTAAAATGAATGCATCCAAAACGTTGGTGAAGTCCTTGGTGGGGTAATAATATTTACCATGTGTATGTCTTTGTTAATGCATGGCATATACGGCGTTAATTATGCGTGTGCCCTTTAAAAAAAAGTTTGAGTGGGGAGGGGAAAGATATTCAACGCTGAATATTGACACACACTATTCTGCTCACCTAATACCACAGAATAGTTTGTTCTTCTCTAACTGTGTTGACCTACTTTTGTAGATACACTTCTTTTTTGTGAATTGAGTCAACTGCTTATACTGTGTGCATTGAAGATTGAATCCCTTTTATGTACTTCCTAAACAGGACTTGGATGCCACCTCGAGTACTCGTGCCGAGGTTAAGGTGTCGCCTAGCTACCCGAAGAAACGGGTAAGCCTTTTTCGCAGCCAACATTTATTTAGGCATTGCTGAACATTTTGATAAGAAAGGGGAGTTAAAAGGGTTCACTAACGCCGCTTTCTGAAGACTACATTTTGGTATTATTGATATTTGCAGAGTCCGGTTCTATTTTTTTTGTTATAATTTAACACATTATCTCTTTACAGGCAATACAGCGACCAGGGTTCTTACGCTTGAGTGAATATCACTCCAACCACTGGTTTTGTATATCTTGTTACTTCAGTTTTTTTGTGTTTTAGGATACTGATCCCAGACTCACCTTTTCACTTTGGTCCTGATGAAAGCTGCCACACCTCTGCGGAGGGTTTTAGGCTGAAACATGTCGACCTCACTGGTCTATGACAGGTTGAATACCCCCCCGCCATAGCTTTCTTTTTAATCCTAACCTCAGGATGCCCAATAAAGTTCACTCATCATACCTGAGAGTTAGTTTTAGCTCTGATCACTTTCTTTTTCTGTCCCCCCCACACTTAGCTCATTAAAAGATTTTAGGATACCTCTATTGACAAATAAAACATCTCTGAGCTCCTCCCTCTCAGAGAGGGGGTCGTAGCCCGCACTGCGACTAGGCTCGCTGTGCGAGGAGGTTCCCTTTGATGATCATGACACCTTCGGATGGGTGAGGGAAACCGTCCTGTAAAAGGGATACTCCAGCACTCTTTTCCTTCTTCTCAACTTAGACCCAGGGGACTCTTTTGTGTATTTAAAGTTTTGTTAGAGGGGAGTCGTCCCCTCAATCAATCAATCAATCATGTCACTTATAAAGCGCACTACATACCCGCGAGGGTCTCAAGGCGCTGGGGGAAGAGGGGGTGGTGCTGCTACTGATCGAAGAGCCAGGTCTTGAGGAGTCTTCTGAAGGCCAGTAGGTCTTGGGTCTGTCGGAGGTTGGTGGGGAGGGTGTTCCAGGTCTTGGCGGCGAGGTGGGAGAAGGATCTGCCGCCGGCGGTCGTTCTCCGGATGCGGGGGACTGTGGCGAGGGCGAGGCTGGTCGAGCGGAGCTGGCGGGTGGGGGTGTAGAAGCTGAGTCGTCTGTTGAGGTAGGCTGGTCCGGAGTTGTGGAGTGCTGTGTGTGCGTGGGTGAGGAGCTTGAAGGTTATCCTCTTGTTGACAGGGAGCCAGTGCAGGTCTCTCAGGTGGGGTGTGATGTGGCTGCGTCGGGGGATGTCGAGGATAAGACGTGCAGAGGCGTTCTGGATGCGTTGCAGCCGTCTCAGGAGCTTAGCCGTCGTTCCTGCGTAGAGGGCGTTTCCGTAGTCCAGCCTGCTGGTGACGAGGGCCTGGGTGACTGTTTTTCTTGTTTCGGTGGGGATCCACTTGAAGATCCTGCGGAGCATTCGGAGGATATTGAAGCAGGATGAGGAAATGGCGTTGACCTGCTTAGTCATGGAGAGGGTGGGGTCGAGGATGACCCCTAGGTTGCGTACGTGGTCGGTGGGTGGCGGGGCTGTTCCCAGTGATGTTGGCCACCAGGAGTCGTCCCAGGCTGAAGGGTTGGAACCAAGGATGAGGACCTCCGTCTTGTTCGAGTTCAGCTTCAGGCGGCTGGTCCTCATCCATTCGGCGACGGCCTTCATTCCTTCGTGGAGGTGGGCTTTGGCGGTGTGAGGGTCTTTGGTGAGGGAGAGGATCAGCTGGGTGTCGTCGGCGTAGGAGATGATGTTGAGGTTGTGCTGTCGGGCGACGTGGGCGAGGGTGCCATGTAGATGTTGAACAGCGTTGGGCTGAGGGAGGAGCCTTGGGGTACGCCGCAGATGATCTTGGTGGCCTTGGATCGGAAGGGGGCGAGGCGGACGCTTTGTGTTCTGCCAGAAAGGAAGGATGTGGTCCAGTCCAGGGCCTTCTCTTGGATCCCGGCGTCGTGAAGGCGTGTTCGTCAGTGTGTGGTGGCAGACCGTGTCGAAGGCGGCTGATAGGTCCAGGAGGATGAGGGCTGCTGTTTCTCCGTTGTCTAGCAGGGTCCTGATGTCATCGGTGGCGGCGATGAGGGCGGTTTCGGTGCTGTGGTTGCTGCGGAAGCCGGACTGGGAAGGGTCCAGGATGTTGTTCTCCCTCGAGGTAGCGGGTCAGTTGATTGTTGACGATTTTCTCGGTGACCTTCGCGGGGAACGGGAGCAGAGAGATGGGTCGGAAGTTCTTGAGGTCCTTGGGGTCTGCCTTGGGTTTCTTGAGTAAGGCGGTGATCTCGGCGTGCTTCCAGCTTTCCGGGAAGGTTGCTGTCTCGAAGGAGATGTTGATTATTTTCCGGAGATGGGGCGCAATGGCTGTACTGGCTTTGTTGAAGATGTGGTGAGGGCACGGGTCTAGCGGTGAACCGGAGTGGATGGTGTTCATGATCTCGCTGGTGTCCTCGTCATTGATGTTGGTCCAGGAGAGCAGGCGGTTGGTGGTTGTGGGGGCAGTGGTCTCGGTGGTTGCCGGGGCGGTCGTGGTGTTGAAGCTGTCGTGGATGTCGGCGATTTTGCGGTAGAAGGAGGTGGCCAGTGAGTCGCACAGGTCTTGCGACGGCTGGATGTCGTTGGTGTTGGAGCTGGGGTTGGAGAGTTCCTTCACGATGTTGAAGAGCTCTTTGCTGTTGTGTGCGTTGTTGTCTAGGCGGTCTTTGAGTGAGGCCCTTTTGGCGGATCTGATGAGGTGATGGTGATTGCGGGTGGCGCTCTTGTGGGCGGCGTAGCTGTCCGCTGTCCGTTCGTGGAGCCAGATCTTCTCCAGTTTTCGGCATGTTCGTTTGGAGGCCTGGAGGTCTTCGGTGAACCAGGTGGCTTTCTTGCTGGTGTGGCTGTTGGGCGGATTCTTGAGCGGGGCGAGGGTGTTGGCGCAGTCGTCGATCCACTGTCTGAGGTTGCGGGCGGCGGTGTCGGGGTCGGAGGGTTCGGCGGGTGGGCTCAGGGCGAGGGTTGTGGTTAGCTGGTCTTCCGTGACTCTGCTCCAGCAGCGGCGAGGCATTTGTTCGGTGCGGTGGTGCGTGGTGGGCTTCCTGTAGGTGAAGTGGATGCAGTGGTGGTCAGTCCAGTGGGGTTCGGAGGTGTGGTTGAAGGAGACGTGTGGGCTTGCGGAAAAGATGGAGTCTAGCGTGTGGCCGGCGGCGTGGGTGGGTGTAGTCACGAGTTGTCTGAGTCCGAGGGTGGCGAGGTTGTCGATCAGGGTGGTGGAGTTGGTGTCCTTGTTGTTCTCGAGGTGGAAGTTCAGGTCCCCGAGGAGGATGTAGTCCGTGGAGGCGATGGCGTGTGTGCTGACCGGAGTCAGCGATGGAATCGCTGAACTGTGGTCGGGGTCCGGGGGTCTGTAGATGAGGGTTCCTCTGAGGGTGGTGTTGGGATCGGTGTGGATCTGGAAGTGCATGTGTTCGGCGGTGCTGAGGGTGTCGTCGGTGTTGGTTGAGACTCTGAGGGTGTTCCTGTGGACGATGGCGATGCCTCCTCCGACTCCGTTAGTGCGGTCCCTGCGGGTGATCTTGTATCCGTCCGGGATGGCAATGGCGATGTCGGGGCTGAAGCGGGATTCAGCCAGGTCTCCGTCAGGAATGCGACGTCTGGGGAGGTTGAGTCGAGAAGTTCCCAGGAGTTCGATGGCGTGTTTGCGGGCGGAGCGGGTGTTGAGGAGGATGCATCTGAGGTAGTTGGGTTCTTTCCTGGGCGGTGGTTTGGCGGGGCGGGTGCTGGCGAAGCTGCAGTTCCGGCAGGTGAAGGGCCCTTGGGTGCGCTTCGGGGTGGTCTGGTAGCAGGCGTGATCTTTTCCGGGGTTGAGTGCGTGGAGGGTGCTGGCGTCGTATCGGGCGTCTGTTGATGTGGCGGGCGCGGGGATGCCCGGACCAGGGGTCTGGCGCTGGGCGCGGCCACAGCGCGGATGGGCGCAGACGGGCTTGCCTTAGGCGCGCCTTCGGCGCGCGCAGCTGGCGCGACGCGCGCTGCCGCCATAAATGGGGAGGTGGGAGGGAGGAGCAGGGAATGGGGCAGCGAATGGGCAGTGAGGGGGCGGGGCCGCAGGCGCAGCGGCGGGAAACAGGCACAGAAAGGAAAAACAATCACAATCAGGGGCAGCAAGGGGGCACAGAAAGGAAAACGATCACAATCAGGGGCAGCAAGGGGGCACAGAAAGGAAAAAACGATCACAATCAGGGGCAGCAAGGGGGCACAGAAAGGGGAAAAAAAACGATCACAATCGGGGGCAGCAAGGGGGCACAGAAAGGAAAAAACGATCACAATCAGGGGCAGCAAGGGGGCACAGAAAGGAAAACGATCACAATCAGGGGCAGCAAGGGGGCACAGAAAGGAAAAACGATCACAATCAGGGGCAGCAAGGGGGCACAGAAAGGAAAAACGATCACAATCAGGGGCAGCAAGGGGGCACAGAAAGGAAAAACGAGCACAATCAGGGGCAGCAAGGGGGCACAGAAAGGAAAACGATCACAATCAGGGCCAGCAAGGGGGCACAGAAAGGAAAAACAATCACAATCAGGGCCAGCAAGGGGGCACAGAAAGGAAAAACGATCACAATCAGGGGCAGCAAGGGGCACAGAAAGGAAAAAAACCGATCACAATCAGGGGCAGCAAGGGGGCACAGAAAGGAAAAACGATCACAATCAGGGGCAGCAAGGGGGCACAGAAAGGAAAAAGCGAGCACAATCAGGGGCAGCAAGGGGGCACAGAAAGGAAAACGAGCACAATCAGGGGCAGCAGGGGGCACAGAAAGGAAAAACGAGCACAATCAGGGGCAGCAAGGGGGCACAGAAAGGAAAAACGAGCACAATCAGGGGCAGCAAGGGGGCACAGAAAGGAAAAACGATCACAATCAGGGGCAGCAAGGGGGCACAGAAAGGAAAAACAGAGCACAATCAGGGGCAGCAAGGGGGCACAGAAAGGAAAAACGAGCACAATCAAGGGCAGCAAGGGGGCACAGAAAGGAAAAACGATCACAATCAGGGGCAGCAAGGGGGCACAGAAAGGAAAAACGATCACAATCAGGGGCAGCAAGGGGGCACAGAAAGGAAAAAACGATCACAATCAGGGGCAGCAAGGGGGCACAGAAAGGAAAAAATGATCACAATCAGGGGCAGCAAGGGGGCACAGAAAGGAAAAAACGATCACAATCAGGGGCAGCAAGGGGGCACAGAAAGGAAAAAAACGATCACAATCAGGGGCAGCAAGGGGGCACAGAAAGGAAAACGAGCACAATCAGGGGCAGCAGCAGGGCACACAGACGGAGCTGTGTGGTGGGGGAGCGACCTACCAGTCAAGGTCAGGGGTCGCTCTCTTCACCACGCAGCGGCCGCCATAAATGGGGGGGAGGGAGGAGCAGGGAATGGGGCAGCGAATGGGCAGTGAGGGGGCGGGGGCGCAGCGGCGGGAAACAGGCACAGAAAGGAAAAAACGATCACAATCAGGGGCAGCAAGGGGGCACAGAAAGGAAAAAAAAAAAACGACCACAATCAGGGGCAGCAAGGGGGCACAGAAAGGAAAAACGATCACAATCAGGGGCAGCAAGGGGGCACAGAAAGGAAAAACGATCACAATCAGGGGCAGCAAGGGGGCACAGAAAGGAAAAACGATCACAATCAGGGGCAGCAAGGGGGCACAGAAAGGAAAAACGAGCACAATCAGGGGCAGCAAGGGGGCACAGAAAAGAAAAAACAATCACAATCAGGGGCAGCAAGGGGGCACAGAAAGAAAAAAACGAGCACAATCAGGGGCAGCAAGGGGGCACAGAAAGGAAAAACGATCACAATCAGGGGCAGCAAGGGGGCACAGAAAGGAAAAACGATCACAATCAGGGGCAGCAAGGGGGCACAGAAAGGAAAAAACGATCACAATCAGGGGCAGCAAGGGGGCACAGAAAGGAAAAACGATCACAATCAGGGGCAGCAAGGGGGCACAGAAAGGAAAAACGATCACAATCAGGGGCAGCAAGGGGGCACAGAAAGGAAAAACGATCACAATCAGGGGCAGCAAGGGGGCACAGAAAGGAAAAAAACGATCACAATCAGGGGCAGCAAGGGGGCACAGGAAGGAAAAACGAGCACAATCAGGGGCAGCAAGGGGGCACAGAAAGGAAAAAACGATCACAATCAGGGGCAGCAAGGGGCACAGAAAGGAAAAAACGATCACAATCAGGGGCAGCAAGGGGGCACAGGAAGGAAAAACGAGCACAATCAGGGGCAGCAAGGGGGCACAGAAAGGAAAAAACGAGCACAATCAGGGGCAGCAAGGGGGCACAGAAAGGAAAAAACGATCACAATCAGGCGCAGCAAGGGGGCACAGGAAGGAAAAAACGAGCACAATCGGGCAGCAAGGGGGCACAGAAAGGAAAAAACGAGCACAATCAGGGGCAGCAAGGGGGCACAGAAAGGAAAAAACGAGCACAATCAGGGGCAGCAAGGGGGCACAGAAAGGAAAAACGAGCACAATCAGGGGCAGCAAGGGGGCACAGAAAGGAAAAACGAGCACAATCAGGGGCAGCAAGGGGGCACAGAAAGGAAAAACGATCACAATCAGGGGCAGCAAGGGGGCACAGAAATGAAAAAACGATCACAATCAGGGGCAGCAAGGGGGCACAGAAAGGAAAAACGATCACAATCAGGGGCAGCAAGGGGGCACAGAAAGGAAAAACGAGCACAATCAGGGGCAGCAGCAGGGCACACAGACGGAGCTGTGTGGTGGGGAGCGACCTACGCAGTCAAGGTCAGGGGTCGCTCTCTATCACGCACGCAGCCGCCATAAATGGGGGGAGGGAGGAGCAGGGAATGGGGCAGCGAATGGGCAGTGAGGGGGCGGGGCCGCAGGCGCAGCGGCGGGAAACAGGCACAGAAAGGAAAAACGATCACAATCAGGGGCAGCAAGGGGCACAGAAAGGAAAAAAAAACGATCACAATCAGGGGCAGCAAGGGGGCACAGAAAGGAAAAACGATCACAATCAGGGGCAGCAAGGGGGCACAGAAAGGAAAAAACGATCACAATCAGGGGCAGCAAGGGGGCACAGAAAGGAAAAAACGAGCACAATCAGGGGCAGCAAGGGGGCACAGAAAAGAAAAACGATCACAATCAGGGGCAGCAAGGGGGCACAGAAAGGAAAAACGAGCACAATCAGGGGCAGCAAGGGGGCACAGAAAGGAAAAACGATCACAATCAGGGGCAGCAAGGGGGCACAGAAAGGAAAAACGATCACAATCAGGGGCAGCAGAGGGCACAGAAAGGAAAAACGATCACAATCAGGGGCAGCAAGGGGGCACAGAAAGGAAAAAACGATCACAATCAGGGGCAGCAAGGGGCACAGAAGGGAAAAACGATCACAATCAGGGGCAGCAAGGGGGCACAGAAAGGAAAAAACGATCACAATCAGGGGCAGCAGGGGGCACAGAAAGGAAAAAAACGATCACAATCAGGGGCAGCAAGGGGCACAGGAAGGAAAAACGAGCACAATCAGGGGCAGCAAGGGGTACAGAAAGGAAAAACGATCACAATCAGGGGCAGCAAGGGGGCACAGAAAGGAAAAAACGATCACAATCAGGGGCAGCAAGGGGGCACAGGAAGGAAAACGAGCACAATCAGGGGCAGCAAGGGGGCACAGAAAGGAAAAAACGAGCACAATCAGGGGCAGCAGCAGGGCACACAGACGGAGCTGTGTGGTGGGGGAGCGACCTACCAGTCAAGGTCAGGGGTCGCTCTCTTCACCACGCAGCGGCCGCCATAAATGGGGGAGGTAGGAGCAGGGAATGGGGCAGCGAATGGGCAGTGAGGGGGCGGGGCCGCAGGCGCAGCGGCGGGAAACAGGCACAGAAAGGAAAACGATCACAATCAGGGGCAGCAAGGGGGCACAGAAAGGAAAAAAAAACGATCACAATCAGGGGCAGCAAGGGGGCACAGAAAGGAAAACGATCACAATCAGGGGCAGCAAGGGGGCACAGAAAGGAAAAACGATCACAATCAGGGGCAGCAAGGGGGCACAGAAAGGAAAAACGAGCACAATCAGGGGCAGCAAGGGGGCACAGAAAGGAAAACGAGCACAATCAGGGGCAGCAAGGGGGCACAGAAAGAGAAAACGATCACAATCAGGGGCAGCAAGGGGGCACAGAAAGGAAAAACGAGCACAATCAGGGGCAGCAAGGGGGCACAGAAAGGAAAAAACGATCACAATCAGGGGCAGCAAGGGGGCACAGAAAGGAAAAAACGATCACAATCGGGCAGCAAGGGGGCACAGAAAGGAAAAACGATCACAATCAGGGGCAGCAGGGGGCACAGAAAGGAAAAACGATCACAATCAGGGGCAGCAAGGGGCACAGAAAGGAAAAAACGATCAGCAATCAGGGGCAGCAAGGGGCACAGAAAGGAAAAACGATCACAATCAGGGGCAGCAAGGGGGCACAGAAAGGAAAAAAACGATCACAATCAGGGGTAGCAAGGGGGCACAGGAAGGAAAAAACGGAGCACAATCAGGGGCAGCAGGGGGCACAGAAAGGAAAAAACGATCACAATCAGGGGCAGCAAGGGGGCACAGAAAGGAAAAACGATCACAATCAGGGGCAGCAAGGGGGCACAGGAAGGAAAAACGAGCACAATCAGGGGCAGCAAGGGGGCACAGAAAGGAAAAAACGAGCACAATCAGGGGCAGCAAGGGGGCACAGAAAGGAAAAACGATCACAATCAGGGGCAGCAAGGGGCACAGGAAGGAAAAACGAGCACAATCGGGCAGCAAGGGGGCACAGAAAGGAAAAAACGAGCACAATCAGGGGCAGCAAGGGGCACAGAAAGGAAAAACGAGCACAATCAGGGGCAGCAAGGGGGCACAGAAAGGAAAAACGAGCACAATCAGGGGCAGCAAGGGGCACAGAAAGGAAAAAACGAGCACAATCAGGGGCAGCAAGGGGGCACAGAAAGGAAAAACGATCACAATCAGGGGCAGCAAGGGGGCACAGAAATGAAAAAACGATCACAATCAGGGGCAGCAAGGGGCACAGAAAGGAAAAACGATCACAATCAGGGGCAGCAAGGGGGCACAGGAAGGAAAAAATGATCACAATCAGGGGCAGCAAGGGGGCACAGGAAGGAAAAAACGAGCACAATCAGGGGCAGCAGCAGGGCACACAGACGGAGCTGTGTGGTGGGGGAGCGACCTACCAGTCAAGGTCAGGGGTCCCCTGCGGGTCTCTAAATCTCCTCGGGCCCTCCTTGTGTGTCTTCCTCATTGACTGTACCTGTCCTCATTTTATCCTTTGTTTTTATAATTTTCTTATTTTCCTTTATTTATTTGGCAGGTTTTCTTGGCCTATTCTCTGCCTGGTCGCTTGTTTCAGAGGGGACATAGTGAAGTCATTTCTGGAGTCCTGCATGGAGCTAAACTGATTCACCACTTTAGCGCCTTCTTAGTGGTTTAGCCTTCTGCTTTGACAGACTGCTACGCCTTCATCCCTATTGTTTTCTTCACTTTCCTTTTCTACGAGTGCTTCGCCCTCAATACCTCCATTCTTGTTTAATTGTTTGTTGTTTTCCTGTTTAATGAATTCCTTGTACTCCTTAGTGATGGTGTTTGTCATCATTTTATACTTTGTTTTATCATTATTATTTTAACTATTCGATTTGGTAGATTCTTTGCTTTTCTTCACTTACTTTCTCCTAGCTACCTGGTTCACAGCATAGTCAGTGAAGTAATTTCTGAAGTCGTACGTGGAGCTGAGCACTGGCAGTCATAAAATGGAGACTACCTAGCGGACTTTCCGCTAGAGCATGGAATGCACACCTAGAGCAAGCCCAACCATTGCCAGCGGCCAGCTATGCAGCTCCCAACCTTCACTGTTCAATTACTAAGATGAGTCCCTTCTTTCATGATTTTCACCTGATTACAAGCTCCACTGTAAAATTGCTGAGACTTTACAGGAGGGTGGGGTGTCTGGGAAGTGGATCGGGTTTAATAACGTACCACCCCTCTGAAATGTGTCCTCTAATCTTCATTCCATACATCATCCATCGCTAAACATCTCCCATATCTGAAAAGAAGGGTTGTGTAAGGTTAAATCTACAGTAAAAAATGAGCATTTATTAATGCACATATTTGCCACAGTAACCTTTAGATGCTTTTCTTTTTCAAGACCTGGTTTTCTGAAAACCGTGGCCCCATATTAGAGGATTTTGCCTGCCAGGTTACAAGATTCTTTGCCATGACAGAGTAGGAGAACGTAGATGTGGCCTAGCAATTATATTAAATGAATAAATACTAATTATTACAAAAACGTAATAAAGTCTCTTTACTTACTTATGCCTACTATCCCTCCTGGGATATAGGCCATCAACCGGGACACTCCAGCCATCTCTGTCCTGGGCTTTTCTTTCAATCTGACTCCAGGTGTAACCCATCACCTTGCAGTCAGCCTCAAGGCCTCAGCGACCGGTGTTTCTTGGCCTTCCTCTTTTCCTGTTCCTTTTTCTTTTCCCTCAAGGGTTCCAGGTCAGGGCTTGCCTGGTGGTGTTTAATGCGGGTTTGCGGAGGGTGTGACCTATCCAGACGGCTGCTTTAGGTCATTATTGCTGATGGTGTTTGACCAGCGGATTTGGAGGATTTTCCTCATACAGGTGTTGATGAAGGTGTGGATTTTGTTGGTGGTGGTCACTGCTGCTCTCCAGGGTTCTGCTCCATACAGTAGTACAGATTTTACTCTATTGTTAAAAAACCTGATCCTAGTTTGCAGTGTTAGGTCCTTGGAGCTCTAGGTCTTTTGAAGCTGAATGAAGGCAGCCCTTTCTTTGCCGATTCTTGCCTTGATGTCGGTGTCTGTGCTGCCCTTCTTGTCTATGAAACTGCCCAGGTACGTTAAGGCTTCAACCTCTTCTAGCGCATCACAGCTGTGCTGGCCATGTTAGCCTTCAGGATCTTGTTTTTCCAGATGTGGCTGTTGAGGCCAAGTTGTGCTATTGAGGCTGCCACATTGTTGGTCTTCTCTTAGTGCAGTGTATTTTATACCACTTCAAAGTTCCCAAAAGCGGTGGGAGCTATTAAGACTCCCATCCAGCTCTTCCCATAAAGAGTCGAAAAGCAAGTTTAGACCAACATTGTCCTCTGCTAAAGCCATTGTTGTGCCAGATTTCCTGGTTCAAGCCATGATCCTGGTAAGTTACATGCCATAACCTAATGGCAGGTATCACTCTTACAGGATATATTTCCTTGGTATGTATTGCACAATTTCCTCCCCTTTTGCATCTGATGCTTAGCCATAGTCAGTGCATGTTTTCAAGGTAATGACATGCAGTGCAACGTCTTAGGAACCATATGTGTCTCTATTCCACAGCTGTCTTTTCCTTGATGTGACTTTTAAATAAATACATGTGCAGACATTACACAGCAGAACTGTCATTGATGGATCTGCTTGCTAATCTGTGTGCTGCAAGATGATGATGATGATAATAATTCATATTTATAAAGCGCAAACATATCACCCCCTTAAGGGTTTCAAGGCGCTGGGGCCGTCGGGGAGATTAAGTGAGCTATTGCCCAGAGTCGCATGAGGCTGAACTGAGCCGGCGCTGGGGGTCGAACCGTGAGCCCCGTGCTCCGAGTTAGCCACTCTGACTGCTGCCCACACCTGTCCACAAGATAAGATTTTTTAAAGTCAAGCAATTGAAATGAAGGCGAAGGGTCAAGTCGAATTATAGATGGCATTGCCATGTCTGTTTTGTATTTATGAATGCAAGTAAATAATATTAAGCAACAGTACTGGTTTCCCTGTAAACTTACAAGAATTAAGGAACAATGTCCGATTATGAGGAGTACTACAAGACCGACTAACAAATCGGTGGAACAACACTGACAAAGTCAATCAAATAGTCTAGACAAAGGACACGTATGCACGGGTTTACTGCAGGGCAGTATGAACACATTGAGAAAACACACAATACTCCCAACCTTATAAAGGAAGTAGGCAGCGAAGGACCGAGTGGCACATATAGAGTGGACGGCTCTCACTCAATTAGTTATAGTCTTCCAACAGAGCCACCATCTACAACACTCTTCTTGCGATAAACCCATCTAACCACTTCAGCGATCCACTACCACCTCCTATCTTCAAAGAAATAAAAGCTGCCATCCTCCCCTTATGGTCTAAGATTGTTAATGCTTTACTATTGCAAGGCACTATCCCCAACTGTCTGAAAGCAGCCCAGGTATCCCCCATTCTAAAAAAACCTAACGCAGACAACTCTGATCTGAATAACTTCCGTCCTATCTCCAACATCCCCACGCTGGCAAAACGTCTAGAAAAGTGCGTGCAATCACAACTCTGCCTACACATTGAGACATTCCAACTGTTGGCTCATCATCAATCTGTCTTTCGGAGAGGGCACAGCACCGAATCTGCACTCACTCACATCATGGATGACATTTTAAAATTTCTAGACCAAAATGAATCATGCCTCTTGATTCTCCTCGACCTATCTTCTGCCTTCGACACTGTTAACCACATCAAACTACTATCCACTCTAGGACACAGGATGGGCCTATCAGGGTCGGTATTACAATGGTTTACTTCTTTCCTCCACAACAGATCCCAAAGAGTGAAGATGAATCAATCCCTATCTCAGCCCTCTACAATAACTATGGGTGTTTTAGCTGGGGAATTGCTGGGGGAACGTTTGACTGAATTTGATTGTTTTTTAGTGCTTTTAAATTCTTTTAAAGCGCACTCACAATTCTGCCCACTGCACCCTATGCTTTAGTGTTAAAAAGAAAATACCTATTGATATTCCACACGTGTCGGTGTGGTTGCCCGTACTTCCTGGTGCTTGTCCTCACACGCTGATTGGTTGACCCTTAGCCAATCAGCGCAGAGCACGGGTGGAGCCTGTTGAGCCCCCGTGGCTTCAAATACGTGTCGTAGCGAGGACGCGCGGCTGTTTGAGCGGTGTTTTAGCTGGGGAATTGCTGGGGGAACGTTTGACTGAATTTGATTGTTTTTTAGTGCTTTTAAATTCTTTTAAAGCGCACTCACAATTCTGCCCACTGCACCCTATGCTTTAGTGTTAAAAAGAAAATACCTATTGATATTCCACACGCGTCGGTGTGGTTGCCCGTACTTCCTGGTGCTTGTCCTCACACGCTGATTGGTTTTCCCTTAGCCAATCAGCGCAGAGCACGGGTGGAGCCTGTTGAGCCCCCGTGGCTTCAAATACGTGCCGTAGCGAGGACGCGCGGCTGTTTGAGCGGTGTTTTAGCTGGGGAATTGCTGGGGGAACGTTTGACTGAATTTGATTGTTTTTTAGTGCTTTTAAATTCTTTTAAAGAGCACTCACAATTCTGCCCACTGCACCCTATGCTTTAGTGTTAAAAAGAAAATACCTATTGATATTCCACACGCGTCGGTGTGGTTGCCCGTACTTCCTGGTGCTTGTCCTCACACGCTGATTGGTTGGCCCTTAGCCAATCAGCGCAGAGCACGGGTGGAGCCTGTTGAGCCCCCGTAGCCTCAAATGCACACCACTGCGAGGACGCGCAGCGGACGCGCGCAGCGGGCGCGCCGCTGGCGCGCCAAAGGCGCGCCAAAGGCAAGCCCATCTGCGCCCGTCCGCGCCCGTCCGCGCCGGGACATCGCCAGGAGCCAGAGACCCTGCTCCTTCCAAAGCCTAATCAGGTAGCTACACTGGCAAAGAACTACGGGCCTTATATAAAGAAGGCTCCTGCGGGAATCATAGCTGGGACCCAGAAAACTGTCCTTCTCTTTGTGAACACTGTGAATTTAGAGTGCAACCCCTGAAACATGCTACACTCTTTGGTTCTGGGATGGTGACACACACTCTTTTGAGCATTAATTGTCGCTCATTGCCTAAACATCATGCTGAGGTGTTCGATCTTCTACAGGAACACTCACCTGAGATCCTTTTCCTCACGGAAACCTGGCTATGTGAATCTTCTGTGGCCATACCAGCACTCGCTCTTCCTACAGGCTATGCTATACGCAGCATAAACAGATCTGGAGGAAGAGGGGGCGGCATTGCGATTATTTATAAATCAGTTAATTCCTGTAGCCTGTCCCCCTTAGATCTTCCTGACTGTGAGAGTGCACTTTTTAAAATTTCTATGAGTGCGAACTTCACTTTCTCCGGCCTTCTTATTTATCGACCCCCGGGTCCATCAAAAACCTTTAGAGAAGCCTTGATAAACACTGTCATAGCACTGGCTCTTCAGACTGCCAATTTTAACATCATAGGCGATCTGAACCTCCATCTAGAGCTACAAGAATCATCGGAGATTGTTGGCTTTTTGGGGGATCTGGCAGCTTGTCAGTTGATTCAATTGACCCTCAGTGCTACGCACAGAGCGGGACACCTCCTTGACCCTATTTTCTCTAATTTAGAGTCACTGGAAGTTCTGTCACCACTCCCTATGATTTGGACTGATCATTTCCTCATCATGATGCGGCTAATGATAGCTGGTCATAAGCCTCAGCCTAATCAACATCCCTCATTAAAACGGCCCTGGCATAAATTGAACCAAGTAGATTTTCTCACAGCCCTGAGTGCAAAGCCCATGGTAAAAGTTGCAAATATGGAAGAGGCTAACGCGATCTTCCAAAGGTGGATTACTCAAGCCTTAGATATATGCATTCCCCTTAAACTTACCCATTCTAAAAGCACTCGGGCTAATGCATGGTTCAATGAAGATCTAACCCTTGCTAAGAAGAACTGCAAGATCTTAGAAAGATCTTGGAGGAGATCATATGACCCCCAGGCCAAAGCACTATATAGAGCGGCCATTAAATCCTATCATAAATTGGTGCGCATAACCAGAGCAGCTTATTATTCTAGCCTGATTAATACTAGCACCAACCGCAGCAAAACTATATTCTCTCTACTGAAAGATTTAATCTCCTCTCCAGTGGAATCGGGCAATGTTATTTCCTCCAACAAATACTGTGAGGAGCTGGCAACCTTCTTTTTGAAGAAGGTCGAAGATATCTACCAAAAGTTCGATCATGGTATACCCTCCAGTGTTTGCGGAAGGAATGCTTATATTGGCACTGAGACTGTCCTTCTTGCTTCTCTTCCCCCTATTTCCCCGAAGGAATTAGAGAGATTAGTGATCAAAATCAAATCTGGATCTCCAGACGATCCTCTTAAACCAGACGCGTTCAGGAAAATTCAACAAGGCCTTCTTCCTGAGTGTCTGGATTTACTTAATCTATCCCTTTTCACTGTGATGGTGCCTAAAGGATGGAAGCATGCAAAAGTGGTCCCTCTACTTAAGAAGTCAACACTTGACATGTCCAAACCAGAGAACTATCGCCCGATTTCTTTGCTTCCTTTTCTCTCTAAAATTTTAGAAGCACATCTGAACTCTACTCTAACACAGTTTTTAGAATCTAATCATATACTTGATAGTTCACAGAATGGGTTCCGACCAAGATACAGCACTGAGTCAGCTTTACTGGCTGTGGTAGAACAACTCAAATCCGCACTGGATGCCTGCAGCACATCAGCGCTGGTGCTGCTGGATCTAAGCGCGGCATTTGATACGGTGTCCCGTGAAATCCTGCTCCTACGTTTGAAGGAGATAGGAATTGGGAATAAAGCTCTAGCGTGGTTCTCCTCCTTCCTGGCCGACCGAACCTTTCAAGTGACCTCTCCCCTTTCTCTTCCCATGTACACTCTCTTCTCTGTGGGGTCCCTCAGGGCTCTGCATTGAGCCCCACGCTCTTCAATATATATATGAGCCCTTTGGCACGGCTGGCCAAAGCACGAGGAATCTCCTTGGTGTCTTATGCCGACGACACCCAACTAGTGATTGCCCTGTCTAATGATCCCAAGCGAGACAAAATAAAATTTAAAGAAGACATCTCTGCAATTGCAGAATGGATGACGGCTAACTTTCTGCAATTGAACTCTACCAAATCAGAGATTCTCCTGGTTGGCAAAGAGTCTCATCTCTGGACGAAGGAATGGTGGCCTCGGGCACTTGGTGATCCCCCTGATCCCAAACCTGCAGTGAAAAATTTAGGCTTCATAGTTGATAATAACCTCAACTTTGAAACACATGCCAAATCAGTGGCTGGGAAATGCTTTGGACTATTGCGCGGCCTCCGACCGATTTTGGGTCTCTTTGATGCCCAAACACGCCAAATGATTATACAAGCTTCCATTCTGGCCCGTCTAGACTACTGCAATGTGCTTCTTCTCGGTTCTAATAAATCCGTGCTTAATAGATTGCAGCGGGTCCAGAACACGGCAGCTCGTGCTATTTTTGCCCTTCCGAAATTCAGTCATGCCTCTAATCTTCTTCGCCGCCTGCACTGGCTGCCCCTTGAACAGCGTGTTTGTTTCAAGATGCTTTGTATCACGCATAAGATACTGACAGGAAGTGCCCCAGATATTCTAGGTGACCTTTGCACTCTGTACACTCCCTCGCGTGCCCTACGCTCGCGAACCAGAATCTTGCATGTATCCCTCACATATGTAGAGCTAGATCTGGTGGCCGCTCTTTAAGACGCCTGCCCCCACTCTCTGGAATGCTCTCCCCCTTTATATCCGCAGTAACCCTGACCATCAGGCTTTTAGACGTCTTGTGAAGACTTGGCTCTTCTCCCAGGTCTGACTCCCTTGCTGTCCTGTCCCTGTTCTTTCCCAGATTTATTTCCCTTTGTTTTGACTCCTGCTTGGACTGGCTTTAGCGCTGGGACGCCTCTTTGCCGAGGCAGCCATGCGCTTTATAAGTATTTTAATCTAATCTAATTATACTCTTCAATTTATTCTTGGAACCATTAGCAAATGCTTTGAACTCCGCGAACATTATTTTTTATATGTATGCGGATGACACTCAACTTTCTCTGAAAATCACCTCCCCTGAAGACTTCATTTCACTCAACTCCATCCTGATGAACACTCAAAACTGACTCACTGACAACTACCTCATGCTCAACATAACTTGGCCCCACTAAGGGCTTCCATTAATGCCGTAGCCAGATTGATTACTGGGACAAAAAGAAATGATCACATGTCCCCAGCCCTAAAATCCCTAAACTGGCTGCCATTCAATGCAAGAATACAGCTAAAGATTGTTTGCATTACCCACAAAGTCCTTTATTTCAAGAACCCCATTTATCTGGCTCAAAAACTAGAATTATCAGGTGGTTGCAGACCGTCACAAAGTGCAAGTTCAATGCTCCTGAAACCACAGATTTTCCATGAAATGAGAACGAGTAACAGAGCCTTCTCAGGCATTGCCCCGAAGATTTGGAACTCTCTTCCTCCAGAAGTCCGTCGAATCTCTTCCACCGCTTCTTTCAAAAAGGAAGTGAAAAAAGTCCTAATGCTCAAGTTTCTGCCCTAAAGGCCTTGGCTCCTCTGCTTCATTACTGCCCTCTATTCGGATGCCTTATTTGACTATTACATGGTTATACACCTGTGAATAACATTGTTAGCATACTATGCACATATATGTATCGAATGTTCTTCTACCGTTACTTTATTCGTCCGACCCTAAATGTGAAGCGCTACGATACCCGCAGGGGTCATGTTTGCGCTTTGCACATCTATGTAATGAATGTTCTCTTCCCACTATTGTATCCTACCTACCCAAATTGTGAAGCGCTCTGATACCCTCCTGGGTCATGTTCGCGCTATACAAAACTTTATACATAAAAAAATAAAGGGGTTTTCAATTGTCCTTTTGTTATTTTCCCGGGTTAGGCCCATGTAGCGAAGCAGCTTATTTCTTACATTGTCCTCACAAATAACATTTCCAAGCTGTGACCTTTTGCATATATTTGCACGCACGACAATGTTGGATTAGTTTCTCTGAAACTAAACTTGTTTTACATCTAGTTTCACACAACATTATCACAACGCTCTGAACATCACGTACAAGGTTTTGTTCCTTACTACTTACAAATGTCATCACTATCTTCATCCACGGGGCGTCAGGGCTATCTACATATCCACAATATCACTAATCTATGCATACATCACAAGGCTACTTTTATTATAAAAGATGAGCATCCCGATAGATTAGTAGAGGAGGTACTTCCGCTGACATCGAGGGTCCTTGCATGCTGAGAAATCACCACGCAGCGGTCTGACATCTTGTGAGAGGTGTCCAGTTCATGACCAAGATGGGGTCCTTTACTCTATCCCATCAGGTAATGGGGTTGGATCATCCCTTAGGGGGATTCTTGACACTACACCTACAAACACTCTAGATCCACTTAGAGTAGGGTTTGCATAGTAGGAGTATGCCAGATTACTGACTTGTTTATATGCCTGCATATATACAATTGTTTAGCACCATGGTAGAACTATATCTACTATTTACGCTCTTGGTGCTTGTAATCACGTTTATCTGCTTCTGTCTACTAATCATTGCAGCACACGTATTTTATGCAAGAATAACATTGGTTCAATAAATATTATTGAAAACGTCCCACTGTGTATTCTCTGTATATTTCTCTGAGAATAAGTGAGCACGAGTGACTGAACGAACGGTTCTCTACCGTTTCCACTGTTCCTGAGGAATCAGGGTTGTCATGTTCAGTGGTTGCCAGAAACCATTCGCTCCCTGGTAGGTTAGGGGGGCTTAAGGTGGCAATGTGAGCTCGCTGGTTTTATAGGCCAACATATCCTACGGGGGTGTCTGGAATCAGTCTTGACACCAAGCCCTTAGTTTATGTTGTACGAACAATGCGCAGGACTTACGGATTGGTAGGAACTACACAACACTTTCAGACCCAGTCTCTACATTGACATCAATGTCTGACAAGCGATGAGCTATATGTCGGAAATGCGAGGGCTCTCGTGTAATGGACTTCCCAGGACATTGAGCAGTCACCATGTGTCCTTTGCTGTTCACTGCATGAAAGGGCTCAGCATCGAAGGGTGCATCACAGTTTCATTTTCTAGACTGACGGACAAGCACTCGATCTCCTCTAGTGAAAATAACGTCTTTTGCATGTTGGCGTGTGTCTGCATAGGCCTTCATTTTTCTTTTGCGATCCAAGTCTGTTATACGGGCTTCTTCCTCATTACTTGATCTTCTGTTGGTCCATTGAGGTAACTTGGTCGTCATGGCTCTCCAGAACATCAAGATTGCAGGGCTTTCACCTGTGGTAGAGTGAGGGGTCGAACGGTAAGCTGGAAGAGTAGAATTTAAGACCGTTTTAATGTCGAGCTTTTCCAATACAGCATGCTGAACAGCTTTCTTAAGGATATTCATGAAACGTTCGACAAGGCATTGGCCAAAGAGGTGTGCTTTTCTGATGCTTCAATTAAGATGACTCAAAAAGTCTCTGAATTCTCGACTGTTGAAAGGTGGGCCTCTTCCAGATTTTAAGACCGCAGGAACACCCCATGTCGCAAAGATGCCGTCTAATCTCTCGATGTCTCTTTCTTGAGTGATAGATGAGAGATCTTCTATCAATGGAAAACAGGAGTATTGATCGACAATCACCATCAAGTGATGTCCATTGTCAAGAAGACCAAAGAAGTCAATGGCAATTATTTCCCATATATGCTTCGGCAACTCAATCATGTTTAAGGTGTGTTGAGTGGTTTTCGATGAAAGGCAGTTGCATAGATGACAGGCTTTCAATTGTCTTTCAGCTCTCTCGAGATGAGGTACCAGACTTGGTCTCGGAGAGCTCATTTTGTGGTAACGACTCCACGATGTCCTTCATGGACCACTGTAATTATCTATTGTCGAAGGCTCTCCAGAGTAAAAATCCTTGAACCTCTCAGAATAATGCCTTTTTGAGTAATGGACAGTTTATCTTTGACATTTCTAAACTTCTCATATATACTGTCAATGGTAGTAGGTTGAGCATGGTGGTTCCAAGACTGATGCATAATATTGTCTTTTAGTTTTAACATGTCACTATCTTGACTCATGGCAGTGACAATTTATTTCAGCAAAATGGCAGCTGATGTGCTTAATTTCACGATGAAATGTATGTAGGCTTCAGTCATCTTAGAAGGGGTACCAATGCACTGTAGAGGCACTCATGAGAAGTAATCAACAGGGTTTTGATCTTTCCCTGGAAGGCGCACGATTGTGTAGTTGTATTCTTGTAATCGTAGACCCCAATGTTCAGTGAGAGGAGGCATTTTGGCCTTTAGATTGCCAAAGATGGTCAACAATACTTGATAATCTGTCATAAGCGTAAAAGGCTTTCCATGTAAGAATACATGGAAATGTTCACAAGCCCACAACCCTGCTAAACTTTCTTTCTCAGGGTGTGAATAAACTCATTCAGTTTGGAACAAACTTCTGCTTGCATATGCCTCAATATGTCTTCGAGCATTTGAGTGTCCGCTGTGCTGTGCAAGGATTGCGCCTAAACCAACTGGGCTAGTGTCAACAACAACCTCGGTATGAAGCTTTGGATCAAAGTATGCCATTTCAGTAGCATTCTCAATAGCTTGTTTGATTTTCTTGAAGCTTTGCTCACATTCATGTGACCAGTAAAATGAAACATTCTTTTTTGTCAAGTCTCTCAACGGAGCACTTACAGTGGCAAAGTCTTGTATGTATCTAGAACAGTAACTGGCCATGCCAAGGAATTACCATAGCATGGAAACATCTTGTGGGGCACTGGCAGTTGACAACACTTGCACTTTAACTGGAACAGGTGTCATACCCCCATCAGAAAAGATTTGGCCCCAAAAATTTAGCTTTGTCTTATGGAACTCACATTTCTCAGCATTTAAAGGTAAACCTGCATCAACAAGTAAATGACACACTTGCGTGAGAGCTTTATTTTTTATGTATTCAGTGTTTTATATAGCGCGAACATGACCCCATTGGGTATCAGAGTGCTTCACAGTAAAAACGTATTCCGTTAGTACATTTCGATAGCAACCATTATACAAACTGGAAAGCGTAAAAATAACTTCTCATAGCATCAAAGAAGTGTGCAAATTCCCAAAATATGAGTCTAAAGGATTCATGTTATAAACTAGTACATTCGAACAAGAATAGCAAGTAATAAAAATTTAACAAGTATATTGAGCATATGTGTCTAGCTGGTTACAAGGATAGGCTCTCAGAGATGAGTTGTATTGGTTCAAAATGCTTCTTCATGTGCTTTATCATGTTCCTTCTTTGTAGCTCCAAAAACCAATATGTCATCACCATAATTGAAAGCATTCATGACAGGCTGTATGATACGTTGAATGACATCTTGAAAAAGCTGATGACACACCAAAACTTAGGGCCTGATTTAGATCTTGGTGGATGGGTTACTCCGTCACAAGGGTGATAGATATCCCATCCGCCGAAATATAAATCCCCTTGTATCCTATGGGATTTATATTTTGGCTGGTGGGATATCAGTCACCGTTGTGACCGAGTAACCCGTTCACCAAGATCTAAATCAGGCCCTTCGTCTTTTATATCAAAACAGACAAATATGTGTAGAAAAGGTTGCAATGTACCTGCAATTCTCCTCGAGTTCCAACTGATGATATCCTTTATTCAAATCAAGTCAAGAGAAGACCTTCGCACCATTCAATTGTGTTATCATGTCGACAATGTGCGGACCTGGATGTAGTTCTCTTTCAATTGCCCTGTTTGCATTATGCATATCAACCCAGATTCGTACAGCTCCTTCACTGTCCATTTTGGGTACTACCACTGTGGGAGAAACCCATGGCGTTGGACCAGTGGAACTCTCAATGATATCATGTTTGAGTAGGGATTCAAGTTCTTTATCAACAGCTTCCTGTAAATGAAATGCAATTCGTCTGTATCTTTGAGAAATAGGAGGAACGTCCTCATTAATGTGTACTTGCACTTTCATTGTCTTGAGTTTTCCTAACCCATGAAGCAACAAAGGGAACTGACTTACTATTTTGTGATGAGCATTCATGTTATAGTTCACGGATATCAGTCCCGTATCAGCAACTGTGCTGAAACTGAGTAAACAGGCACTTGATGCTGTGCCTTGAAGTACACGAATGGTTGCTTGTACCTTTGTTTTCTTGTGTTTTATCGTTGCTATAAATGAACCTTGGCTGTTTAATGGTGTTGGTGCAGCCCATGTATACATATTTTCTATGGCATTAGTCTCCTTGGGCATAATGTTTATCGACACACCACTGTCGTTAATAAAAGATACTGAGCAATTGTTTACTTTTAGCGTAATCTTTGGACAATGTTTGAATGACTTTGGGACTTTTTCATGTCGACTTTTCTTTGACCTTTATTTTTCTTCACATATGGCGAGCCCAACATGCACAAATTTTTCTGAGTTAAACATCGACATTGAACAACCATCTTCTTCACTTTCACTTGATATTGATACTGAAGAACTTTTTGACGATGATTTAGATGACGATCGACTTCGTTTGGTGTTGATTTGCCTCAACTGGTGTAGTCGCTTGGCCTTGTGGGTGTGTGTCAAACATTGCTTCTGAAATGATCGGGCAGCTATTTTGTTTTCGGGCCATGATGCACTTTCTTTTTTCTTCGCCTTGCAAACTGTTATAAAAGGGTTCTCCTTCCCACAGCCTTTGCAAATCTGTCCAATGGCGGGACATTCACCTTCTTTTTCCTTGTAGACATCACTCTGTGTTCTTCTGCCTTGTGCTTTTGCTTACTTTTTATGTTCACGACTGACTCACTGTGGACGCCTCCAGCTTCCATGTCAGCAGCTTGTCAATCGGCACGCTCTTCAACTCTGGCAGCCATGAGAATTTGCTCCAGTCTAAGAGATTCTCTCAGCATTTGTCATCTGAATAAATCTGACAGGCATCCGTCAATAACACTGAAACGTATAGCTTCCTCAGTATTCAATTAATTGAACTTAGTATTTGATGAGCGTAACCAGTCTCTCAACAAATTTGTCGATGGTTTCACCAGCTTTCTGTCATTCTCAACTGTAAATGTACCTTTCATAATCTACATTTGGCATTGGATTTAATTTGACATTCAAGGTTTCTTAATTTGACGGTATTTGATTTTGTCAGCTCACTGCATTTTCTTTATGACTTCTTTTACGCAGGGTCAAGACTGATTTGCATATGGCTGGGTCCAAACTGGGGTGACGTGGCGAGCAAAATGACAATAGATTAAACCCAGATCTGTCACTGGGGTTGAGTGTTTGAAAAGTTTCAACACTCCGTCCTTCATTTTTTTTTGTGATGTTGCTATGTGCGTTCTAAGTGGCTAAGGGTATGTCCAGATGTGGGTCCCTTGCTCGCTGAGCCACTGGATTCAAGCTAGCCAGGCTGATGAGGGGTGATACTCTGAAACCCGTCCCAGGATGCTTGTTTCCGGTCAAGGGAGGACCTGGCCTGGCAGTTCGGACTGGATTGTTCCCATGGGGAGCAGGGTCAAGACTGATTTGCATATGTCTGGGTCCAAACTGGGGTGACGTGGCAAGCAAAATAACGATGGATTAAACCCAGATTTGTGACTGGGGTTGAGTGTTTGAAAAGTTTCAACACCCGGCCAACATTTCATTTTGTGATGATGTTCTTTTACACCATCACCAGCAAGATTCTTAAGGTATTTAATAATCTTCTTGTTATTTGTTTCTTTTGATGCATCAATGAAATCATTAAATGTCTCTATCCAAGTAGTCCATCAGTTGCCAACATTGTGCTTTTTGGCGGTATCTAATGGCGGTTGGGGTTTCAGGAATGCAGTGGCATTGTAACCATTTACGAGATAGGCTGATACTGAGAGTGGAGTTCTATCCAACATCATCTGCGGTCCACTAGGACCCGCTTCACACATGTCATTTCTAAGGCCCTGTGCTGTGCTGTGCTGGCCTCTGGGTCATCTTGGACAGTCTGTGGAACTTTGACCTCCCTCTTGGTCTCCATTGGAGCCCTTCACTTTTATGGAGATCTTTGGAGTTGTTCTGAGCCACCACCTGGCAGTTTTGGTGGTGTGCCGCTTTGTGTATGGATGGCTCCGCAAGCACAACCCCAGGCACTTACTCTGGGGGCTACTTCACCCAATGCTGTGGTATGATGACTCTGTTTAATCAGTTCTGGTAAGCAGATGACCTTTTCTTGTATCTGAATCACTTTGCTTTTAGGCGTCTCTTTGTCCTCTCTGACACCTGGTTGATCTCTGCCTTGCAGCGCTTCTGATCTTAGCATTATCTTGCAATTTGCTGCTCTTTCAAAACCTGGTTTTATCCGCCTTTAATGTTATCACTCCTTGTTGGACTTGGCCCTTTTTGCAGGGTCATCCCTAAACTTTTTGCCTTTCTCCTAGCCTTTTCTCTGACATTGTGTTGGTGGTTTTAGGCCTCTGGGCACTTTAGTACTGCTGTCCAGTGTAAAGTGCGTGTGCTCTCTGTGTTACATATGGTAAGATTGGTCTACACCTGTTTGGCCTATTTAATTTACCTGTCAGTCCCTTGTAAAGTGGTATCTCATATACCCAGGGCTGGTAAATTAAATGCTACTGGTGGGAGTGCAGCGCTGATTGCGCCACCCACCAAAGTAGCCTTGCAAACCTATCTCAGGCCTCTGCCATTGCAGGGCCTGTGTGCGCAGTGTTACTGCCGCTGTGACGTGGCACCTTAAGTGTGTGCCATATCTGTGACCCCCCTTTTACTACATGCCAGTCACCCCTAAGGTAGGCCCTAGCTAGCCCTATGGGCAGGGTGCATTGTAGGTAAAAGATAGGACATGTACCTTAAGTGTGTGACATGTCCTGGTAGTGACAAACAGCCATTTTGGTTTCTCACTACTGTGGGGCTGCCCTCCCATAGGAATGCATTGGGGATTCCCTGATAAGTGTTTCAGTGGTAATTCCTGATATGAGAGGCGCAGCGTGGTCAAGTTTAGTATATTTGGAATGGTAATAATAAATGCTGCGCAATGGTGTGCGCAGATTTATTATAACTTTTAGAAATGCAACTTTTAGAAGTTGTCATTTCTGTGTGCTATGTGTCTGCCTGCCTGATGTGAATTGCATGTCTGGCTTTTGAGTGACAGGGGCTGGGAGGTGTGTGTGGCTCCAGGAGGGGCAGGGTGAGTCAGCACTAGGCTGAATAGGACATCTACATTTGGAGTAGTGGGAGGAGTAATCCCTGACCCTGAATAGGTCTGTGCCTAGCCTGTACAATGCTGGCTCCGCCCCTGTGGTGTGTCTGATCACCGAGCCCCCACCTGACAAAGGGGAAGAGGAGCCTTGTAAACAAAGTGCTCCAATTCCCCCCTGAACCAGTTTTTGCTGGTTCCCCCAAGCCCTGTACTGCAGACAAAGGAGAAAATGAGTATAAATGTAGGGGCTGTGACCCCATGAATTTAGAGCTGTTCCTGGACTTGCTGGGGGCTTGCTGCTGCTGGGGGCCCAGGAGGAACCGCCACGAGGGCTTGCCTCCCTGCTGGAGGGCCTTGTGTGCTGGCCTCCCTGGGCCCAGCTATGCCCCTTGGACCTAGAACTTTGCTTTGGATTTTTTGCTCCTAGCGCCTCGTGAGCGCTCTGATTTTACTTTCCAGAGAGGAGCGTTGTGTGGGTCTGCAGCTCTCTGCTGCGTGGAGAGAGGGAATCCCCGGCGTAGGGATTCCCCCGAGTTGCGGCAAGGAGCGGGTGCCCACCCCGCTTGGCGTGCTGTGGCGGGAGCCTACCCCGCGTTTCAAGGGAAGAGCGGGTGCCCACCCCGCTTTATGCTTTATTCTAAAGGCGGTGCCCACCCCGCATTGTGGCCGAGGAAATCACCGCCGCGACCCGGTTCGGCCCGACCCGGAAGCCAGGCGGCCTTGTCTGACTGTGGGCGGGGCCTTGGAGGCAGCGAGAAGAGTGGTGCCGGAAGGAGGACTAGAGCCCACCCCACCTCCGCGAGACGCCGCCGACCTGTCCCCGTGTCCAGCCTGAGACTGGAGAAGTCCCGGTCCCAGGAAGGGAGACCGGGCGAAGAGAGGCGAGGCAAAGTCAACGACTGATGGTGGAGCGGGGCTCCCGTGAGGGGAGAGAGCCCCGCGTGTGCAAGAAGAGGCGGAGGGGACGTCACCAACGGAGACTGCGCTCCGTGTCCCGTACCCTGCCAGGAGGAGTCCACCAGAGAGCCCGTGAGTGGGGCTGAGCTGAAGCTTGTTTGGGGGGGTGGTCGAGGCACATTGTCGGTGCCTTCCCCCAGTGGTTGCTCCTAAGGCCGCGAGGTGCCAGGGCCTCTGTTTCCGTTCTTTCCAGCTGCACCGCAGTTGCGGGCAGCTGCACCGAGGGAGCAATTTGTGGTAATAGAGTCCCAGTGGGGCTCTCAGGGCACCGTGAGTGCCCGGGCTGATTTCCCCAGCTGCCCCGTCTGACAGTGGGCAGCTGCAACGTTGGGGGATAATTTTTATTTTTGAGTTCCGGAGTGGGGTTCTAATCTGCACATGATTGGTGCCAGTGCTTTGTTTCTGGACACAGCTGTATCGCAGTTGCGGGCAGCTGCAACGAGGGGGCCAGTGATTTTTGGTAAAGGAGGGGTGAGTGCACCCCAGGCCCCAGTGCACTTGCGCACTTTATGTTTGCTGCTGAGGCAGCCAGGGGGCCCTTTGCGAGGTCCCTCTTAGAGCCCTGACTTTGCGGGACATAGGGCATTTGAGCCCAGGGGCAGGCCAGTTGGCCTGGGGGCATTTTAGGGTGTTGTTAGGGCGCAAGGCCCTTGCCAGTGCTACTATGGTGCACTGCTGCTTTTATGCCTACGAGATGTCCTGCCTAATGAGATGCCTCATGTGATTCATGCCCCATGATTTATGCGTAATGTTATGCCTAATGTCATGCTATGGTATGTTAGGATGGTGTCTAATGCTCATGTGATAATGCTTAGGTCATTATGGTACCAGTAGTTACTGGTTGTGTTTTAGATTTACTTACCTGATCTAATGGTTCTGACAGTGGCCCGATTGGCCCTGTCCTGTATATAATTCCCTGTGAATATTGCCTAGTGCCAGTTGGCACAGTGTAAATTTGTGATTATGTTTCTAATGTTTTTATGATAATACAAAGGCTATTTTGATATAACCTTGTGTGGAGTTTCTTTTGTGGTGTGCCTAGTGTGTTGCTGCTGTGTGTGTGTTGCGCAAACGCTTTACACATTGCCTCTGGGATAAGCCTGACTGCTCGTGCCAAGCTACCAAGGGGGTGAGCAGGGGTTATCTTCAGTGTGTAACTCCCTTGCCCTGACTAGAGTGGTGGTTTCTGCCTGGCTTAGGCGCAAGCCCTAGCCAACCAGAAATCCCATTTCTAACACTCCTTATGCTGTATAGCTTTAGATTGTGTAGTAGAATATTACCTCTCTTTACGGTCTTACCGGTAGGTTCTTGGCCAACGATGTATAGACTTCTCAGTGAAGCTTTCGCTATATTCAAATACTTCACAATGGCTGTAACCGCGAACTCAACATTCTAAACCTGCATTCACTTCACTACGCTCTAACACTTACATCACAGTTGTACGGAGTCCATCAGGAGCCAAAAGGGTTCTGTCATTGCTAACACACACAACAATACAGCCGATGGTGAATTTTCTGCTAAAACCTCACTGTAGGTACTGGCCGGGAATGCTGGCAGGAAATAAATAGCAGTTTACTGCTACACTTAAGTACAGGACAGAATAGGGGCATGATGGGGGACTGCATGCTAAATAAGAGTTGAGAGCTATATAAGATAAGGTGTGTCACACGGTCATGGAGGCGGAATGCGTTGATCATCCCTGTTTCCATGATGTTGTAGGGTATCTCCACCTATGTGACATATAGGTATCATGGTTCTAGTGCAAAGAAGTGACTAATCCCATGGCCGCTAGTTAAACTATGAAATGCAGCAATATTCAGGGTTCAGTAGGCTCCTCAGGTCCCAGTGCCACTCCATCTGCAGCACCAACGGAAGCTATGCCCCTGCATAGAGTCACTTCAAATAAAGAAAATAAGGTTAACATTTTGAGAAGTTTAAGTGGGGAGGTCACTGGAAAGGAAAAAAGAAACCATTGTTCCCACAGTGAAGACACTTAGAACGTTAGCATCCATGCTTGGCACTGTTCTCTCTGCCCGGTTTTTGTGTGCTATGTAAACTTACTTGGCATGAGTAGTGTTTGAGCAACCAAGAATGATTCACTTCTTTGTGATAATCCAGTGGCCCTTATTTACATGGCAGGATGAAGGTCTAGAAGAATCTAGTGTGGTCTGCCAGATTTCCCCAGCGTAAAGCAGTCATAGGAGCTGCGTTTCCTGGGTTGCTATAACTTGGCACATAATCAGCCATCGAGGTGTGTAAAATAGAATGCACATTGTTATTCTGAGAACAATGGGGGTGGGAGTAAGTGAGTGTGTGAACAGAGTCAGAGACTAGAGACGTGGCAATTAAGAACACAAAATTCTGTAAATGTTTTGCTGGCCTTTCACCTATAGGTAACTGCCTGTAAAATATAATGCACACATCTTAACCCCTTAACTGCTGATGCTTTTCCACCCAGTGCTGAGCCCAATTTGGGATACTTTGCGCTTACACTTCCATAATCTTTTTTCCACATAAGGTATTCAAGTCAACTTTGCGTTTTTTTTCTTCAAAGTCATAGGGTTCTAAGTGTGTCCAGGATTTGTAGATGCCCCTTTGGGTGATCAGCCCCCTTTTTTAAAAAAATTATTTGGTAGTGTTGCAGATCTGTTGCAATTATGCAGAGGGGGCCACATTGAGTGACACGGTGGATCAGCGGAACCCCGAAATTGCTAACAAAAAATATTTCTAAATATGGGCCCATGGGAGTCTCTTTGGAATCCCCACATGAGGCTCAAGGAGTCAGGGTACCCCTGCCTTGCCCCCTTATATCACAATTAACCCACGAGTCCTAAGATGGTGGCTGCAACTTTTCCATCAGGTTGTGACCAGCCAATCACAATGCATAATTGGCTTCGCGAATACACTGCAGTTAGTCGTGGCAACCAATCAGAGCACAGCAGGATCTGCTGATCCTCAGAGAAGGATCCATGGTGGATCCGAGTCTCTATATGAATACATTTTGAACCTTAGTTTCTCGAACACTACTTAACAGATTTACACCATGTCACAAAACGCACTCTTACTAGAGCAAGATATTGCTTTTTGCCAAATTTGGTGTAATTCCCTTCAGCTGTTTCTGTGGTATGACTGTTCAATTTTCCTATGGAAAACTGCAAACGTGGAAGGACCCCTGATTCCCCGGGGCCCGACATATTGAAAGGGGAATGGGCATGTGGCCCCACTCCCTAAACAGTTTACGGCCCTAGGGGATGGGATCCCATCCCCGGGGCCCAGCATCATATTGAAATGGGAGGGGGTGGATGCCCCCCTGACCCCCTTAAGTCCCTGTGGACCATAAGCCCCAGGGCCTGGCATCATATTGAAAGGGAAGGTGCGCACAAGGCCCTCCTCCCCGAGACCCCATCCCCCAGGGCCACCTCCACTGTAGTGTCCCGGGTGGAACCCACCACCTGGACACAGTTTCCCTGCCTGCAAGAGCGCGGGAAAGGAAACCTTGTCTGCTCCCACCTAGTGAGAACTGCAGATTTATTTCCCAGGCCCACGTTCTTGCGGGCAGGGAAACTTAGATTGGCTCCCACCCGGCGGGAGCCAAGAAAAGAGCCTGCTCCTGCCGCACCCGGTATGGGTGCTTGCGGGCTCCACAGCCCCCGGCAGAGATGCAGGGGTCATGGGACTCCCCCCTGCATTCCCCAAACACAATGTATAATGTGGGTGTCCCGGGTGGGCACTGGGACAGCCACAACAATATTTTAAAATATTTTAAAGAATTAAACATAATAATATTTTAAATAGTGAAAATATTTTTAAAAAGTGAATACTAAATGAGCGGCAGGAGCAGCTCATTTGTTATGCATTGCTCCTTGATGGAGCGCCCTATAATGCCCTGCGAGGGCTACTTACATTTGTTTAACTTGTTGATGTCCCTAGAAGAGGCAGGGGCACCACCAAACATTTTTTTAATGTTGGGTTGGGGGTTGCAGGAGTGCAGCCGCCTTCCCAGCAGCATTAACAAAAAAACAGTGTCTCCTTGGCCATTAAATCCATGACCCCAGGAGAATTTACCAAATGTCTGAAAAACACACACACCTGTAACTCTACACGCTTCAGCTGGAGTGCAAGGCCATCGTGTGGTTGATTTTATGATTGCATTTTGTGGGCTTAAAAATGTTAAAAGAAAGACGCATAGACATGTGCTATTATTTTTTTTATTAAGACTTTATTAAACATTTTTATAATAATCACTGCTAATAAACATTGCATTGTGTGAATTACTGTTGGTGATTTTTGGACAAAGATGATAGATATGCTTTATATATATATTGATATACTCAGGCCTTGATAAATTCAATAGGCCCTCTTTTTATATTTTTGTGTTGTGACTCTTTGACAAAGACAGTAAGTTTGCTTGAGAGCGGCCAGAACCTGCAACACTAACAACATGCTGCACATGCCAGAAGGCCACGCACAGCAGCAGGTAGGGTGCCGAAGTCCATTCGTGACGGGGGCTAGCCTGCCCACGGGCGTTAGATGCAGGGCTTGGCGTGAGTGGCATGGGGTTGGTTTTGTGTATGGTCATAAAATAATACTTTACATCAAAAATAAACTAGAAAGTCACAGAAAAACATAAAGGTTATAGTGACATCATAGTTAGGAATTGTAATCATATCTTACTTACATTAAAAAAAATAACATAGAAAGTCACTGAATAAAACAAAGGTTAAAGTAACATTATAGTTAGGTGAAAATTTCAGTAACAACGTAATGTTTTAAACTAAAAAAACACTAAAAATCACCAGTTATATTTATCTCAAGTAACTATAATTCATGCCCTAAAGTAACTATAACTCACATTCTTGCAATGCACTTCTTATGACCTCACATATTACAACACTCCTGACGTATTTAGCGACATCATTGATAGCATTACCGATGACAACTAAACTGACATAATTGATGACAACACTGTGCATATAGTTATATGTGTGTGTATTACACAATGGCAGTCACCACTTTGTAGTTATGGTATTGTGGTTGAGGATCCCTTTCCTCTAAAACAGTATTTTTTGATGTGCCAATAACTTTTGACCCGTGGATGGGTCTGCATGAAATTTGGCAAGTTTTGTCAGCAAAAGCCCAACATGACAAAATGTGTATATTCCATACAGGGGAAAAATACCTGTTTCCCCATTTCAGCTCCCAGAGGAATTTTTGCTCTCACCTACAACAAAAAAACACTGAACAGATCTACAACAAAATTAGAACTTTAAGCAAAAAGTTTGCTTTCATTGGTTTGGTGTAAATCTCTTCAGTAGTGTTTGCGATATATGCATTTAAAAGAAGTTGCGTGGAAGGCTTTTATGGGTTACCAATTTTGTATGTTTGTGCCACATACAATAGTGATTCAGAAAATCGTAATTCCTGTCAATCACATTTTAATTTTTCTCAAATGTGATTAGCTGATGAGGAACATTTATATTTTTTCCAATCACATTTGAATTTTTCTCAAATATGATTAGCTGTTGAAGGACATTTGTATTTTTTCAGCCATGTTGAAAATTATGGGCTCTTTTTAAAAACGGAGTCGGGGTTGGCTGACGAATGCCATGCGTTGTGGCGGGTGGTCACTCACAGAGGGTTGGACACTGCAGCCAACCCGTTAAAGACCATGTGCAGTAGGGATTGGTCACCTGTGGATGGTTGGGCACTGGGCTTGGCTGTAGGTTAGGCCTTCCATCTAGCCCCGGTTGCACACAGCTTTAAGCCATGTGCAGTGGGGGTTGGACGTAGGGCCAGTCCAAAGACCAGGCCCTGCGGCCAACCCTCGCTGCGCAGCTGAAGGCCATGATCAGTGTGAGTTGGTCGCTCACAGAGGCTCTGGGCCTTTGTCTAACCCCCGCTCTGCATACCCAAAGGCAAATAATCGATATATCTTGATGGTTATGGTGAGTTGGGTGCAAGCTTTCTCAATATTTTTTTTAATCCACAAGCAGCTAAAGAGGTGCACACTCCAATAGCAGTACACCACTCTTTATTCATTTAGGATGGACAAAGTTTACACGATTCAACTCTCTCAGATGCCTTGTTCACAACAAATGTTACTAGTCCTTCGTTCATTTTAATACACAAGTGATAGAAATAGAAAAAAAACGTCTGTGCTTATATGAACTCCAATTTAATTTAATTCATCCTATTTTTTTATACATATCAATTAAAAATGTGTTTATATAAAGCCCAGAGACATCGACTTGTCTCTTAGTGGCGATTTCTTCACAGGGGCCCGCCCGTCCACTGCGAGTTGTGCAGGAAACAATAAATGTTTTGCAGGAAACAATAAAATGGCAATGAAAAGATTTCATTGCCATTTTATTTTTCCAATGTGCGCACTTCAGCAACCAGCCTACCTGAGCGTGGCATGTCCTCTGCTGCCGATTGGCAGCACAGAGGACTGAGGCAGTGGCTGGCCAGACTTCAAAGTGCGCATGTCACTTTGGCCGGCTGTCTTGCCTGGCCAAAGTGACATGCGCACTTTGAATCTCTCCACCCAGCTGTCTTAGACAGCTGGGTGGAGCCCAAGCAAGGCCTCCAGGGCCTGAAGGAGCCACAGCCAGCCCACTCTATCCAATCCTGGGGCTTCTCTCATGCATGAGAGAAGCGCCAGGATTAGTTAAAGGAATTGGCTAGGCCTATGCTGCAGGAGAGAAGACTATCGGGACTGGAGCGAGGATGTGGAGCTAGGTAAGTGACTTATTTTCTTTTTGTATTGCTGTATTTTGTTTGTGTATGTATGTAAACTGCCCTGCATGCAAATTCTGTGTATTTCGTTTCTGACAGCCATGATGCTCGGAGCATTTTGTAGATCAGTGGGGAGAGAGCGTTAGAAAGATGCGGGAGCACTGGAAACAGTTTCATTTAGCACTTGAGAGGATTTTAGCTTAGGCACTTTGAGGCATATCCTTTAATCACGGCACCCGAATAGCAAATGACCTCTTTCTGCTGCCAGTCGCGCTGCTGATGCCCCCATGGTTTGTATCCGCGCCTCTTTGTCTCTGGAGGTTGGTCAGTGTCTGCTTTTTGAGTTGCGTCAGCGTCTGTCTGTCCTGATTTCATACATTCTGTGTCCTGTAGTGAGTCGATAGACGCTCTATGTTTCTGAGTGCTGCATTGGCAGACGGGGAGGCAGTACCTTGAGCCTTGTGTTGTAATGAGATTGTGTACTGTATAGCTTCACGTACCTTGACTTTGTGTCACCAGGATGCATACATTACATGGTCCGAATTGCCTTCAGCCCTGAGTCAGGTCATGATAGGAGAATGGTGTTCACTGTGTGCAGCCTTTTGGCCTCTCTGTGTCCAGCACAGATTCCAGGCTTGCAGCTGGTGTATCTTTTCGTCTCGCTCTCTGACACCTGTTGTGAGGCTTTACAGCAGACAACACCTCAGCTCGGGTGATGGTGGTTTTTATGGTTTTGCGCTGTTATGCCTATGGTATGCCGATGCCTGTCGTAGGCGCGTGCTTCCTGTTGCACTTGCACGGTTATTGTTGACTGTCCTTGTAGAGCACACAATCTACCTTTACTTGGGCATCGCAGTGACTTTCGTTAGTCAGAGGTTTGACCTTCCAAGCAATTTCATCACAGACAAGAGACTAATTCGGTATGGTGGAGCTGCAAGTAGGGTGAACTTGTTAGTTTCAATGAGTTCTGATGTTTTTGGATGGGTAAGACTAGAGGGTTGTGCCAGATTGCTTCTGTTTTTCATAAGTCGGCACAGGTGCTCAGCGGCGGGTTGCCCGCCTCACCACTCCCCATAGCTGGCAGCCACCACTGTTGTCTTAAATAAGTGAGTGCTCAGTTTCCTAGACGGCTGGATTAGGGTGACCAACCGTCCATAAATTTCACGGACCCTTTTGTCCGCAATTGTGGGCCTTGCAGGGAGCAGAGCTGTTCCCCTGTGAGAGGCCTCAGCTCCCTGATGGGGCCGCCTCGCACTCATCCTCTCCTCGGAGCACAAGAACAGCCCCACCCCGCCCATTACCATTCTGTATGCAGGCTGATGGCTACATACAGAATGACAATGGGCCAGTTTTGGGTGTTACAGCATGTGGAAGGCCTCCTCCTGCCGCGGTCTGGGACAGGGCATCCTGTTAGGGTTAGATGGAAGAAATGTACAAATCAAATATACAAAGTTAAAAAGAAGAGGTTATAGTTCTTACACAGTCTCATCATTTCAGAGCTGAAGCATTTTTATTATTATAACTAACATCCATTGACAAAGCCAATAGTCATTGCTTGTTGTAGGTCTAATGTTACTGGATGCAATGATAGAAACAGCAAAATACCAGTCGGGTGGCACATTATGCTCAGCACATATTTTTAGCTGAGGTGTTTTAAGCCACGCCCTTAATTACATCAGACATGCCCCTTGGAGAGACCCCAGTTTTTTCATCCCACTTAAAGCCCTGGAAACAACACCATGTCATGGTCACCTCGCGTCCTGGCACTGTGCATCATGCATGACTCATGACTTCCAGGTTTTCAGATTGCCTATGTGCAGGGTCATAGTGAACCCTCACCCACCACACCACACCCCTTGCATTAGGAACTACAGCGAGGGTGAAGTTCTTGATGGGCCTCTTCTGTCTGCAACTGGATGGGTGGGTGGATGGGTGAAGGGTGGATGGAAGGATGGGTGGCTAAGTGAAAGGGGAAGGGAGAGAGAAAGGGAGAATGGATGGATGGATGAGTGTGAGAAAGTGCCCTCTTTCTGCATGGTTGCCCCCACTTTTTTCTGAACTGCTGATATACTTTGACTGAGTGTGCCCTGGGCTCCTGCCAATCAGGTACCCAGGGCCTATGTTCTTTCCTAAAACAGCATTGAAGACCAAACCCAATTGGCACTCTCTGTCCACAGGTCAGTCCCTAGTAAATGGTACTACAGGTACCCAGGGCACTGTGACCAGTGATGGAGCAGGGTAAATGAAAAAATTTAACCTCCTAATATTTACGTTGATTAATTAAAACACATGTTCGTCTTACGTAAATAACCAACCATGTATGTGTCATGATAAGGGTTAAGGGTAACATGCCATATCCGTGCAAACTAATCTACTTACAATTGTTAACGTGAACAACTTAAAATTAACGATTTGCGTACTAATTAGAATAATATTGCATGATTCGTGCTTTAAAAGTAAATTGTCTGGTGGCAAAATCAAGCGATTGGTAAGTAAGGAAAAGCTTTATATGTCGCTTTGGCTAGGTAATACCTAATTGGGGTACGTAGAATGACGGGAGGGAAACGGAAAGGCTTATTTTCTTTATTTTTAACTATGTTTTGTTTATCTTTATAATAGTTCTCTTAGGCCCGTTGTGCTGCAATGTAAAAATGGCTGCCGAAGCAAATAGACTAGAGTACGCAGGCGCAGAAAATGGCTGCCGTGAGCGAGCAAAGCTGTGAACAAGGGAGATCATGTGACTGTCCCAAAGCTTCGGATGGAAGCATGGTCAAGGCCGTGATGACCTTATTACATCAACATGTGCCAAAGAATGGCTGAGCGAAAAGCGTGAGAAGCTGCAATGAAACATGAATAGACAATGAACTGTTCAATTTAAAAGTATCGGAAAAAGATACAAAAGAGACTAATGTGCGGATGGGTAATGCCATGAACTTGTGAGAAATAGCCAAAGAATGAACTTTTTACAAAAATCCGGATAAAGCAAGGATATTCATAATGAGATGTATACCGACCCAAATGGACCAATTAGAGAGAATCTCGCCCACCAAGATGTAACATTTTCACTTAGTAAGCTAGTATTAGGGTATAAGAAGGCCTACTTTGGGGAGGGGATTTTAATGCTATGAATGCTATGCTATGCTTTTTTGGATGCGTTCGGATGTTATTGCTTTTTGCTGGCGTTGCTGCTGCGGGAGCTGCTGTTTATATTTTTATTGAGCACAGGACGCTGCTGATGGAAAACCTTTTTCTTTAATAGATTTTTCCAATTTTTAATATTATTAGATCTTTGTAGCCTTAAATACTGTAAGGGGAAAGGAACTGGATTGTGGCGGGAAACACCATATAGGTGATCCGTTGGGAAGGCCTGATTTTACAGGACAGATAGACAGTTTTTCGGGAGTTTCTATGCTGTGATCTGACTTCTTTGCTGTGACGAACGCTATTTTTCCATCTAATAGGTATGCATTGCAATTTCAATTTATTCTTATAATAATGACAAGTGTAATAATCTGAATAATAAATACGAACTTATTTCATGCTTCTAAAATTTAGATAAAAATTATTACTTTTAAACCAATGAGTCTGTGGTTCTTTAGCTCAATAATAAATGTAACTGTATTAAAAAGTTCATAGTGATTGAGCTGGTCTTAATCACCATCAACTGATTCCTACTAGTTGGTCCATCGACCAATGAGCGGAATACCTTAAGGTTTTGAGAAGTATTATGTCGTTTTAAAAGGTATCCCGTCTCCTTCCAGCAAATCATTTACAATCAATCAATCAATCACAGAATTCTCCTAAGTGAAACGGATGAATTCCAGGGAATATATGAGAGAGTGAATGTTTATGTGGTGTTATGGGCCCCACCGTCATATGGATATAAGTTGTAGAAAAAGGAATATTTGTACCTGGACGTCCAAAGCATATAGGAGAAGAAATTTGATTGATAGCGCTGGATCACCAGGAAAGGCCTCTAAGGGCTGCAGCACTTATTGTACCACCCTTAGAGGCCCTGTACCTTTACACTCACACACTGCCTTGGCAGGCTGCGTGTTTTGGTGCAGAACAAAGTGAAGAATCGACATGGCACACATCCCTGTGTGCCATGCCTACAACCCACTGCCCTGGCATAGATCAGCCACCCCTCTAGCTGGGTGCACTATACCAGTGGTGAGGGTACATGTGCAGCCCTTTACCCCTACAGTGTCTAAGCCAATTCTTAGACATGGTAAGTGCAGTAATGCCATTAGGAGTATATGGTGCTGGGAGTTTGTCATTACGAACTCCACAGTACCCTAATGGCTTTACTGAAAACTGAGAAGTTTGGTATCAAACTTCTCAGCACATTAAACCCACACTGATGCCAGTGTGGGATTTAATGAAAAATGCACACAGAGGGCATCTTAGAGATGCCCCCTGAAAAATGACCTAACACTAGTGTCCAGGCTGAGTGGCTGCTCCCCAGCTGCTACCACCATATAAGTTTCTGGACCCCTGGGTTGAGAACCTGCTGCTCTTGGGGGTCTGAAACAATGCACATCCTGGGATGAGGTGCCAAGCCTCCTCCCCCAGGATGGGCAGGGTCCATGCAGGGGAAGCTTCAAAGGCTTAACGCCTTTGTGAGCTTCCCCAGGCCTTTTGCTGCTCCCAGCAACTGGTCACCACCGGTTCTGACCCCCACTTTGGGCCGGAGAACCGGCGGGAAAACCAAGTGAGGAAGGGAGGTGTGCCCACCTCTGCCAACCCCACCCCTCAGGTGGGGGAGGGGAGGTGAAGCACAACTCTCAGTCCCCACCATCTTGCAGATGGGGGGACCCAGCCAACCAGAGTGAGGCATATGCCCCCCTACCACTGGGGGGTGGCATAATAGGGGGTGTAAGTTGAAGCAAAAGACCTAGGCAATTAGCTGGTCATGAAAAGACCTACAACAGGCTCATTGATGTATGTATAAACTCAGTGCACTAAACATTCATTTAACCCCTTCGATGCTCATGACGGAATGGTTCCGTCATGAGCATCGGTGCTCCTGTGCTCATGGCGGAACCATTCCGTCATGAGGACAGGGGCACAAAATCCCTCTGCTGCAGCCAGCAGAGGGATTTCTTTTCTCCCCTATGCCTCGGGAGCTGGGGAAGAGCTTCCCCAGCTCCCGAAGCCCTCCCTGGTTTCTGTGAAATGACAATCAGCGCGCACGTCGCGCTGTCTTCATTTCACAGAAACCGAAAACTGAAATGAGCCTTTAGGCTCATTTCAGTTTCACTTTCTACGTGCTCAGGGGCTATCTCAGCCCCTGAGCACGTAGAAAGACGGGAGAGGTATCATTAGAAAGGGGAGAATCGCCCTTTCCAATGGTACCCCTCCCAGTGGATCCCTGCTTGGGGATCGCCCCAGGAGGGCGATCCCCAAGCGAGGATCCACCCACTAAGACACCAGGGAGGGGAGCGGCCCCTTAGGCAAGGGCTTTTGCTCCCCCCTATAAAATTGGCAATATACAGTCTTTCTGCCCCCCCTGGGGGGCAGATGGGGGCAGTAGCCCCCAATCTGCCCCCTCGGGGGGGCAGAAAGCCCACTAGACGCCAGGGATTTTTTTGGGGGCAATTTAATTAGGGTGGGGGCTGCCCAAAACTGGCATGCAAATGCCCCCACGCCCCCCCACCACAATTACAGCCTTTCTGCCACCCCTGGGAGGCAGAAAGCCCACAAAAACGCCAGGGATTTTTTTGGGCGCAATTGTTTGTAGGGTGGGAGCTGCCCAAAATGGGCATGCCAATGTCCCCACCCCCGCCACAATTACAGCCTTTCTGCCCCCCCCCCTGGGGGGCAGATGGGGGCAGTAAGGGGTAGGAAAACATTGGGGGATCCACGCAAGCCATACGTCATTGTACTCCCCAGGGTGTCTAGTTTTCAGAAATGTGTGGGTTTGGTATTTTCCCAAGATGGCCGCCGAGCCCGGGGCCAAAAACCCAGGTGACCCCCCTTGCAAAACCAGGTTGGCTTGTGATAGGTAATTTTGATGTCGCCTCAATAGGTTTTGGGCCCTAGCCTGTCGCGGGTCCTTGACCCACCCACGCGAGTGAGTTACCATTTTTATCGGGAGACCTGGGGGAACGCTGGGTGGGAGGAAATTTGTGGATCCACGCAGATTCCAGAACTTTCCCACACTGAAATTTGAGAAAAAAGTGATTTATTCAGCGAAATTTGAGGTTTGCAGGGGATTCTGGGTAGGAGAATGTTGGGGGACCCACGCAAGCCATACCTCGCTGGACTCCCCCGGGTGTCTAGTTTCCAGAAATGTGTGGGTTTGGTAGGTTTCCCTAGAAGGCCGCCGAGCCCCGGGCCAAAAACTCATGGGAACCCCCTTGCAAAACCAGGTTGGTTTGTGATAGGTAATTTTGATGTCGCCTCAATAGGTTTTGGGCCCTTGCCTGTCGCGGGTCCTTGACCCACCCACGCAAGTGAGGTACCATTTTCTCGGAAGACTTTGGGGAACGCGGGGTGGGTGGAAATTTGTGGATCCACGCAGATTCCAGAACTTTCCACCACAGAAATGTGAGGAAAATGTGTTTTTTTGACAATTTTTTAGGTTTGCAAGGGATTCTGGGTAACAGAACCTAGTGAGAGGCAGTCAAGTCACCCCATCCTAGATTCCCCTGGGTGTCTAGTTTTCAAAAATGTATAGGTTTGCTAGGTTTCCCTAGGTGCCGGCAGAACTAGGGTTCAAAAACTACAGCTAGGCACTTTGCCAAAAAGGGTCATTTTTCACTGTGAAATTGTGGTGTGTCCACGTTGCGTTTGCGCCGTTTCCTGTCGCGGGCACTAGGCCTACCCACACAAGTGAGGTACCATTTTTCTCGGAAGACTTTGGGGAACGCGGGGTGGGTGGAAATTCGTGGATCCACGCAGATTCCAGAACTTTCCACCACAGAAATGTGAGGAAAATGTGTTTTTTTTTTTTACAATTTTTTAGGTTTGCAAGGGATTCTGGGTAACAGAACCTGGTGAGAGCCAGTCAAGTCACCCCATCCTGGATTCCCCTGGGTGTCTAGTTTTAAAAAATGTATAGGTTTGCTAGGTTTCCCTAGGTGCCGGCAGAGCTAGGGTTAAAAACTACAGCTAGGCACTTTGCAAAAAAGGGTAATTTTTCATTGTGAAAATGTGGTGTGTTCACGTTGCGTTTTGAGCCGTTTCCTGTTGTGGGCACTATGCCTACCCACACAAGTGAGGTACCAATTTTATCGGGAGACTTAGGGTAATTCAGATTTGTAAAGCAACTGTTATTACCTATTGACTTTCGATGCATTTCTGCCTTCCAAATGAAAGACAATGTGTAAAAAGAAGTCATTTTGAAAAATGACCGATAATTCTCATGCTAGTATGAGTATTCCCAATTTCGGAAATGTGCAAATATCTACTGTTTCTAAACTCTATATTTTGTTCCCATTTCAGAAATACATAGGTGTCTTTCATACGATTTTTCCATGTATACATTTTCCCAGAATAATTGCTATATACCGGGTACATAATAAAAAACCATTGCAAGTTGCTGCTCAGTTTTTGGCTCTGGCTTCGTCGGGTTCTTGGTGAACCTACAAGTCCTATATATCCCCACAACCAGTAAGGTCCAGCGGATGTAACGGTATATTGCTTTCAAAGAGCTGTCATAATTAGAAGAAGTTACAGGTGAAAACGTTGCAACAAAAGGCTGGTTTTTTTCAACTAATTTTCAATTTTTCCTATATTTAACTGTTAGTTTCTATAAAGAAACCTTGATGGATCTACACAAATGGCCCCTTGCTGAATTCAGAATTTTGTCTACTTTTCTAAAATGTATAGCTTTCCAGGATCCATTATTGCTTTCATACCAATTTCTACCATAAACTGGAAGGAGGTTGAAAGCACAAAAAATAGCAAAAATAGGCTATGTCCCAGAAAAATGTCAAAACTGTGTAAAACATTTTGGTTTTCTGACAAAAGTCTGTCATTCCCTAAAATCTGGGAAAATGGTGATTTCAGCCCCACAAACACTTTTTTGATACCATTTGCAGGGAAAAACCCAGACGCTTTCATTTGCAGCACTTTTTTCCCATTTTTCCCAAAAAAAACAAAATTTAGCTGTATTTTGGCTAATTTCTGGGTCCCCTCCAGGGGAATCCACAAACCCTGGGTACCTTTAGAATCCCCATGATGTTGGAAGAAAAGGACGCAAATTTGGCGTGGATACCTTATGTGGTCAAAAAGTTACCGGGGCCTAAGCGCGAACTACCCCAAATAGCCAAAAAAAGGCTTAGCCCAGGGGGGGAAAAGGCATAGCAGCGAAGGGGTTAAAATCTTCATTTTTTATTTTTGTATAACTTCATGCTAAAATCTATTTAATTCAAAATGTTGAAACATACTGTGTTGGACGACATAATCACAAAAGTGCAAAATACATTTATACAGACAATTATGACATAATTCAATATACAAAATTCAGACATAAAACACAAAAACAAATTTATTTATTTTATTTATTTATTTATTAAACTTATAAGGCGCAGCTACCCAAAAAGGGTTTCCCGGCGCCGAGACGGAACAAAAGAACATAAGGCGGCAAAGTTGATTACTGGTTGAAGAGCCAAGTCTTCAGAGATTTCCGAAATTGAGTGTATGCCGTTTCGTTTCGGATAGCTTTTGGAAGTGAGTTCCATAGCAAGGGACCGAGGTAGGAGAAAGACCTTCCTCCCATCTGGGATAGCTTTATTCTAGGCATCGAAAAGTTCCCTTGAGTGGATGAACGGAGGCATCGGGAGGGCACATAAGGGTTGACCAAGGCTTGGAGATATTTGGGGGCAACGCCTGTTTTGATTTTGAACATATAGCTCAGGGCTTTGAACTTAATGCGGTTCTCCACCCTGAGCCAGTGCAGGTCTCTCAAATGGCCTGAGACTGAGGTCATCCTGGGTACCCTACAAAGTAGTCTTGCGGCAGAGTTTTGGACCAGCTGAAGCCTGCGCGTCACCGCCTTGTTAGATCCAAGGTAGAGGACATTGCAGTAGTCCAGTCTCGAGGTGATGAGGGCCTGGACTACTGTTTTCTGCGTGGGCTCTGGCAGCATCCAGATGATCTTTCTTAGCCACTTCAAGATGGTAAAGCAGGTGGCTGCTACCTTGACTGTCTGATGGTGCATTGAAAGTTGGTCGTCAATGATAACACCAAGGTTGCAGACTTTGCTGGAGAGTCGGGGGTGAGCACCCATCGCACTAGGCCAGTGTTGTGGGCCCCAGAGATCTTTGTTTTTGCCCAGAACCAGTACCTCTGTTTTCTCACCGTTTAATTTAAGGTAATTGGTCTGCATCCAGGATGCAATTTTTCCCAGGCCAAGCTGAAGATGGGATGGCCCGGCTGCTTTGTTCGTGGAGAGAGAAAGATGATTTGGGAATCGTCAGCATAGGAGAACAGGGACAGTCCTGCTTCGTCTGCGACATTGGCTAGGGGTCTAACATATAAGTTAAAGAGTAGGGGGCTGAGGATAGAGCCCTGAGGCACCCCGTGGGGTAGAGGATGAGTGTCAGAGCTGGTAGAGGAGGAAAAGATTTGGAAAGTGCGGTTTGAGAGAAAAGAGATGAGCCAGCTGAGGGCAGAGCCTCCTATGCCTATACAGCAAAGCGTTTTTACTAGTGTGGTATGGCATACCGTATCAAATGCCGCGCTGAGGTCAAGCAGGATGAGGGCGACTGTGTCGCCAGCATCCAGATGGTGGCGTAGCCTTTCCGTTATTCCTAGTAAGGTGGTCTCGGTAGAGAAACCGGCTCTAAAACCGGATTGGGAATGGTGGAGAAGCTTTTGGTCTTCAACAAATTTAGTGAGTTGGGAATGTATGTGTTTCTCCAGAATTTTGGAAAAGGCCGGCAGCAGAGAGATAGGTCGATAATTGGAGGATAAGTCTGGGTCAGCGTTGGCCTTTTTAAGGAGAGGAACCACCATGTCATTGATGGAGCAAGGACTCACAAATGAGAATTGCTCGAATACAATCTCCTCACAGTATTAATTAATTAATTATGTATTGTGTATACTAACTTTGCATACACTACATGAATAGCAAGGAAGCTTGCCTATGTGTTCTAACTAACTAGTAATGCTTGTCTTTTTCTAAAATGGCCGCTAAAGCGCGGGAAACTTACTGCGCATGTCTCATCCATATCACATGGTGTGACGTCTTTCTTTGCTTGGTGGGAAATTTCTGCTTCTGCGCAGTGTGCATTAAAATGGCTGCTTGATGTTTTCACATGCTTCAGCTTGCTCTTGTGTTATTATTAAATTGTCGTTTTCTTAACGCTACTAATGCGGGATAGATTTATAAGTAAATGGGGATAGAGTAGAAAGAGTGGGTAGACAGTGAAACATATTATTTTGTGATTTTAATATTTTCTTCTTTGACTTTTATTAGTTCGTAAACTTGGGCCTGGGGTTGGTGATCTGAAACTC
This sequence comes from Calotriton arnoldi, assembly GCA_963921515.1. NCBI lineage: Eukaryota > Metazoa > Chordata > Amphibia > Caudata > Salamandridae > Calotriton > Calotriton arnoldi. Next base: position 143,233 of record CAWUFW010009690.1, on the reverse strand, counting down.
GAGAGACAATGATTCTGCGCATGTGTCCTGTTTGGCTGCCAAAGAATAAAAATGAAGTCAACCTGGACGTCGTCCAAGGCCATGACCTGACGGCCGAGCTGCTGTGCTCTTGCCTTTCCTGTTGAAAATTGAAACTTTGTATATGAAGAATATATAACATTTGTCGTGAGACGGGTGGGAAATAAAGCAAATGTATAAAATTGAATGGGCGGTAGTTTAAAGACAATGGCCTACAGAAAATGAACTAAAATCATATGGTGTGAGAATCCACCCCTGTCCCTGTCCAATCAGAAATAGTGGTCCCATATTTTGGCAACATTAAGGGGAGGTACATGGGCGTAGAGGGGTATAATAGATATAGAATTAGCTAATTAGCTAGCTTCTAGCTCCAGACTGCCAAGCTGATCGATTGCAGACTAACCGCTGTCCAGAGAGGTCCTGAGGAGGGGGCGGCGGAGTCCATTAGAAGGAAGGCACGGGAGAATCGAGGAGATGTCGAGTATCAGAGAGGGGAATGACGCAGGCGTCGTTGTAGAGAGGTCACCGGTCCTGTCCTGATCCTGGAGGAGGTCTTTGCTCTTCCTCCTTCCTGTGTCCTATTCTTTCCAACTCCTTGGCCAAGGGGTTTGGTTCTCGCACTTAGGTAAATATAAATGCAACCTTTAGTTGCGCTGCTGTCTCTATCTTCTCCTTTCTGAGGGACCGTCATTAATCAATAATTATTATTCTATGCTTCACCTGTGATATGCGATTAAGTACCATGTGGTTATGTAATTTACTCTGCTAAATCTTTAGATAAACATTTTAAAACTTCTTGACTCAGTGGTTATTTCAGGATTATGTACTATAATGAATGTCACTCATTTTAAACTTCCCAATTAGCAAAGGATTCATTGGTAAGTCATTACTCTTCAATCGGAAGGTAATTGGTAGCAGGGATTTGATAAAGAGTAACAACTGATAAAACCCAGCGTAAGTATTAGCGTAGTATGAATGTATGGGCCCAAGTGAGTATCTGGTGTATGAATGCTGTTTGCTAATATCGCGCTGGATCAGCATGCTTCCAGTCATGTGGGACCGTGGCTTCTTCTAGGGAGGCATTTAGAAGGTCCATGATGGCAAGTAGAGGTGGTGACTCTAGCTGTTTGAGCACTGAAATAGGCAAAGGGTCCTTAGGTGATCCTGATTTGATACTTCCAAGGATCTTTTTAAAAGAGGTTGAAGTAAGAGGGGGCCATGTGCCCAGGTTGTAAGGGGGTGTATGTTGTGACGTAACCTGGTCAAAACAAGCAGAGTCCATTGTGAGTGGTGTGGAAACAGATTGGAAGGCATTCGCAGATTGCGAGGAAGGGGAATTGTCGCGCCCGGAGCACGCTATGGCAGAGTGAATTTTCTCGACTTTCTGGACAAAGAAAGAGGCCAGTTCCTCGCATTTGCGTTTATTTAGTGGAGGGGGGCTGGCTAGAGTGGCAGAGCCAGCCAGCTCCTTCACTGTATTAAATAGTGTTTTGGAGCAGTTCAATGCAGCAGTAATGGTGGTTGACGCAAATTCGGCACGGGCTAGTTTGCAGAGATTATGGTAGATTTTTTTTGCCAAATTGTAGGTTGATTTTGATTCAAGGGCATAGTTTCTACGCCATCTGTGTTCCAGTGCTTTGAATTTAGATTTTTCGGCTTTCAGAGTGTCAGTATACCACGGCGCAGGCGGGCGGTGGTTATTGGCCTTTTTTTTTGGGAGAGAGGGAGACAAGTATCTATGGCATCAAGAAGCCATTTTTGAACAGAGTCAGAGAGCATAGTTACCCTTTGTTGAGAGATGGGTGTGGTAGTGCATAGGATGTTGTTCAGGGCAGTTATGTCCAATTTTTTCCAGTCTCTTGTTAATGACTTTAAAACAGGAAGGGTGGTGGCAGCGTTGTCAGCGGGTGTCAGACTAAACCTGATGATAAAATGGTCCGACCAGCAGAAGGGGAGCGCTGAGGGGCAGTGGATGCAGGGTAAGTTGGAGAAAATGGGGTCCAGAAGATGGCCAGCTTTATGTGTGGGGCCTGAATTGTGCAAATGAATGTTCATAGCTGCCAAGTCGGAGATGAAATTAGTGCTGCTTTTGCACGTAGGATCATCCAGATGGAGATTTAGGTCACCAAGAATGGAAAAGTTGGCAGTACTCATAATAATTGGATTTATTAGACTCGGAAAGGAAGTAGCCCAGGAGGCCGCAGGCCCGGGGGGGCGATACACAAGTATACCAGAGAGGGTAAATTACATGGAATACATTTTTCTTATTTAAAATATAGTGGCTAGATGTTGGACAAGATCTTAAGTTGTCTACGCGCGTTTCGGCTTTTGAGCGCCTTCTTCAGGACAGCCACAAAATAGACCTAAACAGACAATAAAATAAATACATATATGTATCATAAATACAAATTAGTGCACTGAGTCACAAACGCCTAAGATATATATATATATAACAAAATGTAGTATACAAAGCAATTCACTGATAAGACATATATGATTTCTGTGTAGAAACTAGTGGTAAGACCCCTGATGAAAGGTAATTGTGTTAATTGAACATATATAAAAAAGTAAAAGAGTACAGTAAACCGAATAAAGTGAGAAAGATAAAGACCCTTCATGCCAGTGGCTAAACAGAATTAATATAGAACTGAATAAATGACAAGAAAAGGAGAGGAATGAATAGAAAACAAGGATATCTGAACATAGTAACAGTGTGAAGACACCTAGTATCAAAGAAGCTTACCTAAATAGGTATGCTAAGGAGACCAAAATGGATATTTGGACCCAAGGTAAATGAATTTACCTATTATGAGAAGGGACGAAAAACAAATTGAATCTTAATAATTATATGACATAGGGGATGATAATTTGATCACTGATTTAATTTTGTAATAAATTATTACCTGCTTGAGGTTCAATGGGAACTCATGAGTTTTCAAAAAAATGAGGAATTCTTCAAGTTGGGGGTATTAATGCTGTAAAATTAAAACAACACACAAAATATAATCTATAATGTGTTCAACTGCAACATAGAGAGTGTTATATTATCAAGAACTAGCATTGAGTATATAAGAGCAACGGATAATTTGTGCCCACCTCTGCCAACCCCACCCCTCAGGTGGGGGAGGGGAGGTGAAGCACAACTCTCAGTCCCCACCATCTTGCAGATGGGGGGACCCAGCCAACCAGAGTGAGGCATATGCCCCCCTACCACTGGGGGGTGGCATAATAGGGGGTGTACCCACCCCAAGGAAGGGACCCATTGGTTCCAACCTTTTACTTACCTGTAATGCCCCTAAATCTAGTATTTAGGGGCACCCCCAAACCTTGCCTCCTCAGACAAGCAACGACCAAGAAGAAAAGAAGAAGAGGACCGAACAGCCGTGCCGAAGCTAAGAAGAGGAGGACGCCCACTGACTTGGCCCCAGCCCTACCGGCCTGTCCCCACCTCGAACCTGCAGAAGCAAAACTCTGGTGTGTCCTGCAGCCAGCAACCTCAAGAACCCCGAGGACCTGCCCTGTCTTCCAAGGAAAAGACTGTCTCCCGTGAACACCGGATTTGTTCACCAACAGACTCCAGCTCCGGCAAAATCCGCGAGTCTGCACCACACGGCACCCGTCGCCCAAGGCCCGAGTTCGAGTGGCCCAACACTACGAGGAGGTCTCCCCGGCGATCCTGACCCGAGATCCTGTGATCCCTGACCTGCCTCAAGCCTCCAGCCGACGCCTGCAGCCTCAATCCGGAAGGTCCCCCCAACCACAACCAGGAGCTAGTAAGAAGATCCGACCCTAAAAGACACCCCTGCACCCGACGCCCCACAGCCTTGGGTGGTCCAACCGACGGTGTCTAACCAACCTCCAGCATCCCAACTTACCTCTCCAAGTGGTGGTCGCGCCCAGAAGACCTTCGTCCCCGAGCCTGCAGTGTGTTTGCAAACCGGACAATCCCCATTGAAATTAACAGGGCACCCAACGACAAAATAGCACCCTTCATTCGACCGCCCTAGTGCCGCTGAGGGTGTACCTTTGGTGCTAACTTGAACCCCCATTTGCCCTGAGCTTAAGTCCAGGAGCTTTGCTCCCACAACCTTGTGGCCTGCTCCTAAGCAGCCACCAACTGGAGGCCCCCTATCCACTATTGGATAACATTGGGCCTCAGCACTCTGCACCCGGCCGCCCTAGTGCCTCTGAGGGTGTAACAAGAGTGCATCCTTGACCCTGGGGGACCCCTGAGTGTAACCCCAGAAACCCAACTCCCACAACAAAGTGCTTACCTGTTAACTGATAACACTATTTCCTCCCGTAGGATAACATTGACTGTTTTTCTATGAAAAAGTTTCTAAGTGTGGAGTTGGAAAATCTATAAAAGTCTCTAAAACTGTATACGAATAACCAAAACGCTTTTACTTACCTGTTTACAGGAAATGTCCCAGTGCAGTATCCAGGTATACTACACTGTGTAAGAAAAGTAATCTGTAAAGTAATCTACTTGACATCCTATTGAAAAGTCAATACAAATACATGTACAATATTTCAAAGCATTGCTTTACCAGTGATTCTACTGTAATCAAACCAAAGTATATATACAACTGCAATTTAAACTGTATTATTACTGCAAAGTATAAATCACTTACCTGTGCCAGGCTTGCATGGTTCTAGAAAATAGAATAACTAAAAGAATATTTTTACACAAACAAAATTGGTCTGAGTTCAGTCTTTGAGTGTGTGACAATCATTTGCTGATTGAGTGTGTACAACAAATGCTTAACCCTACCCTCTGATAAATCCTTACTGCTCGCCCACACTACCTTTGGGGTTCCACTGGACTCTGTGTACACTATACCTCACTTTGGAATAGGATACACAGAGCCAGCTTTCTACAATGAGTGAAAGCATGGATGAATGATTGGCAGAATGGATGGGCGAATGGGTGCATGAATGAGTGAAAACAAGAATGTAAAGATGGTTGAGTGAAACAATGCATCCATGAGTGAAAGGGAGGGTGGAGAGCTGGAAGAAAGGATAGATGGATGGATGAGTGAAAGGGTGAATGGGTGGACGGATGAGTGACTGGGTGGATGGATGAGTAAGTGAAAGGATGGCTGGATGGGTGAAAGGGTAAATGATTGCATGGATGAGTAAATGGATGGATGGGTGGAAGAGTGGATGGATGAGTGAAAGGATGGCTTGGGTGAAAAGATAAATGGTTGGATGGATGAGTGAATGGATGGATGGGTGGAAGAGTGGATGGATGAGTGAAAGGATGGATTGGGTGAAAGGGTGGATGGATGAATGATGGCGGATGAGTGAAAGGGTGGATGAAGGGATGGATGAGTGAAAAGATGGATGGGAGGATAGATGATGGATAGGTTTGTAAATGGTTGAAAAGGTTTGGATATGGATGGGCACACAGATGGAAGGACAGAATGAATGGTGAAAGACTGAATGGATGAAAGAATTATTAGATGACATTTTGAGTGACACCCAAATGCTACTTGAATGTTACAGTAGTAATTTTAAATATTTGCATGTTTGTTTTAGGTGTAAGGTTTTAGGGAGAGCCTCATAGTGCCATGAGCTGTGCTTGAAATGTATATTGTGTTTGTAGCAATAGGCAAGGCGTCAAAAATGTACTATGTAATAGTGTATCGACAGTGCATTCTTTAAGAAAGCTGCAGTGAAAAGCACCTTTGTGACTTCCGTCAGCTTGTGCAACTCTCTGCGAAGCCCCCATAAGCAAAGTCAGATTCCATATTTTAAGTTCCACTTGCTGAAACACCCATAATGCGTTCCCTATAGTGGGTTCATCACAGCAATCCTCCCTTTAGTTCACCAATGCGTGCCGCTTTACATCTCACAAAGGCACTCAGATATGAGATGCTAGTATCAAACTCTATCAGAGCAGATCTTCCTGACCACTTCTCTCACGAGACATGCCTGCTCAGGACCATGAGTTGTAAAAAAAATATCAGACTGGACAACCCAGTGCAGTAACCATATAAATAAATTATTATCATATGAAATACCACAAAAAGACCTGCACAGTGGCTCGAAGCTGCACGCATACCGAAAAAACGTGAAGTGCACGATTGTCTCAACCTAATATAAAACTTATTTTGACTTGTACTGAAGTGGTTGTCTATTTACTTACTTTTATACCGTTGCGCAACTTCCTCTGATGTGTCTGCAAAACTTACCTTTTATCCTGAAGTTTTGTCCTGAATTTTGACCTTTTGTGCTGAATTTTTGTCCTGTATTTTGACCCTGTGTCCTGAATTTTTACACTTACCATCCTGAACTTGCACCCATGCCAGTTGGTCACCCTAGGCTGGATATGTTATGTCTTGCAGAAGAAGATCACTGATTTACTATCTTACTCGGGTTTGCAAATGGCAAGGATGTTGAGCTTCAAGTTTGATAGCCCTGTTGATGTGCAGCGCCATGTGACTTCTATTGAATCTCCCAAAACCTTTGAAGAGGGTAGTAAAATGGCCCAAAACACTTGGCTCACAGCTTTTGTTGAAATGTGATGTGCTTCAACTATATCATTGCTAAAAAAAAAAAAAAAAAAAGCCAGGACATCTCTCTTGCAGCGGGTGTTCTCTGTCACTGCAATCGCTTTATATGTTATTTACCTGTTTGCTACTAGGGATTTTGCACACTAATAAAATGTGATCACTGATCAGCTATGACGACTGGGGCTTAATTGAAATGTTTTTTTACATTAGAGACACGCAGTGTATTGCACGTTGTTTCATTGCCCAATTGTAAGCGAACATCAGCAAGTCTTTTCACATTATAAGCAATTAAATGTTTAAACGGGTCCATGGCTTTGGTCATCCACGTGACTTTTCCATGTTGGGTAGAAATAATTGTTACATCGTCCCCACCTTTGTCCCACTCGTCTGGGAGCATCTTTAACAGTGAGCACTAACGAACAACAATGTGTCAAGGACAGAGTCGGATTGGTAACGGGGGCACTCGGGAAATGGCCGAAGGGCCGATAGCCGAGTTCCAGCTCTGGGCTGCTTTTGTGGGCAGCCTGGGGGCTGTCTGTGCTGTTAGGATGCCGCCAGCGGCCCAGTGGGTGCCTGAGTGGCCTTTCTAGAGGCAGATGGGCGGAGGTATCACTCCCTTTCTCTCGCTGGGCCTGCCCATTAATGTATGCTGATTGAGCGGGGCAGGGGGCCTGAGCAGAAGTGGCCTCACTTGCATTCATGTGGGGCTCAGCAGTGTGAACTAATCTGTGCATTTTTTTTTTTTTTAAATCTAAGTGAAGTTAATAAGACACGCCGCCCACCCCCTTTCTTTTCATAAAACTTCACTGAAGCAGTGTTTTGCGGAAAGGCAATACGCAAATGAGGGCCACTTTTTTTTTTGGTGTGCCCGGGCCGATTTTTGATTCCAATCCAACCCTGGTCAAGGAGTCTTTCCTGACATGATGGGGGGGCGGCATGGGGCCCTGGAGGGTATGGTGGGTTCACTCTCAGTGGGCGATTAGAATGCTTCTATATGTTGTGTTTATTTGTTTTATACGACGCAATAGATGATATGCAGCATGCTTGGTGTGCGCAGGTAATTACCCACACATCACCTGTTAGAAGAGGGAGAAATGAAGCAGTTACGCTTGGGCGCCCTGATTTTCCATGGTATTTGCAAACGTCGTAGTCTGAGATTGTTGCTGCTGTTTGTAAAGCCTATTCTTGACGCTAGATGCGCAGCCGATATCAAAATGGCTGCCACGTGTAAGTACATGAATAGTTAACGTGAAGGAGAGTCTCAGCCTAATGGGCCTGGTCAGGTGCACACTCCTTGTGCCTCAGGGAGCAGAGGGGTACCATCACTTAAATTTGACCAGCAGGCAGTGGCAGTGACGGGGGCGTGTCACGGCATCCTTAGGAAACTACGGAAGGTCCTCCCCCTATTACCCACTGAAGCGAAGAAAATAGTAGTCCAGGCCCTGATTCTTTCGCGGCTGGACTACTGTAATTCATTGTATCTGGGAGCCCCAAAGTCCACCCTAAGGAAACTCCAGGTGGCCCAGAACTGCGCAGCACGACTTCTGACAGGCTGCAGTAGCAGGCAGTCAGCTAGCCCCAGTCTGAAAGCCCTTCACTGGCTACCAATAAAGGAAAGAATCTCCTTTAAAGCCTTATGTACTGCTCATAAGTCCCTTATGGGCACAGGCCCCAGAATCAATCAGCATTTGATCACCGCCTACCTCCCCAGCAAATCTCTTCGCTCGGAGAATTTAAATCTAGCCTGTACTCCTAAAATCAACAGGCAGCGGAGTGGAGGCCGCTCCTTTTCATATAACATAGCTGGACTGTGGAACTCCCTCCCTCTTAATCTCCGCCATGAAACTACCCACCTCTCTTTCCGGAAGGGTCTTAAAACATGGCTATTCCAGAAGAGTACCTGCTAGCCTTCCCTTATTAGCCCTAATTGCCGCCAGCGCTGGGATGCCTTTGGGTAGCCATGCGCTCTATAAATGCTAATTAATAATAATAATCTCACTGGCATGAGCCGCCACACGTAGCTGGGTAGGAACTGGGTCACCTGCTGTTGGCATATGGGGAGCAGGGGCAAGGAATCTAAAGCCACGGCACATGCAATAATGCTGCAAAACACAGCCAACAGCTCACAATTCACAGTAGGCCTGGGCACACTCCACTGATTGCAGGCTCAGTTCGAATGGCAGACCTGTGAAATGTGCACGGTGGGCTGCCTTGTCCATCTCAGTGCAGCATTGCAGCTCTTCAAGATGGCCACATCATGGTACAGCAAATGGATGGTTAGCCCCTACAATATGGGCGTGATCAAGCAGTTCTGCTCAAACCAACATTGCACGTGCAGATTGAGTGCAGCACCAATCTGTCAAACCAGATGAGCACCACATCTCTTTACCACCGTCCAATTCAGAGGAATCACTGTCGTAGTCTAAAATACACATCAGTGCACTGTAGGTTGTGATACCTTTTATTTCACTGAGAACGGAGGCGCCACTGAGCCATTCTTCAGGCGTGCATCCGTTTCTCTGAAGAACAGTAATTTGTGGATTTCATGTGTCATGTTTGTATTTCTGTAGCAGGAGCAGCAAAAGGAATCGCAACCTTCAGTATACAGGCTTTCTTCGTGTATGGACGAGGGTATTCAAAATGCTGCCTGAATTTATATTGCATTGTTATCCAATCAGCTTTGCCAGGGTCACAACTGCAGCATAAAGTTCTTTCTGTTTTGCATAAAAGCATATGATTCATGTCTGCTGAGGAATAGTGTATGTTTCTTTCCCAAGGCCTTATTATCTGAAAGTCTTAAGTATACAATTCCTAAAATGCCATAAATATGCATGAATAGCTCAGAGCAGTGCATTCACATTAATATTCAAGTACAAAATTGTATTTCGAAGGCGTATTAATATTTAACAGAATCGGTAAAACGAGCAATTAATATGTCCGAGCAAAGTAAAGAAATTAAGCGTACTCAATCAGCGTCTGTTAACCTTGGGGTGTTGACAAAATGGGGAATGGAATCAGCGATCTGTAAAGACGGAAAGTCCGATTGATAACACAAACATGACCATGCTGCTGGGTCCTCGGGGTGTTTAGATTACCTTCAGTGGTGCCAGGTGTGTATTTTACAGCCCCAGAGCCCCGAGGATGCTCAGCTGCTGCTGTTTTCAGACCGGTGTGAAAAACTTCTTAAGTTGCTATTTCCCTAAACGTTGCGAATATCCGGAATCAATGGAGCGACTAAAACGTATATATGGGTACCCAAACTTTTAAGAAATTTTTTCCACGCAATAAAATAAAGATTCTATGGTGCCCCTGCACCATATAATTTTTATCATGATCCTTTTTCATATTAGAGAAGAAAGGATGTCTCAAATAATGACAGCTAATGCTAGTAGTGTCCTTTGGTACTTGACGTTAAAAAAAACCTAGAAATTCACTGAAAAAAACAAAAATCAAAGTGATGTTCTAGTAATCATAACTTGTGCCCAAGCTAAGCACAGTGTTGTCAGTGATGTAATTTCAGATGCCATCAGTGATGTTATCAACGATGTCATTGAACATGTCATGAATGATATAATAGGTGCAGTCGTAAGTAGTGCATGGCGAGGGCGCAATACATGGATACTTCAGTTAAATTTAACTGGCGAATTTCAGTGTTTTTGAGTTTAAAATGTTACGTTTAAACTGAAGTTTAACCTAACTATAACGTCACTTTAACCTTTGTTTTTTGTGAATTTCTAGGTTTTTTTAAATGTAAAGTAAGATTATATTAGCATATGTAATTATGGCAACCTCCGCCAGACCCTGTGCCCACCCCCGTGGGCGGCCAACCCTCTGCCACGCACGGCCTTTGGCTGTGCGTGGCTTGGGGTTGGCCACAGGGCTTGGCCTGCAGCCAAGCTCTGCGGCCAACCCCCTCGCCAGCCATCCCCCTCCGCGCATGGCCTTCCACTGTGCACAGTGTGGAGTTGGCCACTGGAACTGGCCTGCCTCAATGAACACCCACCATATTAATTTTGTTTTTTTAAATTGTTTCTCGATGCTGTGGGACTCTCAAAGAAATTTAAGGGGGTCACGCAGGCTCCCGCGAGAGTCGCATGGGATCACAGCAATCCAAAAGGGAGAAGTGTGGCTCAATGGTTAGAGCGGCAGACCCTGATGCAGAGATCTGGCCCGGGACCAGGGTTCAATTCCCGCCTCGGCGGGTCTTGGGCTCAATTTCCTCGGACCTGATAATTCTCGCCTCGGTGCCTATTCTAATCATGGGTCCCACTCTGCAACTCTGGGCAATAGCTTGCTTAATCTCCACAACGGCCCCAACAGCGCTGGGATGCCTGGCTTCACCCTGGGGGTGCCCAGGAGTGGACATTTCACAGGGAAAAGCCAGGAAGGGTTCCACAGCGGTATGCGTACAGCGCCTGGACACCCCTTTGGGGGTATGGGTGCGCTTTACAAGTACAAATTTCATTTCATTCATTTCAAAATGTTTCCTGTGCCCTGTAATGTCAGCAACATTTATCTTCATGTTGCGGCCAGGCCATCAGAGCAGAAAACCTAGCTGTGAGGTGGCCAACAAGAAAAAAAAGCCCCTTGGCCAATCAAATCGCTGTATTATATGAAGTTGTGTTCCAACGGGGCTCCCGCAAGGGTCCCATGAACCCAACTGTCCAGATATCTATACATTTTTAACCTTACTTTTTCAAAATCTACTGATTTATACCAAATCACAAAAATCACACTTTCTGGGCAATGATATAGCTTTCTGCAAAATTTGGTGTAATTCCGTTCAGCCATTTTGGCTGTAGCAGCGTCTGAAATTCCCTATGGAAATTGCATGGGGAATTTGCGTTTTGGGACCCCCCTTTTTCTCGGCCCCCACGTGACGCATCACCTCAAAACTTTCTTGAAAGGAGCTGAGGTGGATGAACTTTTTGTTTGGAACGTTTTGTGAAGATTCATCAGATGGCGCCAAAGTAATTAGCAAACCCAAACATCTGTGTCCTATCCATTTCCTATGGCATGCTTTATAGGATATCTCCTTGGTCATGCTGATCATGATGTAGAATCCAGTATACAAGAAAAGCAAACTCTTTAGTGACACCATATTTAAGTTTATAAGAGAATTTTTCCAATGGTGCCTAGTATCAGGTGATATGTTCTCTACTTAGGGGCCGATTCCGATCTCGGCCGATAGGGCTCCGAATCGGATCCGATTCGGAGCCCTATTTCCCGACCGATTCGTACGCGCGTCCGGGCGAGCGAGTACGATGCGTATTCGCCGACCGACTCGTCCGGGCGTCCCGACCGCTCCGACCGACTCGATCCCGGGTCGAACCGCACCGACCGACTCGCTTGGACCCGACTCGCACCGCGCAATGGAGACGTTCCCCGGCCGGGTAAGTACGATGCGCGCCGCGAGCAGTCCGACCGAGCCGCGCACTCCGGCTCGAAAGAGCTGTCGGAGCCGTTCTTTGGGGGTCCGTGTCGGACCCCCCTGTACGCCTAGCCGCGCGAGTCGCACACAGGGGGGACCCATGGGTCCCCCCTACCTGTGCGTGTACGGCGCGAATCGCTTCACCGCGTACACGCTGTAGGGGGCGCACTTGTCCGACTCGCACCCATTGAGTCAATGGGAGCCCGCGTACGCGTTGTACGACAGGCTCCCATTGACTTCAATGGGAGTCCGACCGACTCGAGTCCAATGGCATACGTGCGCATCGTACTCGTTCGGTCGGACTGCACGGGTCCGATTCGGTCGGAAATCTCTCCGGGTCCGGCTCGGTCGGAGAGATTTCCGGCCCGAATCGGAATCGGCCCCTTAATATCCAAGTTAAATCAGAATGATGTCGAAGTTAATGCAAGTGAAGCTCATGGATCAATGTATGTGATATTCATGTTTACTTGGGTTCACTCCATCTTCTTGTGCTCAAAAGGTACATTACATGTCTTTTATTGTTTTAGTATGAAAAGCCTCAATAGTGAAAATGTAACCTCAGAATCTGTTTAACATCAAATCTGCCTGAAGATCTGATCCTGCTGCAGTTACAGGTTCATGGACCATTTTGTGTTTCTCCTTCTCTGTTTGCCCACTGAATGAGGGCATGCACAGAAGGAGTTGGGTTTAGTGAAGAGCAGGGTTCATCCACAATAAAGGCTGGATTGCAATAATGCAGCCTGGAGCATTGGTTAAATGTGCAATGTCCTACAAAAGCACAGGAGATCTTTAAGGTCACATTGTGTTTAGATCATGCATGAGACAAGACTATCAATGGTGAAATGGGCAAACTGAATGGATATTGCTGGCCTAATCAAATGTTGCTATGTAAGTATGTGCTGAAATACTGAGATGCAAATCTAAACATAAAATAAGATCCTCTTTGGTACTGTATAATAATCCATCTTTTTGCATGGTTCTTCCATGTTTTTAATTGGAGAGCTGGCACATTTGGTCCTCTGGTCAGTAAGAGCTGCTGAACACCTCTAACAGCATATGCTCTACCCCTAAAGCATCGTAACTGATTGGGAAACGCCAATTGTCTTATTTGGTTTCTAGGAAAAAGTCCACAGTAAAAATGGACAACAATTGCACAGCAGGCATAAAAGTCAAATACCCAATGCGGGAAGCAGTGTGGCCTTATGTCGCCCTCAGTGTTCCACCTTAATATCCTCTAAAGAATATTGTTGGTCAATAATATTGTAGGAGAAATAGTGTAATGTATAGAATATCATGTGACTTATTATCGAATGCAAGAATATAATTTCTCTTTCTTAGTTAAAAATATTGATGTAAATTGGGAAGTTGGGACAACAAGACCACAAGACCCACAATGCACCATGCCAAATCCTTAAAAGTCAACTGAACGCTGTCTAGCTAGGTTCTTCTTGGTGGAGATGATGCAGGAGGAGCTCTTTTAACCTGTTGCTTTCAGGGAGTCCACTCCTTCAACTTTAAGAGCAAGGCAAAGTCCTTTTTGGGCTGAAGACCAAAGTGTGCAGCAGGCGCAGTTCTTATGAGTGCAGTCGTCTCTTGTACAGTCCAAGGATCTAGCAGGGCAGTCCTTCTTCTTGTAGTTTCAAGGTAGGGATCTGAGTTTCTAGGCAGCTCTCCCATATTTATCCAGTGTTCTTGGGTGACAAGCAAGGTGGCACCCAATGGGGTACAGGGTGCCACCCTCAGGTATGAGAACTTCCTCCAAAGTGTGGCATATTCTTGTCCCAGAAAGGACTATTCCTTTAAAATAAAAAATGGAGAAACTCTCTTGTGGAGGTTAATATCTGGCTAAGTCGACCCACTGGCTTGGCTAAGCTTCCCTAATACTCCCCTTCCAGCCCCTCTGCTAATTCAATTACTGGAGCTCCTGTCTGGCTGGGGGTGCAGGATGTGGGAGTAAGCCTGTTTCCTGTCCTGTCATTCCCTTTTTGAATACCAGTTTGGCTACTCCACCCCCAACCTGCCTTTTGCTCTGCAGCTGCAGAAGTTCTCCCACCAGATGTCCTTTTTCTCTATTCAGGCCACCTCACACCACATCAGAGCAGTTTGTCTTAGCCTGTCAAAGGCTAGCCAATCAGGAGAGGCTGCTGGAAGGCTTTTGGGTCATCAGAAAAGCAAGTTCTATACCTTTTTTTCTGTGATAGTTATAATAAATCTAACCTTGGCAAGTTGTTGGATCTATTCTATCATTTAAGTCTTTGAATAATATTTATAGCTCACTCCTATCAATAGTTATACTTTATTCAAGTATTCCTATGTTAGCCTATGGATCCCTTGTGCTACAATGAGGAAAAACTAAATTGGCACTTTTTCCCCTCACCAGGCCATATAAAACATCCTTTAAAATGTCCCTGCTTATAGTTACAAGGCATCCTACCTCTGGGGCACTTAGGGGGGGAATTTAGGGGTGACTTATATGTACAAATAAGGTACTTTAAGACTTTGGAAGTACCTTTAATTCCAAAGTCGAATTTGCATATCATTTAATTATCAAACCAGGTCTGCCTTTAAAATGACAGCAGGTTACACAGCAGTGCACACTTAAGCGAATTAAATCTGCTGGGCCTCTAAACCTACACGCCTTACCATATACTAGGGGCTTTCACATAAGTTGTCAGAACCAATCAGTGGTATAACAAAGGTGCCCACAGTGCGGTGGGCCCCCGAGCACCAGGGGGCCCCGGCAAGCCCAGTACCCTGGCCTGAGAGGTCCTGAGTGAGTCCGGAGAGGGGCCCCTCCATGTACTTTGCAGGGGGGCCCCCTCAAATTTCGTTACATTACTAGTACCAATTCTAATTATACCTAATTACCGTGTACTTTTAATCGAAGCACAGGCCCTGGGTCTGGTTAGCAGAGCCCAGGGCACAATCAGAGTCAGAAAACCAGCATCTAGTAGTCACAAATGGGGACAAAAAGTGGGGGGGGACACTGCAAAAAGCCTTGGTTTCTCACATGTCAATAAATGTAAACTTTCATACAATAACAAAACATGTTAAATATAATAAGTAGGGTTATGACAAAGCTCAGAATGAACACATGACATGACTGTACATGTGCACCTATGTGCCAAAACTAATATGCACTTACTTACCATCTCTCTGCTGCTGCAACTCTTCCAGCTGAGCTTGTTGGGTCATCCAGACAGCTTTAAGGACCCGCCGGTACAGTGGTGTAATGGCAGGGTGCTGTGTATGAGGCTGAAAGGATAAGCCCATAATGTTCTGGGTCTTAATATGGGCCAAACGATGAATGCTACCCACTGCAATGCAACATATAGCGATGTCCTGTCAGACTTGGGCCCGTGCTGCATTGCTCATTCGTGTATACTGTGCCCTATAAAGCTGAGGGTATTTGTCAACGATCCCTTCAATGATGATGTTCAGTTCACTATCGTAAAAAGGGGGGACATCCTCTTCAAGTCCCTCAGCCATGTTGGGAGCAAGATTGTGCAAAGGAACAGCAGAATGGAGGAGGAAATTGCCTGGAGAAGATGATGGCGCATTTGGGAAACAAAATGGCTGACTTCCTGCATGTCATTTTCTGTTTGCGGTAGGTAGAGATCTCTGACTGAATGCAGAGTCTCTGCCTTGAGCGCAGACCCTCTATCCCACGTGCGGAGGACAACTTCCACACACAGGGCAGAGGCTCCGCATGTGGGAGGGGGGGCACCATACATGTACTACAAGATCTTAAAATGTTAGACAGGAACAAAATCAAAGCTAGGATGGCTTGTGT
Source organism: Calotriton arnoldi (assembly GCA_963921515.1). Lineage (NCBI taxonomy): Eukaryota > Metazoa > Chordata > Amphibia > Caudata > Salamandridae > Calotriton > Calotriton arnoldi. Next base: position 127,473 of record CAWUFW010009690.1, on the reverse strand, counting down.
ATCTAATATTTGTGTGTTTAGTTATAATTTTAGAATGTTTGTCCTAAACCATGAGTGAAGTATGTGAGATAATGTGGTTGAATGTTGGGCTTGATAAATGCTACAATGCTTTTAAAGTCAACGTTCTTTTAACTTGAGCATACCATGTAAGTTGGTGACATTATGCAAAGTAAGCAGAGTAGCCTCAGCATGGTATATATGGACAGTGTGTTAGAGACTGTCCAACTACATAAATGCAATAACTAAATGAGCAGTTCAAAAGAAAAAATATTGACCAGCCCATCTTTCATCTGCATTTACTGACCTCTGTTCTAGACCCCCACCTCAGGTCTCTGGATGTGGCCGTAGATCACAGTTAACATCAATATGCAAGTCCTGTCGCACATGACTTCTAGGGAGTACACCAGCACTCTGCCCTGTATGGTCAAGACATCAGAATTGTAACTTGAGGACCCCAAAAGTGCATTCAATACTGGCTTGTGTACTTATTATGTCCTATTGCACTTCTGCTGAGTTACTGTGGTTGTACATCTGTAGGGGGCGAGGAGATGGGGAGAGAGAGCATACCCAGCATCACCTACAAAATGAAAGCGTTTATATCAGAAAGGGGCGTCTATTGTAATTGTACTACATCATGCCTACCTACATGCTGTGTGTGTCAGGGTAATGTGTGCATATTATGTTGTAATGATTGTTGATTAGGTTTGAGATGCCACCCCCAGATACACATGTAGGACCAGTGTGAGATGTTGCTACTTACCAATAAGCCACATATCACCGAAATCCCCAGCAACCATATGACGTGCAAGAGATGACTTTTGGAAAATGTAACTGTTGTGTGTTATTCCAGGAGAGGCAGTGTACACATTAGTGAAGTAGCCCCTGGCACCACAGACGTTGTGCACATTGATGGAGTGGCAGCAGTTCCTGTTGTGGAAAAGGTGTGCTTTGTGATGAGGTGGCTGAAGTGTCATGTGGGTACAGTCAATGGCACTTAGCACTCAAAGTAAATGAGAACCAGCATAACATTCCCTTGACAACCTTTCCCTTCCCACAAGTGGCTATTGTTTTTTCTCTGACTTTTATATAGCACGAACTTGACTCGAAGGTATCAGGTATCAGAGCGCTTTACATGAGCACCAGTTGTGTTACACCCGGGCACATTCATGTTTTTGTTAGGCACAGGGAGATTATGTGATTTGCCCAGAATCACAGGATGTTGAGCGTCATTGCTGAGACTCGAACCCGGTTCCCCAGATTTGAGGTCGACTGCCCTAGCCAGTAAGTCACATCCTCTCCCAAGGCTATGCCATGGCAGTAAACGGGTGCACTCCTCTGCTTATGCATCTCAGTATCTGATGCAAGCATCTGGACTGGCTTGCCTGTGAGATGCCAAAGTTGTCATAGGAGACCCTCTGAAAAATCCAGTAGTCATGTAATAGAGTGCAGCCAGTATTTTGACATGGGATGGGATAGCCTGGGAGTGGGCTGTAGGTAAATCCAGCTCCTGTTCCTAGTCCGCAACCATGTCTATGATCACATCAGTTGAGAAGCGGTATCCTGCTTTGACAGCTTCACTTGACACACCAAAGATGTTGATCCTTGCCTGCAAACCATTTGTCCTCCTCCTTACAAAAGGGGCAAACCTACAAAGACATTCAGCGACATAATGAAGGCAGGAAAAGAGGTTTGATGTGTGGGTTCCTTTCTTATGTGGGTAGCCTGGCTGCGATTGGCTGTTACTGAAATGAGTTTCATCTGGACATGGGTGGTGGAGTTGAGAACAATCGCTAATTTTATTACCAGGCGTTTTGCAAGTGCTGTAATCCTTGTCTGTACCTCTCCAGAATGTGGTTGTGCGGAAAAATGGCAAAGCTGTACAAACAACATTATTTCAGGTTTAAACATTAAACAGTCTTTTAGTTGCAGAGCCTTCCTACGTTTTTAGTTCTACATATAACATTTATATATACAATTATTTTACATTATTCTTTAACATAAAAATATTTGCCAGTTTCTTTTCCAAGTGTAATAGACGTATTTCCTTTTCCTAAACTTTACCACAAGGAGACTCCACAGTTGGAGCGGAGATCTCCCTATGGTAAAGTATAGGAAAAAGTGAATATGTTTTTAAACTTGGATAAAGTCTGTCAAAATACGTTTATGATAAATATCAATGTAAATTATTTTTTATATTTTTCTGAAATGTAGAACTAAGGAAAAATATGCTAGTGCACTATTAAATTAATTTGTAATCAAATCTTTAATTAATGTAAATATTTGAAATAAAATTAGAATTATTTCTCTCAAAATTAAATGAAAAAATAAATTCAAACCTAAAATGAAACTATTTTTTATGCACTAATAATTATTAAAAGTGGTTTAGAATTACTTAAAATTAGGTTAAGTATATTTCATAAAGCATATTTATATATTATTTTTATTTTTAAAAGGTAATGTAATTAAAAAATTCCTATTTTTATATATTTTTTAAAGATTAAATTATCATTCTTTATCTTTTTAACTATTTAAATTGTTTTAATTGTATTTATTGTTATTTCCTATGGGTTTTTTTAAGTCCCTAACTCCATTGACTTCTATGGGAGGGTGTTGCAGTACCAGTGGTTGGCCATGTGTGGTGCTGGACTCACTTCAGCTCTGAGCTGGAGTATGAATTAATGAATTAATTTTTTTGGCGTGATTAATTAAAATCATTGCAATTTCTCCTCTGGGTATATGCAATAATAACAGTAAGAACAAAATTAATTTGTGCAGCCAACATACTGCCATACTGTCGAACAAATTCTATATTTCCTATATACATATATAAGAACATATATGTGCATTAAAATGCGTTAAAAATAACACAATATATAAAAATATATCTAATTTAAAGCTTTCATATCTTTGTGTAGATGCAGCAAATTAACTATTCTAAGGTACTACGTGTGCATTTAACCAGAATAAAGTGCAATGGTCAGCATAAAATTTCATTGAAACTGTCATATCATTAACATCAGAGACAACCACACTAGAGGACTGGATCCAGTGACTTAAGGTGTGCAAAAGAGCAGAATGAAGTGCAAAACCTGCATGCTTCTCAGCAAGATGGATGGGAGCATCCACCAGCAGCTTAACACCGTAAAATTAGTGAGGTAAAGTATGTGGTTTCCCTCATGCGGCTAAGTGAGGTGAGCAAAATAAAGTGCAATGATCACTGCAAAATTTAATTGAAACTTTCGTATTTGGTAACATTAGAGACAGCCATTATAAAGAACTGAGTCGAGTGACTTACGGTGTGATGAGTTGGAGTAATTTACTACCATTTAGGATCCCTTTTTGGCTGTAGTAACTTTAGAAGAGCAGTTTGTGAATAGAAAGGGGCTTACTTTTTTGTGGGTAGATACCTGCCCTCCCTTAAACTCCTCCTTAGTACTCCCTTTTCCTCTCCAATTTAGTAGTAAGTACTGCCCGTTTTCCAGCCACTCCCCTTTGACCCTCCCAGGTTTACTACTCAAACATATACTTACGTGTACGGAGACTCTGCAATCAGGGCAGAGACCTCCTCACACAAAAAGATGAGAGGCAGAGGTGTAAGCTTTTCATGTAGGTTTGTGAATAGCATTTTGTAGAATGTTTTGTAGTACTAAAAAATGTAGTGCAAAATGTAGTTTGTGAAAAGGCGCTCATGTTTCTTATTAAGAACTTCAAGTCATTCTGTCAGCATGCCCCAACTGCTTCTCTACCATCACTCAGAAGGATGTAATCATTGCTCACAATTGGCTCTACCAGTGTAGGGTTGGATGATACAACCACACATGCCTAAACCACGCATGCCTTAACGCGGTCTGAACTACGACCACGTCTTTACCACGCATGACTTCACCACGCATTTCTTTACAATGAATTTCGTTGTAAAGGCATGATTGCTAAAGGGATATGCGTGGTAAATTGCATATTCCTGCCCACCTGCCCTGCGCCCTAACACCTAATACCCCAGCCCTGTAATACTTCCCGCTCTTAAATCTACCCTGACCCCTCACCCTAAGCCCTAACACTCGGTCCCTGCCCCAAAACTACCCAGACCTCCCGCCCTGAGTCCTAAAATCCTGCACCCTACCCCGGCCCTCTCACTGCCCTAAGCCCTAAAACCGACCCGCCCTGCTCTTAAAACTACCACTTCCCCCCCCTGAGGCCTAAAACCTTGCCCTTGCGAAAAACTACCCTGACTCCAGCCCCCTTCTCTGAGCCCTAAAACTGATCCCTGCCCTTTTTAAACTACCCCTTCCCCCGCCCTGAGGCCTAAAATCCTGCCCCTTGCCAAAACCTATCCCGACCCAGGCCCCCCTACCCTGAGCCCTAAAACTGACCCCTCCCCTGAAAACTTCCCCTTCTTTCCTCCCTGAGCCCTAAAACATGGCTCCAGCCCTTAAAACTATCCCAACCCCCCCTCCCTGAGCTCTAAAACCCTGCCCCTTCCAAAAAAACTACCCCAACCCCCGCCCCTCGCCCTAAAACCGACCTCCACCTCTAAAAACTACCTCTCCCCAAACCTGGTCCCAGCCCCACTCACCTGTACGCGTCCAGAGCAACCTGTCCTGACAGTTCCGGTTCCTCTCCCCGCCCATCCGGACATCTAGACCGATGTCTGCCTTATTGTCTCAGATGACTCATTGTATAGCTTTGTATTCTATCTAGTGACAAACCCATCACACTACGTGGTTCTGTGTGGTGCTGAACATACCATCTTTGCTAAGTCAGTGCTGCTTTGCAACATCTCTGGAGCCCTTTGTCTTCAGTGTGGAATGGTTGTTTTATGCTCTACGTCTAGGAGTGTTTAATTGAAGCAATATTTATTGTCTTAGTTTGTAGTATTGGCTGTTTGTGGTTGAAGGAAAGAGGGTCAGCTGTTTTCTTGTCTCTTACAGATTCTCCTCCCAGGTATTCTGTTCTCTCTCTCTCTCTCTCTTTCAACTTAGTCAATAGCCATATGAGGGTCACATCTCCACTTAGGTATTCCCTAGTGTGCAGTGGTGGCTGGTGCTTTAGGGCCCCGCCACTCAGATCTGCAGACCTCTTTAGCACTTTTTTTCAGTATTTCAAACAGACTAGTGCAATTTATCAGTGCTTGACTAGTTGCTTCAAGTTCCAAATCGGAATCAGACAGCCAGTCACTGGCAGACTAGTTCTGCACACATACGCAAGCACAGAGTGATGATTTAATTACGCAGGTCGTACCTTTTTCCAGCACTGTATTCCCACAAAGCGAGGTGGTGCTGTAGCAGTGTATGGAGTAGATGTAATGAAGTCTGATTGGGCACTGCTGGCTGAAGCCCAGCGTGATTGGTCACTAGTTCTCCATACTCCCCCTAGTGCAATTTTATTAAAAGAAAGACTGCCCGAAAGGTACTGTTTGGCCATCCTGGAGTGAATCAGAGGGGTGAAGTGCCTTCCATCAAAAGCAACCACATCATCAGGAGATGAAAGCAAGCCTCAAGGATGCAGTTTTCTCCTATATTATCCAGCTGCTGCAAAACCCTATAGATTTGCTGCACCAATACAACAGTGCTATGCCAGGTAAAACTTTCAGAATTTCAGGAGAACCTTTGGGTTTAAAGGCCTCTTGGAAAATAAATAATGCTTACTATATACTTGTTTCTCCAATACATTATGTCTGATTGATTTTGCAGATTCTGATAAACTCGGGCACTTCAGAAGTTCCAAGAATTCACAGGATATTCTACACATTGCCCTGCTTTCAGATCTGTACCCTTTCCTCATCCTCTGCGATGGAACAGATAGGAATCAGCTTTATCTGTGCAGAAAAAGTTGTAATCTTAAAATTTTTAGCCCCTTCGTCACTCCTTCTCCATTTGAGGAGAAATAGATTTGCTTGCTTACTGTAAAACGTGTAAGTAGTGTCTACCCCACTAGTTTACAATTTCACCAGCTGTTCCTGCTAGTATAGAAATCACGATTTCAAAAATTTACCTAGCCTCACCTTTATACTAAAACATATCCCAAACTACTGACCTCAAGGCACAAGGGGCCAGATGTACCATTGTGTCTGTTGGATCACTGCCTGCTCTTAAAAACTGTTAATTGTTTTATACAGTGGCTTTACAAAGACCCCTGCAGTGCTGAGGGTCACCGAGCTCCAGGAGGGCCCCATAGCACAATATCCTGGCCTGAGTGCTCCTGAGTAAGTCCGAAGGGGGGCCCTTCCATGTACTTTGCAGGGGGCCCCACTCAAGTTTCTTTACGCCACTGTTTTTATATTCACAAAGGGGAAGGAGTCCTATTTGAGAATGGGTTACCACCAGTTTAGAATTGGTGTTAAAGTATCACTGTTTTGTGACCAGAATTGGGTCGCAGAACATTAATACATACCATTCCAATTCGGTATTTGGAAGGAACGCCTAAACACGCCCCTTCCAAATACTGAATCAGTATGCTTTCTCAGTCCCAAATATCGATTTGGTAACATGTACCGAATCGTAATTTAGAATTAATGCATACCAAAATGACTTTTTGCGTTCGCATATGGCCTGATTCTGCAAAACAGGCCGTTTGGGAATGCAAATATGCTTGATACATCTGGCTCTTAGTCCTCTCTTGGTCTGTCTCCCTCAAGGAAACACCACCGGCTGAATCCTGTCGTTAATCTAAAAAAAATAAAAAAATACCTGCAATGGGTCATTTTTCCTTGCGGTAACACTTGAATTTACAGATTACTTTTTACTACTGAGTCCCGATAGACTGGAACGAGTTGGTTGTTCTGGACTGAACAATTAAAAATATGCCATTTCACATGTATTAATGACTAGTACTGCCCCTAGAAAATTGGGTGAAAATGCTGAAGTAATTTTATGATGATGACCGGGCTATGATAAATCGTTGACTTGGTACAAACACGTTGTACTAGCAAAAACTGTGTGCACTGCAGTGCCAGGACGATCAAGTCTAAGAATGCTGAAGAGATATGCCATATTGGGAGTACATGGCTCATTGACGTAGCCTGCCAAGCGTGGACACCTCAGACTGTTGAGGCATTGAAACATTCTCATCTTCACAGACCATTTCACCAGGTCAACCCAGGCCAGTCCCTGATCAAAAGGCATGTACTGTAGGAAAGGTACTTTGGGATACATTGTTCACCTTCTGTGGCAGGCCAGCAGAAGTACTAAGGTGGAGAGCAAATTTATCACTTCGCCGCCATCTTGTAGTGATCGTGATCAACAGTTTGCATTTCCAGGGGGCTATGCATACTTCGGGAAGGTAGCCTGCTTCTCACAAGTCTTTCCAGGAAGTTTGGAACTTCCAGGAACTACTTCTGGAGTGTGATTTCCTCCCAGGAGGAAATGGTGGATGAGTGCAGTCATTTCTAATGAGACACATAATAGTATTTTGATTTGCTGGACTCTAAAAGCATTGCAAGTCTACCTGATTTTTCAATAAAATGCACTAGGACATATCAACTATGTTTTGAGCTTCATAGTGTCAACTTGTGGTAACCACGAAGAGGAGGGACAGGAAACATTTTTATTGTGTTCAAATATTTCTTTTGATCACCCATGTTTTTTAATTCTTTATTCTTCGGCGCACCAATGTGGTTTGATCTGTCTGATACTGTTAGACCTGGCACCATTGGCGTGGGTCTCCCTTCCATTTTTCGCTGTTGTCTCCTCTGTTTTTGCTGGTGTTAGATGCTCTGGGCGCTGTGCCACTGCCCTTCAGTGCCACAGCGCGAATGCTCCCTGTGTAAATATGACATGTGAATTGGTATATCCATGATTGGCTTATTTGGTTTACCTGTTAGTCCCAAGCAGCGTGGCCTGTGTGTGCCCAGGGCTGGTAAACCAAATGCTGCTGGTGGGCCTGCAGCGCTGGTTTGCGCCACCCACAGAAGCAGCTTGTAAAGTGTGTCTCAGACCTGCCACTACAGAGTCTGTGTGCAGTCCAGAACTGCCATCTTGGCTGTGAAGTGCACCCACTTCCCAGCCCCTGAACCTTCCCTTGGCATCATGTAAGTCACCCCTATGGTAGGGTGCATTGTATGTGTAAGGTAGGACATGCCTTGGTGTGTGTAGTATGTCCTGGTAGTGAATTACACCCAATTTCGTTTTTCACTACTGTAAGGCTACCTGTTCCCCATAGGCCAGAATGGGCAGTTTGACTATTACATTCTATAGTCCTAACTGGCCCCAGGAACATGGTAGAAAAACGAATTTAGTATGCCTGAGCTCAGAATAATAAAATACATCTTTTAGTGAAGTTTATTTTTATATTCTGTGTTTGAAAATACCACTTTTAGAAAGTAGGTATTTTCTTGCCTAAGCCTTCCAGTGTGCTCTGCTGTTATGTGTATTGGCTGTCTGGTTTTGGAGGGACAGGGCAGGCTGAGTCAGACCTGGGTTGAATAGAGAGATCTGCATTTAGAGTATGGGGAGGGGTGGCTCCTTGACCTGAATAGTGCTGTGCCTGGCAAGGTGAATGCTGGCTCCACCTCCTACTGTGCGTCTGATGGCAGACCCCCTCTTCCTGAAAGGAAGGATGCAGCCTGGTAAACAAAGTGCTCCAGGACTGAACAGAATTGGTTCTGGCTAGGCTCAGTGACTTGTAGTTTTGAGAACAAAGACTTTTGGGGTATAAATATCTGTGCTGAAACCCCTACAATTGGTATTGCTCCTGGATGTCAAGACGAGACCTCTGTCCGTGTAACTGAAGGAATCTGCAGGAGGTGACTATCCTTGTGCGCTGTTTCTTGGATTGGCCTGCAGTGGTTACCATTGGACTTGGAAGAAGAGGAAAAGGACTTTTGAGAGAACTTTTATTAATCTTGCTAAAGCAATCACCCAAGGGCTAGGAGAGAGCTAGCCTCCTGTTGAAGTCTCAGGCACATCAGACTTCACCACCAGCCTCCTGATTCCTCCCAGCGAGGATTTCTATCTGCAGGTGAGGCTCCTGTGAGTTCCAGGGCCTCTAGTTCTACTACAGAGAAGAGAGTGCTGAAATCGTCGCTAACGCACGTTTGCGAGCCGCCGCAGCCGAGAGCGCCCGAAAAATCATCGCGCTGCTGCCGCCAGTGCTCGCAACCAAAGATCGAGTCATCGCACCGAGATCATCGCTTCAGGACATCGCAGCGCGTGACGTCGAGCGTCCGCCATTTTCATCGCATCAGGATCGTCGCTCCCTCGCGGAGCGCCATTTCTTCGCATCGCAACCCGACCGCACACGCAACAAGATCGTCGCCTCGCCTCCTCCCTTGCGGCAGGGAGTCATCGCATCAGCGGTCTAGCGTGCAGAAGTTTGTCGCATCGTCTCTACACGCATCAGCAGATCGGCGCATCATCCTCCCTCGCGGCAAGGATTTAACACATCGCCGGCCTCGCGTGCAGAAATTCATCGCTACAGCTTCTTTGCGACAATTTGTTGGTTTTGCTACGAAATCCAGGTACTTTGTAGATAAAAGGGTCGGAGAGACCACTGCTTTGAACTGAACTCCTCTTTGCGCACTTGAACTATTTTTGCATCATTCCAAGAGTAATCCTATTTGACAGTATTGTGGCTTTTTATCGTTATTGGTCTTGTGTTAAGTCTATATATAAAGATACTTATTTTTGATAACTACTTGTGTGGTGTCCCTTTGTAGTGTTCCTCACTGTGTTACTGTGTATGGTCATAAATGCTTCACACACTGCCTCTGAGATAAGCCTAACTGCTCGTGCTACGTTACCACAGGGTTGAGCAGGGGTTATCAAAGGGTGGAACCCTCTCACTCTGACTTAGGAAGAAGGGTCCCTACTTGGACAGTGGCCAGCCATTGCCAACTAGAGACCCCCATTTCTAACATTGGTGGCAGCGGTGGGATCTGGACTTGCATTTATGATCGCATACAGTAATTATAGTGTACACTACTCGTGAGTGCAGACCATAACGCAACCACATACGTTTTGAGGTTTTTTCTGATTCTATTTTTGATTTATATTGCCAGTTATTACTACAATGGGCAAGCCCAGATCCAATGCCTCGGAGGATCTCTCCTGGGAAGAAGAGAAATTAGAAACCTACAATGCCAAGCAGCTCAAATATTTTTGCAAACAATTCACAGTCCCTATCACAGGTCTCACTAGAAGGAGGAGTATTACAAGGCGCTGAAGGCCTGGCTAGAAGCCAGGGATGCCCCTAAGAATATGGGAGAGCTTGTGGAGGGGAAGAGAATGCAGGAGAGCAGCAGGGCGAAGTAGTAGACTTAGTAGGAGATAAAGCAATTTCCAGCCCGGGCACTAGTGTGTCCGCTAAGGTCTGTCCCCAGAAGAGATGGAGGACAGGGAGAGAGATAGGCGGCATAATATGGAGATGGCTAAGCTTAAAATGGATGGTCACAGGGACCTAGAGAACAAGAAGTTAGAATTTGAGATTATGAAAATAAAACTTGAGCATGAGAGAATATTGAGGGAGTTGGAGATTAAAGCAAAGAGTATAGAGATCTCCCCCTCTGGTGGCAGCATACCTGTAGTGCATACTGAGCATAGAGTGTATATACCCAAGGAGGTTATTAAGGATTTCCACAAAAGTGAAGATATTGGGCAATGGTTTGCCGCTTATGAATTAGCGATGGTGTCCCACCGGGTCCCTGAGAAGGATTGGGGAGCGGGGTTGTGGGGATGCTTTGTGAGTGAGGGGAGGGAGGGATACCTTGTTGGACCTGCCCCCAGAAAGTCGAATGGTTTATGGCCACATGAAGGAAGCTTTGATGACCCGCTATGGTTTGACCCCTGAGATGTATAGGCAGAGGTTTAGGACCTGCAAGAAGCTAGAGGGTACCACGTGGGTTGAATATGTGTCTTTTTTGCAGAGCAATGGGACGCTGGGTAAAAGGTAGCAAAGTAGAAACTTTTGAGCAGCTTTATGATTTGATTGCGTGGGAGCATTTATCTGGTAACTGTTTTCCTGAGCTACGCCAGCACCTGATTGATTGCAAGCTGACTAACCCTAGGAAGCTTGCTGAGGAGGCGGACCGCTGGGTGAGCACCCGGGTTCGCAAGGGTCCAGTAGGAGACTTCGCCAAAAGTGGGCAGGGTCCCCAGCAGAGAAGTGGGGGACAGGGGTAAACCGAGGAGTTCCAAAGAGGGCCCCAAAGTAATTCCCAAGGGAACCAAGCAGTGGTGTCCCAGCCTCCCCAAGAAAAGAAGCCAGTGCCCCGACAGGTAGGCCTGTTCAGAGGGGGCCCCTTACTTGTTATAAGTGTGGTCAAGTGGGCCACAGATACTATGATCCCCAGTGTCCTCAGAGGGATACTAGTGCACCACCCCGCCAGCTTGCAATTGTAGCCCTGGGGGGGGAGGAGATAGGTGCCCAAGAGGGGTGGGATCCCGTAGAATTGACCCTTGTCTCATTAGGAGACTTTGAGATGGTCCCTAAGCCTGCACTGCCTGATAACACTAAAAGTACAGGCAGTGGGTGACCATCAATGGCCATAGAGTGGAGGCTCTAAGAGACACAGGAGCCAGTGTAACTGCTGTCCGCTCCCGGTTGGTGTCCAAAGAGCAGGTTGTCCCCCATGCATTCTACCCAGTAGTGTCCGCAGACAACTCAGAGAGCCAATGTGAGGTGGCTCAGGTTCCCTTTGAGTGGGGGGTCTCAGGAACTCTTCAGGTGGCTGTGAGGCCCGCCATGCCTGTAGACTGTCTGTTGGGCAATGATTTAGAGAACTCCCCGTAAGCTACGGTGGAGAGGAAATCTCACTTAGAGATGTTGGGTCTGCCTGAGTGGGCGTGTGCCACCACTCGGTCCATGGCAGCCAAGGAGGGTGTTGAGAAGGACCTGGAGCCTGAGAGTATGGCCCAGATCCCTGCCTTAGAGAGAAGGGGCAGGGGCGCGGGAGCCGGCCCCCTTGGTTCCCACGGCCCAGGAGGGAGCAGACCCTGAGGGGATGCCCTGGAGCCTACCGGGGAGCAGATCGCCGAACTGGGGGACCTGCCTGAGCTGACCCATTGGCAGCAGGAAGGGGACCCACCAGGGAGGAATTTTGTGAGCAGCAGAGAGTTTGCCCCTCTCTTGAGGGTATGCAGCGACAGGCTGCAGCCCAGGCAGAAGGTGACATGTCTGGTGCACATCTGATTTATTGGGAGAACAGTCTCCTGTATAGCGAGCCTAAGGCTGCTGAGCCGGGGTCAGCCCGTGTGCTGGTGGTACCCGAGTGCTTCAGAGCCTTCCTACTGGGGTTGGCTCACGACATTCCATTGGCAGGACATCTGGGGCAGACCAAGACCTTTGAAAGGCTGGCCACCCACTTTTATTGGCCCCAGATGCGCAAGAGTTCAGACACTCATTGCAGGACATGTGAGACTTGCCAGGCAAGTGGGAAGAGTGGGGGAAGATCAAGGCCCCACTCCAGCCCTTTCCAGTTGTGAGTACCCCAGTCGAGTGAGTGGGCATTGACATTGTGGGGCCTCTGGACCCCAAGACAGCCATGGGCAACAGGTTCATCCTGGTCTTGGTGGACCATGCCACCCGGTACCCTGAAGCCATCCCGCTCAGGACAGTGACGGCCCCCGTGGTGGGACGTGCACTGATGGAGATTTTCTCCCGTGTGGGATTCCCCAGAGAGGTGGTGTCTGACAGGGGGACCAACTTCATCTCCCAGTACATGAAGTCTCTGTGGAAGGAGTGTGGGGTAACTTATAAGTTCACCACTCCTTACCACCCCCAAGGTAATGATCTGGTTGAAAGGTTCAACCGGACCTTGAAGGGCATGATCATGGGCCTAGAAGAGCCCCTGAGGCGTAAGTGGGACGTCCTCTTGCCATGCCTGTTGTTTGCCTACCGTGAGGTGCCACAGAAGTCCTTAGGGTTCAGTCCCTTTGAACTCCTCTATGGCCATCCGGTTAGAGAACCTCTTAGTCTGGTCAAGGAAGGCTGGGAGCAATCTCCCAGGAAACCTCCCCAAGATGTATTTAGCTACATGTTGGCCTTCAGGAACCAGACTTGGCGTTTCAGAAAGATTGCTGAGGCAAATCTGGAAGCCAGCCAGGAGGAAATTAAACGTTGGCACGACCAGAATGCCACTCTGGTCGAATTTCAACCTGGTCAGAAGGTTTGGGTACTGGCCCCAGTGGAGCCTTGTGCGCTCCAAGATAAGTGGACCGGTCCATTTGAGGTGGTGGAGCGCAAAAGTCCAGTTACCTACTTGGTGGACTTTCAGTCTCCCAGGAACCCCTTGCGGGTCCTGCATGTGAACCGCCTGAAGCCCCACTTTGAGAGGTCTGAAGTGGGCATGCTTCTTGCCACAGATGATGGGATGGAGGAGGAGAGTGAGCCTCTTCCCGACCTCCTGTGTGCAGGAGAGAAGGATGGGTCAGTGGAGGGTGTGATCCTCTCCACCACACTGACCCCTGAGCAGCAGAGAGATTGTCACCAACTGTTGGGGCAATTTTCTGATTTGTTCTCCCTGGTGCCTGGTGTCACTGATTGGTGCGTCCATGAGGTGGATACCGGGGACAGTCCTCCTGTCAAGCACAAGGCTTACAGAGTGACTGACAGGGTCAGGGCTTGCATTAGGAGGAGGTCTCCAAAATGTTTGCCCTAGGGGTGATTGAGTCCTCTAGCAGCCCCTGGTCCAGCCCCGTGGTCTTGGTACCAAAAGCTGCGACGCCTGGTGCCACTCCTGAACTTAGGTTCTGTGTGGACTACTGAGGTCTCAATTCGGTCACGAGACCGACGCGCACCCCATCCCCAGAGCTGATGAGCTCATAGATCGGTTAGGGGCTGCCCGGTACCTCAGCACGTTTGATCTGACGTCTGGGTACTGGCAGATCGCCTTAACTGATGGGGCAAAGGAGAGGTCAGCATTCTCCACACCAGATGGGCACTACCAGTCCCGTGTGATGCCCTTTGGGATGAAGAATGCCCTGCCACCTTTCAGAGGTTGGTCAACCAGGTGTTGGTTGGGCTGGAGGATTTCAGTGCCGCCTACCTGGATGACATTGCAGTGTTCAGTTCCTCCTGGGAGGACCACTTGCGCCACCTCTGGGAAGTGTTGATGGCGCTGCGCAGAGCAGGCCTCACAATCAAGGCCAGTAAGTGCCAGATTGGGCAGGGTTCTGTGGTGTGCTTGGGACACCAGGTGGGGAGTGGCCAGGTGGCACCCCTGCAGCCCAAGATTGAAACCATCCTGGCTTAGGAGCCCCCAAGGACTCAGACCCAGGTGAGGGCCTTCTTAGGACTCACGGGTTACTACAGGAGGTTTGTCAAGGGGTATGGCAACATTGTTGCACCCTTGACTGAGCTGACTTCCAAGAAGCGGCCAAAGATTGTGAACTGGACTGACACCTGTCAGAAAGCCTTTGATGCCCTCAAAACTGCCATGTGTACAGCACCCGTACTCCAGGCGCCCAATTTTGCTAAGGAATTTGTTGTCCAGACAGACGCTTCATAGCATGGGGTGGGGGCCGTTCTGCCACAGATAAATGAGGAGGGACTAGACCAACCTGTAGCCTTCATCAGTAGGAGGTTACTTCCACGGGAACAGAGGTGGAGTGCAATTGAGCGTGAGGCATTTGCTGTGGTCTGGGCACTGAAGAAGCTGAGACCATACCTGTTTGGGACTCACTTCCGGGTTCAGACAGACCACAGGCCCCTCAGATGGTTGATGCAGATGAGGGGTGAGAATCCCAAGTTGTTGAGGTGGTCCATTTCCCTACAGGGTATGGACTTCACGGTGGAACACCGCCCTGGTACAGAACACGCCAATGCTGATGGTCTGTCCAGATTTTTCCGCCTTAGTGATGAGAACTTCCAAGGGGATGGGTAGTTCTCCCACATTTCAGCTGGAGGGGACACGTGTTAGACCTGGCACCATTGGCGTGGGTCTCCCTTCCATTTTTTGCTGTTGTTTCCTCTGTTTTTGCTGGTGTTAGATGCTCTGGGCGCTGTGCCACTGCCCTTCAGTGCCACAGCGCGAATGCTCCCTGTGTAAATATGAAATGTGAATTGGTATATCCATGATTGGCTTATTTGGTTTACCTGTTAGTCCCAAGTAGCGTGGCCTGTGTGTGCCCAGGGCTGGTAAACCAAATGCTGCTGGTGGGCCTGCAGCGCTGGTTTGCGCCACCCACAGAAGCAGCTTGTAAAGTGTGTCTCCAGACCTGCCACTACAGAGTCTGTGTGCAGTCCAGAACTGCCATCTTGGCTGTGAAGTGCACCCACTTCCCAGCCCCTGAACCTTCCCTTGGCATCATGTAAGTCACCCCTATGGTAGGGTGCATTGTATGTGTAAGGTAGGACATGCCTTGGTGTGTGTAGCATGTCCTGGTAGTGAATTACACCCAATTTCGTTTTTCACTACTGTAAGGCTACCTGTTCCCCATAGGCCAGAATGGGCAGTTTGACTATTACATTCTATAGTCCTAACTTGCCCCAGGAACATGGTAGAAAAACGAATTTAGTATGCCTGAGCTCAGAATAATAAAATACATCTTTTAGTGAAGTTTATTTTTATATTCTGTGTTTGAAAATACCACTTTTAGAAAGTAGGTATTTTCTTGCCTAAGCCTTCCAGTGTGCTCTGCTGTTATGTGTATTGGCTGTCTGGTTTTGGAGGGACAGGGCAGGCTGAGTCAGACCTGGGTTGAATGGAGAGATCTGCATTTAGAGTATGGGGAGGGGTGGCTCCTTGACCTGAATAGGGCTGTGCCTGGCAAGGTGAATGCTGGCTCCACCTCCTACTGTGCGTCTGATGGCAGACCCCCTCTTCCTGAAAGGAAGGATGTAGCCTGGTAAACAAAGTGCTCCAGGACTGAACAGAACTGGTTCTGGCTAGGCTCAGTGACTTGTAGCTTTGAGAACAAAGACTTTTGGGGTATAAATATCTGTGCTGAAACCCCTAAAACTGGTATTGCTCCTGGATGTCAAGACGAACCTCTGTCCGTGTAACTGAAGGAATCTGCAGGAGGTGACTATTCTTGTGCTTGTGTGCTGTTTCTTGGATTGGCCTGCAGTGGTTACCATTGGACTTGGAAGAAGAGGGAAAGGACTTTTGAGAGAACTTTTATTAATCTTGCTAAAGCAATCACCCAAGGGCTAGGAGAGAGCTAGCCTCCTGTTGAAGTCTCAGGCACATCAGACTTCACCACCAGCCTCCTGATTCCTCCCAGCGAGGATTTCTATCTGCAGGTGAGGCTCCTGTGAGTTCCAGGGCCTCTAGTTCTACTACAGAGAAGAGAGTGCTGAAATCGTCGCTGACGCACGTTTGCGAGCCGCCGCAGCCGAGAGCGCCCGAAAAATCATCGCGCTGCTGCCGCCGAGTGCTTGCAACCAAAGATCGAGTCATCGCACCGAGATCAGCGCTTCACGACATCGCAGCGCGGACGTCGAGCGTCCGCCATTTTCATCGCATCGCATCAGGATCGTCGCTCCCTCGCGGAGCACCATTTCTTCGCATCGCAACCCGACCGCACACGCAACAAGATCGTCGCCTCGCCTCCTCCCTTGCGGCAGGGAGTCATCGCATCAACGGTCTAGCGTGCAGAAGTTTGTCGCATCGTCTCTACACGCATCAGCAGATCGGCGCATCATCCTCCCTCGCGGCAAGGATTTAACGCATCGCCGGCCTCGCATGGAGAAATTTATCGCTACAGCTTCTTTGCGACAATTTGTTGGTTTTGCTACGAAATCCAGGTACTTTGTAGATAAAAGGGTCGCAGAGACCACTGCTTTGAACTGAACTCCTCTTTGCGCACTTGAACTATTTTTGCATCATTCCAAGAGTAATCCTATTTGACAGTATTGTGGCTTTTTATCGTTATTGGTCTTGTGTTAAGTCTATATATAAAGATACTTATTTTTGATAACTACTTGTGTGGTGTCCCTTTGTAGTGTTCCTCACTGTGTTACTGTGTATGGTCATAAATGCTTCACACACTGCCTCTGAGATAAGCCTAACTGCTCCTGCTACGTTACCACAGGGTTGAGCAGGGGTTATCAAAGGGTGGAACCCTCTCACTCTGACTTAGGAAGAAGGGTCCCTACTTGGACAGTGGCCAGCCATTGCCAACTAGAGACCCCCATTTGTAACAGATACCATACCTCATTTGTGCATTTTGCTATACGACTCTTTATATATCAGAATTGTATTGGAGTTCTGTATTTAAATACGTAGTTTTTCCTTTTTCTGTAGTTTCCTCTTGTGTTGTTTTTCCATCACTTCCTTCATTGTGTACTCTTTTTTCCTACTGCTGAGCGGTGGTGTACAATTTTTAGTTTTTTTGTGTGTTTTACCCCTTAAAAGTTGACATTCAAACACGAAATCCATGAACCCTTGCTTAAAAATGTGCGTGAGTGTCCCTGAGATGTCCATGCATGCCAATTGTTTTTACTGACCTGTGTGTGGCATATAAAGTGAATTAAGTGCATTCAAAGAATGGCTGCAGCCCACACTGAGCAAGCAACATCCATAAATCAATCATGTTCTCACCTCAGGCTGACTAATTCCTGGGATTAAAACAACTCGGTAGTGCATTAGGTGATTAACACAGAACTTGCAAACATCTAAAAGGCCATTAGCACTCGGTACCTTTTCCCAACATAACATTATTCCTACAATGCTAAATTATTTAACTGTCGTGCCGTGCTTCATCTACTGGTGTGGGTTTATATCATACTTTTCTAACTAATACTAACAATTGAAGTTAAAAATATATATTTATTTAATTGTTCCCATTTTTTTAGTTAGCCGTGCTACTACTTTGACAACAATATTGTATTTATTTCCATTGGACATAACCTCTGTCATTAGTAGGTGCCTTAGAAAAGATTGCCCCTCCTCTCCTATCCACACTCCTCAACATCAGCAGTTAGGATGGACTTTATGAGGCTTTTTTATGTACGTGTTTTGAAAAGTGGGAAATCTGCTCACCATAGGTTTCCTCTGATGATTTCGATAGTTTCTTAACGTTTTCGGAGATTCTCAAAACCCCCAAAGACTACGCAAAGAAACCTACAAAAATTAAAGGTTTCCATGTATGCAACTATAGGAGATGGGTGAAATCCTGTTTAATGGTTACTGTCAAAATGCTTCTTGACATTTGTTGTTTTTTTCTCCATCAGGATAATTCTTTTTTACTTATGAAGAAATCCTTCCTATGCATCTCATGAAATATTGGAATGTTTAGGTATTTTCCCATCCAGTTTACATACTCAGACAAGTCTTCTTTTAACACAAGTCCTAGATGCACAAATTAGATGTGGCAATGCGTTGGGCATGTTTCTGAGAATCTGCAAAGTTATTACTTTTGGGGTGTTCACTACCTTCCCAATAGTCACTATCTACCCTTTGCCTTGGATAATTTACGTTCCCACTCCTACGCGTAAACTTAGTGCTGCCTAAAGTTCACTGTGCTGGCACATTTTATGTAGAGGTGGGCGAGCCAACAAGTTAACAGGGAGAATCGAGCCAGGTGTTGGCTCTGGCTCCAAGAGCCCATGCACGAGCCAAGCCCTGAAAATAATTTGCATGTAAATCATACAAAAAACATCATCATAGAATATGTTAAGGTATCCTCAAAATAAAAAAAAAAGCATATTTCTTTAACACGGAGAAGCATCACACATGTGTACATCAGATGATATCTTTGCCTCGAGAAGTATTTATTAAAAGTGATAGTTTTTAAACAGAAACTGAGAAACATTCCTGCCCCTTCCCTGATGACAATCCATTAGTGAATTGCCATATGTACCCTCTATGGGGCCTAGATCCTTATTATACAGAGACATTATAGTTTGTTAAAACAAAGACAAGAGAGGCTTTTGTACAGTGTACATCCTCAACTCAAGGTTGGTGACAAATCTTGTTCAACAGTTTGGTAAAGCAGGGAAGGCGGGATTGATCCCAGATTTTCCAAGTTTCACGCTGTGCAATTCAACCACTAAATGGGTATCACTTTCGAATAGGACACTTTATT
This sequence comes from Calotriton arnoldi, assembly GCA_963921515.1. Taxonomy (NCBI): domain Eukaryota; kingdom Metazoa; phylum Chordata; class Amphibia; order Caudata; family Salamandridae; genus Calotriton; species Calotriton arnoldi. Next base: position 108,511 of record CAWUFW010009690.1, on the reverse strand, counting down.
CCACACGCATTCACAGCGCATGCTATTACCCGCATTTTTTACTCCGCAAAAACTTTTACAACGCAGGGCTTTACAACGCAATCCATTACAACGCAATTTACTATTCTAACTTCACCGGGGCGTTGTAATGGAGAATGCGTTGTAATGGTTTGCGGTGTAAAGCCCTGCTTTGTAAAAGTTTTTGCAGAGTAAATAATGCGTGGTAATGACCTTGCGTTGTAACGCATGCGGAGTAAAGGATGTTACCCATCACTTTCTGACATCAAAGGTTAATATGTTGTCTTTAATTCTTGGAGAATGAGATTAGAGGGTGGGTGACAGGCAGAAATAACATTTTATTTTTGGCATTTTTACCTAGCGCGAACGTTGCCCACAGGCATACAGGCACTTCATAATAGACAAAGACTACATTACACTATTTTTTTGTGACACAAGGAGACTTGCCGGGTGATTAGCAGGTTGCGAGGCTGAGGCTGCGGGAGTCAAACTTCGTTCTCTTTGTTACATGCTTGCCATTTGTAGCTACTAAGCTACGTGACAGCCCCTGAAAGCTTTGCCAGCTTTGTGTGCGAGGTTCCAAGAGGACCTCGAGCTGAGCCAGAGCTAAGAATCTGGCTAGAGCTTTCTGTTGCTCTCCCACCTCTTATTTTATGTGGTACGTAGGGACATATGTACAAAAATCTAGAATTACGATTTCCAAATTCACAATTAGGAAATCGCAACTCCTAATGTAAGAAAACATATACATTTTAAATAGCGATTCCAACTGGATCGCAAATCGCCCTACCTTAATGAAATATTAATGAGATAGTTTGCGACCCATTAGGAATGATAGCTATTACAGGGATTGTGGCCACCATGTCTGTGATTGCTTTTAATAAAGCAATATAGTTTTATGTTTTTAAATGCAGCCCGTTTTAGATGTGTTTAGAAAATGAAACTTAAGTTTCAAGGAGTAGCCAGTGATCCGTGGCACAACTGCCTGCTCATACAAAATATTTTTGTTTACATTCTCAAAGGGTAAGGAGTCCCTTGGGGACCCCTTCCCATTTGCAAATGGTTACCACTACCGTTTAGTAGTTGGTAAAAAATAAATGTTTTGCGACCATAAATTAGTCGCAAAACATTACTACATACCAATTAGATTCAGTAGTTGGAAGGGATACCCTAACACTCCCCTTCAAAATACCAAATCAGTATGTATTAGCAATCTCAAATTGCAAGTGGGTAACATGTTACCGAATCGCAATTTGGGATTTATACATACCAAAATGCATTCTTTCATTTGCAAATGGACCGATTCTGCGAACTGGCCCATTTGCGACCGCAAAAAAGTTTTGTACATATGGCCCTAAGCTCTATATTTGGCCCATAAACCCCGAGTTCATGAGTCTAAAAATCAAAATCTAGAAATCACACATGCAGATGGCATTTTTTCTCACTTAATTTCGACCATAGGTGCAAAACACGTTTGTTGATCCATGGGCCCATGGCTAGCAGGAGTTCCATGCCTGGCTATAAATAATACAACTGAACTGACCAAGCAGGAAAAGTTTGCAAGTTATAGAGCACTACATTGTTGTGGCTTCACATGCTGTGAAGTGTAAAAAGAAACAAAAGATCATGTATTGTTTACTTAGTCGACTTACCGGTTTCTTTGTCCATGAAACAGATCCCTCAAACTCATTGTATAGATAAGTGAAGGCAGGAAAAAAAACTTTCTAGGACCATCAAGTTTGCCACTTCCCCTACCTTGTGTAGCACCCTGTTTAGTCTCAGGACTAATCAGGATGCTGCAATAGTTTGAGAAAGTGGCAGATTTGATGGTGCGATTTGTTCTTGAGCACATTTATCCCTGGGAGCCTTCTTCAGGCACTCCAAATGCCCACTTACATGGATGAACTGTTGTACAGGTGAGCTTTCTCCAAATTTGTGTTTCATGTCACCCTACAAATGTGAGGCCAAGAATAGAGGGTGGTGGCAGGTTGTTATCTCCAGGAATATGGCTGGCTTTGGCCGGTTACTTACAAATCAATCATTCCCTGTGCATGTCACCCTCCAAGATTTATTTTAGACTCCCTTCATAGAAACAAGATTCCATCATTTTCTAGCCAACACCTATTCCCCACGGTCAACTGTAACGGTTGAACCAAATATGGTGCCTCTGGCTGTATTATTTGTGTTTTCAATACCCTCATGTTTCTCATACAAAGGCATTTTTTTATTTCTCTTATATAGGCCACCACCTTCCATAACATCTCCTTCTGCAACAAGTACTGTACTAAAAGGTGGACTGGCCAAAGTCGGCAGACCAATAGTAGAGAATAGTAAGTGTACAACATGCTATATTGTGTCATGAATTATCAAAACTCTCTCTATTTATGCGTTATGCTAATTGGTTTTCATATTAAAGTAACATTCTTTAGTCAGCAAGTTTTAATATTAGGTCTAATGGCCAAACTAGTAGGCCACATCCTGTGTAGTCATGTCAACGTATGTATCAGAATGTTCTCTGGTTTCATGTGGAAAAATGTGTAAGTGTCTCATGGCACACACACACACACGCACGCATGCACGCACACACACACACTTGTTGTACCCGAACATTGAATGTGTTACTCATTGTCATACCTTCATAATGTTGGAGTCTTGAGTCCAGAGATCTTCACTGGCTCCCTGTGAAACAACGTGCACAATTTAAGGCTCTTTGCACGGTTTTTAAGGCCCTGATGGGCATTGGTCCTGCTTTTCTGAAACAAGGCATACAATGGTATGTTCCTGGAAGAGCTTTGCGCTCCTCGGAAGCAAAACAAGTGATTGTTCCTCGTTTCAAAAAAGCCAGTTGGGGTGGTAGGAGCTTTCTTCATTGTGCTACAAAGGCTTGGAACAGCTTGCCTTTGCACCTTAGAAACTCAACCGAGCTCCTCCCCTTCAGGAAGGGATTGAAAACTTGGCTTTTTACATGAACAGTTTTATTTTATCTATTTCCAGGTAGGGAGTGCCCAGCGCCAGGACACCCTAGGGTAACAGAGCGCTTTAGAAGCTGTTGTGTTTGTTGAGGTTGCATTGTGGGTTCTGATGGAGGGTTTGTGGGTGATTCAGGTGGATTAACATCAAGGTTTGTGAGTGGTGCGGGCTTGCCAAGTTGTACTGGTGCCTCTGGAGTAATGGAGGGAGTAACAGCAGGCCAGGCTGATGGTGGGGCCTGCTCCTGGGACACAACTGTAAGCACTTCATCTTGGCCAAGAGTAACCTAATTGTCTACTCCTTTCCGCATATGGTCTCCAAGTTCCCCATTAACCCGTTCTCCCCGGGTCCTCTTCAGCCTTTGTCCAGGGTCTTTTACGTGAAGAGTGAATTTCTATCTGGGAGGGTGCACTTTCTTTGTTGGCAGAAGGTTCCTTCTTCCCACTGGTAGTCAAATGTTCTGGTGTCCACCTAGCAACAGAGAACCTTGTCCTTCTTTGCCCCAGGTCCTGCTGGTGAGATGTCTGGCAAACTGTGTCTGCTGAAAACGAATGTAGACAAAAGAAAGAAACAATGAGTACATACAATAATTTTGAAGAAAAAATGTCCTTGAATTAATGCAAAGATGGAAATTGTTGAGCATTCAACTACACTTTGTCATGGTTTTGCCTTTATAAGAGCATCATTATTTACCATTGGTTTGGTGTTGTCCAAAATTTGAAAAATCTGCAGCCATGGTGCTCAAAAAATAATGCTAGTGGTTCAATGGAGAAAGTATGCTTTAGAAGTTAGGCACATAGATATGATTGTTCAGGTGAGGAATTTAACCTCAGGCAACAACCCACCTAGCATGCTGTCTAGACTGATAATGTTACATAGGAAGCATTGGCTGTGCACTAAGGTTTTTACATGACAAAACAATGTAATGGAATTATTTATAAAGCGCTAGCTGCCACTCCGAAAGGAGCATCCTGGCGCTGGTTAGAGGTGAGAGGTGATTCCCATAGAGACTAGATGAGGGAAAGGCATAGTTCGTCTGTGGAGCTGAATATCCATGTTTTCAACAATTTCCTGAATTGAATTTCATTTTTTGCAGTCTCAGATGGGTTGGCAGCTTGTTCCATGCTTTGGTTCCCAGAACGGCCACTGTCTTTCCCCCTTTGGTTTTGCACCTAAATATAGGTGGTTTAAGGAGGTTAGCTGACGAGGACCTGAGGGTTCTTGATGTAATATAGGAGTGAATCTCTCCGAGAGATACTTGGGTCCTATTCTGAGCGAGGCTCTGAAAGTAATTAAGAGGATTTTAAAGAGTATTCGTTTGTGGAGTGGGAGCCAATGAAGAGCTTTCAGAGCTGCCGATGCCGAGGACCTGCGAGGCAGCTTTAGCACTAAGCGCTGCCGCATGTTGGACTATTTGTAGTCTTTTCAAGGTTGATTTTTTGTTCCTGCTAGGAGGCTGTTACAATAATCCAAGCGTGAGAGGATTAAGGCCACTGTCACTGATTTCCTGGCCGAAAGTGGTATCAAATCAAAGAATTTTTTCAGAGATTTAATAAGGCTGAAGCAGGTCCCTGCTACTGCCGTTACATGTGGATGAAAAAATAAAGCAGTATCAAAATGCACTCCTAAATTTTTAGCTACCTTCACCATGTCAGGTGGCGGTGTCGTCCCCTCTGGCCACCACTCATGTGGCTGGAATAGGACATCTTTTCCTACTGGCAAAATCTCCGTTTTGTCAGTATTACATCTAAGGTGATTGTCCTTCATCCACTGGATGACCTCGGATAGACAATGTTTAAAATTAAGTTCGGCGTTTGTGGAATTATTGTCCAGCGAAAGAATCATTTGGGTATCATCTGCGTAAGAAGTGACTTTGATCCCAAAAGATGATACCAAAGAGATGAGTGGGGTCATATAAATGTTGAACAATAACGGGCTCAGCGACGAGCCCTGTGGTACTCCTGTTGTGATGTGCCGTTCAACAGAAAGAAAAGATCCCAGGGTCACTACTTGTCTACGATTGGTGAGAAAAGACTTTATCCATTGAATCACGGTGCCTGAGATACCACAAGATTCTAGCCTTTGCATAAGGATGGAGTGTGAGATGGTATCGAAGGCGGCCGGCTAGATCGAGTGAGATCAGGACCGCCTTTTTCCTTTGTCAGCTAACATTTTTAACGTGTCTGTTAATTCTAGGAGTGCAGATTCCGTAGAATGCTTTGGGCGAAAACCAGATTGTTGGGGGTGAAGAATGTTAGCGGCCTCAATAAATTTAGTGAGTTCTTTATGAACTAAGTTTTCTGTAATTTTACCCAATAATGGGAGTAAAGATATAGGCCGGAGGTTTGAGAGCACCGAAGGGTCAATGTTTTGCTTCTTTTGTAGAGGTTTTACCAATGCTAACTTCCATTCGTCAGGCACTGTGCCTGAACTTAGTGAGGAGTTGACTATGTTATTTATAATTGGGTTAACTACATCTATGATTTTGTGGAGAATTCTAGGAGGGCAGGCATCTAAGGGGGAACCTGATTTGCATGCCATGATAACTTCGCGAGTTTGTTCTATTGGTACTGGTTCAAAAGTTCGTAAGGAAAAGGCAGTGGTAACGAAATCATGCTTCTGGGCAGCATCTAGGACAGGGGAGGTTCTAAAATCCTTTTGAATTTTTTGAATTTTGTCTTCAAAGAAGACTGAAATTTGATCACACAATTCTTGGGAGGGTGGAATTTCTTTCTGTAGTACTTTCGGGTTAGTAAAGGATTTTACAACTAAGAAGATGGCTTTTTGGTCTTGGTTTGCTTCCTGAATTTTATTAGCGTAGTACTCTTTTTAGCTAATTTAATTTGGGCATGATAGAGTTTCCTACTGATTTTAAAAGCTAGTCTATCTCCTGTATCGTAAGATCTTCTCCACTTGCACTCGTGTTGCTTACATTGGAGATGTGTTTGTGCCAGAGCGGGCGTGAACCAGGGTGTTTTTGCGTTTTTGATTTAGTAGTCTCATCAGGTTTGTCTGATGGCATAATTTCATTACTTGTAGTAGTTAACCAAGTGTGAAAGAGATGCGAATCAATTACAGTATTCCCTGTTAGTACGGGGAGATGAGCCTGGGCAATGTTTGCCAACCTAGGGTCGGCAGCTAATTGTGCCCATTTGCTCCTAGGCTGGGAGTGAACGGGTGTCTTGTCTTGTTGAATCCTAAGATGGAATTTAAGTGACAGAGGGATAAAATAATGATCTGACCATATCTGTGGGATGGGGGTGCCTGCAGAAAGCAAAACAATACACAGCCTAAGGATAACTTATAGTATCTAAAACATATGAGTTTATAGTATTTCACACATGGCAAAAGAAGATCATTACATGCGTTGTAGGATGAATAATGTGTGCAATGTCAGCCTTAAATACACTTATACTGGCAAAAATAAAATTGTACATAAGAGGATGTAAAATCATTGATCTTTAATGTCAAATGTGCACATATTTAAGTTTTCAAAACATACAATAGTTCTATAATGTAAGTGGTCATGTACAGTTACGTAATATATAATGAATAGCCTGCATCTCACACCATGTGAATAGTTATAGAGAAATGTGCACTATAACAAGTAATATACCTTTACCACGCAAGTCATTACAACGACTTGTCTTAGGGGGGCGCTGGACTTTGGATTTGGAATAGTAATTTATACTATTCCAGTCAGTGTATCAGTAGGGAAGGTGTTGGGCTTAAAATCCAATACCAGTCCAATAATGCGCCCCCTAAAGCAAGTTGTTGTAATGACTAGCATGGTAAAGAAACGCGTGATAACATCACAGTCCGAGTATTGACTGCAGAGTAAAGGCAGGTAGTGGTTCTGCCTCGGGATAAAGGATGTTCCCTGTGTTCGGTCTATGCACATCTCCATTCTGCCAACATAAAATACTTTTACATCAGTTGCATATACGACACATGAAACACAAACAAGGACATAATTTAAATACAATATAAAGACAATAAACGTGAGATATGACCGGACAACACTTTCAAAACATACCTACAATTTTATATATTATATACATGTTAAATGTGCTGGCTTTCTGCTGCTCATATGTTTCCATTTGAGAGTGAAGGGTCGACCATGCTGTTCTAATTACCCTCCTATGCAGTGGTCGCAAATGCATTTTGGAGGATACTCCCTGCACATCTTGTGCCTTGAGAAGAGACCAGCATTGGAGGTTCATCCAAAGCTTGCTGCACTCCTTCCCTCTGTGGAAATGGACACCCATTGCACGGCAACATGTGGCGATGTCTCTCCAAAGTTGGGTCAACTCTGTATTGTATGGGTCTCTAGTCTTCCATAGAGTTGATGGTATTGCTGAACGCCCCCGCAAATGTTTTCTAATTCTTTATCAGAGAAACTGGGACCTTCTCTTCTTGTCGATCAGCCATTTTGGGGGTTTTGATGTTGAAAGGAGCAGCAGGATGGAAAAAGATGGTATTGAGGTGAATGGATGAAACAGAAGGCTTCCAAAAATGGCTGACTTCTTATTCCTATAAGTAATTCCTGTTGGAAGTGGTAGGCAGAAATGTCCACCCTGAGAACCGGAGATCTTTGCCCTGCACACAGAGGTATCTGTCCTGCACAGCGATGTCTCCATTCAAGTATGGAGATTTTATGCATCTGAAGACATAAGAATTGCAATTAGCATACACTACACAATTGCCACAGCTATATTAGACAGCATTCAGCCACAATTCTAATGACCTCGTTATTGTATTGCTTCACTTAATTTCTATAAAAAGATGAATGCTTTAACAAACTTTTTTCTAGTTTCCATTTATCAGGAGTTCTTTTAGCAGATCCTTTATTTTAATGTCTGGCGTACTGTGTTTTATATCAGTCAGTGGTGGCTACTCTGCTAAGGCAGAGGAGGGTCGCCCCACTGCTCAAAAGGGAAGATAAAATTATAATAACGTATCGTTATTATAATTTTGTTTTTCCTATTGCAGTCAATGACGGGGCAGGGCTGGCCAGAGCAGGGGGAGGAGTGGTTTCACATCCTAAGTTGCCGCCCAAACAGTCATGCTCACTTTGCATGTTCCCCACCAAGCTGCATTACACAGCCTGGTGAGGAACGCGCAAAGGCTCCCTGTCCCTGTCTGAGCACCGACCACGGCACTCAGACCAAACACAACACTGCATTGCAACTTTGTGATTGGCTCAGGTGAGCCTGTGTGCTTGGGTACTTCCTGCTGGCAGCCGAGACAGGAAGAAGGAAGATGGAAGAGGACGGAGGTGAGGCAGCGGCTGGCCGTTCCAGGTAAGTCCTTTTTTTTCATTACCCGCCCTGCCAACCCCCTCACGGTAGCAGCCGCTAGTGAAATCAGTTTCTGTAATAGGATATTTTATATAGCAGGATTGTTATTGAGGTCTCTTTTGCTTTTGTAATTAACTTGAAGCAAATCGTTTTCAAAGTTTACTATAGTTTCCTTTATAAAAACAATGTTCTACTGCGCTGGAAGAAGATCTGGGTTCGGGACAGGAGTGCAGGTCAAGAGCTGGATCAGAAGTCTTGGACAGGAATACCAAGTAAGTCAGCAGAACTCAGCTTTCTACACCTCTATCCGAGCACGAGAAAAAAATCAAAGCAACTAGCACATGCATTAAGTGGGTTTAAATACCTTTTGCCCTCCAAGATGGCTGCTGTATCCCGTATCCCTTCGCGAGAGTTCTAAAATACATGTATTTTATTATTATAAGGTTGGCAAGGCTACAGGATCCAGAGCGCCCAATGTACAAGGTCTGGTGGTGGAGGACATTTATAAAAAATAAACATTGTGCATTATGTTCTGGTGTCTGGACCCGCTAAGAATCACCTTCAGAAGCACAGGACAAGCAAGTTGCGACACAAATGGGAAGAGGTTACAGGTTTAAGGAAGTATTTATTATGGGAAACAACACTGAAAGGTTAAAACAAGTATGTATACATACTTGTGTAAACTATGGGAATTATATTACTTATATGAAAATCTGTAAATGGGAAAGGATGAGCGTGAAAGTGAAGTGTATTATTACATTGGGCTTAGCATGTTTGATTGTGACACTATGCTAATGCAATATTATTGTCTCCGGATGGTATATGAGGATGGTGTAATAGTCCACCATTCATCATGGACAGAACACTGTCAGCCACAATAATACAGCAACCAAATTAGCAGCTCAGGTGAAAAATGAGGCCACTAGTTGATCATGCAACACACCTGCATAACCTGACCTCTGTTCTCTGCTTCCCCTTGGGAATCTAGATGTAGCTGTAACTCAGGTATTATTTCTATCTGTAAGTCCTGTTGCATGGCAATGTTGTGAAACAGGCTATAACTATCGTGTACACAACACCTACCGAATACAGGTGCACACACCCCCACCTCCTCCTCCCCACACAACCGCTAAGGTACAGCCAAGACATCTGAAACGTCTCAAGGATAGTGAACTTGCATTCAATGATGGATCATGTACGTATTTTTGCCTTATTGTACTTCTGTTGAGGCTGTATGGCTAGATGTCGGAATGGAGTGAGGAGATGGGGAGAGAGGGCATACCCGGCAACACCTACAACAAAGATATGTGATGGTGGTTATGTTGTGGAACCATTCTAAATGTAATACTTCTTCAATAATACATGCACACATGGGCACTTTCCATGCCCCAAGAGGAATAATATATACCTTGCACTCTTCGGACAAACTGAGAACTGGCAGGTATTTCTCACTCTTCTCTATAATAAGATAAGTTCCTTCAGTTAAGTAGTGTCAGGAGTCATACATCCCTCTTAGAGTAACTCTCATATGCAAACTCGTATACAGAAGAAGTATTGTATACATATATAGATCCCCACCCAGGCCCCTAGAAACAGAAAACAGATAGTGTTTGGCTTTTTAAATGTACAGTTACTTACTATACCATAAATCTTGTGTATCAGAATGATGGTCATTAATATGATAACCTCCGGAATCATAATATAAAACAAAATTAACATTAAGCATATTTCATTGGCCTCTCTACATTCCCAATTCTATAAGTCTAGTCCCTACCTAATATATACATATGTCTTCTCAGCCTCATGATTGTTGTATTCGCTGAATGCTTATTAGAACTCCCTAATTATTGCTATTCCAAGCCGTGTAAGTATCCCTGCATACCTTATAAAGCCATCGGTTTGGCAGTTGGATATCAGCACTTTGGCATTTCACCTCTGCAATCAATCCCCGTGTCTGCCCATCTCAAATGATCACATCTCTTAATACTTTCTCCTCCAATTATTCTCTATGGAGAGGGAAGGGAGAACTCCTCTACAGCTTCTCTGATCTGCACTCTGGAACTCTAGCAATACCTCTGTTGAAGAAGCACACAGAAGGCAGGCAAAAGGAACCATTTCTATTTCTTTCTAAGTGTGATTTGTACGCGGCAGGATACACTTGTAGCTGTAATCACGGCAAGTAGTGCTGCAGCCTTCAGAGAGCTGAAAGTTTTGTAACATGATTAATGTCAACTTACAGCTCTTAAATTAATGTCTGAAAGAAATATGGCGATCTTACACAAAATTTTAGCATTTACAATATTTCTGACCTCTAAGCTGTCATACACACACTGTAAAAAGTTAGTGCTCTCATGTTGGCATACAATCAGGCCTGGCAAAACCCTGCCACACATGACAAGACAATGTTCAGGAAATAGGTGTGCATTATGATGTAGTGTGGTAATGAGTGTCAGTCTTTGAGATACCATCTCCCTAATGCACATGCAGTCCCATTGTGAGTTCTCATACCTAACCAATTAGACACATGTCATTAAATTCCACTGCAACCAACTAATGTCCAACAGGTGACTGATGGATGATATAGCTGTCATCCGTGCTTCCATGAAAGGTATACGCATCAGTGAAGCAGCTCTTGGCATCACAGACAGGTTGTACATTGGAGTGCAAGCAGTGACTTGCGGAAATGGTGCTCCCTGTGGCATGGTGGTTGAAGTGCTCCATCGGTGCAATCAATGACTCCTAATACCTGAGGTAAGTGTCATAGAATCCCCTTGGCAGCCATTTCCTGTCCTCCAGTGACTGTTGTATGGTATTAAACTGTTTCACCCAGCTGGTGATGCATCTCAGTACCTGTTTAAGTAGTGAGATTGGCTTGTCTGCGAGATACCCACAGTTTCTTCAGTGACTATATGGAAACACCCAATAGCCATGAAATTGCAAGCAGCCTTTATTGTGACATGGACGGGGATACTCTGACAGTGGATTGTAGTTGGATCAAGTTCCTGCTTACAGTCTGCAACTATGCCAAAGAAGGGGTATTTGGCAATTACTGCTGTCCCCAGACATGTTAATACTTTGCCAGTATATCCTTTCTCCTTTCCTCATAAAATTGATCCTTAAAATGAGGGACAAAGATAAAAGACATTTACCTATATAGTGAACCAAAATAGGTTTGTTGTCATGTGATTTCATTTCTTACGTGGTCAGACTGTATGTGACTGGTTGTTGTGATGAGTTTCACCTGTAGGTTGGTGGTGAAGTCCTGATTGTTCACCCCTCCTCCTTGTACTAGCAGATATGTTGAATGTCATGTGAACCTTATTGTGATATATATTTGTCAGAATGCCATTAAGAGGGCCATGGGGAAAACAGGAGCTACTAGACCCAACTATGAGGGATTAGGCCTTTTAGTCCTGATGTTCCCGGGGATCCTTAGGAACTGTGCCAAGTATACCTTCAGCACTTGACTTTCAGTGATAGTACGGGTCGAACAGTCCAAGGCTTCTTGGGGACAGAGGGGGAGTAAGACACAGGGGGTGAACATAGGCTCACAACTCAAAATATGCTCAGCAGCAGCAATAAATGATTGTCAGATCAAATACTTGCTTTTATGAAAAAAGGAGTATTTATATGCAACCACAAAGTAAAATTCAACATTCACAAACAATCAACACAGTCCCCAAAGGTCAGGGCTCTAGTGTTTCATAGACTGGTCCCAGAGGTCCACTCCTCTCAGGCTAGCAGTAGTGGTTATTCTCTATAGGCAACATTCAGGTTAAGGCCCATTAGTAGTCTGAGTCTCAGAAGTCGACTCCTTATTAAAGTAAAAAGTGTTCCAGCACCAAAGCGCTATCAGACAGGCAAGTTCTCCTGGGGCTGTCTGGCCGACAATCCTGCACCAGCCGGATCCAAGCAAGTGGAGTCTCTGAGTACGCCCTCTTCGCGGGCGATGTAGCTGCATCCACTGCCTCCGCTAAGTCTTTCACCCGTGTGACCCGGGAGTGCTGTGGTTGGGAGTCTTTGAGTTCCTAACACGTGGTCCTGAGGCCGTGGGTTCTTGATGCTCCTCCAATGCTGGTAAGTTTCTTGAGTTACTCACCACTTGTGGAAGAGTGCGACGCTCCTGGTGCTGGTCCTGAGTCATGGCTTGTGCCCACTTGGGTCACCACAATGGCCGCCTTCCTCTGATGACAGTCTTGACCGGACCAAGCTCTTTGCCTGGTCTTGGTGGCCTCCCGGCGTCACTGCTCCTGCTCTACTCATAGACTATGGCCCGATCGACACAGCAGCAATTTTCATGGCGGCCCTTCTTGGCATCCGGGGTCACCTACTTGGTCACTCACACGTGCTACGGCCCGGTAGGCATAGCAGCAATCTTCATGGTGGGCCCATCTGACATATGGGGTCACTGACTTGATTTTAAACCACAAAAGATACTCCAATAGACCGGCAAGTGGTCAAGAAACTAAGTAACCTAATAATGATGGGGGAAGTGTCTGTGTGAGGATATAAACCTACCAACACCAAATGGTGCGTAAGGAAACAATTCCTTTTGATTTAATTACCCTCACACACCCTAGTGGTGTCATGCTTCATCATCGGGTCACCCTGACGCCTACAAGTCGGGGTGGGCTCGACCACAGTATTGGGAGCTCTTGGAACAGTAAGGACCAGGGGATTAAAGATAAAAACCTCAGACAGACCCCGGTTTCCCTTTATTATTGGGTCTGTCAGGGATATTAAAATTAATTAAAAATCGGGTCAATAGGAGTGATTATGGTCCTATGACCCTATTGCCAACATGTTTCAGTCCTGAGTGGGCCGTAAAGGTCCTGGACTTTCTTCAGGGCAAAGGTCACCCACCCTGGGAAAAACAGTGAGAGGGAAGTCCCTATCCTGTAAAGAATTAAGGGCAGAGTAGCCGCTCCTTAAGTAAAAGTTACAGATATTCGATCTGTTATGCGCAGTTCTCCATCTGTAAACAACAAAAAGACAGACAACACACCGTTTTCCATGGACATACATCATTTGTGTAGTCATATAACTTCCCAATTAGGTGCATAGGTAGTGACCCAACATTAAATAAATGCCAGGTGAGTATGTAAATACATTTTCACAATCTCATCATCCTTGTGCCAGTCACATCTATATCTGAAACATAATTTTGCTATGTGGCAGATAAATGTGTGGTGGCGATTTTACTCGCATACTGACGTTATCAGCAAGCCAGTGCGTGTACATTCAATAGTGTAAATAACGCGTGACAGTCTCTAAAAACAGCAAAATGCTGCTACCATTCAGTGTGAATTTATATAAACAAGCACTCACAACTTTTTAATAAAAAACATCCAAGTTCTTACCCAAATTGAGGAGAGAAACTGTGTCACAGGGGACCGCTAGGCATAAAAGGGTAGCCCTGTAGTCAAACCCTAATGTTTTGTTCAAAGGTAGGGAAAGGGTAAAATAAAGCGGCATATTTGAAAAAGGGGGCCAACAGCCTTTGTCGAATACAAATGTAGAAATGTAGAGCTAAGCCTACAGTTGGCCAATCAAAGTACCAGCACTTACTTCATCAAGGATCCTGCCCCGCCTGTGTACCTACTTGGTCCGAGTCCCGGCTTTCACTCTGAAATGCCGGCGGAACCGGATATAAATACACCTGTTTACCGCGGGAAACTTGTTAATTGAGAACGCGCCCATAGCGTTGTCACGGCATTGCTAGACGTATAACTATTACGTATAGCATGCCGGGACTATTCATGGGAAATGTAGTATTCCTCACAAATGAAGCAGTCAAGAGGAACTATTGATCATATTCAAACAGCAATATATTGCCGGTGTCAACGACATGATGTCTCTGTCGTATTAATAAAGGATCATGGGATTTGCAGTTTATATAAAGAAATTAGGTTGAATGAGAATGACGGCCGTGGCGTTTGTCATGATATTGTTAGACGCATATATCTTGTGTATAGCGTGCCGGGCCTATTCATGGGAAATGTAGTATTCTTCATAGGTTAAGGAGTCAAGAGCAACTCTCGGACATGTTCAAACAGCGATGTATTGCCGGTGTCATTGATATGATGTCAGTGTCGTATTAATAAAGGATCATGGAGCTTGTAGTTTCAGTGTAGAATATCATTCAATTTAGATCATGTGAGTGAAAAATAGACGATGGATACTCCCAACAGGGGGGGTAGAGGAAAAATTGAAGTTGTGTTTTCAAAATTTAATATTCGAATATTTAGTCACATGAAAAGGTGGTAGTAGTGATAGCCTGTAGTCAAATTTTATTTTATTTATTCAGCTGATTCCAGGGTATGGAATCATTTAGGCCAATCTTATGTGTTTTCAAGCGATACACCCTTCGTTGCTCACGTTCCAGAAGTCTGCTCAGTAAGTTACCTGAGCCCTTCACTTTCTCAATAATTGTCCACCTAATATCTGTGTCTTTATGTTGTTTCTCCTTATAATGTGCAGTTAATTTAGTTGCTGTCACTGCCCGTCTTATTGTGCTTCTGTGTTCGCTAATGGCCTAAATGATTCCATACCCTGGAATCAGCTGAATAAATAAAATAACATTTGACTACAGGCTATCACTACTACCACCTTTTCATGTGACTAAATATTCGAATATTAAATTTTGAAAACACAACTTCAATTTTTCCTCTACCCCCTGTTGGGAGTATCCATCGTCTATTTTTCACTCACATGATCTAAATTGAATGATATTCTACACTGAAACTACAAGCTCCATGATCCTTTATTAATACGACACTGACATCATATCAATGACACCGGCAATACATCGCTGTTTGAACATGTCCGAGAGTTGCTCTTGACTCCTTAACCTATGAAGAATACTACATTTCCCATGAATAGGCCCGGCACGCTATACACAAGATATATGCGTCTAACAATAGCATGACAAACGCCACGGCCGTCATTCTCATTCAACCTAATTTCTTTATATAAACTGCAAATCCCATGATCCTTTATTAATACGACAGAGACATCATGTCGTTGACACCGGCAATATATTGCTGTTTGAATATGATCAATAGTTCCTCTTGACTGCTTCATTTGTGAGGAATACTACATTTCCCATGAATAGTCCCGGCATGCTATACGTAATAGTTATACGTCTAGCAATGCCGTGACAACGCTATGGGCGTCGTTCTCAATTAACAAGTTTCCCGCGGTAAACAGGTGTATTTATATCCGGTTCCGCCGGCATTTCAGAGTGAAAGCCGGGGACTCGGACCAAGTAGGTACACAGGCGGGGCAGGATCCTTGATGAAGTAAGTGCTGGTACTTTGATTGGCCAACTGTAGGCTTAGCTCTACATTTCTACATTTGTATTCGACAAAGGCTGTTGGCCCCCTTTTTCAAATATGCCGCTTTATTTTACCCTTTCCCTACCTTTGAACAAAACATTAGGGTTTGACTACAGGGCTACCCTTTTATGCCTAGCGGTCCCCTGTGACACAGTTTCTCTCCTCAATTTGGGTAAGAACTTGGATGTTTTTATTAAAAAGATGTGAGTGCTTGTTTATATAAATTCACACTGAATGGTAGCAGCATTTTGCTGTTTTTAGAGACTGTCACGGCGTTATTTACACTATTGAATGTACACGCACTGGCTTGCTGATAACGTCAGTATGCGAGTAAAATCGCCACCACACATTTATCTGCCACATAGCAAAATTATGTTTCAGATATAGATGTGACTGGCACAAGGATGATGAGATTGTGAAAATTTATTTACATACTCACCTGGCATTTATTTAATGTTGGGTCACTACCTATGCACCTAATTGGGAAGTTATATGACTACACAAATGATGTATGTCCATGGAAAACGGTGTGTTGTCTGTCTTTTGTTGTTTACAGATGGAGAACTGCGCATAACAGATCGAATATCTGTAACTTTTACTTAAGGAGCGGCTACTCTGCCCTTAATTCTTTACAGGATAGGGACTTCCCTCTCACTGTTTTTCCCAGGGTGGGTGACCTTTGCCCTGAAGAAAGTCCAGTCCTTTACGGCCCACTCAGGACTGAAACATGTTGGCAATAGGGTCATAGGACCATAATCACTCCTATTGACCCGATTTTTAATTAATTTTAATATCCCTGACAGACCCAATAATAAAGGGAAACCGGGGTCTGTCTGAGGTTTTTTATCTTTAATCCCCCTGGTCCTTACTGTTCCAAGAGCTCCCAATACTGTGGTCGAGCCCACCCCGACTTGTAGGCGTCAGGGTGACCCGATGATGAAGCATGACACCACTAGGGTGTGTGAGGGTAATTAAATCAAAAGGAATTGTTTCCTTACGCACCATTTGGTGTTGGTAGGTTTATATCCTCACACAGACACTTCCCCCATCATTATTAGGTTACTTAGTTTCTTGACCACTTGCCGGTCTATTGGAGTATCTTTTGTGGTTTAATGTCTTTACATGGGAGGTTATACTCCAACGTAGGATCCTCTCAACCCTCCAGGCATTGGGGATTTCTTCCCCAAAGCCTCTTGTTTATACGTCACTGACTTGATACCTGCATACATAGGTTTGTTTGTATGTATCATGTCAATGACGTTTTGACCCTGTTATTAATGAAGAGTCTCATTAGGACCAATTGATATGGGGACATCCTTATCCTTATTCAGTAGCAGTCGCGGCTCCTGGAGGGAGTGCTGTGGGGGCGGCGGGGCGGGGGAGGGGCAGGGTGGGGGGTAGTAAACTCCGGCGTACGGCCGAACGGAGGTAAGTACATAAATAAATATATAAAACGAATTACATTGCGCGCGCCAGAAGCCAACTCACTCCTCCGGGGACAAATTTGATTCAACGGCCGCCGGGCCAACCAGTGCTTGCGCTCCTACAGCTCCCTATTTAGAGATAAGTGGTATTTCCCTGGCGGGCGCCATTTTGAGGTCAGGCGCGGCGTGTCCCGCATTAAAAAACTAGCAAAGTTTTTATGTGGTTTTAATTCAGGCACCCTCCGGTCCTCTGAAACTCCCATTTAGATCACCAGATGCATTCTCCGCTCCCCCACTCACTGTCCCTGCAGCGAGTCAGCTATGGCGTGTTGGACCCTCGAGTCACCGGAGCCTTCTCCCGCGAGCTCCTGGCGTGCTCACCAGGTGATGCAGCATCACGCGTTGTCGCGGTGGCTCCTCAGGTACCGGGGGATCATTGGGAGATTCTTGGGATTATTGGTTGCAGCTTCGAGGGCTGTGTGTCTGCGTCGCTAAGACTGCAACTTAGTGTCCTACGCTCTCCAGAGCCCGCGGCGCCATCTTAGGGACCTGTGCTGGTCTCGGGGGTCTCCGATCACATCGATTTCCCCAGGCATTCAGGCGACCTCGCTCATATTTCTCGGTCCCGGCAGGTTCCCCTTGAACTCCTTGTCATCGGGATCGGATTTGAGTCTTTTAGGCTATGAATGTCCTTCGAAATCTGTCCGAGACCGCTGCGTTACTACGGAGCCGGAGTGGACAACGTCCACCCGGCCATCTTGGCCCCGCCCCGCTCATGGGAGTTCCCATAGGAGTAAGAGTCGCCCTTGTTTTAGAAGGACAAGGATGAGTTAAAGCACACAGCAGCAGAACTTTAAATGAGTGAGCATGTAGGCCACACTTCAGTGACAGAGGTAAACAGGACTTGCTCACTCCTTCTGATCACTCCACGGTAATCTGCCACCACAGTGCTCATGCTGCTTAACTCCTGGGTAAGGCAATTACCTTTCGGCACTAAGAGAGTAGCGCTTTGGGCGCCTGTCCCGGGCCAAAAAGGCCGAAATCTGTGAGATAGGCCTACCTTATAGCACACATGCATGGTCTGTGGTTGCCAATGCCAACACAAATTAGGTTTGGGGATCCAGATATTATTACAGCTAGGGCACTTAGGGCAGGGGTGCACGTCCATCAACATGCGAGGGACTTTTCTGTCCCAACAATATTTGTAAAGTTTATTATAAATAAAATGCATCCTAAATAAATATAGTTAAATGTTAGAAATGCAATAATGAAGAAAATTAAAGCCTTTCAAAATATTTTCCCTTTATTTTGTTATTTTTTCTATAAGTTGGTTGTGTTATTCATGGCGAATTTGCACATTGCACAATTACTGCATCTGTAAAACTCTTGCTTTTGTGTAGTTAACCAATTAGTCTTTGTTAGGGCTCTTGTTTTGTAACTAGAACTAATTTCATTTCGAATAGTCATATGTCTCCTAAATGTAATACTTGACTGTACAGTAATCCAATCAGATATGTTTGTCTTCCATAAATAATATCCATTGTTTGTTAAAAATATGACTTATTCTCTGTTCTCCCTCTTCATAAGCCTGATGAGTTAGATAATATCTCTATTAGACCCTGACTTGTCACATTCTACTTATTAGATTTTTGTCGTTTTGGTCTTGTTTTATTTATAAAATCATAATCTATTTTTCTAATCTGCTTTGGAGTCTTTTTGTAGGGTTTTCACTGTGCTACTGTTTGATGTGTTGCACAAATACTTTACACATTGCCTCTTACGTTAAACCGTACTGCTCTGTGCCAAGCTACCAGAGGGTGAGCACAGGTTAATTTATGGTGTGTATCTGACTTACCCTGACTAGGATTGTGGTTCCTGCTGATATATATATATATATATATATATATATTCAGTACTCCTTTCCTTCACCGGTTCCCTGCACCCCAGAACCAGAAAGGGAACGGACTCCTCTTGTTTTGTGCAATTTCTTTTATTTTTTCCGTGCTATGCCGCCATGACACAATTTTCAACCCACCAGGGGCCTTGATCACATGACATGCTACTGTTTCCACCCCCATTTAAAGTGCTCAGTGCAATTAACCTCCATAGATACAGAAAACAGACTATCCGACTGCATTTTGCTCTATCCATTACAACATTTCAAGTTTTTAGCAGGATATGTGCATTTTGACAAACAGTTAATCCTTGTTTGCTGTTTTTAAAACCTTATATAAAGTGCTCCTTATTTCCGTATAAATACATACTTTATAAATACATGGTTTAAAAAGTATCATAAAAGCTTAATGCAACATTTCATGACATTAAAAACCATGTGCAAATTACGCAAAATTCATTGAGTATAAATACATTGAGGTAGAGTATACTTTCTAAACAGTCAAACAAACACCCAAAAGACTTTTGGCATGTGTACTAAATATCTCTGAAACATAATATTTTTGCTATGTCAGGACATGCCTAATCTGTTTCTACTGTTCAGATTGTTGCATTGTTTGTGAATGTCTTTTGAGAGATAACTGCTAGGATCTGTTATATCTTATGCCCACGCATGACTATATTGCCCATGTGGGCGCGTACCCAGCTGCTTGAACAATGCAAAAATATGTGCAAAATTACAAAAACCGTGTTAATTTGCATGTTCTTGTTGCTCTCCGAGCATTTTCATGCAAATAAAGTGCTAAGAGTGCCTAAAGTGCTGATGCATAAAACACTTTTTTTTATATTATTTATTATTTTTTTGTGAGATGCGAACTCAAGTTCACAATAAAATCAGAAAAGAGGGAAAAGGGGAGGGGGGGTTTCTTCTGACGGGAAGGGGAGCAGCATTATTAAAACCCAAAATTAGGTATGTTTCAGTTTTCCTTGGGCCATAGACAGATATATGTTGTTAAAACTGAGCTATAGCCAAGTGTACAAATCTTCGGTGGTATTCAGCCCATGTGCTCTGTGCCAAACTACCAGAGGGTGAGCACAGGTTAATTTATGGTGTGTATCTGACTTACCCTGACTAGGATTGTGGTTCCTGCTGTTATATATATATATATATATATATATATATATATATACATATATATACATATATATATATATATGCTACACAGGGATCAAGGAAATCTGGGCAGTTGCCAAGTTTAGGCGGAGAGCTGCTCCTTTGTCTGGAGCACCCTACAACGAATAGCACTCGTTACAACGCGTACCAATACAACGCGTACCATTACAACAGCAGGTATTAGTACGCGTTGTCAATTACAACGAGATACCATTACAACGCAAACTTTTACAACGACTATACCTTTACCACGCATGCCATTACAACGCAAAAACATGCGTGGTAAAGGTATAGTCATGGTAAAAGTTTCTAAGGTAAGTGACAGTCCTCTCACTACATTTACACTACCCAGCACGACCCCCGACACTACCCTAAACCCTGAAACACTACCCTACACTACACATACACTACAACACTACCCTAAACCCTAAAACACTACCCCCAGCACGACCCCCTACGCTGCACAAACACCACAATACCCTAAACCCTAAAACACTACCCTACACTACACAAACACCACAACACTATCCTAAACCCTAAAACACTACCCCCAGCACGACCCCCCCTACCCCCAGTCCGATCCCTACACTCAAACACTACCCTGCACGACACTACCCTAAACCACTACCCTACACTACACAAACACCACAACACTACCCTAAACCCTAAAACACTACCCCCAGCATGACCCCCTACACAAGCACCACAACACTACCCTAAACCCTAAAACACTACCCTACACTACACAAACACCACAACACTACCCTAAACCCTAAAACACTACCCCCAGCACGACCCCCCCGACCCCCAGTCCGGTCCCTACACTCAAACACTACCCTGCACGACCCCCCGACACTACCCTAAACCCTAAAACACTACCCTACACTACACATACACCACAACACTACCCTAAACCCTAAAACACTACTCCCAGCACGACCCCCTACACTACACAAACACCACAACACTACCCTAAACCCTAAAACACTACCCTACACTACACAAACACCACAACACTACCCTAAACCCTAAAACACTACCCCCAGCACGACCCCCCCGACCTCCCTAAACCCTAAAAAGTAACCCCCACCCCATGCCCAGTCCCCCTTACCTCTCTCTCCTCGTGGTTCCTCTCTCCTCCTGCTTCCTGTCGTCTCTGAGGGGCGGTGCACGTCGTTATGAGGAAACGGAACAGCCTCTGTTTCCTTACAACGACGTGGATTGTCTACATTTTTTAGAACGCATGGTCATTTACTATACATACCTTTACAACGAAATTCGTTGTAAAGGCATGCGTGGTAAATGACCATGCGTTCTAAAAAAATGCATAGTTTTTTACTTTGCGTTGTACAACGCATGCGTGGTAATGCATGCGTTGTAATGGTATCGCGAAGTAAAAAACTCGATGTAATGGCTGTTTACCCCCTACAACACCAGTGACACATTGAATCTGCTCACCTCAAATGTCTGTTTTTCTAGTAAAGTTTTAAACATAGGATTAGCACAGTGTCATCCACGCCGAGCAAGAAAGGGATAAGCCTTTTGCCATTTTTACAGTAAAGTCTTTAAGCATAGAATTAGCACAGTGCCATCCACGCCGAGCTGAGAAATGACAAAAGCCTTTTACCATTCCAACCATAGTATTACAGCTTTGGATTGGTATAATACCATCTATTCTACAATGTCTACAATCAGTAGAAGGAAGTCACTGCAGGAGTATAGAAACTCAGGGCCTTATTTACAATATTTTGACACATGGCAGCTCAGCAATCGTTCCTGCTGCGCTGCGTCAAAAGAAAAGGGCAGGAATACGCCTTATCTACAACATACGGCGCATTCCTGTCCTTTTCCCCTGCGCTGGTGCACAATGGGCTTCCATGCGCCAACACAGGCACCCTTGCACCATGGGGCAAGGGTGTCTGCATTGTAGGAGTGATTGTTTTAGTGTAGGAAGGTACACCTTCCTGCATGAAAACAATCACGAGAGGTGTTTTCCTCTTTCTATGTGTGCTGCAGAATGCAGCACACACAGAAAAAAGGAAAAATGAGGAAAATAAAGGTATTCCCCTGGGGAGGCGTAGGAACTGACACATTCCCAGGTTTACAAAATCTTGTAAATCTGGGAACACGCACAGCAACACCCATGGAACGCCCCTTTCACACAGAGTAATGCGCGAAAAGGGCCCATATTTACAAGGCCATGAACAGCCAAGAAGGGTGGCTTTACGTGGCCTTGTAAATATGGGTAGGCACACTGCGCCGCTGGTGTGTCAAAAAAAGTGATGCGCCGGCGGCTCAATGGGCTTGTTAATAAGAGAGCAGATTGGAAACAAAACCAAACCAGAAGACCAAAAAGTGTCAGAGAAAGAACAGATGCCTTTTAATGACTAGGGGCCAGATGTATGACCGTGTTTTACAGTTGCAAACGGGAAATCGGCCCGTTTGCGACTGCAAAATAGGTCTGTGCAATGTACAAACCCTATTTTGCGAGTCGGTAACCTATTACAGGCTCAAAAAATACAGTTTGCGACTCACTATCAGGAAGGGGGGGTGCCAAGGGCGTCCTTTCCTAATAGCAAGTCGCACTTCTATGTACGATTGTTTTGCGACCGAAGTTTACCGCCTATTTCAAAAAGGTGGTAAGCCACTCGCAATATTTTTTAAGAGCAGGCAGTGGACCCACAGACCACTGCCTACTCTTAAAAAATGAAACAGAAACATTTAATTTTTCTTTTTTAAATGCATCCCGTTTTCCTTTAAGGTAAACGGGATGCATTAAAAAAAAATTATGCTTTATTTAAAAAGCAGTCACAGACGTGGGGGTCTGTTGACCCTAGCAGGCCAACATCCCTGTGAGTGCTGGCCATTCCCAATGGGGTTGCAAATTGCGACCTGCCTCATGAATATTAATGAGGCAGGTCATTTGCGACCCCATTGTGAATCGCAAACAGTGCGCAATTTTCAACTCGCAAAATGGATGGCTCGTACATCTGGCCCTTGGTCATTACCACCAACAGCATGAATAAGAGCCAACAGGAAGACATTAATTCATAGCCACTTCAGCAAAATTGAGCAGAAAATCAGAAGACTGAATAGAATAAATCATTCCCTAAAAGCTCACATTCTACAACTAAAAGAAGAAATCAAATCAGTGCAATACAGAAGACAAACCATACATACCAAGGACCAAACCAAACTAAGAAGAGGTAGCCAACGAATAAAATCTGGAAAAAAAACTAACACACTAGAGACTCATTGCAATCAGGTCCTGCAAACAAATGTTCCCATCCCCAAGAGCTCTTAATCCCCCAAGGAGGAAGACCCTGTTGATCGGGCTTGCAGACTAAAACTGTTGCAAAAACCATAGGACAGAATGAGTTCTTAAACCGAGACTCGATGGGGGAGCCAGACTCAGAATAGAGTGGCACAAAATCACGTCACTGAAAGATTCATTTAAATACAAGTGTCATTTCACATTCATTTTTCACCACAAAAAGGATAGCAAATACCAAAAATCTCTTTATCATAAATGTGCCCACCACATCCAGCCCTGAACCACCAACATCACTGTGAAACGAAGTGCTCCATTGGCTATCCAAGAATCTGGGTACAGGAATGGTCAGAAGTGAAGATTTAAAATTTTTAACAAGACTCAATCCTCAAAACCAAGCACATAGTCAGATTAATTTGTTTGGAAGCGTGCACTAGCTCCCCAGTAAACTATCTAAGAAAGAAAAATCCAGCTATAAGCGTGTTAGAACAACTAAGAACTATCCTTCCTGTTGCAGACTTGAGAAGTCAAATTAAAGGAAAGAGAACCCCTCACAGTGAAAAGGGAGACATATCCCTCAAAAAGGTCTGTACTGGTTGTACTGTTCAACTGCCCTACAATGCTCGGGCGTGGACCAGCGGCGAAGGTTTCGTATGGCTACCAGCCGCTGTTATGGCACCTACTCGCATGTCACTTGAGTGTCCGTGAGTTCTGTCCATACCTCAGATCATTTCCTCAGATGTCATTGGCGTGACCTTTAACGGTGGCATTTCTTCATCTGGTCCTCCAGGCTCCGAGTCCTCTTCATTTCTCCCTCCAGGGTTTCCTATCGGTTGACAGTCTCCAGGAACTGGTCATGCTGAATCTCAGACACTACTTTAACCCGTTCAAATGAATAAATATTGTAAACAATAGGGGTAAGAATTACATCTCTGTTGTATTCCTCTACATTTTCAATATGCCAGGTATTTATATAGTGATGTGTGGGCACTGGATTCCAAAGTTTGTGTTTGATACTGCCTGGGGAAAGCCTCATGCAAACCGATCAAAAGCTTTTTCAGATTCCAAACTGAAAGTTATACATGGTTTTCCCTCGTTGTTTGCAATGTTCAGCAAGGCTCTTTTCAAACTACTAGCTATAAAGTTCCTTTCAATGTTGAACCCTATTGGTCTTCCATAATAGTTTTCGGTAGCATTTTATTTCTTAGGCAATCTGAGATTTTCCTAATTACTGGAATTTAGGAAATAAATTATAATTTATAACAAACTTATTTTCAGACTGCATTCCTCCCTAAGAAATACAATGATAGAGGCACCATGCTATCTTTTTTGTTTAATATCACTTTCCCTAACAGTTTGAGAACTATTTTCCAGCACTAATTCTTCACAAAACCTCACTGGGGTTTCCATCACGCCCTAAGGCCTTAAATAGTTTCAGAGCTTTTATTAGTTCCTCATTGTTCTTTTCATAACTGTTTTGCTAAACTGAAGCTACACTATCTTCTGCATAGAGATCTGGAGTATCCGATTTTTTTTTAAATCGTTATTTATTAGGACGCCATGCTTTCGCCTCAGTTTGGGGAGTTGTGTTAAATTCAAATCAAAGTTCATGAAATTTTTTTCCTTCTACTGTTTTGATTATATATCAGTGAAACACTATGCTTTTGTCTTTCATTTTAACAATGAATGTTGTCTGTGTCATTCTGTCCATATTCATTTTTTTCTGTACACTTCTTTTCAGTATTTCAAAGAACTGAAGTTTATTAACTTCTAATGTCCACCTCACCTAATTTGTTTTAAGACTAAGTGGAATGTAATTGAGCAACTCCTCTATTGTCCTCATTTCAGTCTACGAAGGTGCCTTCCTATACTTGTTGTTAGTTGTTAATAGTTGTTACTACTTTCAGATCTTCTTGATACACTATGGGCCCGATTCCGATCTCGCTAGGAAAGCCCTTCGTACGACTCAGATCCGGAGGGTTTTCCGTGCGAGACGTGCTCCTGGAGTCCGAACGAGCGAGTACGATGCTGCTGTATGCTTAGGAACTCGGTTCGCTCGGACTCCCATTGAACTCTATGGGCGCCCGTTTACAGACGCGTACACAGGCTCCCATAGCAGAAAAGGGGTGGGTGGGGAAAAGCGTACATCCTGTGGCGGGCACCCCATGGTGCCCCCCACACTGTGCATGCCTGGATCAGGGGGACCCATGGGCACACCCCCGTGACAGATTCGGAGGGCCCCGAGTGAAGGGGGGCCTGCTACGGCCCCCCAAAGTACGCTTCCGACAGCCGTTTCGTCTAACTGAGACCGAGGCGAAGCATCTGTCTGAATCGTGCATCGTACTCGCTCGGTCGGAATTTGGCTCCATAGCGTGGCACGATTCGTCTACGAATGAGTCGTGTGGACAGGTTCAGGTCCCGGAAACGATTCTGTCGGCGCGTACTCGATCTTCGCATCGTACTTGGTCGTTCGGACCTGTGTACGATTTGGTCGTAAACAAGGGCTACGAATCGGATCCGGGAAAGCCAAATCTGATTCGGAGGCCTCCCGAACGACATCGGAATCGGGCCCAATGTTGTAATTTGTCCTTTAAAAAAACATTGACTACATCACAACCGGCTTTTAGGTGCTACTGTACAGCGCTTATGGACTAAAGGAGATCTCTCACCTTGGGCCCACTAGACTGACTGAAACAGCCAAGTCTTCAATTGTTGAAAGTTGATTGGTTTATTTCCCGCATTTTAAAGGTAAAGCATTCCATAGCCAGTGGGCTAAGTAAGAAAAAGATCGACCGCCTAGGCGAGCTCAACAGATTCTTGGGACTGTCAGTTAAAACTTGCTTTCGGATCGAAGTGCTCTAGTAGGATGATACACTTGAATTCTGTTTCTCAGAAAACAAGATCCACTGTTGTGAACCGCTCTGAAAATGAAAAGTAGACATTTAAATTGAAAGGACAGATTAACAGGGAGTCATTGAAGATTTTTTAACTGTTCAGAGATGGATTCCAGCCTTGGAATTCCTAACAAGAGCCTGGCTGCAGCATTTTGCACTATCTGTAGCTGATACAGGAGATATTTGGTAGACCCAAGAAGAATATGTTAGCATAGTCCAACCTGGAGGTAATAATAGAATAAACCACTGTTATCCTCGTAAATTAGGGAACTAGTTTTAAAATCTTTTTTAAACGGGCAAAGCAGACACTTGTCACAGCTTTCACTTGAGGCGCCAAAGATAATTTATAATCAAATTTGACCCCCAGGTTCCAGACCTCCTTAGCCGGACAAGGAGGAGTGCCAAACTCGGATGGCCATCAAGACATGGACTAAACAGAAGGGGAGCAGCGAAAGAGTAGTACTTCATATTTGGCCGAAGGAAGTTTCAGGCAACTGCTTTTCATCCACTTTGCAACATTAATCATGCAAAATTGAAATGTATTCTGAAGTACACCGTTTACCTCCGAAAAAGAAACTAGACATAGTGCATCATCAGCGTATAACACTACTTTTAGACCAAACGGCTGGACAAGCTCTGCT
Source organism: Calotriton arnoldi (assembly GCA_963921515.1). Taxonomy (NCBI): domain Eukaryota; kingdom Metazoa; phylum Chordata; class Amphibia; order Caudata; family Salamandridae; genus Calotriton; species Calotriton arnoldi. The sequence continues at coordinate 81,610 of CAWUFW010009690.1, read as the reverse complement.
AGAGGAGCCATGTATGCATCAAACAATGCAGGGCTGAAAGCTGAGCCCTGTGGAACTCCTTGTTTCAAGGCCTTGGGCGAACATGTGAAAGGTGGCAGATGAACGGATTGGAACCAGTCTAAAAGAGAAGCCTTCAACCATGCCAAGGCCGATCCGCAAATGCCACAATTCACCGACTTATCAGTGTCTTATGAGATACATTGGCAAATGCAGCTGAGAGGTCTAATAATATCACAAAGGTTGATTTGTCTGATCCAAATTCATTTTTAAAAAACCTGTGATGCATAATTATTGCTTAAAATGAACTATGCAGATTAACACAGTGAATTTCTTACAAATAGAATTAATTTATGAATATGTCGTTGAGAGAATAGATTTTCATACTCTAAAGAAATGTGATCCTTTATGTATTCATTTTCGTTTTATCTGAAGTTAATTTATTGCCTATTTTTCCATTTTAGAATTTATCATTTTATTGAGCCATCTTCCCCCTATGTGTTTCTGAATACTTTATAGATTGACCTTAAATCCCCAAATAATTTCCCTGATTGGTTTTCAAATCTATTTCTTCAAATAATATAGGGATTCTAGGGATTTAAGCCTTTTACTTTCCTATTCTAATCTATTAATTTTCAAGTAGTTTAAATGTTGATTTATTTTGATTAACCATTTTTCATAAAATTCTGCTTTTCTGGGATATATGTTACTGAACATCCATTTCTTACCCTAAACAGAAGTTCAGTACATGATTATTTTTCAAATAAAAACTTAAATAATTGTAATTGCTCTTCTCAGCAAAATAAGCTTGAGTTTGACATGCCTGTGCTTGAGGCACCTACCCTTCAACCTAAAAGTTAATTCCATTCTCTCAGGTCAATGTTGCCTTCTCATTTGAATTTCCCTTGTACTTTGTTTCCTCATCTTTCTTATACATAAGCATCAGCCTAATTTTACCAAGCAAATTATAAGAAGACGACAAGCAAGAAAAAACAACTCATGTGACTCTAAAGAGAAAAACAAAAAGCCAAGATGGGATAAATGTGCATCTCTCCATGTACTCTCATCTGGTCAATGAAGTGCCTGTAATTTACATGGTGAAACAATGTCAATTGCATTTTTTTGGCCACGTTCAAATTTGCTGACTCCTGCAGATATGTGATTGCTCCCAGTTCCTAAAATTTGGGGACATATTTTCCTAACATTATTCAGCTTCCTTTAGTCCTCATTAACAGAGTTCGACTATCTCTTGATCAAGGTTTTTGTGGTACTGCCTGCTGGCTAATTTCAAACTGGGGGTAGTGGCCTTTCCTTTCTAGGTCTCGCCTACAGACAGCTTTAGTTGTCTGTTGGTAACATAACTATTGTATCCAATATAAACAGAGTGGGCTTTGGGGTCTGCACCTTATCACATTTTGATGTCGTTCTTGTCAATCTCAGTTACCTGCTCCTGATTTTTTTTTTTTTTATTCTTTTTATTGCATATGATGTAAGAATAACAATTTGATAGTTCAGGACCAATTTTGACATTGAACGGGCTCCCAATAACATCTGGTTCAATAAATATAGATACAGAAACATTCCACACTGTGTTATCATAGTGGTGGTAATACAATTCTACATTCTTAACATTCAACTTGAGTCCACAGAAGACCCTCTCGGGGGCGGAGCACAGATGTTCCCTCTGTAGGTGTTCCACCTGCCCCATATTCTTTCCCACTTCTTGGGGCATCCCTGATGTGTATACGCCGCTCTCTCAGCCACCACTGCCCTATCCATGTCCCCTCGCCACTCTTGATATGTCGGAGCTAATTGAGCCCCCCAATGCTTAGCTATGTTGCGTTTCGCCAACATCATTCCTAATGTCGCCCAGTTCTGACCTGCCTGGTTGAGATCTGTTGGGTCCCATATGTTTAGAATACACCTCTTGGGCTCCGGGGTGATCGCCACTCCACCCACTTGTGTAAGTACACTCATAATTTTTTCCCGGTAGGACACTATTATTGGGCATTCCCACAGTATATGATAGAAGGTGCCTTCCCTCCCGCATTGTCTAAGGCAGAGTCGGTTGTCAGTTTTCCCTATCTTGTGAAGGGTTACTCTAGTATAGTAAATACGATGGAGTATTTTCAGTTGCACTAGTCTCAATTTGGAGGATATTGCCACCTCCCGAGGGGACGCTAAGGCCTCCTGCCAATCAGTCTCGTCTAAGTCCCCCACTTCCTGTTGCCATTTTTCGCGGAGGCCTAGTGTGGGATCTGGTTGGTTGTTGAGTATTTTGCGGTATGTGAGGGAGATAGCCTTTTTACCTATCTGTTCTGAGAGCAGCCTATCCTCTAGCGGGGAGGCTTCGGGGAGGACAGTTCCCGTTGGGATGGCTTTCTGAAGTGCATGTCTAACTTGTATATAGCGAAACCGGTCTGTGGATGCCATCTCCTATCGTTCTTGGAGTTGTAGAAAAGTAACTACTTCCCCCTTCTGCCAAAGGTCCCCCACCGTTGATATTCCGATTGAATCCCAGTGTGCAAAGCCCTTACTGGTACTCAGCCTGCCTAGTCGCCGAGTTTCCCAGAGAGGAGTCATTTGCGTTATCCGGTCGTCCCATCCCAGCTGTTTGAGTGCCTTGTGCCAAATTTGTATTGTGTGTGCTGTGGGGCCTGTTAGTGATGTCTTTCAAGTTTTATTATAGAGATGCCTCATTACTCCTCCCTCTCCTAGGTTATTTCTGTCAGCGCGAAATGCAGGGTCCGTTTGTGGGGCATGAAGCCATTGATTTACAACAATCAACTGTGAGGCCCAGTAGTACATTTGTATATTTGGGAGGGCAATTCCACCGTCGTACCCACCCCTTATCACTTTCTTCATGGCAATTCGGGCCGGTTTGCCATCCCAGAGCAGGGTATTTACTTCTGCTTCAATCGCCCTAAAATAAGACGCAGGGACCAGGAACGGGTGTTTTGAAGGGCGTATAGGAATCTCGGGAGTGCCATCATTTTAAAAAGCGCCGCCCTCCCGAGCAAGGTCAGCGGTAGAGATCGCCAGTGGCTCGTGTCTCGGCGAAGTCTTTGCAGGGGTGCCACGAGGTTTTCTTCCAGAAAATCTTCTGGTAGTATGGTGATATGAATGCCCAAGTATTTAAAGCAGCCAGCTGTGATTTGTAGTGTGCATCCCCTTGGCAACTGTGGTGGGGGACCGTGTAGGACGTATAGGATTGATTTGGCCCAGTTAATGGTGTATCCGGAAAATTTGCTGTATGCTTCCCAGATGTCTAGGAGGCGTGCAATGGAGCGTCTAGGGGAGGCTACATAAAGTAGTATGTCATCAGCGTATAGGGAGATGCGGTCTTCCCACCCCTCCGCCCATTTGAGGCCACGAATAATAGGGTCCCACCTTATCCAGGCTGCCAACGGTTCTAACACTAGTGCAAACAAAAGTGGTGATAGGGGGCAGCCTTGATGCGTGCCACGTCCCAGTGAAAAATAGCTGAGATGTGTCCATTTACCACTACATGTGCTAGGGGTTTCGTATAAAGCAGCTGAATCCATGCGCAAACTTTAGGTCCGAAGCCCATATGCTTCAGGACGGCAAACAAGAAGGGCCATTCCACCATGTCAAAAGCCATGCGTGCGTCCAAAGAGAGAATGGCTGCTGGCTCTTGGATCGTGGGAGTGCGAGTGAGTACGCTGTGCAGACGTCGCAGGTTAAGTGCTGTGTTTCTACCCGGCATGAAGCCGGATTGATCTGGATGGATCAGCTTGGTGAGATGGGGTGTGAGTCTGGCCGCTAGGGTTTTAGCTAGTATTTTGGCCTCTGCGTTGAGCAGCGAAATCGGCCGATACGATGCACAGTCCGTGGCGGGCTTACCGGGTTTGTGAATGGGTATTATCGTCGCTATACGTTGGTCTCTGGGGAGCTCTCAAGTGTTAGGCTGTCTGCATACATCTTCAATAAATGCAGAGTTATTGTCGTAGCCGTTTTTTTGTACAATTCAATGGGTATACCATTAGGACCCATGGCCTTCCCTGATTGTATAGAACATATGGCCAACGCTAACTCATCTGTGGTAAGGTCTGTTTCAAGGTCGTGGGCTTCTTCTGGCGTAAGAGTAGGCATGGTGATGTCTTTAAGAAATGCCTGTGCCTCCCTGACTGTGGTAGTGGCTTCCGGGGTGTATACATTCTCGTAGTGTGCTGCTAGCGCATTAGCTATTTTCTGGGGGTCTGTTATGGGGTCACCTTCATCCAGCTGCAACTGTGATACCCAACAACTAGCGCGCTCCCTTTTATCCAGCCAAGCCAAAATTTGCCCCGCTTTATCACCCACTTCGTATATTTTATGTTGGGTGTCTAACAGTTAAGACTTCGCGTCCTCCCATAAGTATTCTCTATAACCCTGCTTTTTTAACTGAAGGTTGTGGGCAGTGTCTGCGGTGGGGTTCATGGCATGCGCTATTTCCGCTTGGCTCGTCTCTTGTTCTAAGGCTTCTACTTGTTTTTTCCGTTCCTTTTTGTGGCCGGCTATCGCCGAAATGGCCTGCCCTCGGAGAACCGTCTTATATGCTTCCCATAGAACTGCTGGAGAGGCCACTGAGTGGTCGTTCTCCTGGAAATAATGTTTCGTCGTTGTCAGAATTTTCCCAATTTTAGGATTTTTTAGAAATCCCGGATATATAGGGAAGGTTCGGCGTGGAATTTTAGCTGGACCCATATACTTCACTACGACTGGGGAATGGTCGGAAATACCTCTGGGTAGGTGATTCGCTCCCTCCAGCCTCCCAAGACTATCTGCCAGCGTAAGTATGTAATCTATCCTAGATAAGCTATTGTGTGCTCCAGAGTGAAATGTATATTGCCGTTCCGAAGGAAATTTGTACCGCCACACATCTATGAGGCCCAGTGCTTCAAGGAACTCGGCGAATCGGGAGCTTACCCCACGCTGCTCCCTAGGTGGCATACGGTCGAGCCTATCACTAATCGTGGCATTAAAATCTCTCCTTCAGGGAGTGCGAGGAGGAATGCGCTGAGGGCTGGAAGCACCAGCGTGTGAAGTGCCGGTGGGATATACACTGAAAAAATATTATATAGCCGTCCTTCCCATTGGCATGTAACTGCTGTGAAACGTCCCTGGTCTTCCGTCCATGTTTGCAAAACTATGATTGGGAACTGCTTCCGAATCAGGATGCCCACTCCCCGGGAGCCAGACGTAAACTCCGAGTTTGCCACCATGCGGTAACCCCATCTGTCCAAAGCTTTGCATGTATTACCCACCAAATGCGTTTCCTGAAGAAGGGCCACCGCCGGCGAATGCTGTTTCAAATATTGTAGAACCAGACCTCTTTTTATTTTATCCCCCAGCCCGTTGACATTCCATGATAAAATCCTCAAGGGGGGACCATCTGCTACGGGTACTGGTGTGTTAGCGGTCGCCCCGTCTATCGGTATTTTACCCCTCGTCATAACTCGTGAGTGCCAAAGGGGAGTTGCATATGTTCTTTGCGGGAAGCCTATTGCGCGAATAGTAAGTCCTAACCGTCAAGTGTGCAATACAAAAACTACATAATAACATAAAACCAAAAACTTCTGTCCCCTTGCCCACCCCCCTCCCTGCCTCCCTGCATGACGGACTTAAAACTACCCGCCACCCCAACTGCACAGAGTGCTTAATTCCCATCCCTTGTACCTGTATGGGGGGGGAAGATTCATCCGTTAACCCCACCAAGCATCCCATCCTTGCGGTGAAAGGTATTGGCATAAACTAATTCTTAGCTTGTTACATTGGAGAGAGGGGAGCAATCCTGTGTGCCAAACCTGTCCCTGGCACCCTTAAGGTGTCAAGTTATTTTTTCTTCTTGTCGCCTGTTCGGTGTATGAGACTGCCAGAATGTCGCCGGGGGATGTATTCACAGGTCACCAATGTTCATTGGCATGATTGTGTCCACTGTGTTAAATCGCCGCGTCTATTCCTACCAGTGCGTCAACTCGAGCTGATAGTCCTTGCCTGTTGGTGTTCTCATTCTTCTCCGCTTGCATGTGGTGCGTCGTCTTGCCCTCCTGTCGCTCCTGGTTCCGTTGGTGTTTCGCCTTGCGAACGCTGTGTCCCTCTCCTGCCAGTTCGTCTCAAGCCCGGGGCTTGGCGCCAGCCCTCGAGCCACTCTTTGGCCTCGTCAGGTGTCGTAAAGAACCACGTCTTCCCCTCTGCCTCCACTCGGAGTCTTGCTGGGAATAACATTGAGTATTTAAGTTCACGGTCACGGAGCTCCTTTTTTATCTCAAGAAATCCACGACGTTGCTTTGATACTGCGGCCGTATAGTCCGGGAAGATTGCTATGGTACTGTTGTCTATGCGGAGTGGGGGGGCAACTCCGGCCTCCTGCAGAATCGAATCGCGGTCTCGAAAGTTAAAAATACGGGCCAGGATAGGTCGGGGGGCTCCTGGTCTGGGCTTGCTCCCCGGGACGCGGTGTGCCCTCTCCACAGAAAAATAGTTGGATAGACCCCGTGGCTGTAGGTGGTTCAGGACTAAGTCTTCTACGAAGAGGTCGAGTGGCGCCCCCTTTGTCGTTTCTGGTACGCCAAGAATTTGGATGTTGTTGTGGCGCGATCGGCCTTCCTGATCATCAAGCTTGGCAGTTAGAAGTTTGTTGTCCGCCACTAATTGCCGTACTTGCTTTTGAAGGGCTGACGTGTCTGTGGTGAGAGTTTTCGTTGTCGCCTCGACTTCTGCCACTCTAGTGGACATTTTTTGAAAGTCCGCACGAAGCAAGGATATGTCCATCGAGACTGATCCGATACGTGAGTCTAGTGAAGCATGGACATTATTCAAAGTGGTGAGGATATCTTGTAGTGTTACTTCTGTCCCCTCCGTCGTTGCAGGGCTCACGGCTTGGGCTGTGTCACGATCAGAGGGATTCGGTTGAGCCTTGGTGAAGGCGTATTTGTCCGGTTTGGGTTGCTGTGTCCCCCGTTGGCCTCTGCCCCCCATCGCAGCAGGTCTGTCAGTGCAGAGCGCTACGCAGTTGAGACCAGGGTGGTACTCATCGCCGCCTGCCCGTGTGGTATGGACGCACACGCGGCCTGTCGGGTTCCCCACCACAGGTCTACCGGGCCACCTGCGGATCGATTGCGGAGGATCAGGGGGGGAGAATACGCTCTCATCGTGCTTATTCTCTGTCTGTTGATGGACCAGCGTATGGTGTTGACGGGGGCCTCACTCGCCTGCTGGTGTGTCTCTTACGTTAGTCACTGCGCCCCACAGCCCCTCCAGAATTGGCCCCCACCTGGCATCAACTATGCCTGCAGTCTGGGGTGGAGTCTGTGTAGGGTGATTTTCAGGCCGTTCTGTGCCAGTATCGGCTGCCAAAGCGTCACAGCAAAGTCTCACAGTGAGGGGGGGGCGCGCAGTAGCAGGGGGGAGAATCGGGCGTCAATCCCTCAGGGCCCGCAGCATACACCGTGGTTGGGCCCTCACGTCGTACTCCAACAGGATCAGGCACCCTGGGAGTCTATTATTGGCGGGGTCATTGCGGTGGCAGTTCACGGTTAAACCGCCCCTCGTGTGTCCCATGACTCAGTCTCTGGACTCCGTGTGCACGGTGCTGTAAGGCCTCATCGCCTGCCGGAGCCACTATGTAAAGAGGCAATGGCGGGACGCCGGTCGCGGCCGGTATCTGGGGCACGGCTGCACCGCGCCTCGCCTCCCTGCAGGTCCGTTATCTTTATCGCAGGATCGAGTCTGCCCCGTCGCCTTTCACTCTGCGCCAATGCCCCGGCCGGGCCTCACGGTCCGTTGTATGGCGGCGATGCGCGTTGCTCCTTCACCAGCGCCTCCCCCGCAGCAGTCTCCGTGTGGGTGGCGACAAGTGAAATCTAGCCCCCGGCTGCAGCGTGTCGTGAAGGCCGTACCTTTTCGTCTCAGCATCTCCTCGCTTGTGCACAGAACCAGGTCCGTTTTGCCAGCGCTGCGGGTGCTCACTCGCTCCGGCGTTCCTCCCCTCTTCTTTCACGGTCTGTTTGCCTGCGCATTCATGAGCGGATCAAGGGGGATGCCGGTGGAGTCTCGGAGCTGCTTTAGGCTGCGGCCATTTCGTTCGGCTGCTAGCCACGCCCCGTACCTGCTCCTGATTTGATGACTTTCACCCTCTATGTATATGTTCCACCCCCACTTCACCCCCATGGAGCATTTTGGTCTCACTGTATTTTGATTGTATGATTTGTAGCCTTCCACTGTTGACATCAGCGCATTCATTGCAATACTCATCTCTCTCCCTATTTGTTTTGCCTGCTGCTACCTGCTGCTCCTCATCCTATCTATCCCTCTCCTCTTTATATGTACAAAATGAAATTAATCCTAAGGCATACGCGCTCTTGCTGCCCTTTGACCTCTACTTGCTGCTAATAAAGAGGTGGGCGGCCATCTTAGAATGTTTTTTAACCATTTCCAGGCATGCGTATCTGTGCATGCATGATGGAATGATTTTTTTAGGCTTATGAAAAAAGCATTTTATGATGACCACCATGCGTGCATATGCACAGTGGCCATCTGGGAACAAAAAACATTGGTAAAGCCAACAGGTCTGTGCCATGCTATCACAGGTGAGACCTATTGGCTTTGACAGTGCTTGTTGTTTCTGTCATCCCATTTAGAAGGAATTAGATGTACTCAAGGCAAATTATATCTCAGACTACTGATGTCAGTTTTAAAAGTGGTTTCTCAGGCACCTTGAAAAGTTTATAATATAATGTAAGTATAGTTTGAGGCTCTTCTGCTTTGACTTTCAGTTGTTGTAGATCTATTTCATGTACTTTACAAGCCTCAGCTTCTTTCATGTGTGAAGTCATCTGTATGAATATTTTGAGCTTCCGTATTCTTAGCCACTTCTGTTGTGGAGTCCTGAACGTCTTTTATTTCTTTTTCAATCTCATTGTTTCTTGGTTTTTCATCAAGTTCTAAGTGGGAGATTTTGGTGAAAGAAACGACGTCTGGAAATTAATGTTTGGATGAATTTTCCTTCTTTGATGCCATTTCATTTAGCGCTGAGGCATCTCTCTTATTTATGTTTCGATATCCAGCGGGGATTAGTTATTTGACCATTTCTTAGCTTGAACTGTCAGATCCCATTTCTTTTTTATAAGCTCTTTCTCTATTTTTTAAATATTTTTATTAGTTGTTATGCATAAAATGAAGTCTGGGCGGTGAACTCCACTCCGCTCGCGGAGTTTGCGGAGTTTTCCGCACTCCGCGTTACGCGGAGCTCACGGAGTTCCGAAAAACTACGCTCCGCGTAGCAGAGTTTTTTCCCTTGCTCGCGTTCATCAATGTCAAGTTGGCGAGCGCGAGCGAGGAAAATACACCTCCCGGTGAGATTTTTCCTCGTTCGCAATCGTCAACATCAAGTTAAGGAGCGCGAGTGTGGAAAATCAATCTCCCGGCGAGATTTCTCAACACAGGCGGGCGGTCAAATTTCTCATTGCGAGTGGTCGTGTATGCTCGCGACCGCTCGCGTTGAGAAACCGTCCGTTCGCATTGAAAAAGCTGCAGCTCGAGTAAAAATCTACTCGAGCGGCAGAAAGGAAGCAGCACCCGCTTGCGCTGTGTATGGTGCCTTTCGGGATGATTGCACAGTGCGGACAAGCACCTGGCACTGAAAATCATTGCGAACTGCATTTATCTAAAGAAATTCTGCCGCTTGCGGAACTCCGCGTAGCACGGCGGAGGTTTTTTTTTGCACTTCGCGGACCGCGAACTCCGCCCAGTCTTACATAAAATGAGATAGCTGCTACAATTATCGCTGCCGGCAGAGAGTTGCCGCAACATGCGCGCATATGAAAGCCATATATCAGTCAACAACAACGGCAGAAGGTCATGCACGTTTTGTGAATGTCATTAATAATTTATTATTAATAATAAACACTGTTGTATTAAACAAAACATCAGAACAAAAGAAACAAGCTCATGAGACTGCACGGAAGAAGTGAAACGTCTGAAGTCATGGTGTATGAAAGGGCCGCCAGGTGTGAAGAACAAATAATCATGTGTAGTCATGTCACTGAGGGGACAGAGAGAGAGAGGGGGGAAGGGTGGAGGAGGGAGGGAGAGGGGCCCCCGCCCAGGATGAGTAGAGCAATTGGAGCGCAGCATATACAGGAGAGACCAGCCATGTGCGCTGGGAAGTGTGTGATAGAATGAGATACACGTGTGGCTTCAACCAGTTGGCCTCTCGTATCGTATAAGAGGCACTTGCCCCTGCACATGCCAACAGGCCCCTTTCGAAATTCCATGAAAGTAAGTGTATATTTCGGAGGGGACGTGTATCATTTTTTTGGCTTCTGCATTAAGCAGGAAGGTCTGTCTCCCAGCATTCGCCACCGGTGCGGAGAATCCCTCTCATACGGAGTCCTCGAAGGGTGTGAGTCTCTGCATGAATTAACAACGATACTTTGACGGCGGACTGCTGTTTCTGCACCTCACACTAGTTTCAGTTAAATCAGGTTCCTTGCGCAACTAGCCCTTGCACCAGCCGTCGGGTGATGCCTCTGTACGTCAGATCCTAAGCAATTGAGGGGTTGGGCGTGCGCAGGCAATGAAGTCCAAGAAGTCAATGTTTAGTTTTTCAAATGAGTCTTTATTTTCACTTAATTAGTTCTCACAGGATTGAAGATTTTATGGACAGCCAACGCGTTTCGTTCTCATGACGAGAACTTCGTCAGGGCTCAGTAGGCGAATGTCATTCCTTTGATGTATACTAGGTAAGTTTGGCCTGGTTCCAACGTGACCTTTCGTGTAGGATTCGAATACGCGATCCCTTAACCAAGTCGGTGTTCCAGGTAAGTAATCTGGAAACACTCAGGATATCGCAAGGCCTCAGTTGGCCTAAGTAGCAAATCTCAAATTGCGAGTTCTCCTGCCAGAATGAGCTCATTTGCTACACGAAAGGTCACGTTGGAACCAGGCCAAACTTACCTAGTATACATCAAAGGAATGACATTCGCCTACTGAGCCCTGACGAAGTTCTCGTCATGAGAACGAAACGCGTTGGCTGTCCATAAAATCTTCAATCCTGTGAGAACTAATTAAGTGAAAATAAAGACTCATTTGAAAAACTAAACATTGACTTCTTGGACTTCATTGCCTGCGCACGCCCAACCCCTCAATTGTGAGTCTCTGCATGAGTCCATGTCAGCGACTCTAAATTGATGTAATCACATTTCTCATCTTCAAAGATGCTTCAGTGACCAATAAATGTGCTTTCTGTTGTTACCACTAAACTTGAGGATGTTGGGAGTATGCCCCTTTTGTAGCTCTAATTTGTTTTCCAAGCGTATATGACCAGCACAGTGGGCACTATTATTGCAAGTCTTACTACCAACCCACAGAATAAAGACTTTTCCCAATCAACAATCTGTTGACCTTTCCGAGTCCAAAAAAGCCTTCCAATCAATCCATCGTAGCCGTCCTGTGCTGCTATGAAAAGTCTAGTATCTTGCGCTCGTCTAGTGTGTGCTGGAGGTGTGTGTGAGGTCATCACCCTTTCCTCCGACATTTCCTGGCGTGGGACTACATGGGGAATGTGTCGTATCATGTGAGTGGGTAATTCTAGCGGGTTGCATAAACTGGTCTTCTTGATAAATACAGTCTTTGCTAGAAAAAATGTCAGTATTCAGTGGCTTAACTTTTCACTTTTAAGGCAATGTGTGATGTTATAATATTTTGTCTTGATCTTTTAATTATTGGAGAATAGCGTTTTATATAATTGTATGTTTACTTGATTGTCAAACTGTGATTAACAAAAGGTGTACTCTGTACTGATACGTGGAAGCATTCTGAAATGCGTGAAAATGTACTTTGTGTAGTGGTTTATTTGCCATAGATCCGTGTTGCAAGAAGTATTAATACTATTAAACTCACTCTTCTTCATTTTAGGAAAAACAATGTTCAGGAATTTCGAAAACTCGGGTTCTATAATTATCAGATGAATATACCTCAGATTTACATCTATTGTATATCGCTACATTCGATCCTGATCTATTAAACATATGCATATAATTTATATGGTTAAATAAATGATAGCATGGAAAGGTATGGTGCAAATTCAGTTCACTGCTGTGTCAGGTGATCTAATTCTTATTTGACGCTGTTCCATAAGACAGTCATCAGGGACATCTAGTGGCTGGAAAGAAGAAGGCGGTTCATTATTGCTATCCAATTCCTTGCCTGTGTGTGTTTTGTCGTGCTACTTTCAGTGCGTGCCAGTTGAAAGGATTGCATGATGCATGTTATTTCTCCGTTCATCTTTTCTGTGCGAAGAAGTCTGAGAGCTTTCTAGCAGGAGTTTTTGTGCGGGACATTTTCCTGCTTGCAATAATACAGCAGACTCTAGCTCAGACTTTGCTCTCACACTACGATTTTTTTAATTGAACACCAACTTTCAGTCCACACATTACCGACCCCCTTTATCAGCTACAGCGGGGGTGGGGTTTTTTATGGGCCTCTTATCTGTAACATGACAGGTAAAAAATTATAATTATCGATAAAAAAAAAAAGAAAGGCTGATAGAAAAGGGAAAAGAGGAAGCAAATTTTCCAAGTCTTCCAATATCATTGTGTGGCTGTAAGTTGCTCTTCATATCATATTTGCACAGATAGCATTCCTGGTCAGCGCTCTACCCCTTAACGCTGTCGCGCACGCCCGCCTACAAAAGCGGCGGATGACGCAGCGCAGCAGGCGCGCCGCTGGCACGCCGAAGACACGCCTAAGGCAAGCCCGTCTGCGCCTGTCCGCGCCCGACCGGGACCAGGGGCCACAACCCCTGCCGGTTTTTCAAGGGAAACTTATACATACACTGCGGATCAGCTGATCCACCTTAGAGGATCTACTTTGAGTAAGTGTTCTCACTCCATCTTGCCCGCTAGCAGTATCAACCACTGCCCCCACTGTTCTTTTAAATTCTGTTCTCCTGCTAACCCTCCAACTGCCAAATCCTCTCAGTACACTCTTAAGATGTTTCTACTTAACTGTCGGTCTTTCCCCAAACATTCGACAGAAATTCGGATAGTCCTGGAGGAAGAAGCCCCTGATGTCCTGTTTCTTACTGAGACTTGGCTGAATAGTGAGGCAGACCTTGACCTCACACAGGGGCTCCCCTCGGGGTATGCCATCCAGAGGCAAGACCGGGTGTCAGGTAGAGGTGGCGGTATTGCTATCATATATAAAACGGAGCTAAGATGCCGCACATCCTCAAGTTCACTACCCGACTGCAAGAGTTTTCTTTTCGCAATCAGTGTTTCCCATGTATGTACTCTTTCTGGGATTTTAATCTATCGTCCCCCTGGCACACATGGGCAATTTTGCAAAGTCCTCCCTGATGTGGCAGCCAATTTAGCTAGCTCTCTCCCCAACTTTACCTTATTAGGGGATTTTAACCTCCATTTTGATGACCCTGCCCACCCAGCCACGAGTGAGCTGGTCGATGGCCTGGGGGCATTTTAACTTAATCAAAAAGTTATTGGTCCCACCCATTCAAAAGGCCATCTACTCGACCCCATTTTTTCTAATATGGAGAGTCTCCTGGTCGGGGTCCCTATTCCAGTGCCCTGGTCACACCATCTTTTAATCCCTTTCACCTGGAGCCCGCAGATGGCTATCACCCCACCACCGAAAACCAGAAGACAGGTTCGTCCGTGGTCTAAACTCTCTATAGAGGACTGGGTGTCAATTCTGGAGAATACTAGACCTATATTTGATTCTAATCCTATTAGCGCTAATGACAAGCTTAATGAATGGCTTGAATCATCGCTAAATACAGTTCTTCCTAAAAAATGGATTTGTAGCAAGGCTGGTATCAACCGAACCGCCTGGTACTCCCCTAAGCTTCGGGAACTCAAGCAAATTTGTAAAAAACTAGAGAGAAGCTGGAGAAAGGATTTCTCATCTGCTAGCAAAATTAAATATAGGGAAGCAATCAAAACCTATAAAGAAAACATTAAATTGGCTCAGGGCCTCTATTATGAAGAGAAAATCACATCTGCATCTAATTCCCCACGCGACATTTTTCGCATTGTAAATTCCCTTTTTAAACTGCCTAACACTCCTGCAGTGTCTGATGATGCGTCAGCCCGCTGTAACCAACTTGCAGAGTTCTTTTTTAATAAGATACAAGACATTTATACATCTTTTCCTCCTGTGGGGGCTCAGTTGAATCTACCTTTAATGGGGTTCTCCTACCCCAGAATATTTTCTAGAGGAAATCCCTCCATTGAACCTGATGTCACTGCAAAATGTATTTGACCAACTTAAATCTGGCTCTCCCAGAGACCCAGCTCATCCGGCCATTTTAAGACAAGTCTTTGATACAGTGTCCCCAGCTATCTTGGAACTGGTTAATGCCTCATTTCTGACCTGACTTGTCCCCCCCCCATGGAAATGTGCAATGGTAAAAGCACTATTAAAGAAGCCTAATCTGGACCCTGAGGTGTTGGGGAACTACTGACCTATATCATTATTACCAGCATTTAGTAAGGTCGCAGAGAAGCATGTCAATTCTGTTCTCTCTGTATTTCTGGAGAGCCACAATTGTTTACATCCTTCACAGACCGGATTCAGACCCCAACAAGGTACTGAGACTGCCCTCTTGGCGGTGGTAGAGGGGTCCAGAAAAATCTTGGATGGCGGAGGCTGTGCTGCGATCTTTCTTTTAGATTTCAGCGCAGCCTTTGACACTGTTAACCATCAGCTTTTGATCCAGAGACTCTGGGAGGTGGGAGTGAGAGGGGGATTTTTGAAGTGGTTGCAATCCTTTCTGGAGGACAGGTTTTTCCAAGTTTTTAAAGACGAAGCCTTTTCTGATTATATGCCCCTCAGATGCGGTGTCTTCAGGGGTCGTCTTTAAGCTCCACTTTATTTAATGTATATATGAGCCCCTTAGCAGAGATTGTGAAACATTTTGGAGTCCAGATTATTACCTCTGCTGACGACACACAGTTGGTTTGTCATGTGGTTCGTGGACTCATGGTTTCATTGCTAAGTTAGCTTAGGCCTGGCTGCCATGATTCCTCTTTGCGCACGTTACTTTGTGACTTTGTTTTTCCAGCCTCTGCTTGTGCCCGGCTATTTTAGAACTGTCTGCCTTTCTGCCTTTCACCTTTCCTCCTGTTCCCTTTGGGTTGCGTCTGCACATCATGTACAAGGTCGAAAAACAATGTCCCTTGTTCTTGCTGATCTGGTCAGCCCCTCGCACTTAGACATAACACTGTATGCAGCTGCACTGGAGAAATTCGTGTGCTTTTAATATTGTGATTTCACTGTTAGAGACACTTGGAGAAAAACCTTTCCAGAGAGAAGAGCTGTGCTTGTCTGATGATGTAAACCTTGCATCTAGATATTGAGGTATGAGGGTCCGCCTGACAATGCCCAGAGGTCTTCTGTTTTTATAATAAACTAGCTACTAGCACGGGGAGGGTGGTATGGTCATTTAGCCATATATCCACTGCTTTATGAAATGCTTTCCCCTTTTGTATTCTATGGAATTGTAACTATGCTTATTATTTTATCCTTATGCATTATGCTGATAGTACTGGCATGTGTACTGTATCTTAGAGCACGATAGTTGAAATAAACATGTTAAACTATACTGTGTCTCTTATTACGCACGTTGTGGACAGAGTATGCATGAGTTATGAAAGGGTGTTCTTGCTCCCATGAGTCCTGAGAGAGAGAGAATACCGTGTTCTGGGTTGTCTAATCATTTGATATTTGATATTTGATATTTTATTAATTTATATAGCGCCCGAATCACCCCGTCAGGGGTATCTCTGCGCTGAGGCCACTGATTACAGTCAAAGGTGAATCTTAGAAGAGATGGGTTTTAGTAGTTTCCTAAACAGGGGAAAGCTCTGGCAGTCACGTAGATCGCGGGGAGTTCGTTCCATACGGTCGGGGCAAGGTAAGTAAATGCTTTGCCACCCGACCGAGCCTTTTAATTCTAGGAGTGCAGAGAAGTAGCTTGGAACCGGATCGAAGAGGCCGGGAAGGGATATATTTTCTCAGTTTAGCCGATAGGTAGGTAGGCCCCAGGCCATTTAGGGCTTTAAAGACTGTGCAGCAGATCTTAAACTTCACCCGCTTTCTCACAGGGAGCCAATTAAGTTTGTTAAAAAGTGGTGCAGAGGCTGTTCTGGGGGGCATTTTCTACCAGTCGGGCTGCCGTATTCTGGACTACCTGCAGCTTGTTTAGGAAGCTTCAGCTAGCAGAGACTAACAGTGCATTGCAGTAGTCCAGACGGCTTAACACAAGAGCTTGCATCAGTGTTTTCCTCATAGAGGATGGTAACATGGGGAACACTCTTCTAAGCAGGCTGAGTGTATGATAGCAAGTGCCAGCGGTGGTAGTGGCGTGTGCTTCAAGTGTAATATTCTGGTCGATCCGAATTCCCAGGTTCTTGACCACTCCTTTTGGAGTCCGTGCAGAACCCAGCTCCTCCGGCCACCAGCTGGGAGACCAGCTTATTGCTGCATCTCCAAACAGCATGACCTCCGACTTTTCGGCATTAAGTTGCAGGAAATTAGCTCTCATCCAGGCAGCGATGGTTTTCATGCCCTCCGAGAAGATGAGTTGTATATTTGGGTTGGACTTATCAAAAATAAGTAGGAGCTGGGTATCATCCGCGTAAGAGATGGGGCTAAACCCCAGGGTCCTCATTAGTTTAGCCAAGGGAGTAACATATGTAGGAAGGTGGAATCTGACTATATGGTTGCCCCCACTTTTTTTATGGTGTTTTGCTGGTTTATGACTTAGTTGGACTGGGATCCTGCTATTCAGGGCCCCAGTCTATCTGCTTTCTCTGTAAAATGGATTCCATGTGCCTTAGGCACATCTCTGATTGGGATCTGGAGTGCCCTTATAAGTCCCTAGTATATGGTATACTATGTACCAAGGGCATAGGTACCTCAGAGGCCTGCCAGGGGCTGCAGCATGTATTATGCCACCCCTGGAAGGCCATCCAAACTGACACCACAGGTCTGCTACTGCAGCCTGGGTAAGGTGGTGCATGCACCCCTTACTGTGATATAGGTTACCTATATCACTGAAATACATACACACCTAGAAACCTATAAGTCACTCCTAAGGCAGGCCTTATCAATCCTAAAGGCAGAGTGCATGGTTCCTATGTGAGAGGGTGCCCCTGCATGAGCAGGGCCCCTCTGCAGCGTTCGGAGACCATCTCTGATGCTGTTTGTAGTGCAGCCTGACCATATACTCTTAAGCGCATTATATCCTCGCGGTAAAATGCTAACTTTGGAATGGCTGCACCTAAACATGTCGTGTTTGGTGTCAAACATCTTGGAATACTACCCCCCCGCCAATTCTGGCGGCGGGGGTAGCATTCCACCCTTCTAGAGGGAAAGGCATGTTAACTCTGACGAGTCCGGTAACTTCTTTCCAGAGCCTGGCATCACAAAATGGATGCTACTGCCACAGACACGAGTCTGGCCTCCTGCTGCTGGACGAAACTCCGGCAGGGGAGGCCTGGACAATAGGTTTCCTGTCCCAGGGAGGTGTGACCACCTCCCCAGACAGGACAAAGTGTATTGGGGCTGGGCGGGAGCACTTTCGGGTGCTTTGAAGTCCTGCACTGGGGGCACATTTGGTGTCCCTGTGCATACCCCAGTTCAAACCGGATCAGGGGCTTGCAGCCCCTGCTTTGGCGCGAACTGGACAAAGGGAAAGGGGTGTAGCCACCCCTCTGCCCTGACCCACCCATAGGTGGGGCCACAGAGTAGTCCATCCCCTATTTTTGGAATAAAGGTAGGAACCCAGTCCTTAGGACTTTAGATTATACCTGGACGAAACTCTGACACGGAATCCTGGACCTTCGACGCTCTACGACAAGATTAGAGGACTGAAGAATCTCCCTTGGGGTCAAGGAGTGACTCCCCTGCTTGGCAGGCACCAAAGAAGCATCTGTCCGGTTCGCATCACTGAAGCTCCCGTCGGACGCCGAAGTCATCGCATCACCAGAGGTGGATTCTCAGACTTCCCGAGGCTACCCTGAGTCCCCAGCAAAGCTGAGGCCCGTGGCTATCGTGGGTAACGTGAGACCGTGACCCCTGGACACCGAGCACACTTGCAAGTGCACCATCTTCTGGGTCTCCCAAGAAGTCGTGCTTTGGGCTCCGAGTAGCCCTAGCCTCCAGCACCACCTGCACCGAAGATCACTGGCCCCCACTCCACGAGTGTCCTGTAAGCCAGCTCCACGTGCGGCGTCACGAGGCTCCTTCGCGGTCGCTAGCCCGTTGGCTAGTAGCCCTTACCGAAGGCCAATCTTTTCTTTACTTGGCAGTCTGGTTGCTCCAGGCCTGCCCTCACTTACCCTTGCTGGGTGAGTTCCCCAGACCTTGCTGGTCTGCACCATCGACGATCTTCAGCTACATCGAGACTTGCCGTTGCCAAGGCTTGTTGGGTCCAATCTGGTCGCCGACACCGCAGCACTCGACAGACATCGTGTACCAGCCCGAATCCTGCTCCTGGTCGCCGACAACGCCTCCTGGACCTCGTGGCTGCAGAAACGGAGACGACCGTCAACGCACCTGAAGCACTCGACATCGGTGGGCATCTGTCCATCGCCTTCCTGGTCACTGGCTAGTGACCCAGACTCTGTCCCCTCTGCTTTCAGGTTCTTCAGAACTCCGATCCACTCTTGGATCCACCCGGACACTTTTCTCCTGGTCGCCAGCAGCACTTTGCAGCAGATCGCCATAAGAACCGACGACGAAACCCGACCCCGAAAGGCACCTATGCACCCGGCTTCCCTGGGTGAGGTAACACGAGTACTCCGGTGCTCCCGTGGGTAGAGACTCTTCAAAGTCCTAGATCTCAAAGGGTTTTGTCCTAGTCCTCTTTAAAGTGTCCCTTTCCTCTATTTTCCCGATCCCGACTTTCTCCATAGAAGTTAACGGCGTATCGCGGTTGTGTATTTACACTGCACGCGTCTCCCGTGGGTCCCCTGTGTCACTACCTTGGGTGGTTCCTTGTGGTCCAAGCACTTCTAGAGGCTCTAGGCCTAGTGTCTAGTTCAGTCGTGGTTCGCATACCACTTTATTGGTATATGGTTTGGTACGCCCCTAGGGCCCAAACGTGTATTTGTGCTATTACTGTGATTTAAGATCTTATAACCTATGTACTTCGAACTCTAGCCTCATAAAGAGACTAGAGGGGTGTGTTTAGTAATAAATACATATATTTTGAATATATACCTGGTGTGGTGCTCTTTCATTTGGTCACTCAAGAGATTATAGACTGGTAAAACAAGCTGCTTTACATTCCTTCAAGACTTAGCCTGAAGGCTGCTCTCCACAGCTACCACTAGGATAGCTTTCAATAAGGTTGTCTTTGACCTACCTACCATAAGAGTCGATTTGGACTGGTGCAAGGTGCCCACTATAATTAGTGGACAGCATATGCCAGGCCAACTTCTCACATTGGTGTGCAGCGTGTGGGATTCCAGCTTGCTATTGTTTTACCAGATAATCTCAATTGAATTGATCAACTGAAAACCACTAAAGGTACCTAAGGTACATATAATTTAAGCTTAGAATATCAGTAAGTTCTACTGAACTTAGAGTTGTGTGTTAAGGGATAGCACAACCCTTTCTACAACTCAAGAGAGTTTAGTAGGCCACACTAGAGTAGGTAGTGCATACACCACACCACACTAGTAATGTCTTTAAAAGCAGGATCTAGAGATGCCCTGCAGGAAGCCATTGAGCTTCCCCCTCCAAGTATGACACACTCCCATTCTTGGAACTGAGAGCTTTGTGTAACGTGAGGAAATTAAGGACAGGCCAAAGTCCCACCACCCAACACCTCCAGGAGTTGTTGGTGGCTTATGATCTTAGTAAGTCTTCAGAGACTGAAGGGGTAGGAGCAGAGGGTGGGCCAGCAGATGAGGAAGGGGCCAGGGGTACTACTACCCCCAGCCCCCCTCTGAAACTGACCAGGAGGGTGACAATGACCCTGACCTGGAAAACCCAATCCCTTCTGGGGAAGATGAAGATGAGGATCTTGAGAACCACACCTTTGTCCCCCAGGAAGGATTATGAGTGTGCTCAGAAAGTCTAGGTCTCCTTCTCAGGAGTCTAACCACTCTGGCACCTCAATAGGGAGCTCTGTTTCTTCTCACAGGAGGGAATCCTCTCATGAGAGAAGAAAGAGACTGGTCCAGTATGAGGAAACTCAACTAGAGATCAGGAAGAAGCAATTGGCTTTAGATAGAGAATCCCTAGATCTCCTTAGAGAGAGAAGAAAGTTGGGACTAGAGTCCCATGGTGGCAGCAATATCCCTAGAGATAGGGACAGGTCTTATGACCATAGAAACCTAAACAAGATTGTCCCTCCCTACCAGAGTGGGGATGACATCCACAAATGGATAACTGCACTGGAGAGGGCCTGTAAAGTTCAGAAGGTCCCCCAGAGGCAGTGGGCAGCAATCTTGTGGCTCTCCTTTGCAGACAAAGGTAGAGACAAGCTCCTCACTGTAAGAGAAGAGGATGCTGACAATTACACAGTCTTGAAGAGTGCTCTGATAGATGGGTTTGGCCTAACCACTGAACAGTATAGGTTGAAGTTCAGAGACACCCAAAAGCTCAGACTCAAGACTGGGTTGATTTTGTAGATTGTGCTACAAAGGCTCTGGAAGGTTGGATACATGGCAACAAAGTGCATGACTTTTTAGGATTGTACAATTTGATTATGAGGGAGCAGATCCTTAATAATTGTCAAAACCAGCTTTTGCACCAGTATCTGGTGGACTCTGATCTGACCTCTCCCCAAGAATTGGGAAAGAAGGCAGACAAATGGGTCAGAACCAGAGTAAAAACTAGAAATCAGGGTGGTGACCAGAAGAAAGATTCTACTAAGTCCCAAGAGAAAGGTGGGGATAAATCTAAGGATAAGTCCCCTACAGGGCCCCAAAATTCCTCTTCTGGGGGTGGGTCCCAAACTCCTTCCTCTCCTGAAAAGAAACCATATTGCCATGTCTGTAAAAAGCCTGGGCACTGGAAAACTGATCCCAGTTGCCCCAGGATTGGCAATAAAGAAAATGTTCCTCCCACAACTACTACCACCCCTCCTGGTACTACCAGTAGTAATCCTCCAGTTGGGAGTAGTGCACCCAAAAAGTTGGGTGCTTTTGCAAGAGGAACAGAGGTGGGCCCTAGTTTAGACAGGGACCCCTCAACAGACTCCTCTGACTCTGATGGTGGTATAGGATTTGCCACCTTTACCATGGGTCCCATAGCATTGGGCAGGTACAGACTGGAGCCAATGATTAATGGTCAGAAAGCTGTGGCATTTAGGGACACAGGGGCTAGTGTCACCATGGTGGCAGGGAAACTAGTCCCCCTCACCAGCTTTTACCTGAGTTTAAATACCAGGTGACCAACATTGATGGTGTCAGAACAGATCACCCCATGGCCATAGTCAATCTCAGCTGGGAGGGGGTCACAGGCCCAAAAGAGTGGCAGTGTCCCCAACCCTACCTGTAGATTGCCTGATGGGCAATGATTTGGAAATTTCAGCCTGGGCTGAAGTTGAACACCAAACCCATCTTAGGATGTTGGGCGTCCCTGCAAAGGTTAGTGGGGCTGTGATGGCCACAGCCCCAGCCCAAGACTTTGGAGAGATGGAGCCTGAAAGAATGGCCCACTCTCCCCCAAAAGAGAGCAAAAGGGTTGAAGAAAAGTCTTCTTCCCCCAGACAGTAGGTAAGGGTCAGCCTCCTCAGGGAACTGACCCTACCCCTAGTGAAGGAACTGCCACAGAGGTAGTCAGGCCTGGCCTGGCCACACCCCTGATGGCAGAGGACCCTTCCACGGTGGTACCCAGTCTGGAGCAGGTAACCTGCCCCTCTCTACCCTGCCTCAGTCAGCCCAGGGCTGCAGAGGTCAGGGAGGTCAGTGGACCCCCGGGCCCCCTGTCCAGAGGAAGCCCCCATCAGCAGATTAGGGGCAGCCAGTCTAGTAGCCCTAGCCAGGTGAAAATTCCTCTACACACTGAGGGATCCCCCATACCTTTATGTAGGGACCTCCCCCAGAAGGACTCTGGTAGGCAAGGGCAAACCTGGGACCAGAAGGTTCCAAACCTGCCATGTCCCTCCAGTGTTCCATCCAAAGGGACCCAACCCCCAGCTGTAGGCAGCCAAAGGTTGACCCTTAGAGCAAAGTGCAACTCAGTCATGGAAAGACAGGCATACATGGTGACCAGTGATCTGAGGAAACTGAGGCCAACATTCCTAGGGCCTCACTTCCCTACTCAGACACCTCACCAGCCTTGTACTTTACCTAAGCACACCAGAGGTAGTGATTCCCCATGGTGGAGACCCTCTCATACCCTTAGGGTGAGGGATTGCTTAGTGGACCATAACATAGGGGGCAACCATGCTAGTGCAGGTGCTTCCTTATATGGCCACTTAGTCAATATAGGCTCAACTGGCCAAGGTTAGCCTTATCTCCTTTCGTTTGGGGGGGTTATGTAGGAAGGTGGAATCTGACTATATGGTTGCCCCCACTTTTTTATGGTGTTTTGCTGGTTTATGACTTAGTTGGACTGGGATCCTGCTATTCAGGGCCCCAGTCTATCTGCTTTCTCTGTAAAATGGATTCCATGTGCCTTAGGCACATCTCTGATTGGGATCTGGAGTGCCCTTATAAGTCCCTAGTATATGGTATACTATGTACCAAGGGCATAGGTACCTCAGAGGCCTGCCAGGGGCTGCAGCATGTATTATGCCACCCCTGGAAGGCCATCCAAACTGACACCACAGGTCTGCTACTGCAGCCTGGGTAAGGTGGTGCATGCACCCCTTACTGTGATATAGGTTACCTATATCATGAAATACATACACACCTAGAAACCTATAAGTCACTCCTAAGGCAGGCCTTATCAATCCTAAAGGCAGAGTGCATGGTTCCTATGTGAGAGGGTGCCCCTGCATGAGCAGGGCCCCTCTGCAGCGTTCGGAGACCATCTCTGATGCTGTTTGTAGTGCAGCCTGACCATATACTCTTAAGCGCATTATATCCTCGCGGTAAAATGCTAACTTTGGAATGGCTGCACCTAAACATGTCGTGTTTGGTGTCAAACATCTTGGAATACTACCCCCCGCCAATTCTGGCGGCGGGGGTAGCATTCCACCCTTCTAGAGGGAAAGGCATGTTAACTCTGACGAGTCCGGTAACTTCTTTCCAGAGCCTGGCATCACAAAATGGATGCTACTGCCACAGACACGAGTCTGGCCTCCTGCTGCTGGACGAAACTCCGGCAGGGAGGCCTGGACAATAGGTTTCCTGTCCCAGGGAGGTGTGACCACCTCCCCAGACAGGACAAAGTGTATTGGGGCTGGGCGGGAGCACTTTCGGGTGCTTTGAAGTCCTGCACTGGGGGCACATTTGGTGTCCCTGTGCATACCCCAGTTCAAACCGGATCAGGGGCTTGCAGCCCCTGCTTTGGCGCGAACTGGACAAAGGGAAAGGGGTGTAGCCACCCCTCTGCCCTGACCCACCCATAGGTGGGGCCACAGAGTAGTCCATCCCCTATTTTTGGAATAAAGGTAGGAACCCAGTCCTTAGGACTTTAGATTATACCTGGACGAAACTCTGACACGGAATCCTGGACCTTCGACGCTCTATGACAAGATTAGAGGACTGAAGAATCTCCCTTGGGGTCAAAGAGTGACTCCCCTGCTTGGCAGGCACCAAGAAGCATCTGTCCGGTTCGCATCACTGAAGCTCCCGTCGGACGCCGAAGTCATCGCATCACCAGAGGTGGATTCTCAGACTTCCCCGAGGCTACCCTGAGTCTCCAGCAAAGCTGAGGCCCGTGGCTATCGTGGGTAACGTGAGACCGTGACCCCTGGACACCGAGCACACTTGCAAGTGCACCATCTTCTGGGTCTCCCAAGAAGTCGTGCTTTGGGCTCCGAGTAGCCCTAGCCTCCAGCACCACCTGCACCGAAGATCACTGGCCCCCACTCCACGAGTGTCCTGTAAGCCAGCTCCACGTGCGGCGTCACGAGGCTCCTTCGCGGTCGCTAGCCCGTTGGCTAGTAGCCCTTACCGAAGGCCAATCTTTTCTTTACTTGGCAGTCTGGTTGCTCCAGGCCTGCCCTCACTTACCCTTGCTGGGTGAGTTCCCCAGACCTTGCTGGTCTGCACCATCGACGATCTTCAGCTACATCGAGACTTGCCGTTGCCAAGGCTTGTTGGGTCCAATCTGGTCGCCGACACCGCAGCACTCGACAGACATCGTGTACCAGCCCGAATCCTGCTCCTGGTCGCCGACAACGCCTCCTGGACCTCGTGGCTGCAGAAACGAGACGACCGTCAACGCACCTGAAGCACTCGACATCGGTGGGCATCTGTCCATCGCCTTCCTGGTCACTGGCTAGTGACCCAGACTCTGTCCCCTCTGCTTTCAGGTTCTTCAGAACTCCGATCCACTCTTGGATCCACCCGGACACTTTTCTCCTGGTCGCCAGCAGCACTTTGCAGCAGATCGCCATAAGAACCGACGACGAAACCCGACCCCGAAAGGCACCTATGCACCCGGCTTCCCTGGGTGAGGTAACACGAGTACTCCGGTGCTCCCGTGGGTAGAGACTCTTCAAAGTCCTAGATCTCAAAGGGTTTTGTCCTAGTCCTCTTTAAAGTGTCCCTTTCCTCTATTTTCCCGATCCCGACTTTCTCCATAGAAGTTAACGGCGTATCGCGGTTGTGTATTTACACTGCACGCGTCTCCCGTGGGTCCCCTGTGTCACTACCTTGGGTGGTTCCTTGTGGTCCAAGCACTTCTAGAGGCTCTAGGCCTAGTGTCTAGTTCAGTCGTGGTTCGCATACCACTTTATTGGTATATGGTTTGAGTACGCCCCTAGGGCCCAAACGTGTATTTGTGCTATTACTGTGATTTAAGATCTTATAACCTATGTACTTCGAACTCTAGCCTCATAAAGAGACTAGAGGGGTGTGTTTAGTAATAAATACATATATTTTGAATATATACCTGGTGTGGTGCTCTTTCATTTGGTCACTCAAGAGATTATAGACTGGTAAAACAAGCTGCTTTACATTCCTTCAAGACTTAGCCTGAAGGCTGCTCTCCACAGCTACCACTAGGATAGCTTTCAATAAGGTTGTCTTTGACCTACCTACCATAAGAGTCGATTTGGACTGGTGCAAGGTGCCCACTATAATTAGTGGACAGCATATGCCAGGCCAACTTCTCACAACATAGATGTTAAAAAGAGTAGGGCTCAAACAGGAGCCCTGAGGTACTCCCTTGGTAACTTTGGTGGTCTTGGATCTGAAAGTACCCAGGGTGACTGTCTGGGTTCTATCTGTGAGAAAGTCTGTCAGCCATTTCAGAGCAACCCCTTGAACCCCGATGTCCTGGAGTCTCTGAAGAAGGATTTTATGAGAGATGGTGTCAAACGCCGCAGACAGGTCAAGCAGCACTAAAAGTGCTGCCTGACCCTTGTCCAGGGCCATTCTGATGTTATCAGTTACTTCTATCAGGGCGGACTCGGTACTGTGCTTAGCCCGGAAGCCAGACTGGGAGACATCCAGGCATC
Organism: Calotriton arnoldi; assembly: GCA_963921515.1. NCBI lineage: Eukaryota > Metazoa > Chordata > Amphibia > Caudata > Salamandridae > Calotriton > Calotriton arnoldi. Next base: position 55,998 of record CAWUFW010009690.1, on the reverse strand, counting down.
CGAGGATTTCACAAAATCAGACAAATGCCTGTTTATATGTTTTTCAAGGAGTTTACTCTGGAGGGGGAGCAGAGAAATAGGGCGATAGTTTGACACCTCAGATGCGGGGATTTTGGGGTTTTTGCGAATGGGGACGACTTGCGCCGCTTTCCATTCTTGGGGGAGTCTACCAGCTCTCAAGGAGCTGTTAAGGATGGTGCAGATGGGTATGGCTAGCTGTTGCGCTAATCTGGAGGAAATTTTTGCGGGAATTACATCTAGGGAGACCCAGATTTGACTTTGGTAAGAAGGGATTCGACCTCTTCCGGCGTTAATGAGGGAAAAGAATGCATCTGCATGGTGTAGATGGGGGTAGTGGGCGTTCTATGTGAAAGTTGTTAGGAGTTGTGATAGATGAAATAATTTTATGATAAATAGTATCAATTTTCAGGGTGAGAAAAGATGCAATTTTATCACATAGCAGCTGCGAGGGAGTTTCTGCGGTATCGCAAGCTTTAGGGTTAGTGAAGGTTTTCAAGATTTGATAGAGGATCCTAGAGTCGTTCCCGGCTTGTTCTAGTTGGTTTGCAATATGTCGTTTCCGTGCGGACCTTATATTTTTATGATAGGAAGACAGTGCGACTTTAAATCTCTCTTTGTCCTGTGCAATGTGTGAGTTTCGCCATGTCCGTCCCAATTTTTTACAGTAGCTCTTTTCCTTCCGGAGGCTAGAGGAGTACCAACTAGTTGAGGAGAATTTGGGAGGGTGGGTGTGCAGTTTCCGTGGTGCTACGTGATCTGCAGTAGATTGAACTATAGAGTTAAAATGAGTGAGCTGTTCTTCTACACTAAATGTGGCTGTATCAGTAGTCCAAGAATTAAAAGGGGTCTTGAATTGATCAGGTGTGAGTTTATGCCATGGTCTATACCAAAGCGTGGTGTGAGATTTAGGAGTAGGGAGGATTCTGGGACTCATAAGTTGGTAGCATTGTTGCCAATGAGACGCTAAAGCTAGTCGGATTAGGGTTTTAGGTGCTAAGGTGTATGGTTGGTTCACCACTATACTCCGAGGTCCTATAATCCTGTGCATAGCTCTGTGTATGTGCAGAATCCCTACGACATGGCGCAACCAACGAGTGGGCTGCTTATCTGCGAGATGCTTGAGTATTACTTGTGCTTGTCCACAACCCCCTTCGCAGACGCTTCCGGAAGCGTGTGTGATGGTGATACCTCCTATACTGACGTTTTTATAGGTTCTTTCAAGCTTGAAGTTGTTAAAAGGTTTTTAAATAAAACCCTATATTGTGCTGCCTCATACTAGGTTGTCGAGACTTGTTAGCCTTAAATGGCTGTCCAAATTGCGGCACATAGCCGCGCGGCGCTCCGGGCTCACTTGACAGTGTATGGAGTGCCTGACGCGGGTGTCGATCTGATCTTTGTGGTACAAGCGGATCCAGCTTACCACTTTGAGGTGTTTTACTCTTGGGTCACCTTTCCGGCGGTGGATGGGAATGATAATCTGTTCCATGAATATACAGCCACCGCTGTTCCTAATGTCTATAGGCCTTATAGGAATCTTGAAGTACCGCTCACGGCATGGCAACACCGTGTTTGGTTTGATGGCGCCCTCCCCCAACCGGTTACCTCGGTTCGTTTAGGCCCCCTATCGATTGAAGGGGCCACTTGGCCTGTTTTGGCCGGGTATACCCCACATCCGCGTTATATGATGCTTACAGTCGCTGAACTGCGTAATTTGCATTCATCTTTGATACGTGTGCATAGAGCTTTAGTACAGTTTGTTACAGGCAACATCCAGGGAGCCCCGCCTGGAGTTGCAGCACATCCAGCTGGAGCAGGCGGTGTAACCATAAGTCCCGTCATAGTTAATTCGGTGATGGGCATGCGCCCACAAAATAAGGACGATTTGCCTTATTGGCTTGCAGAAAAATTTGACCAGCTGGAGGCAGTTTTTCCAAATACTTCTCCTGTGGAAAAACACAGGATTCTGACGATTAGTTTGCCAAAAGACTTGATCCCCGAGTTGGCAGAATGCAACAACTGGGGTAAGGTATTCGCAGCAGTATATGCAAAGTGTTTTGGCACTCCTTCCATGACGGTTCTCCCCTCTGTAATTAAACAAGTGCAGGATGAACATGGCCCTGAAGCGGCTGTGGAATTAGGGATGAGACTGGTGGGAGTGTTCGATGTAGTAGCTGATTTGATCCTTGCGAATGTCAAGGGCGATGCAGTTAACTTTCAAGTAGCTAATGCTTTGGCTTTGATCCCAGAACCGGACAAGACGTGCGAATTACCGAAAATTATTGCACAGGCTTACAAAACAATTGGCCGCAATAGCCTGGGAGTCAAGCCTTTTGCTAAAACGCAAACACAATCGCAACCTCAACCGAAAACTCAATCTGAGAAGGATGAGAAGCCGTTCTTTACTAAAAAGATCTGGAGGTTGAAAAAACAGGGTAAGCAACAGAAGAAGCCGGGGTCGCGAGGCGCATCCCCGGTTTCCGTCTCTTCTGAACGCACTTATGATTTGCGCGATAGGGCGAGAATTAAATCTCCAGAGAGATTTCAAGTCCCTGATTCGCGTTCTCCTCGTTCTTCACAGGCACCAACTACGTCCCAGGCTGGTGGAGGAGATCGCCAGGATAGAGGAAGGGGTCGAGAGGCTCCACAGGGACGAGACCAACCTCGACAACAGGTCAGAGGAAACCAGAAGAATTTCAACGTTCTCGACCACAGTTTCAGAAGAAAAAAGTTGCAGCTGTAACAGCGAGGTATGCCACAGACGGTGAGAACGAGACTCCTGAATTGGACGTGGGCAGTGACGCTCCTAGACAGCGCCGCGGAAGTTACCATAGTGCGGGAGACACTACGTCCTCATGTGGAGGCGACAGCAACTGATACATTCATTACTGTCGAGACAGCAGACACCAGAGTGGCACCCCCTGACAGACTGTATAATATTGTCCTTCAAATTGAAGGTGACATACAGCGTGTTATTAAAGGGATTTTTGGGAGAATCTGACCTCTTCTTACGACATTCTGTTAGCGGAGGCGGATTGGCCGCCCCCATTCGTACTTGCTGCGCGTAGAGGGGAGGAGGTAATCCTTCCGAGCTTTTCTCGTCATGTCCCCAAGGACAAAGCGGAGGTTCTCGCAGCCGAGTGGGCTGCGTCCCTGGCTCCGGCGTTATACCGCAACCACGTGGGCTGGGATGAAGACTCTCCCCCATGATATTCCTTTGCGGTCGCTGCCACAGCCACAACCCCAATATCCCATCAAGCGGGAAGCTAAAGGTCCCGTTTCCGAAATTCTGACACAGTTAGAATATCAAGGAGTAATTGAAACATGCGTGTCACCCATGAATAATCCCCTTTTCGCGATTTCTAAACCCGATGGATCATACCGCTTAGTTTTGTATTACCGACATTTGAACTCTCATTGTCGGACCTTTGCGGTGCAAAACACACACAGTTCTGCGCTTGTAGACAGTCTTGTTTGTAAAAAATATAAAACGACACTTGACCTATCCAATGGATTTTACACGCACAACTTGTCCCCGGAGTGTAGCCAATGGAGCACTTTTACCTCCGGTGATAAACAATTCAAATTCCGGCGTTTACCAATGGGCTACAAGAACAGTCCCGGTGTATTCGCCGCCCGTGTTGTCTCTTTATTGGACAGCATAGACCCAGATGCGTGTTCGTACGTCGACGATATCTATCTCACAGACGACAAATTATACCTGCATCTTACCCGAGTGGACCGTATTATTCTTGAATTTGCGGTCTTGGGTTACAAATTTAACTTTGCCAAATCTCATATTGCTGAATTTACCGTTTTGTTTGGGCTATGAGCTCAACAATGAAGGTAAGGGCTTAGCCCCCCATTTTTTGGAGAAATGCGCACTCCTGTGCCCTCCAACCACTCTGAAGAAGCTTCAGTCTTTACTGGGTTTTCTGAACTTCGGGCGTACTTACATTCCCGAATATGCCCAGCGTATCAAGCCACTTTATGCCTTGATACAACCTAACTTTCGAAGTCATGCTGGCTTACTGAGCATTCCTCTATACTGCAGTCTTTGCAGTCTGATCTACTCGAATCTAAATTCTTGTTGACACGTGACAAGCACACAAACCTGGTGATTAGAATCATTCCAGGGGCAGTGGGTTTCACGTACTTAACCTTTAACGAAGGTGATACAGTACCGATTGCATACAAGTCACATCTATACACTTCCGCGGAAATGCGCTTCTCCTCTGTTGAGAAAGTTTTGACTGCAGTGCAAATGGTGATTCTAAAGGAACGCGCACTGGCACAGGGAAAACGCATGTTGGTGGTGACACCATATCCTGCCCTTGAGGCAGTGACGAAAGCAAGTGTACCGAACTCTAAAGCTTTGCACCCCCGTTGGATACAATGGGCAACATCTTTGACGTCCCCGGATGTCACTTTTATCTTTGATTCTTCTCTTCAGACACAGGAGTTTTTACAGTATGAATTCGTTCATCCTCCTCCTCTGTCTTTGCTACCGCTTGAGGAATACGAATGTATTATCTATACCGATGGTTCGGCACAACCGGCCATGGGTTCCAAGCATGCTTATTCAGCAGCATGTGCTATTGTTGCAGGAACTATGGTGAACGGAGAGTTCAAACAGACTGTAGTGCAGACTCAGGCACTAGGAGACAGTACTGCACAATTGGCCGAGCTACACGCTTTGGTGCTCGCACTTGAGTTCGCTAATCCAGACGTGACCACTCTTATTGTGTGCGATTCTTATTACTGTGTTCAGTCTTACAATGACAATCTATTCTTTTGGTCGCAAAACGACTACAGGGATGCAAAAGGTAGCACAATTAAGCATAAAATGCTTTGGGTTCGAGTGGCGGATTTGAAACAACGTCTGCCTCTCACACAGGTGATTCACACTCTTGGCCACCAGCGTGTGGGCGCACACGCTGTCGGTAACGGTTTGGCAGACGAAGCTGCCAAATCAGCAGTAGCCACGTGCTCAGTTGCAGAAGTTACACGATCCATGACTAAAATAGATAATGATATTTTGGCAGCTATTGCTGCGACAAAGGAAGGTGCTAATTACCCACGGGGTTTCCCGTCCAAATACTCTTAACTAGGTCCCGAACAGGCTCCTTTCGTAAGAATTCCAAACGTTGGTGATCGGCTGATTCCCAACGCGGACCGCAGACTTTCCTTGATAACGGCCGCACACGAAGGCATGGCTTCGGCTCATGCTGGCGTGTCTGCGACGGTGTCCATCTTGCAGCAGCGTTACTGGTGGCGTGGTTTATACAAACAAACCCGTACTTATGTGCTTTCTTGTGACGTTTGTCAGCAGATTAAGCCTTCCACGGTTACACGACCACAACAAACCCCGCTCTGCATTTCAAACAGACCTTTCGGGTGTGTTTACCTGGATCACTGCGGTCCATTTTCTTCTGACACTGCATATAAGTACATCTTGGTTGCAGTGGATTCGTGCACGCGTTTCATCTGGGTTTGGCTACAACGGAGTGCTGACACTCGAAATGTCATAAGGGATTTGCGTGTCTTTGTGGGAATTTTCGCCTGTGGCACCTTCCATTCTGACCAAGGTCCGGCGTTCGCCTCTAAGGCGTACAAGGACGCAATGGGTTCACTGGGGGTGTGGGTGAAATTTTCGTCTCCATATCGGCCTGAGGGCAATTCGATTGTTGAACGAATGAACCGTGACTTAAAGCAATCCTTGACAGCTAGAGTCTTAGGTACTGGCAGGAACTGGCTGGCCCACTTGTATACCGTACAACGTGCGCTTAATAATCTCCCTAGAAGACCTCTGGGTGGGCGGACCCCATACGAAATGCTCTTTGGCATACGAATGTTTGTGCCCAACCTTGATGGTCTAGACATAGCGGTGCAATCCGCAATCTTTGATGTAGATAACCATTCTACTATGTTACAGGACTTACAAGAAGCCCGAGACAAACTTGCAAACGAACATTTACCTTCAGCCACAGACGCTGCGCTGCAGATTCCGGTTGCCGGCTGGCTTCCGAAGATTGGAGATCTGGTTCGAGAGAAGGTGGAGAACAAAAAGAATTTGGCCCCTCTTATCGTGCACCAGTTCCAGTCCTTGGCTTGAAGGGTACTCGTACAGTCATCTTACCACCGCTTCCTGGTCGCAAAGAGAACAGATGCATCTCAGTGGACAATGTCAAGCTACAACATCTGGCCGATCCTGAATAGTGTAACACCAGCGGTCTCTTGTCCAGTCATTTCCCGGACAAATGCTTGTGGCCCTCCTGCCCGAACGGTCACTGATGTTGCTATCGAGATGGTAGATTTGCCTGATCACTTACTCGACTACCCAGACTCCCCCTGCAACGAGGAGACTGAGTATACCTACCCCGCTAACGAGTCGGTGGCTCACCTACCAACAACGCCACTGAGCCCAACACGTTATTCCTTTGACTCGGATTCCACCTCATCACTTGTCCCATCCAAATTCAGTATTTTTGTATCCTGGTTCAGAGACAATTTTTTGATTCCTCCATGGACATACATCTGGTTGGTACTATTCCTGATTTTTCTGTTCATGTCTATTGGCTTTGTCACAGTATTTTCTACTCATTAATGGTCACTATTTACCAGAACGCTCTGCAGTGAACTGTGTCGCTGGAACTTTGGCTCCGCATTCTTCATCACACATCATGAGGCGTGACCACACATCTGTGAACATTTCAGCTTTCCCAGTCGCTGATGGCATCGTATGGGATGCAGTAAATTTCCAAATTCATGGACCAACCGAGATTATTAATGTACCAAATGTCCTTCGTGTTTCAATGGGTGATGTCGTTAAAAGTAATATTCATTCTGACGATTGGGATGTGCATGCAGTTGAATCGTTATTTACTGATTTGAGATATTATGCTGCTTTTAATGCTGAAGATTTGTACATGAATTCTGCAAGTTATGCCGATTTATATTGTTACCAGCATTGGGGCAACCACTTTCTCCATAAACCAAGTACCCTTCGGGGTCCTTTTAATTACACCCAATGGGAGCATTGTCCGACCCCTTTGCCAGGTAGCTCCCAGACTCTTAGAAATAAGTTTACTTATTTTACGGACTTTGATAGATCGAACCCTGGGTCCTATTATTTTAAATTAAACACTTCATCTACACAGAAGATCATGTTGACCCACACCAAGTTACTGTATTCGGGTTCCTTTTTGAACGCCTTAGCTGTGGGTGGTTATGAGCACTGGCAGGACACCATTGACCTAAAATCCATTTGGGGCACCAAACCATGGCAGGTGCAAGGCACAGAAGCCTTGCATCGTGCTTGCCTTATCCCGGCCCAAATTTTATTTTTAAATAATACCATCTATCAAACTACGTGTTGGGGTTTGGCTACTTCCAAACAATTGAATGCACCTTCCATTCCTGTATTGTCTTCCGCTCCCAACACAAGCTTGCATTTCAATGTTTCCCTTACTGATTTGCAGGCTTTGTTTCAGAACAATTCATTTAATATCTCCACGTTTGTTCAGTCACCCTGGTTGGCTTGGCCAACGGCGGCAAATGCCTGCCAACTGCGTTTTCATGGCTCAGCTCCTGGTTACAAACAGGATAGGCCAGACCCGAGGTTTTCTGACTCTCGTACTGTTACAACATATTCTGTTGGTAAATTATGTAAACAGTGGTTGCAGCACTCTTCTTTAGATTCTGTAAAACAGCATTTATCCCTCCTATCAGGCAACATTGACCTGTCCGATTTTGTTTTGGGGCCTCGTGGCCCTCGACCTAAGAGATTCATTTATGAGACTTACAATGAACTCTGGAAGCTTTCGCAAATTGAAGCTGCTTCCCGTCTACGGGAAATAGATCAAGCAAATTTAGAAAAGGTGCTTGCTGTTGTTGACAATAGTATTAATACCCTGTCTTCCCGCATTTACACATTAGAGAATATTGTTTCCTCTGTTGTTGATATTGTGCAGGATGATGTTTCTGTGTTATATCATGGTCAAAATCAATTGCGTTCAGTAATGCAGTTTGCATGGACTTTGCAAACACTTAAAATGGGGAAAGTTCCTTGGCATTTTTTGAACACCTCTGCCTTATTCTTCCCTTTTAATTTAACTGACAAACAGCAATTCATGTCCATGAAAGATGCAACGTACACTCTGTTACATATTGAAAAGATAGAGCCTTTACCATTCTCTGTGGCGGAATTGGATTCTGCCGTGTGGCTAGTGCACGGGGTTATCGCTTTGCCTTTTTCTTTATTTGAATTTAGTTCGTGCATGAAACATTATCCTGTGGGCCGTTTTCAGCCCTTGGGCAGTGCCTTCCTGCATGAACTTTGGTCCCTGTCTTTCATGTACAAATGCCTTAGGGACGGCAAAGAAGTTTTTCTCACATGAGAGTCATGCGATTCTACTGTGGGTCATTCCCTTATTTGCAAAAACATTAAATTGCACGGAGCTTGTAACGTTTCGGCTCCGAATCTTGCTTGTGTTTTAAAGGGCATTCCTTCTCCTGCTATATCTCCTACTTTCACTGTGCTTGCAAATGGTAGCTATCTGCTTCTGAATAATCAGGACTGCTGTGGCATGCTGGCCGGCATACCCTATATTGTTACAGTTTCCCACAGGGTTGTCTGCTGCAAAAATGTGCTTTTTCCTCCCCCGCACGACATCATAGATAGTTCCATTTGGCCTTCCATTCCTACTTTGAAGGCGGATTTCAATAAATTGAGCAGAATAAAGGCACTATTATTGAACCAGGAGGTTATGCTCACATCCGCCCGGGAGACATTCATTCTCCAGGTGGCGAGTACCCACAGTGAAATACAGGCCCTTTTGAACACTAACCTCCCACAACATTTCGGTGAACTGATTCACCGTGTTTTTAATGCATCACGCACCGAAGGTCTTGTGCACTTTTTTAAAGTAGTGGGCTCTGGCCTTGTTACCTCCTTTCAAACTATCTTTGGTGTAATACCGGCTTTTATTCATTCCATTTTTTCCAGCCTCTTTGGCGGATTTCCGTTGATCCTCGCCTTAGCGGCTGGTATATTGCTTTTGGTCTGTTTACTACACAATGGCTGCACTTCCTTGGGCCCTTCTCGACCCAGGTCGGCTCCAGCTGCTCCGTGAGCGCATCCTCACAGGCTTTGGCATCCTGCCGTTGGCGACACTCGGTGTGTCCTATAGACTTTCCTTTCGCTTTGCGTATTTCACTTGCGTGCAACCTGTGATGTCCTGCATCCGATGCCCTTTCTCGTGGTCCTTGGATTATTGCCTCTCCAATGCGTCTCTGTCTCGACCGGATTTTGTCCAGCTGGTGGGTCCCTTAGAGGCCCATGAACGTGACTGTTCCGGTGCGGGCTACATGGCGTGTGCGGCTGCACTAGGGATTTTGGCACAATGGGATATCTGGGCGGCTGCTCAGAATCTCCTACAACATAGTTATATTGAGTATCACGCAAGTTGTCCCCAATGCTGTTCGCTGCTCCATCTTGCGAGGAACATGACTGCAGTTTTGATTTATTGGACTGGATGGCGTCTCTTTTTTCAGACGATTCCAACGATGTCCTCTTGGAAGGTGTGGCGTTTTTCTGCACTTACACTCTATTGGATTAGGGGGCCTCCGCTTTCGGCGTCCTGCCTCCCTGGAATTTTTTATCTGCATTTTTTTTTCTTTTTTTTCATTCATTGTCCGTCATTGGGGAATATTCCATCACAGACGCTGCCGTTCTGCTCCATCTATTGAACTCTGGCTTCGTCCTATGTCTTCATCAGTGGACTGACCAGTGGAGGGTGTCATGTGGTTCGTGGACTCATGGTCTGCATTGCTAAGTTAGCTTAGGCCTGGCTGCCATGATTCCTCTTTGCGCACGTTACTTTGTGACTTTGTTTTTCCAGGCTCTGCTTGTGCCCGGCTATTTTAGAACTGTCTGCCTTTCACCTTTCCTCCTGTTCCCTTTGGGTTGCGTCTGCACATCATGTACAAGGTCGAAAAACAATGTCCCTTGTTCTTGCTGATCTGGTCAGCCCCTCGCACTTAGACATAACACTGCATGCAGCTGCACTGGAGAAATTTGTGTGCTTTTAATATTGTGATTTCACTGTTAGAGACACTTGGAGAAAAACCTTTCCAGAGAGAAGAGCTGTGCTTGTCTGATGATGTAAACCTTGCATCTAGATATTGAGATATGAGTGTCCGCCTGACAATGCCCAGAGGTCTTCTGTTTTTATAATAAACTAGCTACTAGCACGGGGAGGGTGGTATGGTCATTTAGCCATATATCCACTGCTTTATGAAATGCTTTCCCCTTTTGTATTCTATGGAATTGTAACTATGCTTATTATTTTATCCTTATGCATTATGCTGATAGTACTGGCACGTGTACTGTATCTTAGAGCACGATAGTTGAAATAAACATTTTAAACTATACTGTGTCTCTTATTACGCACGTTGTGGACAGAGTATGCATGAGTTATGAAAGGGTGTTCTTGCTCCCGCGAGTCCTGCGAGAGAGAGATACCGTGTTCTGGGTTGTCTAATCATTGGTAGCATTGTTGCCAATGAGACGCTAAAGCTAGTCGGATTAGGGTTTTAGGTGCTAAGGTGTATGGTTGGTTCACCACTATACTCCGAGGTCCTATAATCCTGTGCATAGCTCTGTGTATGTGCAGAATCCCTACGACAGGTTGTCTCCTTTAACCATCTTGACAACACAATTCCAGGCCTGGCTTTGTGTTTGGAGAAGGTAGCAATGTGGATGGAATGCTCATATCTAAAATTGAATGGGGCCAAGACAGAATTGATGTTCCTGGGCATACCCCCTATTCTGAACGTAGGATCATTCTGGCCAGCCTGCCTCGGCCCTGTCCCCATCCCTAAGGACCGGATTAAGAGCTTAAGCATCTGGCTCGACCGGAATCTCGATTTTAAGGAGCAAGCACGCAAGGTAGCTGCTAGCTGTTTCGGCATCCTTAGGATGCTGCGAAAAGTACTTCCTCTCCTACCCTTTCAAGCCAGAAGACTTTTGGTACAGACACTGATTCTCTCCCGGTTGGATTACGCCAATGCCCTTTATCTAGGAGCTCCACGCTTTACCACCACAAAACTCCAGATCGTTCAAAATTGTGCTGCGCGCATGCTCCTGAGAATCCCTCACCGCCAATCGGCGAAGTCCGCCCTCGCCACTCTTCATTGGCTCCCTATTCAGGAAAGAATTAAGTTTAAGGCTTTGTGCATTGCACACAAGGCCCTAGCAGGCAGGGGACTACCTATTATTCGCACCATCTTGTTCCCCTACCGTGCCAATAGGGCCCTACGGTCGGATAATCAACATCTGGCGGTGGTCCCGAAAATACGGAAATCCAAAAGTGGAGGACGGCTTTTTTCATATAATGCTGCCAAGCTGTGGAACTCCCTTCCCCTTCAGGTTCGTCGGGAGGCTAACCATCTGACCTTCCGGAAACTCATTAAAACCTCACTGTTTCCCTAGGCTGCTCGGTGTTCTTGAATGTGCTGCGTCTAGCGCTGGGACGCCCTCGGGTAGCCATGCACTTAAGAAATGTCAATTCATTCATTCATTCATTCATTCATGAGTCCTTGAGACATGTGCTTGCATAGTAAATAATAATAATCTTTATTCGGCAATAATCACATCCATAAAAGAGACAAAAATAAGAATGACAACAATTCATTTAAAACCAACATATCAAAAATGTGTGCAAAACCGCAAAAAAGCCCTAACAACCATCAGTCACATCTAGAGTTTCTTTAGCTTAGTGCAGATCTTAGGAAGTTCGTTACTACAAAAAGCGTGCGAACATTAGGCAAAAGTTGCAAATACAATAGTACAATAGAGTGGTGAGCAGTCAAAATATCGAAAATAAAATATCGATATACAATAATATCGAAGTTAAAATATCGAAGGGACAGAATATCGATGTGAAGAATATCGATGGACAGAATATCGACCCTAAGGTAAGTAATATCGAATTTTTAATATCGATGTAAATAATATCGAAGTTAGTAATATCGAAATCAAATATATCGATGTTACTAATATCGATGTTACTAATATCGATATTTGTATTATTGTTATGTATTTTGTTATGTTTTTAATATGTATGTGTTATATGTGTTTTTGTTAAGTGTTCTACTTGTTTAAAAATATATGTATACAATTTTTATATGTTAAAAAAAAATGTAAGTACATTTTTTTTTTTTGTACTGTAGCGGGTTGTGGGTTTATAGGGGAATAGGGTGGGAAGTAATTTAATTATACTAAATTAATTATTAATTTTTAGGAATTATAAATTAATTTTAATTATTTTTTGCGTTTAAGTTCTGTAGCGGGTTGTGGGTTTATAGAGGAATAGGGTGGGAAGTAATTTAATTGTAATTAAGTTATAATTTATTTTAATTAATTGGTATTGATAATTATATTATTGTTAATTAATTAATAATTGGTCATTAATTATTATTAATTAGTTATTAATTTTTATTAATTGATTAATTGATCATTATGTTAAGTGTATTATTTTATCATTGGAGTGTGTTGTGCGTTTATAGGGTAATACTTTTGGAAGTAATTGAAATCTAATTAAGTAATTATTAAATTTATTTTTGGGTATTGATAATTAATTTATTGGATATTAATTATTAATAGGTAATTTTTTAAATTACAATTTTTTGGTTCTAAAAATTCATTTATTGTTGTTTTATCATTAATTGGTAATTAAATATTATTAAATATTATTTATTGATACATGTAATTAATATATTAAGAATTATTTATTAATTGATAATTAATGTTTAATTATTATTATTATTGGTATATAAAAGTATTTAATTGTTTAATATTAGTTAATTGGTAATTACGTTTTAATAATTTATATGTTTTTTGTTATTAAAAATATTTTATTGTTCAATATTTATTATTTAGTAATTAATATGTATTAATTATTATTTATTGGTATTTATTAATTTATTGTTAATAAAGTTTCTATTGGTAATTATGGGGCCCATTACGATACCCGGCGTAAATAATTCCGCCAGGCATGGAAGCGGCAAAAATCCGCCCGCACACACCGCCTGAACACCGACCACGCCATTACGATTACACAAACCGAATACCGCCATCGGCGGAAAAAGCACACAAAATACCGCCCGCCAACGTCCGAGTCGGAGTTAAACCGCCCGCCACGGACGGAAACACGCACGACAACACAAAACCGCCCGCCCTCACGGCCGACACACCGCACGTGAAATTACGATCGCACCGACATGAGCGCGGAAAAACCACAAATATACCGCCCGCCAGCGCAAACAACGCCGATGAGAATCGACACGGCAGAAGCCATGGCGCCAACGTACCTGCACAGAAACCATCCGCACACAAAACCAATAGCACACAACATGGCCAACAAGTCCACACAGCAAGGCACGCACAAATACACAAGCACAGTACACATCCCGAAAACACCCCCCGGACAAACAAAAAATACAAAGGCCAGAACCCCAGACACAACACACCTGAAAACAACAGACCATGAGGACACACCCACATAGGTGAGTACAAAAGCAGCACTCCCACAGACCACAACCCCTTGCTACATTGCAAACCAGAGAGGAGAGGAGAGGACACAGTGACACAGCAAGGACAGCAGCACACCACAGAAACGCACACATCACTACCACCACCACCACCACCACCACCACCAAACACCACCACCACCACCACCACCAAACACCGGCACCACAAACCCCCTGCACATTACACAACACACACCGCACCAGCACCACAAACACCATGGCACCACAAAGGATGCCCAAGTTCACGCCCATGGAGCTGACGGTCATGGTCGACGAGATCATCAAGGTGTACCCACAAATCTATGGGAACATGGTCCAGCACACACCACTAGCCACCAGAAACAGAATGTGGAACCGGATCGTAGACCAGGTCAATGCAGTCGGGACCCTGCCCAGGAACAGAGTCGAGATTAACAAACGTTGGAATGACGTCAAGAGCCTGGTCAAGAAGAAGGAGGGCAAAAACAGAGAGCTGGCTGCCGTCACTGGCGGAGGGAATCCCGCGCTCTTTAAGACCTTCAAAGCGTGGGAGGAGAAGGTGCGAGTCGTAATCCATCCGGAGATCCTCGCCGGATTAGCAGGGGGAGTGGAGGCTGGTAAGTACAAACTAATGTATACCAGCACACCGCTATGTACTCACATGCACTACCACCATGCCACAGCTCCCAGGGACAAACACCCCCATGTCCAGCACACAATACACAACACATCACACACACATGCAACAGACACTACCACACACAGCCCAAACCGAACAACTGTAAGATGCGTGGGGACATGTGTACACTAAGCCAGCCACGTAACCACCAACAGGTCCCCAAATATGCCAGAAGCGCCACAACGAGCACCCACCACACCCATGTGTCCGCCACAGCTGCACTAACCGACAAGTAACAGGTAAGTGGCAGGAACACAAAGTGCAGTGGGTGGGACGGTGGACAGCCCAAGTACAACACACACCAGGCCCCAGTCCCACAGCACAGCAAGGAGGAGCATCCCCCACACCCCACAGCCACGTGTCAGCCACCGCAGTGCACAACGACAGCCGAAAGGCAGACATCACGGTCCACAGCAATCGGTGTCAGTGGGTGTCCAGCCACCCCCACGACCCACAACACCCCCAACCCCCACAGACCTGCAACATGGAGCACCCCCCGCTTAGAGCCATGTGGCATCCAGTACAGTGCACGCACGAACAACTTGCAGGTGGGAAACTGGACAGGGCTGGATTACTGGAGGCATGAGGACCATAACACGACCAACACATGGGACATGTCACGTAGCAGACGAACACGCAGCACCGCCCACCGTCACGAACAAGTGAACAATGTGCACACGGACATGAACAACAGACTCACACCCCACATGACCCATCACAGACATAGCAACACCCAAGGAGCCACGTCTGCATGCACAAGCCACACTGAATATAGTCCCACACGGCAGCCACTGTGCAACTCATCACACACAACCGAAACACCATTGAAGTCCTGTCCATGTAGCCCCTACTGCCTGTCAACCACACACCCCACAACTACGCCTATGTAAGACAAACAACACTAGACGCAACAGAGCGGAACAACATAAATGCACACGAACACCACTGAACCCATCAAACACACAGACACACCATGCACAAACAACATACCATCCATCCCATCCGTCAGCCCCAGTCTCATGAAAGGCATGTCATCCGCACAGCTGCCACACATACAGCAGTCACGCTAAGATACATGCCCATGACCAACCATGTGCCAGAAGTCAATGAAGTGCACAACACACTGTGAGCAACAACACACAACATGGGCCACACCCCCCGAGCACTGCAGTGATGCACATGGCACAGGGCAGCACGCACACCAAGGAGATGGGACAACTGCAATACGTTGGCTGGCACACAACCATCACTCACTCATAACGATGCGTCCAATGCCATGTCCAGTAATCACAACAGACAGCAAATATGCAGGCCATGTCAAGCATGCACACACCTCAAACCATGCACTGTCATGCTGCCACAACACATGTCACGTTCGGCACCCATGGCTCACAGCATGTACCCCAAAAGCATATTCCCTCCCAAATGCGAATCTGGGGCATGGCCCCCATGTTGCCATATGCGTTCCTAAGCGTTCCATTTGAACCCCAAAAGCATATCCCCTCCCAAATGCGAATCTGGGGCATGGCCCCCATGTTGCCATATGCGTTCCTAAGCGTTCCATTTGAACCCCAAAAGCATATTCCCTCCCAAATGCGAATCTGGGGCATGGCCCCCATGTTGCCATATGCGTTCCTAAGCGTTCCATTTGAACCCCAAAAGCAAAGTACAAACCAGACCCAGGATGGGCCAGGAGCCCGCATACACCAGAGTCACAATAAGTAGGGGCACAGCAACACACCCATCGGCATGGCCAATCCGTCCCATGCCACATGTGCACAGCACACAGTCCCATTGCCAAGCACACACAACTACAGATGCTACAGCCACACACACGCCTCCGGGAAACCCATGTACGAGATTGCACGAACTGTCAATGTCAGACGACAAATACATACTTCGCCAGGTGCAACACAATAACAAATCTCATTCTCTCCACAGGTGACGAACTGCTGGATGCTGGGGATGGAGCCAGCAGCCAGCACAGCCAGCCTACAAGCCCCCAACGAGGACACACGGATCTGGAGGATCTGTCCTCCTCTTCGGACACGGACAACCAAGCAGGCCCATCTGGTGTGGCAGGGCCCAGCCGCTCCCCAGGACCCCTCCTACCCACCAACCCATCATCCAGGGCTGCTGAACATTCCCAGCCCCCTGCTGCCACTGTCGTTGCGGCCACACCCACGGTCATTGTGGCCACTACCACTGCCGCAACCGCCACCATCGCCGCACCGACCACCACCGCCGCCACCACCGCCACGTCTTCGCTGGCACCAGCCCCAGCGCAGGTGGTGGCCCGGACGACTGGATCCACCCTGGGAGCCACAGCGAGGACCGTGGTGAGCAATGTGGCTAGTGGGCAGGCCGGTGGCAGCAGGACTGGTAGGAGGAGCAGGGTCAGGGAAACGCCAGCCTCCCCTGGGAGCCATGCCCTGCCTCACATGGCCAGAGTCCTTGGGGCCTATGAAGAGGCCCAAGGACAATGGGTCCGGTCTGCTTCAGACACGCGTGAGGTGCTGGGGGTGCTGAGGTCCATGGACGCCCGTATGGGCCAAATCGTGGACCTCATGGGACAGCTGGTGGTGGCGGTGAGGTCACAGCCAGGGACAGCAGCTCCCCCTCCGCCACCACCTGCCGGGGCGCAGGGTGGAGCAGCAGTGTCCAGTTCCCCTGCGTCCACAGCCAGTGATCACACCTCAACCACCAGCATGTCGCAAGCAGGCACCCCCCTCGCAAACGTGGAAGGGGCCGTCCGAAGAGGAAACAGATCTCCCGGGAGGACTTCGCACGCTCCAGCCGCAAGTGAGGCAGCCAGCCAGCCTTCCGCCAGCCTTCCTTGACCAGCCACTGCATTGACTTGGACTACGATCCCACTCCACACAGCCATCTGGATGGCATGTGTGTGTTGGACTATGGACATAGAACCAGTGGGTACACCCTGATCATCACGCAGCCATGACCGACAGCTCATTGTCACTGCACGCACCACTTTTGTCATCACCTTACACACAATCACATGTCACAGTTAGTAATAAATGCACCTTTTTCACTAACTGCTGTTTGTGCCCTGTGTTTTAATTGTATGGAATACAACGGCCACCTTGGGAGGAAAGGCACCTGATGCGTGGCATGGCAATGGAACCGGAGGGCCTGTAGGGACCTAGGGGTGGGAGACAGAACAGGAGCACATTCAATGAGTGTGTCACACACCCATCACACAGTACATGTCAACAACTACAAGCAATGTACACACATCGCACAGAGCAATAGGGCACAATGCCACAGCCACCAACAGTGGCATACTACCCTGGCCATGGAGCGTTGACACACAGCACGCAGTGAACAAACGGCCACCCTGACACAGCACACACACACCTGCACAGATACAGCCACATCAGCCGTCGTACATGGACACTCACCGTCAAGTGAAGTAGCGGGCGATGAGCTGCTGCCGCACATTACCAGCTTCCTCCTCTCCGCTGTCCTCCTCACTCGAGCTGTCCTGGTCTGCGGGCTGGGGCCCTGGTTGATCTCCGTCATCCACGATGAGGGGGATCTGCTTCCGAATGGCCAGATTGTGCAGCATGCAGCACGCCACCACTATCTGGCACACCTTCTGTGGGGAGTACGCCAGCGCACCCTCGGTGCGGTCCAGGCACCTGAACCTGGACTTGAGGAGGCCAAAGGTACGCTCGACCACACGTCTGGTCCTCCCATGTGCCTCATTGTAGCGATCGTCTGCTGGGGTGCGAGGATTCCTCAATGGACTGAGCAGCCATGCCCCATTCGGATACGCAGAGTCACCTGGGTGTGAGGGACACAGAGAACCGTTGCTAATTCAACTGGACAGGGGACAGCATCGCACAGCCAGCACGCTACACCACTCCACATACTCACCGACAATACAGGCACGATCCTGTTGCATATTGGACATCAGTCGTGGCAAGATGCTGTTGCGCATTATGTGTGCGTCATGGGCCGAGCCTGGGAACTTTGCACACACGTGGGTGATCACCATGTCCGCAAGGCACACCACTTGCACATTCAGGGAGTGCGTGTGCTTCCTGTTGCGGTACAGGTGCTCAGTGGCCTGTGGTGGAACAAGGCCGACATGTGTGCAGTCAATGGCTCCAACGACGTGTGGGATTCTGCCAAGGGCATAGAATGCACCCTTCACTGCCGCCAATTCACGAGCCCTGGGGAAGCGGATGTACCTGTTCCGGTACAGCATCATGGCTGCCAGTACATCCCTCAGCACCTTGCTGAACATGGGCTGGGACATCCCTCCTCCAATGCCCACTGTGTGCTGGAATGACCCAGTGGCGAAGAAATGCATGGCGGCCATCACCTTAGCCGTGGGGGTGACAGCAGTCGGATACACCCTGCGGGGACGGAGATGGGGTTCTAACATGGCACACAGTCGATGCAGGGTTGGCCTGTCCAGCCGAAACTTCCTAATAACCTCTGTATCGTCCATGTCCGCCAGCAATTGGTATGGGCGGTCAATGTTCGGTCTCCGCCTAGGGACAATGGCAGAGGACACATGTCAATGCAACACGACACATACCAATTTCGCATACACATCACTGACATGACTGAGCAAGCACATGAGCCACAGCCCAGCTGTCAAGCTGGGACGGCACGGCCACAATACACTTACACAGGTCTCCCAACAATGGCAATGGCTAGTGATACAAACCACTGCCATGTGCATGCACATGGGGATCTAGGCCCCAATGACTTGCGGGGCGTGCTGATGGGGACTGACTGCATATCCGTCAAGCGGCAACGCCACGGCAACATGAATGTCTGCTGAGCATGGAACTGCTTCCGCGGCTGGATGAGTATGGCACACGACGACGACGATGTGGGCACAGGCTGAGCGGCCAAAACAAGTGGGACCTGTGGCACGAGGGGATATGAGACAGTAGTAGGTGTCAGCACTGCACCCTATGTACAGCACTGTACGGATCACACCTCCCGAAACATTGACAGGTGTCCACATTGACAGCCCCATGCCAAGACGGCTGTGTGCTTGCAGTCACACGTCACAGGTGAGAGGTTACATTGCACGTGCCAGGTGGCAGTCGTACATAGTGGGAGCTGGCATGTGTGTGCATGTGTCTCCTGTTCAGGATCCACCAGATGGGCGCTGACTCTGTACTGACCATTGGACACAGCATGTTCCGTGGAAGGCTTGTGTGTGTGGGATGGTGGCACTGGATGTGCCTCCGTTGGGTGGGGGGCCATGCACAGGGCGGGTACGTCGATGATTGCGCATTGTTGGTCACGGTGGGTGCACCCACTAAGATGTGTTGCCCTGTGTTCAATTCCTATGTCCGCATGATGATGGACTGTAGATGTGGGCAGACTACACATTGGTCGATGTGCTGTCTATATGCATGTGCCTTCACACCAGGCACAGCTGCCCCTGCACATGTGACCCCTGCTGGACTCGCTGCTGGGTCTGTGGAGCTGATGCACCTTCTGCGCGTGGGGCGGGCAGCTCTCCTCACTTCCCTCATTGCGCATGTCATGACTTTGCCGCAGGTGACATGGATCATGGAGGGCCCACATGTACGCGTGGGTAGGCTACACATGATTGTACACTGGTCGCCACCCCCAGTCAGTGTTTCGAATGGGAAGGTTGTCGTGCTGGTGGTATGTTCGATGTGGCGGATGGGCGGGCCTATGTGCGGGCTTACATTCCGGACATGGGGGGTAGTTGTATTGGCGACTAGTTGCAGTACACACGGGACACGTCTCTTCCTTTCCACATCTGGGTCATCCCTTGTACTAACTGACAGTGATACAGTCATCTTCGCCCCAGCCCTCATGTCCTCCCCTCGCTCCCCCAATATGCATGCTCACCTGCGAGGCTAGCGCTTGCACAGGCAGCCCCAAGCTCGCACCAGAGAGGGCAAGGAGTGTATGTGTGGGTCCAGTCGCACGAGTGGGCTGTCTCAGGGTATGATGTGTTGCGGGACGCCGTCCACCTGCGTGGTGCCCCAAATGGAGACCCGGCCTGCATGGACTATGCATCACAGTCTTCGCCTTCCGGATCCGCCACCTGCGACACCCAGTGGCTGTGGCTGCCCTTGCGGCCAGGCCACGTCCGTCTGTGACTGATGGCCCACACATTCACTCTTTGGCCTCTCTGGGGAGGGCTCGGGGGTGGTGGCGCACGCGCTTGCACTTAGTCGCAATGGCATGTGGCGTGGTTGGTATGATGGGCAATGGATGGGATGGTGCGAGCCACCTCCCGTGACGTCAGTGCTGCTCGTGCTGTGGTGCGTCCCCTACACTTCCATTTGACTTGTGCCATGCTAGACGTTGAGGTTCTTTTGCCTGCGTGATATGACCAGGAGGAGCGCGAGGAGACCTCTCACACACCATGCTCCACTGCCATCCCGTGCCCTGTATCGCCTGTGCGGATTGACTATGTTGGGGTTACACCTGGTCGACTGGGGCTGTGTGTGCCTTGTCAAGGGGCATGGCGGGCGCACAACAGGATCCAGCTTGTCCACAGAGGGTGGGCTGAGGTGCGCCTGGTACCGCTTTGTACGTGTGCCCGGCTGCTGTGCACACACGTGTTCACTCCCCCCGACAGGTGTCCTCTCACAATGCCCAGGGAAGCGGTGGTGTACTGTTCATGACCCCTCCCAACACGGCGTGCTCCAACTTGGCATGTGCGCATCTACCCGTCGCACCCACCCACCTGAGCACTGCGTCCATACGACTTCACACGACACATGTGTGTCTTCCACAGTAGTGCTACTCATTTGCGTTGACATCCAATACCAGTGGACTACATGGTCATGTCACGACTGCCGTGTACTTCACATACTCTCATCCTCTCTCATTCGTACTTGTGAAATGAGTCAGCGGAGACAGTTTTGGTTTCAAACATTATATTGAGTCTTCTGTCCTCTGTGATGCAGTATAGTGGACACTACTGGCAGCGGAATACATGTTGAGGATATACTGAGCATGATTGCAAATGGGATAGGGTGTGGGGTTACATGTGATTGGCTGTTGCATGTGGGATGTGGGCTTCAGAGTGACATCTGCTTGGCCAAGGCTGTGCTAATGTACATTTACGTATAGCTGCGGAGCTGCGGACTTTGACACAGACGGTATACATGTAGCCTACCAGACCGCTTGGCATCATGGGCACAGTCCATCTCAGTTCCATGTGACAGGTTTGCTGCGGTTGTTCCTCATGCACGCGTGCATGTGAGATGACATCAGGGCATGTGCTTGCGAGCATTCAGCGGCGTGCCACTTGTTGTTGCACTGTGGTGGTTACTGGACATGTCACAGTCACTGGGGTTGTGTTGTTGTTGTATGCACTTGTCGTCCATGCAAAGGTCCTGGTATGGGATTCCCGGGGCGGGGGTGGGAGGGGTGCAGCACCCACAGACTCCAGGCGACCTATTCATGTCCACTGAGCGGTGTGTGTGTCCATGGGCGCTGGATCCATGTCGTGTCCTGGTTGTTCGTGCAGTTCCGTCCATGTGGGTGCGATACACAGAGCCCATGCCACTGCCTCCCACGATGCATGCGGTGTTCCTGGATGTGATGGGGAACAGTGTGCATGTCCCGGTCATATCCGATGTCATGGCGATGTCGTTGATGGTGTGGTTACAGTTGCCGGTCGTTTGGTATGGCTGTTGTGGTGGTGACTGGCCAGTCCGTGCGGAAGCTAAGCATGGATGCGGGGTTGGACATCATAGGTCACTCGGGGAACCTGCGTTGTGGTCCGACGTATTTACAGGTTGTCAGGTATGCGATGCCGTCCAGCAGGGCTTCCATGTCATTGGTGGTGTACATGTTTGCCAGCCAATGAAGCGGATGGTGGCTGTCAAGGTGTTGTTCGTAAGTTGTCCCTTGGAGGACCATGATGGGGCATGCTGGGTGACATTCGATGTAGCTGTTCTCGATGATCCGTCGTGTGGAGGCACAGTGGTCCCATTTCAGTGCGGGTGCGATGTTGGCCACATACGCCATGCCCCCATAGGCAGAGCAGGCCCTGTCGTGTGCGTCCAGAGGGAGGAGTAGTGGTAGCAGGTCCGCCTTCAGACATGCCGGGTTGGAGAGGCATATCTCGACGGGATGCTGGTAGGGACACCTCCGACAGTAGAAGACGGGCATGACGCAGCTGAACAATGTGATGCGGTAAGTCAGTCGGTAACTTACGTTCAGCAGGGACAGGAGATCGCATCCCAATGTATGTAACAGGTTGGTTTTGTACAGCTTGAGCTGTTCGGCGTAGTTGGGTAGGTGTGTTGCGGTTGCCATTTCGCAGCGGTGCGTTGTGGTGGCGTGCTCCGGCTGTGTGTGCAGTCTGCAATGTGCACGCTCCGAGGTTGCTGTGAGCTCTGTGTAGTCGTAGGGAGACAGGACTTGTGTTCTGTTGGCTTGTTTGGAGGACACGGGCCCTCTTCCCACATGCTTCTCAGACAGTTCAAGGTCAGTGCTGTGTGACTTCTTCCAATTAACTTGCATGTGGCCGACATGGGGGAGTGTTTTCTTCTTTCTTCCCCGTCCGTTGTGTGCTTCTGTGATATGCGCTATCTGCCCTGTGGTCGGTCTCCTCGGCATGCCTGTGTTGGTCTATTCTTGGACAATGGCTGTATTCACCGGCTTCTGTCGTAGGGCTGTGGTTTCGGAGTTGGAATGGAAGGTCATTCAGTGCTGTCTGCTCTCCCTTGTGTGGGCGGCAGGCTGCCTTTCCGCTCTGCGTTGGGCCTTGTGTGTGAATGTTATTCTTGGGCCACCTGTTGTCGGTCCCCGGGCTCTTTGGTGTTCCGTTTTATATGTCTTGTTCATATGTGCAGGGTGGTATGGGTGTTTCTGTGTGGTACTGGCGTTCCTCTTCCCGAAGGGGCCCTGCTTCTCCTAGTTGGTGTTGCCGCCGCTGTGTGCTACGCCATGTTTGTTACACTGGGGTGTGTCCTGCTGTTGCGTGTCTTCACTGACATGTGTGCGTCGGTTGTGTGGCGTTGGGTGTTGTCCGTGAATTGGGCGTTGAGGACATGTCTGTGGCCGGCCTGTCACGTGTCATGTGCGTTCGGGGTGGGGCTGATGTGTGTGCTGCTTGGTTGTGTCCCTGTGTCTGTGTGCGACGCATGCATGGCGCTGCGGTTGGCCTCTGCGTTGTGCGCATGTGTGGCGGCGTCATCGGCGCTTTGGGGCCGTGACGGGGTGGTTGGTTACTAGTCCCAGGTGGTGTGTACACATGTGTTCCGCGATGTTACGATTTGGCCTGTGTGTCATATGTGGATGCAATGGTGGATGTGTTGTGTACACGCGCTGGTGGGGGGTTGTCCGCTTTTCCGCCCTTGCACTGTGTGCGCTGTTAGCGTGCACTTGTTGTGTGTGTGCCTACCTGCGTCTCCGCGGTACGTTGCGTCCTTGGTGGTGCATCAGCAGAAGCATGGGGAGTGCCTGCAGTGCTGGATTCATGCTCGGGGAGCCGCTTCTTCGTTGTCCGTGCTCGGCATCCGTGTTACCGCTTCGGTTTGTCGTACGGTATCTCTTGGCCGTGGGAGCCGTTTGTTTGCGGCATCGTAATTTATGCGCCGGGCGGGACGTGTTTCGTCGGACGGTGTGTGTCAGTTGGGCTGCGCCGCTACATGTACGGGCGCACTTTGATGGCGGACGGTGTTGCTGGCTTGCCGGCGGTGTTTGGCCTACTTTTCGCATCGTAATTGGACGGGCGTGTGGACTGCTGCGTGCCGGCGGTAACTGGTGGTTTTTGCATCCGCCAGCACGGCGGTGGTGCTTCCGCCCGCCATCGTAATGTGCCCCTATGTTCTTAATAATTATTTATTGGTATTGGTAAATAGTTTAGAGTTATTTAATAATTCATTAATTATTTTAAAAAATTAATTTATTTATAAGTATGTTATTTGTAACTTCTACGCTATCCAACACTTCCCCTACTGTTGCACTCTCTGGAGTTGGAATAGTAATTTTTACCCATACGCTATCCAACACTTTCCCTACTGTTGCACTCTCTGGAGTGGGAATAGTAATTTTTACCCCTACGCTATCCAACACTTTCCCTACTGTTGCACTCAATGGAGTGGGAATAGTAATTTTTACCCTCACGCTATCCAACGCTTTCCCTACTGTTGCACTCCATGGAGTGGGAATAGTAATTTCTACCCCTACGCTATCCAACACTTTCCCTACTGTTGCACTCTCTGGAGTTGGAATAGTAATTTTTACCCCTACGCTATCCAACACTTTCCCTACTGTTGCACTCTCTGGAGTGGGAATAGTAATTTTTACCCCTGCGCTATCCAACACTTTCCCTACTGTTGCACTCACTGGAGTGGGAATAGTAATTTTTACCCTCACGCTATCCAACGCTTTCCCTACTGTTGCACTTCCTGGAGTGGGAATAGTAATTTCTACCCCTACGCTATCCAACATTTTTCTTACTGTTGTTTTTTTTGGGGTTGTAATAGTAGTTTTATTCCCTACGCTATTTAATATTTTTTGTATTATTTTAGTTAATATAGTATATAATTAATTTTAAAAATATTAAAAGTACATTTAATTTTTTTAATTTGTTATACATAATTATTTAATTTGTATTTATGTTATTGTTTTATGTGTATAGATGTATTTGTAATTTATAATATTTTTTAATAATTTATAATTTATTAAAATAATTATTCAAACTGATTATTAAGTAAGTATATATATTATATATTATATGTATATGTTTAATTAATGTTTTATTTAATTATATATGTTACTTATTAATTTTAAAAATTATAAAATATTTGTAACTATGTTTATTTTAATTATAAGTATTATTTAGTTTATTTTACATATTATTTTTAACACAAAAAAACGATATTTTTGATAACGATATTTTTGACATCGATATTTTTTTTTCGATATTTTTGTACTTGCCATGTTGTAGATAGGATTTCGATATTATTGACATCGATATTTTTGTTGCGATATTTTTGTAGGTCGATTTTTTGACCTTCGATATTTTGTCAGTGATCCCAATAGAGTTACACGAGCATGCCTAAAACTCAGTTCTTTTAAAAAAGGTTTAAGAAACAGTCTCCTAGGATGAGTAAAATATTTACATAAAAAAACAAAATGTAAGGTATCCTGTGGAGACCTATTGTCGCAGCCACAGGGACCTCTATCCTCTACATGTAAGACAAAACCAGCCGGAGATGCCAATAGATAGTGCAGCAGATTTAGTCTGAAACAAGTAATTAAAAATCTCTCATAGGCACTAGTTAAAATTGAGAGATAATTCTCCATGCCCTGGACTGATTTAACTAAAACATGCCCTGTTACCATTGGTTTGCTAAGCTTGTTCCCCTCCCGGAAGGCTGTGGCATTTTTATAAAACAACTCTTTAACTATTTTCATGTCCTGGGGCTTCACCGTATCATGTTTCAGGAAAATGTCTGCTCTTCCCAAGGCCGTGAGGGTCTCCTTGACATACCTTAACCATGGGATTTTAAATGCATGGTCTAGTGAAAGGCAGCCCAGAATTACTGAGCGATTAAAAGCTGTCTCATCGCTAAACCAAATCCTCACCCAGCACAATGAAGGCTTAACTGCCACAAGGTCAGTTATATACTTAGAAGCTAATTCTTCGTGTACAGAGTATGAGGGGGAACCCTGCGGGACTTTCAGGATTTGTCTCAAATATTTATTTTGTGCAGTCTTTAATTTATTGACCACCATATACCCTCAGACCTCGCTGCCATACAAGACCTTAGAAATGCAGAAGGACTGGTATAACTTTAAAATCACCCCCAGTGACCTAATCTGTGGGCATAATTTGTGATGGCTCCCACTGATTTTTTCATATCCATTAGCTTCCCCTCCTGCATGGGTTTCCAGTTTAGTTTAGCGTCAAATAAAATTCCTAGGTATGAAAAAGCCGGGACCTTAGCTAAACTGTGGGGTCCTGCCATATAGGTCTTTGATCTCATCCCTCGATTACCTAATTCCATGACATACGATTTTGTGAAATTAGGTGACAGGTCCAACCCATTCTTAAAAGAAACAAACCCATCTATTAGGGCCTGCAGGCCCATAGGTGTACTGCGTCATCCGCGTACAACAGGACCGGCACCGGTCTCCTACCTACCCTGGGGGTGTCAGTCTGTAATGATATCAGGGCGATTTCTAAACCATTAATATATAACATAAATAAAAAAGGGGCTAAAATGCACCCTTGGCGAACCCCCCTGGAACATTTAAAATGATCAGTGAGTCCCCCTTCTTGAGAATATCTGACTGCAGCAGTGGTGTTGACATGAAGAGTCATTAATACATTTATAATCAACGGCTCAACCCCTAGGTCCCCGAGTAAAATCAACAATTTCTTGTGGTTCACCCGGTCAAATGCTGCGGTGAGATCCATGAAGCCCAAGAAGAGGGCTCCAGATTAGGCAATCGTGTACTTAGACATTAAAAGATAAAGATTTAAGCACTGTTCTATAGTTGACTTTCCTGTACGGAATCCATATTGCACCTCCGAAATAATTTGATTTGTGTCAGCCCAGGCAGAGAGCCTATTTAATAAAACTCGGCCCAGAACCTTGACTGTGGAGCCAATAAGGAATATAGGGCGGTAACAGTGAGTGTTATCCCTGTCCCCCTTCTTAAAAATCGGGACGATGGTAGTGGAAGACCATGATGGAGGCATCATTGTCCTCACTGCGGCATTTAGTATCCTAGTCAAAACCGGAGCCCATATGTCAATATTGTCCCGGAAAAGGTCCGGAGGGATCCCATCAGGTCCAGGGGCCTTATTCCGGGACAATCCCTTGATGCCCAACCTTACTTCATCAAGAAGAAAGGTAATGGGAGCATCACTGGAACAGGGATTTAAGTCATTAATAGATCCCTCGCTATGTCCATAATTATAAACTCCCTCAAAATGGGCCTTCCATTGTTCCGAGGTGATATGATGGCATAAGGCCGGTATTAACGGCTGTGAAAATCGGGGGCTGTTTAAAACATGCCAGAAAAGAGTACAGTCCCTTTGTTCACTTGCTTCTGTTAGCTCCTTCCATGCTTGTTTTTGTAGCAAGCGCCTCCATTCCTAAGGGACCTTTATACTTACTACGGCAACTTGCCACCCAAGTTCTATCACGTGGGGTCTGTTTCAGGGCCATCTTCAGTAACCGGAGGGCTCGGGAGCACTCACTATCAAACCAGCTCGGATGTTCAGAGAGAGGAGTGACTACTGGGACTGTTAACAAACTGGCAACTGGCAATAAATGAGTATATGATGTCCTCTCCAGGGACTGAAGTGTCTAAACACATTAATATCTCATGTTGTCACGTTTTGAAAAGAGAATAATTAAAGCATTGGTGTCCAACTGTGACCACTGTAAACGCCTCCCCTGATCGGGTGAGGATAATGTGCCCAAATTTATACTATGGGGCACTGTATGATTACCCGTCACTTCAAGCACCAGAATCAGAGGATTGTGGTCACTAAAAGGGCTGTGTCGAATATTAAAAGAAGAAATGAGCCAGCCCAGGGAGACCGAGACAAAGATATATTCAGTAGTCGTTGTGCATCCCCTGCCTTTATAGCTTGGGGGAAGATAAGAGTTGGTGGAATAAGGAATCTTGTCTAAGGTAAATGTTAAGCCATAAGTATTTAGGAGATCATTCATTTCATGACCTTCTGGGGAGTGCTCCAAATGTAATCCCTCCATGAACGTGCATGTGGGCAGATTTTGTGGATTATGTGAGGAGTCTGGGCATAAGTGGCTGTAGGAAGGTAGGATCCTTCTGCATGTGAACCCCCACTTTTTGCCTGGTGCTAAGCTGGTTTTTGACTAGTCTGACTGTGATCCTGCTAATCAGGACCCCAGTCTATCTGCTTTCTCCCTAAACTGTTGTTTATGAACCGTTCAATATGGAACTACAGGCCTGCCATTGCAGCCTGTGTAAGTTGGTGCATGCACCACTTACGAAAGATATAGGTTTCCTATATCTAAGGGTCACTGCACTTAAAACCTATTAGTCACCCCTCTAGCAGGCCTTTACAATCCTGAGGGCAGGGTGCTTGGTTCTAAGTGAGAAGGTGCCCCTGCATGAGCAGGATACCCCTGTAGCCTACGGAGTCCATTCTCCCGGGTTGTCAGTGAAGCAGCCATATACTAGTATAGTGGGGCATTGCGTGACCGCGCGATGACCATCTAAAAAACGGCTGCAACGAACCCTATCGTGTGGGAGGTATGATTCCACCCACTGGGAGAGCCCTCCATGAGGCTCTCAGTTTTTCCGGTACCAGCCTTTTAGTCCCGGACAGCACATGGTTGCTGCCGACCAGAGACCCATTTCTGCCCTCCTGCTGCTGAGCCAAGCTCGAGCAGGGGAAGGCAGGACAATAGGCATCCTGTCACAGGGAGGTGTGACCGCCTCCCAGACAGGATTTAGTGTATTAGGGCTGGGTGGGTGCTCTTGCCAGTGCCTGAAAGTCTGCATGAGGGGCACATTTGGTGTCCCTGTGCATAGTCCAGTTCAAACCAGTCCTGGGAGCCGTTGGCTCTCGCTCTGGCATGAAACTGGACAAAGGACATGAAAGTAACCTCCCCCCTGTCCAGACCCTCCCCTGGGAGGGTCCCCTGAATCTTCCCAACCCTTTCCTTAGGGTACTTAAGGGCTTACCTGGGTGTAGGTCCCTAGATTTGTCGTGGACAAGATTCAGAACTGAAACCACTGCACTTCTACCGTCTGGGCACTCTGGACTTCGCTGGACTTCGTTTGGGCCTGACTTTGTCTCCCTCTCAGTCTGCTGCCTCGTCTGTGCCTGTGCACCATACAGGATCCGTACAGGGCCTGTGGAGCATCCAAGACACCTGAAGATAATCTCCCTTGGAGTGAAGGAGTCACTTCCCTGCATTTGCAGGCACCGCAACACTGCTGACCGGTCTGCTGATCCCGAGCTCCTACAGACTCTGAAGGGTTCAACAACACGGGAGGTGAGTTTCTACGTCCCTCGAGGCCCGAGCGGCCCTCACCCAGTTTAAGGCCAGAATCCCTTGTGGAGGCTGCAATACCTGAACCCCTGTGCACCGCGTAACTTTGCAAGTGCAAATGCTTATTGGCAATTCTGCAACAAGTGCATTGGGCTCCTAGTAGCCCCAACTTCTGGCAACTTCTCCTGCAAAGATCTTCAACCACATCACACCGCGTACTCCGTGGCCTGTTGTTTTGTAAAGCTGCCCAAGGTCCTCCTGTGACTCCAGTGTCTTCGACCTGTGGGTCCTGTGGAGGGGCAATTACGTCTTCTTTTGGCTCCCCAGATTGCTCGGGCCTTGCCCTGATTCCCCTGCTTGTGGTGAGTCTCCTGGACCTTGCTGGTCCTCTTCCTGCAACTTCTTGACTCCCTGTGTGGATTGCTTTTGCCAAGGCTTGTTGGTGCTCCCACCGGACACCGACCCCCAGCACTCAACATTCTTCGTGGGACAGCTCGTATCCAGCTCCTGGCCACTCTCAGCGTCCCCTGGTCCCCACAGCTGCAGAGTCAAGGTCATCGACATCTCTCCTGAAGCACCCGACATCGGTGGGAATTAGTCTACCGAGCCCCTGGTCACTCTGAAGTGACCCAGACTATGTCCCCTCTGCTTTCAGGTACTCTTCCTCAAGAATCCACGTTTGGATTCCCACGGACACTTTCTCCTCTTCCAGCTGCAGCACTTGCCTGCAGTCCTCCATTGGGTTCAGCGGTTTCCGACGCCACTTCACACCTATGCACGCGGCTTCCCTGGGATAGGTAACTTGGGTACCACGGTATCCACGGGTGGGGTGGCTCTCCAACCATCTGTCTTCCACGGGGTTTCTTCAGGGTCCACTGGGAAGGGTCCCTAATCTATAAAAATCCAACTGCAACTTACACTTAGAGTTGTACGGAGCCCGCAGTCATGTTCTCACACTGCACGCGCCCTCTGTGGGGTCCCTATCTACTTACCTTGGGTGGTTCCTTGGGTCCCCAGCGATTCTACATCCTCTCGACATTGTCCTGACTCGAGTCATGGTTCTTATACCACTTTGCTAGTCCCTCCCCGGGGCCCACTGTGTATTAGTGCTATTTACTGTGATTTCTTTGCTATAGTATTGTGTGCTTTGTGTATATCTCCGTGTGGGAGATACTGGAACATACTGGAGAGTATTATATAATAAATACATATCTTTAAAAATAGCTTGTGTGGTTCTTTTTCATTTAATCTATACTATAAGATTGCATTCTGGTAAAAACAAGCTGCTTTACACTCCTTCAGGACTAAGCCTGAAGGCTGCTCTCCACAGCTACCACTTGGATAGCTTTCTAAGGTTGTCTGAGACCTCCTAAATCACCATAAGGGTTGTCTGGACTGGTGCAAGGTGCCCACTTACCTTAGTGGACATCATATACCAGGCTAGCTTCTCACAGTGGCAGTTAAAATCTCCTAACAAAATAACATTCTCCTGGGGAGGCCTTCTCCCTGTAATGTTTTGAGGAGGCCACTTTGCTCTGAAAGGCTAGAGGTCCCTTGCTTCTTCCTTTTGGCATTGTAAAAATTAATTAATGTCACCGAAGCGATCTCCCCACCACTAATTTAAGGCCCTGGGCTACTATCAAATCCCATTTCAAAAGCTTTGCAGAGCGACAGAGCCCAAGGGCTATGAAGATAATTAAACCTTCGCTCGCTCTACCTAATCTAGAACCCTCTGCAGGGAGGAAAAAGGTCTTATTGCCCTCAATAAAAAAGTTGTTTTCAACCTCCCAGGTCTCCTGGATGCAAATAATGTTAAAAGATCTAATAAATTGGATCCACCTGACATCTGCAAATTTTGCAGCTAGGCCAGCCAGATTCCAGGAAATAAAACTTTAATTTTCCCCAATATCCTGCTCATAATTCAAATGGGGAACTGTGGAGCCTCAGGTCGATCTGTAGGCCCATTAATGCTTAAGCAACTAGAATAATGTCCTGCATTTGCGTGAGGCGGGGGCTCACTATTCATTAGTCCCTGTGTCGGCGGTTCCGAAGGCATGACACTATCTATGCTTTTACTAGCGCTCTCTTGCTGTCAATCTAGATCAATAAGATCCACCAAAGGGGCATAAGGGTTAGAAGTTGTCTGTAACCCACCCGAGGCACAAACAACCCCACCATGGACTAAAAGGTGACTACTTTTTATGGTATTATAAATAGGTCTATAGAAAAAACCCAATGGTAATGGCTTAATACCGGAATCATAATAAAAGACTGGGATGTATGTCTCAAGATATTTTGTGCCAGCTCTGGATATCTAAACTTGATAATAACGCTATCTCCCTCAAATATTTTCCTGGACCGCCCTATCCAGGAGACCCTCCTAGCCATCATGATATGCCTTTGGTCTGCCACGTTGAATCTGGTGTGTCTGCCTAGCCAATGGGCAACTTTATTGATCAATTGGTCCGTGGATTTCTCCTTTTGGAAGCCAAATCCTGGAACCACTGCCAGGACCAAAGTATAGGGACAACAGGCTGGAGGGAGGTCAATTACTGGGAAGCCAGGACAGTTAGTAACAAATGGGCATTCTTTTACTACTTCACAAGTGTGTGTCAGAGGCCGCTGTCCGATGTAGACCGTATCTGTGCATCCTACTTGGGAGTTGAGAGATCGAGGGGGAGCATTCAGGGAATCAGGTTCATGGCTCATGGCTCCAGTTTCCCTAGAATTATAAATAGGGAGCTGACTTCGGCTTAGATTGTTTGGGGGGGGTGTTCCAGTGCATGCAACCTGAAGATGTGGATTTGAGGAGAGAGAAGCTTTATTGATGGTTGACAGCACGCTTTCAACTCTGTCCAATGTGTCTCTGGAGTATGACATTATTTTAGTAAGTTTATCCCAAACATGAGTCAATAATTCAGTCAATAGTTCGGTAATTTTTTGCTTTAAGGGGTCCCAGAACTCCTCTGTGTCCCTTGATTGTTACGAATTCCTCTCCTCTGTTTAGTGTCTCATCCCGCTTTTTGGCTCTCCGTTTCCTCTGGGTGTTGGGGAAGCCCCAGAGTCCGCGCCTTGTCTGGGAGCTGGAATTACCCTGCTATTAGAGTCAAGAGGGGAAATGGTGGGGCTAGAGACCTCTGAAACCGTCAATGTAGCCCCCACGACAGGTTCCTGTGGACTTGGGTCAGCCATGTGTAAAGCTTCAGCTGGTAATAGTAGAGAGGGGCCACTAAATACCATAGAGAGCCTCCTCTCTGCCCTGTCTATTTGATTTGAGATGGGCCCCACCGCTTTTATTAGAAAGGAATCGATAGTCGCCCGCTTAGTGCCAATAGGAGTAACAACAGGGGCGACCATCCTCTTCCCCATTATGCCCAGATGCAGGGGGTCCTCGATGAACAAAAAGCAAGGCAAGCCAAGCCCCACACTATAAACGGGCTACTCACTGTGATGACGTCTGTCAATACCTATGGCTGGGGTGGCATCCAATGTCGGTGCTTGAGCGTATCAACAAATTTAGAGTAGTGCGAGTCTGCCCAACCGCCAACAGGTGCAAACCAGGTGCAAACAGAGATAGTAGTCCCAGCCTGGCCTCCTCTGGCCGCTGACGGGTGCAGACAGGCCCACTCTTGGCATGGTCTTCTCCTGGGCACACGCCTGGGTGCGTCCCACGCTGCGGGAGCCCCTATGGCAATTTGTAGCGCCTCCAGGCGCGGTCGTTACTGCAGCGGTATGCGGCTCCTGCCGCGCTGCTCCCTGGGATGAGTAGTCTGCCCCAGATGCAGCTGCCCCAAACACCGCTTCACACAGGTCCCCCCTGCTGCGGGAGCCCACAGGGCAATTTGTAGCGTGCCTCCAGGCGCGGTCGTGACGGCAGTGGTATGCGGCTCCTGCCACGCTGTTCCCTGGGATGAGTAATCTGCCCCAGACACAGCTGCCCCAAACACCACTTCACACAGGTCTCCGGTGCTGCGAGAGCTGACAGGGCAATATGTAGCGCGCCTCCAGGCGCGGTCATGACGGCAGCAGTATACGGCTCCTGCCGCGCTGCTCCCTGGGATGAGTAGTCTGCCCCAGACACAGCTGCCCCAAACAACGCTTCACACAGGTCTCCCGTGCTGTAGGAGCCCACAGGGGATTTTGTAGCAAGCCTGCAGGCACGGTCGTGACGCAGCGGTATGCGGCTCCTGCCGAGCTGCTCCCTGGGATGAGTAGTCTGCCCCAGACACAGCTGCCCCAAACACCGCTTCACACAGGTCTCCTGCGCTGTGGGAGCCCACAGGGCAATTTGTAGCGCGCCTCTAGGCGCGGTCTTGACAGCAGTGGTATGTGGCTCCTGCCGCGCTGCTCCCTAGGATGAGTAGTCTGCCCCACACACAGCTTCCCCAAACACCGCTTCACACAGGTCTCCCGCGCTACGGGAGCCCACAGGCCAATGTGTAGCGCCTCCAGGTGCGGTCGTGATGGCAGCGGTATGCGGCTCCTGCCGTGATGCTCCCTGGGATGAGTAGTCTGCCCCAGACACAGCTGCCCCAAACGCCACTTCACACAGGTCTCCCGCGCTGCGGGAGCCCACAGGGCAATTTGTAGCATGCTTCAAGGCGAGGTCGTGATGGCAGCGGTATGCGGCTCCTGCCGCGCTGCTCCCTGGGATGAGTAGTCTGCCCCAGACACAGCTGCCTCAAACACCGCTTCAAACAGGTCTCCCGCGCTGTGGGAGCCCACAGGGCAATTTGTAGCGTGCGTCC
This sequence comes from Calotriton arnoldi, assembly GCA_963921515.1. Lineage (NCBI taxonomy): Eukaryota > Metazoa > Chordata > Amphibia > Caudata > Salamandridae > Calotriton > Calotriton arnoldi. Next base: position 21,985 of record CAWUFW010009690.1, on the reverse strand, counting down.
AGGCACGGTCGTGACAGCAGCGGTATGCGGCTCCTGCTGCGCTGCTCCCTGAGATGAGTAGTCTGCGCCAGACACAGCTGCCCCAAACACCGCTTCACACAGGTCTTGTAGTTGTTACCTCCTCTTTTTCGCTGCTTTTACTGGTAATGTTTTCGAAATGCATTTGCTTTTATGTGGGAGACTAGCTTGGTATCTTGATTTGATTTGATTTTATATTTATAAAGCACGTACTACTGCCCAGAGGTGTCTAGGCACTGCCCACACTGAGCGGAGAAATTAACAAGTATAGAAATGCAGGAAGAGGAATAGAATACATGAATAGGCCAACTTACTGAGTTAAAAGCTATCTTTTAAGGGCTTTTCTAAATGCTAGCAGATCTGAGATGGTCTTCAGTCTTCCTGCTTCTAGTGGGATGTTCCTAGTGAACCTCTGCTAAGCAAACATAATATGGCCTAGAATGACTTCATTGACTGAAAGCAGGTTGAAAATGGATAGAATCCAAAAATGAGTCCACTTCCGCCAAATCCTCTCCAAAGCATTTCAGACATTAGATAGCATGAGGCATGAGCTAAAAAAAACAAGGAAGTGCAAGGCAACAGTGAAGCTATTTTGGCAAGCTGCCAATAAGAAACGTTGCCAATCTTGCGATGCCAAAGGTCCCCTTTGATAAAATAATATCTGGCAAAGCAGGAGCATGGGTCACTCAATGAGCCAGGTCTCGGACAGATCAGACAACTGATGTAGGGTATGCCCTGGAGGACATGAAACGCTTAACAGCCTGTTCCCTGGTTAGTGGGGCATACAAGTATTGAAATGGCGGCAAAGAACTTGAAGGTTTCAATGTGTCTTAGATGGACGGAGTGGCAACTAGGGTGATTATGCCTCAGGTACCTTGAATCTGCTTGTAGTTGAACAATACTAGCTTATTCTTAGTTTTGAGAACACAAAAATGTTCACATGGGGATTGAGGGGCTGCATGATCAGTAGGCCTGAATCAAAGGCCGTAATGAAGGAACTGATACGGGCAAGAACACCTGCGAATGGCAATATCCGTTAACCAAGAGGTGGGCAACTTTATTTAATTTTTATAAATAAGCCCCACCCAAGCCATTAATGCTTTGCTAGAAAATATTGGAAATTTAGAAGAGGAATCATAGTTGCATAAGGGAAGGGCAATTTATTGTAAGGCTGCTCTATCCAGTTAATAACATTCTAGGAGCTGGTTTTAATGACTTTTGTGGTAGCTGGTTTTATTCCCTTGTTTGCTCATTTTAACTCTTTGTTATTTGAGGAGAACGTATTGTCTATATTTGCTAGTGTTATGTAATTTTTCTTTTTGTAAGATTATTTCTCAGAAATATAATAAACAAATTATAATTTTAAAAATGCTAAGATAAAGGCATCTAGAGCTTCATGACTGTGGTGAGAGAAGGATGATGATTGCGATGTTGCTCGAACACAAGGGTAAATGTAAACAAAATGTACAAGAAAAAGCACAGCAAAATAAACTGTAATACTATAGCCCTGTTCCCGATTAAAGAGTTACATTTCAGTCAGTAAGGATTGGAATCCTAAGGTGTGCAATAAGGCAAAATATCTGTAATTCAGTCAGTTAAATACAGATTTTGCTACACATGCTTCATTTGCAAGTGAAAAACGTGGAATACAGGACATTTACCAAACCCAGTAAAAACTTCACTGCGGGCAGGGTACCAGAGTAGGGGGAACAAATAAAACAAAATCTGGTATTGATGTTATAAGGTGAGTGTATATATTATGTACTATACTACAATAAAGTCAAGGAATACAAATAGTAAATGTTAGTTACCCAAATGTAACACCTCAGTGTTATATAAAAAAGTTTATAGCACTTTTTATACGAAGGAAATGGATACTACATAGGCTTCATTATGCACTGTCATAAGCAATTAACCTGTGGTAGAATGGATTAACAGTCTCTCCACGATGCAAACTATATGATGTAGGACAAGAGGACTTCACTCATGTATTATGCGTTTATCTGGCATTACTGGGGCTGCCCAAAATGTGAATACATTTTTAAGGATTACAAAGTCAGATCAACACAGGCTGCACTGTTTATGCGTTTGGGGAGAGTGACAATATAGGCACGTGTGTTGTAACATTTTGAGACCTGCTACACCAATTTTGTGTAGTCTCTGATACTCTTAATTCTGCTATATTTGTATTTATTTGTTTTTACGTTTCTTCTTCAAGAAAATGGAAGCACTTTTTATCTTGCATATAACTGTTTTGACCTATAGTTAGGTTTTTGTAAGGGTAGTAACTAACACCTGTTTTAAGTATTGTTAGACCTATAATGTGATTTAATTTATTGAGATCAGTATAATGAATTTATGCATAATGGTTGTATATACTTTTGCAATAAAGTAGTTGATTGACCCAACTAGGATAGAATATAATGTTTCATTTATACGGGATATGCTTTTCAAATCAATCACGCTAATGGAATACAAATAGCACTTAACGTCAAGACTCAAGTTAACCTAAACCATTCTATAAGAATGCACTGCAAATGGGAGAAAGTTATATAACATTGTCTGGTTCTCATAATGAAAATAGAGGTCTCTCAAACTGGTTGTTATTAATCGTTCATTTTGGAATCATTCATATATATAAATTGTTTGAAAAAATGTCATTGTGTATAAATAAATGTATGTCTTTCCACCCCCTATATTTAGTTGGTCTGGCATTAACCAAGACCTTTTGATCTTAATAAAATTATATGTGTAATATACTTACATAAAGAGGCTTTCAGCACATCTCTTCGTCCATTGGTCTGTTCTTGTGTCATTCACATTTTGCTTCCGCCCGTTACAGCATACAGCATGGGGCAATGGATTAGCCTACTTCAGCCACTGGCTAACTTCACTTTGAGTGACTGCATTTAGCCTTTTCACAAAGAGCACATCCTCACACAAGGTAGTCCCCTTCAGAGCCAATGTTTTTGTTTTTACTTTATTATTACTTTAGTGTTGCCTTTGTTTGTAGAGCTGATGTGATAGCAGAATGCTTTCTACCAGGTGAAAGCACAGGGCTCATTTCAACTTTATCAGTTCCTGTCTCCTGCCAATGCTGTTGTCAATTCCTTTTCAAATTACCTTTGTTTATCTGACTGCTGCTTTTCACACCATACCAGCAGCTCACATGAATTCTGAATATAAGCTCTTGAGGGAGCTCTATCTTTGCAACCCTAACTGTCTGTCTGTCATTCATTCTTTCTGTCCTTCTTTCCTTCCTTTTTTCTTTCCTTATTTGCTTATTTCTTTCCATCTTTTCTTCCTTAGTTCCTTCTTATTTTCCGTCTTTCCTTTCTCATTTCCTTCTTTCTTTCCTTTTTTTCTTACAGTCCTCTTTCTTTCTTGCCTTCTTTCTTTCTTTCCTTGTATCCTCATTTCTTTCCTTCTTTCTTTGGTTTTCATTCTGTCTTCTTTCTATCCTTCCTACCTTTCCTTCCTTCTTTCTTTCTTTTTATCTTTCTTTCTTTCCTTCCTTCCATCTACCTTTCCTTCCTTCTTTTTCTTTCCTTCTTTCTTTGTTCTTCTTCCTTTCATTCTTTCCATCTTTCTTTTTTTATTCCTTCCTTCCTTCCTTCCTTCCGCCAATGCCAGATTGATTAGCTTTTTAAAGTCTGGATTAGCCAAAATCTTTTGATTTTACTTAAATTATGTGTATAATATAGTTACCTATTGGTGTTTTCAGTCAGATTGCATCCATTAGTTTGTTGCTCTGTTATCCACATTTTTCTCCCACCCACACCAGTATGCATCAAGGGGTAATATGTCAGCCCCCTTCAGCCCTTGACTGACTTCACTATGAGTAACGGCTTGCTGCCCTTTCACAAGGAGCATATCAACACACAAAGTAGCCCCTTCAGTGCTAAGGACTAGTATGGCAATGTGTGCTTTATTGAGACCAAAAAAACATTTTTGCCTTTAGCCAATGTTTTTGTTTAGATTTATGAGGGCCTGGCAGCTTCTCGAAAACTAACGTTTTGCAAAAACTATGACAAAACAAAACAAAAATTGCCAAAAGTCTGGCTGCCAACGCCAGACATATTAGCTTTTCCAATGCTTGTTCTGTCTAATGACAATTCCATTATGATAGATACAAATACATTTTTCCAGAGCTATTGCAACATCCTTACAATTCCCACTAGTGTAAAGGTCAGTGATAAATATAAAGAGTGCTACTAAGCCACCAAAGGGATGCCTATAAAAAACATATTGAAAAAGAAAACCTTTACGATAATTTAGCAGCAGAACAGCTACAACGAACTTGCAAGGTGCCATGAAATAAAGAGGTCCAGACCATCTGAAGGTATGACACATTGATGTGGCCACTTGGCAAATAGCACTGTGCCCTTTCAACAGTTACTGTGTATGCTTTTCGGAATAAACCAACCGATCCAAATCACAGCAAGTCAGATCTTCACCACACAAGTATAGTTGTCAAACAAATGCTACCATTTGGAAACAGAGATAGGATATTTAGAGAATATAATGTGAGCAATGTAATTTCCACATTAATTTGCATGCATTAGTGTCAATGAGTATTAGGAAGGAGAAAGATGAAAGAATATCTTTAGCTTAGATAATCACCTAATTGTAGAGTGCTGGCATGTATGAGTGATAATAAACCAAGTAACAGAAAAACAATAAAACAGAGAAGACTCTCATTTTATGAAAATCAGAAGAAAAGCTGTGTATTGGAGAAACTCTACACAAAAATCCAGATTAAATCACACAACTAATTTACAGTTGCAATTATTGTGACCTCAAAGAATTATCCCTCTGACATACCCTCAACCCAAATCATCTTCTGCAAGTTATTACATACTACTAGATATTCCTCAGAAACTCTTAGCCTATCTTCGGACGCCCCAGCAGCCCCTTTGAGAATTTTATCTTCCACTATAGACCCTTCACTTCTCTTCAGACATCCCTCGTCCACTCTGACACTGCCTCAGACACTCAGAGACCCTCAGCCACTATTCTTACAATCTAGTTGCTCCAAGCATACCACTAGCTAGTGCTCAACCCATCTTTGAATACCCCCAGCTGGTCCTTAGAAAATATCAGAGACCATCAGCCTACATTCAGGGAATATATATATATATCTCCCTTCGAACATCCCAGCAGATCCTAAGAGATCCTCAGCTACACCCTTGAGGCTCAATGTGTAACCCCCACTTTACCTATAAATATCCCCAGCTGGCCGCACAGACTCCCACCTTTCCCTTCATTACCCATAGCTTTTTTTTAAACACCCCAAACCTGTCCTCATAAACTTTTGGCAAACCTCCAGAACCCTCAAGCATGCCCTCAGGAAACACTGTCATGCCATTGGCTCTCTCATGGCTCATGTATGCCTGTTTCAGACATACCTAGATGGTCCTTACACTTTCCATGCTGAAATTTAGAGACCTTCAAATACCTTTGCAATGTTGCAGAGACCTTAGCGGCCATTCAGATACCTGTAGCCAACTCAAAGAAACTCTCATCTCACTTTCAAACACAACTAGTTTGCCTTAGAAGCCCTTAGACAGCCTTCAGTCACCAACAGTGAGTCCTTAGACTCCCCCGGTTTGCCCACATGGACCACCAAATGGGCTCGGTCACCTGCAAATAGCAGTCTGAAACCTGTCAATTAACCTTTAGCAGCCCATAGCATTTTATCAGACAGCTGGCCTTCTGCACCTCAAACAAGGCCCTCCAAACAGACACTATTGACATGACCTCTGATTTTCCAATTAGGCTCTCAAGGACAGCAGTCAAGCCCAAGAAAAATGTGGTTGGCGATCAGATACCACTAGTTCACTTCAGATAACTCTGACCTAGTTTTCATTATTCAGAGATCATTACATTTCCCATAAAGATTTCAATGCTCAGCCGCTAGCTTTTAGACGCAGCAATTTGGTCATGAACTACCTCGGACAGCCCTTGGCCCACCTTTAGATATCTCCAGCTTGTCATTAGCTTTGATCTTCCTCTGAGACCCTTTGCCATTCTTCTGACAGCCCTCAGGGACCCTCAACCAACTCCTTGTTACCCTCTCTCTCCCTTCAGACACCCCCAGCTCACTGTCTGAAACTCCCAATCAGCAATCAGGACCCCCTAGTTGACACATGGCCTTTCATTAGACATGTCCATTTGTATCTTAGACATGTCCATCCATTCTCAGCCTATCTTCAGAAACCACCAACTGGTATTTAATTATCCCATGTCTTCTCTTAGAGATCTTTGAGGTTCTCTCAGACACCTCCTGCTTATTTTCTGAATTTACGAGCCTCCTCTCAATGACCCTGAGACCTCCCCCAGCCGGTTCTTAAAACACTACTGAGTGACCCTCAGAGACCTTTGGCATGCCATGAGATGTGTCCACCATGTCCTTACACTTCCTTAGCTGGACTGTAGAGACTCTCAGTATTCACTGAGACATCCCAGCAGACCCTCAAAACACCCTTATTGCACCCTCATAGCTTGCCTTCAGCCACGGTCAGCCGCCCTTCAGAAAGAGTCATTCAACCTTCAGACACCTCAATTAATCTTCAGACACCCCTTAAACTGTCCTTCTTATAACCTCAGACGTCTTATTTCTGAAGACAAATGTCTTGCTCTTCAGAAATTGGGGGTTGGGAGAGCAAACTGCTGATGCTGCTCCCTCCTAGGTATGCTACTGACTCCAGGGTAATTATATTTACAGAGTGCAGTATATACCTTAGCATTTTCTGACCCACTCAGAACTGGGCCTATATAAAATTAATAAAACCTTAATTTAAAAACATTGATACTATCCTCAATATCACAGAGCCAAATAATTGGGAAGCAAATTGGTATTGATTCAGTATCATATTCAGGGACAAATAGTAAACAAATAGGAATTACTTGAGATTTCACAGTGATTAGAAATGACATTAATTGGTACCTGAATTATCATAAATCTTGCTACTAGACCAATCCAAAGTAATCAGTCAATTCTCCTTGTTTTATGAATGCAAACTATATGTTTGTGAATGATAAATTACAGGCTTGTTTTCTTTTACATTTGTAAAAAATATGGACCTTCATGAGACTCCTAAAATTGGGCAGGAGCCACTAATACTAATTCAAGCAATGGTGTCAAATAGCCTCTTTGTCTGTTTTTGTGCCAGCATGTTGAAGACAAGATTTAGTTACACTCACCAACATAGGTCAAAGCTTCATAGTTTATTGTACTGTGAAGACACCCTTGATCTCTTTTGCATTACATTACACATTTTTTAGGTAGTCAAGAAGTTTATACCAATGCTGTTAAGTTATCTTCTATGAAATGATAAGTACTGCATTGCATCTGAGTAGACGTACTGCAAAAATTATTTGCATAGACAATATATTATTCATTATTTTTAGCAATGTCTCAAAGGTTTTTGTTTAGTATGATTTGTTCATTTTGTGAGGATTACATATTGCATTTACTGTACCCCTACATTTGGTTAATTGTGTGAGGAGCTCACCCCTGTGAGGACCTTTCTTCATTTACTAACATTTTTGGCACCTACACAGATTTCAAATGTATGGGATACCTTAAAGGCAACCATGAAAGGGGAAATTATTAAATTTGTGCCTCTTGGAAAAGACAAAACAGGAGAAAACTGCAGATTTTGAAGGGCTGTGTAGTGGAGACAAAAAGACGATATGCTAATACAAATTTCGTAGGGGATAGGCTTGAGTTTAAGATAAATTTAATGTTAAATGCACAGGCTAATCAAGATGTATGTAAAATGTTATAGGTACAATACTCTAAGGCTGAAACGGAGTATATTAAAAAAAATGCAAAGCTGTTTAAATACAATTTCAGTGTTTGACAGAGATCACAGAATAGTGAATTCAAGTGCATTCATTAAGAAAACATTTCATAGGGAAGTTTATAAAAATGGAAGCAATATACTCTGTCATCTCTCACCACCTCTACCAATGAAAATATAAATAGGGATATGATGGCCAGAGGTAGAAACAGAAAAACAGCAATGGGATAAGAGGGAAAACAGAGACACTGGACTTACCACTCTAACTCGTCACTTCTGCTGGTCAAGGATGTTTGCAAGATGTAGTGGGTGTCTAAAGATATATCTTTAATAACTTGCACTTTAGCTGTAATAATGAATAGATATACCTTAGAAACATCTCTGTGTAGCCATCTCTCTGTACTTTTGACTTAGAACTTGTAATTCCTGAAAACAAGACATTTAAAGAATGAGTATCTTTAATATATGTTCACTAGCACTTCTGCCTATGGATTAACTAACAACTTCAAGCATTGTCAGTGTGCATTCTCTGTGGAAGATGAGTTATAGTTTCTTCTAGCATCACAAGGTAATCAACTATGTTAATACTCTGCTGTTCTCTAATTTTGAAATTTGTGTAAACTTATTAGAACTCAAATACCTTATGCTTTAACATTCATACATAGCATAAGAAACACGGTCCGGGCTAAGAATCATTCCTGTTCTGCTACAGGATAGCCCTTCATAAATTGTAAAAACCCTTCCTACATTGTTAAGAACCCCAGTCTCAGAAGAATGCATGCAAATGTTCAAAAATAGTTCAAACTTTGTTTTCACCAACAACTGGAGTTTCTGAAATACTTCTCTGTATTTTCAATGTAATTTAATACAAATCCACAAGAAAACAAGTAGCTCTTGATAAATGAAATGGAGAGCTGCTTAGCCAGTTCCTAGCTGCAGCAACATCTCTATGCAAGTTTTCATGACCTACTGGAAATTGTAGTTCATTGTCAGGATTATGTTGCATAGTGGTCTTTCCATTCATGTGAAGTTTCAGCCCAGAAAGTGGCAACACTCTGCAGGGACTGCCAGCCTTTCCTTCCTTGAGGGAAACACAGTGAGTGTGTTTGGAATATCACCCCTCCACGTTCACCAATTTCTAACTTGTAAGAAATGCCTCCAGCCCTGCTTCCTGCCGATAATGAAATAAAGACTGTAATCAATTGGTTTGATGAAAAGTGGTAAGGTGCTTGAATTAGTTGGCTATACAGAAGAATTTTGATAAAAATAAAGTCAGAAAAATATTTGCCCTTGATATAATTTTTTTATAATTTCTCTATCCGTTAGCAATACATTTCACTTTGTTAATCTAAACTCTAATTCGAAGGAGGATCACACTGACTGTAAAGAATGTTAGATCCTTTTCAATATTGAATGTATATTGAAAGAATATGAAAAAGGTCATGAAGCTTGTGCTGAGTGACCGGTCGAACTAATTTTCTCTTTCTGAAACGGTTTTAATAAGGGCAAATATTGTAAGATATGAAAGCTGGTCCCTTTAAAACTAAGGGGTGATCCCCCTCTGCACCCAGCAGGATGGGTGCAGAAATTGCCTTTTTTCCTAGTCTAATTATTTGGTAAATGCTTGACTAATAACTCTCAGAAACTTCTTAACTTCCTAAAGTTGTATTTCTTTTATTTTTCATTAAAGAGTGTTTAATAGTGAATGTGGTATTTACGTTATTATTTCGCTTGTTGTATCAACTCAGTTTGACATATTTTCACAATCAGCATTTGTACAATGTCACGAGCTATACGTAACAAGCTCCACAGTTGAGTAAATCAAAGAAACCAGGTAGTTGCGTTCACAAAATGCCTCATGCTCCCATATAGCTCGTGAAATTGTACAAATGCATTCTGAGAACTAATATTCCCCTGAGGAAGGGCCCCTTATGGGCTAAAATGAATGTGGGTATTACAAAGACATATTTCAGATTTGCTTAGTTATCTTTTGGAAAACTGAGTTGATCCTACAAGCAAAATAAGAAATGTAAATATATAAAATTGAACACATCACTTCCCAAACCTCTAGGGCTTGTTGTCGTGCCCTAGGCCAGTTATTGGGGGCAACATTAAGAATTAAAGAAGTATCAAGTCTCAATGATCAAAGCTAAACAAGTTTACTATGAAGAGAGGATTGGAAGGGCAGGGAACAGATCGAGAGAGATTTTCTCGATTGTGAAGAGTTGTATATCCCCAGGAGCATGTGCTAGGTCTCAGTCAGTTTCTAAAGAATGGTGTGAACAGCTTGCTTATTTATTTAATACAAAGATTTAAAGCATCCAAGCTAGCCTGTCAGAGGTATTAAGACCAGAGTAGGGCTTGCTGTTAAAACAGCAAACCAGGAGGACATCCCCTTCTAAGGCATGGCTGAGTACCTTAGAGCCCATTTCTCTAGAGTGCTCTCTGCGGGCTTTGAAGGCTATTAAATCTGGCTCGCCTGCTGATCCATGTCTCCCTAAACTACTTATGTCAGGGGCTGACATTACTAATCCGGTGGTTAATTAAATCCTAAACACATCAATAAGGATGGCCACAGTTCCCAGTTTGTGGAAGCAGGCTAAGATTCTTCCGCTGATAAAAAAAAAGCCTGCAGCAGATCTGGCCATTCCTGCCAACTATAGGCCGATATCCCTATTGCCTGCTCTATCGAAAATTTTACAGAAACAGGTGAATAAACAGCTCTCTAGTTATCTGGAAGAAAATAATCTGCTTCACTCCAGACAGTCAGGGTTCAGAGCTAAACATAGCATGGAGACCGCATTGGTAGAAGTGTCTGAATATATTAGGGGAACTTTGGATGCTGGGGGAGTGGCTGTTCTGATTATGCTGGGTTTGTCGGCAGCATTCGATACAGTCCCTCACTTGATGTTGTTGGACCGGCTCCAACCTGCTGGAGTAACAGGACAGGCAATGGACTGGTTAACATCCTTCTTAGCTAATGTTTAAGAAGAAACTTGAAATGTGGCTCTTTGTATAAGTCTGAACCGCTTCTAATATTTCGGATCCAGCGGCTTTCGCGCCGGGACACGCCGTGGAGTAGCTGTGCGCATTATAAAATGTGATCATCATCATCATCAAAATTCTGAACCCATCCAAACCTCAGACCACTCTTCCTCTCTGCTCAACCCCTGCTGCTTTCTTCAAATGTCTGAAACAAATGCACCACTTCAGGAATTCTTTTTCTGCAAATCCCTTCACTAATGAAGGGTACATTAGAGCCTTAAATATGAGGTGGTCGCTCGCCTTATGAGGAAAAACATACCGAGATCCCCTATAGTTTTACTATTTTTTTTTTTTAAATATATCTTTATTGGTGCACAGACATAATATCGAGTTTTTAATATCGACCTACATTAACATCGAGTTTTAAATATCGTAGGGACAGAATATCGACATCAAGAATATCGACGACCAGAATATCGACCAGAAGGTAAGAAATATTGTTTTTGTTAATATCGAAGTTAGTAATATCGATAGCAAAAATATCGATGTTAATAATATCGATGTTTATATTAGTGTTATGTATTTTAGTATGTATATTATATGTATGTGTTCGATATTTTTTGTTAAGTATTGTACTTTTTTTTAATATATGTATACATTTTTTAGAAGTTAGTAATTTTTTTTAAGTAAATTATGCGTTTTAGTACCATAGCGGGTTGTGGGTTTATAGGGGAATAGGGTGGGAAGTAATTTAATTATAGTAAATTAAATAATAATTTTTAGGAATTATTAATTATCTTTAATTAAATTTTGCGTTTTAGTTCTGTAGCGGGTTGTGGGTTTATAGGGGAATAGGGTGGGAAGTAATTTAATTGTAATTAAGTAATTATTAATTTTTATTTATTGGTATTGATAATTAATTTATTATTAATTATTAATTGATTTTTATTAATTGATTAATTGATAATTATATTAATTGTATTAATTTATTATTGGAGCGGGTTGTGGGTTTATAGGGGAATAGGGTGGGAAGTAATTTAATTGTAATTAAGTAATTATTAATTTTTATTTATTGGTATTGATAATTAATGTATTGTTAATTAATTATTAATTGGTAATTAATTTTATTAATTGATTAATTGATAATTATATTAATTGTATTAATTTATTATTGGAGCGGGTTGTGGGTTTATAGGGGAATAGGGTGGGAAGTAATTTAATTGTAATTAAGTAATTATTAATTTTTATTTTTGGGTATTGATAATTAATTTATTGTTAATTAATTATTAATTGGTAATTAATTTGTATTATTGTTTTTTGGTATTGATAATTAATTTAGTGTTCTCTCTGGCCCACTTGCTATCTGTGCAGTCCCCCCAGCTTCCTCCCGTTCTTCACTGGTCGCCTCCTCACTTGACAGCTCTTCCAACATCACCCTCCACGCCTGCAGATCATCCTCTAACTTTTCGTCATGTCGTGTCTGCTGCATACGGATCACCTCGTCTGTTGCCCATTCCTTCATATCCCGTACCCACTGAGGCGCCCTGGGCGACCGGCGGCTCAACCATGAGATGGCTATCCGGCGTTTCGCCAGCACTAAGCCCAAGAGGACAAATTTCCTACTAAGATTTTTGTTTTTGGGTCGGGGCAGTAAATGAAGCAGTACCACCCGAATCTCTCCTGCTATTTCCCACCCGGTCACTCCCCTCAATGCAGCCAGAACTTCCATCCAGTATATTTGAATCTCTGGACAGGACCAGGTCATATGTATGAATGTGGCTTCCATCTCTCCACATCTGGGACATTGCCCGAACGCTCCGGGTAAATCCTGTGTAACATCTTGGGGGTCAGGTATGTCTGGTGCACATAGTTGAACTGAATCAACTTGAACCTTGTATTCGCGCTCACCTGCTTGACCCCTTCGTGAATCTTTGTCCAATCCCTCTCCATGATAGGACCCTCCATCAGTGCCTCCCACCTCGCCTGGACCGGTAGTACCCCGACCACCCCGTCATCCCGAATTACCCGGTACAGATGAGAGACCATTCTTCTCCTCTTGGCCATTCCAATCAGGGTCTGTAACACCCTGGAGACAGGGGGTTCCTCAGGGAACATAGGCCACAGCTCTCTCGCCACCTGTGCTATCTTCCCATACTGAAGGAACTGTCCTGGACCTAACGCAAAAGAGTCTGTCGCCTGTTCGCGCGTAATATACTGTTTGTTATCGTATAAGTCCCCGATGCTCAGGCAACCCCCCTCCCGCCATTTGTGCACCGACATAGATGCAGAAATCTGTTGGAAGGGTCTAATGACCCATAAGGGCATGTCCGGGGCATAGGGAGCCCTTTTCAGTACTTTCCGGATTACCAGCTCCCATATCCCTGCCACATGTCGAATTATATAGGGGCTTTCCAGAGGTACCCGTGCTCCCATCATTAGAAGCTCTGGCAGCGTTCTATTTCCAAAGGTCCCCGCCAGCAGGGCCTTCTCCCAATTGTCATCCCCGTCCAACCAATGCACCGCGTGCTGTAGCTGTGAGGCTGCATAGTAAAACTGAAGGCAAGGGACCTCCAAGCCCCCATTCTGCCAGGTTCTCTGCAGAGTGGCCAGACTGACCCGTTTACGTCTGGGCCCCCATAGTAGGTCTGTGAGTAGTCTATCCAATGATATAAAGAAATGTCTAGGGATCCTGAAGAAAGAGTGCTGCATCGCGTACAGACATCTCAGTAGGACCAGCATTTTAATTAGAACAATCCTTCCCATTAATGAGAGAGGCAACTCCCGCCAGAAGCGCACCGATCCTCGTAGTCCCTCTACCACTCTATCTATGTTGAGCGACAAATATTGATCAGCCGTCTTCGCCAATCTAATCCCCAGATATCTGGGTGCAGTCCTCGCCCATGGGAGCCCCACCTCCGGCAATTCCCCATCTGGGAGTGAAAGCCAATCTTCCCAGCGGGACCAGTTTAGATTTTCCCACATTGATCCGTAGTCCCGACACGCGCCCAAATTGATCCAGTGCATCCAACAGAGTCGGCATCGCCCGGGCAGGGTCTCGGAAATACACTAATGTGTCGTCCGCAAACATGGACACCACATGATTAGTCTCGCCTAATATAATCCCAAATGCCTCCATCTCTCTCCGCAGACACGCTGCCAGTGGCTCCATCGCCATAGCAAATAACAGTGGTGATAAGGGGCAGCCCTGTCTAGTGCCACGTTGCAGTCTAAAGGCCCAGGATACTAATCTCGCCACTCTGATCCTGGCACTGGGCTCCGAGTATAACAACTGCACCCACTTCAAGAATCGTGCCCGCACCCCCATTATCCTCAGCACTTCCCACATATGTACCCACCCCATGGAATCAAACGCTTGTTCGATATCCAACAGCGCCAAGGCACACTCCTCCTGTTGAAGTACTGGTGCGTGCCACACGTGGGCCAGCCACCTAAGATTATGAGCCGTACTACGCCTAGCGATAAACCCCGCCTGATCGGGGTGAATTAGGTGCTGCATATATGGTTGTAATCGTGCAGCCATGATGCCGCTGAGGACTTTCATGTCAATGTTCAACAATGATATGGGTCTGTATGACCCCGGGAGCTGGGCGTCCCTATCCGCCTTGGGAAGCATAACCACTACAGCTTCATTCATGGAGGGCGGGAGTGCCCGACTTTGGAATGCCTCATTATACACCTCAAGGAGGCGGTCCACCAATGTGGGTGTAAATTTCTTATAAAACTCGGCTGGAAGGCCATCACTCCCCGGGCTCTTCACAGCTTTCAGGGATTTAATACACGCTAATATTTCCTCCTTCGAGATCGGGGTATCCAGCAGTTGGCTGGTCTCCTTATCTAAGCAAGGCAGGCTCAGGGCAGTGAGGAGACTTATCATCTCGTCTAGGACCAAGGTTGGGCGTCCCGCGTAAACGCCAGCCAGGTGGTCCGCCAAAGTGTCTAAAAATGATTGCTGGCTACAGACCGTGCGACCATCAGTGTTCTTCATCTGCACAATAGGGGCCACTGGCGTCTCATTGCGAATCAATCTAGCAAGCAGCACCCCCGAACGATCTCCTTCCGTGTGTAATCATTGTCGGTAAGCAGTGTAATGGAACTTTTCAAGTCTATGCAACGCCGCAAGCAGGTCCTCCCGTGCCTCCCGCTACTCATTCAATCGGTCAGGGGCTTCTGGTAGCCCCACCTCCAACTCAGCCAGCCTTTTCTCTAGTACCTGGATATCTCTCTCGAGCTGTTTCCGTACCCCATAAGTCGTGCTAAGGCAAAACCCCCGTACCACCACTTTCATCGCTTCGCATTCTATACCCCTCAAGGACGCGGATTCCCAGTTTCTCGCAAAATAATTAGAGATCTCTTCCTCCAGCTTCCCTGAAAAGGGCGGGTCAGTGAGTGCCTCTATCTGGAGCCGCCACATGGGGATCACCTCCCTGGGTCTGGCACTGCCCAGGGTCAAAAGCAGTGGGGAGTGATCCGAGATATGCCTCTGTAGATACACTATCTCCTCCACCCGAGGCATCAGCGTCGGCAACAGGAGGAACTGGTCCAGTTTGCTGAATGTATTTGTTGCGGGGGTGGCAAGAAAAAACCCTAGCATCTGGGTGCCTGGCCCTCCATGCATCCAAGAGTCCCATTCCCCTCATTACGTCTATCAAAGCCCCGGTCATGCCAGGCTTGGTATTCGCCCTAGGGGGCTCACGGTCCAGCGTCCCGTCCATTACACAGTTAACATCCCCGAAAAGGACTATGTCCCCACCTAGGTTGGGGGTCGCGGCTGTCAGCACGTCGTAGAAAAAACGATGAGCGTCTGAATTAGGGCCATACACATTAATAAAACACATCTCCTGACCATCCAGCCTGCCGTGTAGGATTGCATAGCGTCCCTCAGGATCCAACACGTGGTGCAGATGCTGAAAGGGTGTCCCGGGGGCCACCCAGATTAATGCCCCCCTTGCAAATCTCGAGAATGAAGTGGCATATAACTGCGCTCGCCACCTGCGTCTAATGCAGGGCAACGCGTCTCCTCAAACGTGTGTCTCCTGCAAACCTACTATAGATATTTTATACCGCCGTAAGTAGGAGTACACCCGTCTCCGCTTTTCCAACATTGCCATCCCCCTTATGTTCCAGGTAAGGAGTTTTGTCAGGGAGGGTGCCATAAATCCAAGCAGTTGGCGTCCCACCTCCGTTCCCATCCCGCCAATTCACTGTTGGGCTGAGCGCACTGTAGTGTATTACGACCAAGACATGTAATCCCTGAACTTCCCCAATAACCATTTTGCTTAAACAAAACAATCAGAACACCCAAACCCCCTCCCCTCCCACTGGGCAGTTCAATAAGCCTATCCCTCCCGCCATCATAGCGAGTGAACAGCGCCTTCCCCCGCCCTAAACCACCCCCCTCAGGAATCTCCATCAATGCATTAAGGTTCTGCAGCAATACCCACCAAGACAATAATCATGTCAAAACCTGCTGGGTCAGGTGCTGAACAGGACCATTCGTATAAGTAGAGAGAAATAAAAGAGAAACCCTGTAACCTAAATAGGGACGGGGTGATTTACAGTAAAACAAAAAAATAGTCCCTGCTCATTTGTTCATCCTCACTCTTATTAAGTTCATATGTGATTTCAGGCATTCAAAACATTTTACATTAGACATTTAAAGGCCCATTACGATACCCGGCGTAAAAAAATCCGCCAGGCATGAAAGCGGCAAAAATCCGCCCGCACACACTGTCTGAACACCGACCACGCCATTACGATGACACAAACCGAAAACCGCCATCGGCGGAAAAATCACACAAGATACCGCCCGCCCTCGTCCGAGTCGGAGTCAAACCGCCCGCCACGGACGGAAACAAGCACGACAACACAAAACCGCCCGCCCTCACGGCCGACACACCGCACGTGAAATTACGATCGCACCGCCATGAGCGCGGCAAACCTACAAATATACCGCCCGCCAGCGCAAACAACGCCGATGAAAATTGACACGGCAGAAGCCATGGCGGCCACGTCCCTGCACAGAAACCATCCGCTGACAAAAACAATCGCACACAACATGGCCAACAAGTCCACACAGCAAGACACGCACAAATACACAAGCACAGTACACATCCCGAAAACACCCCCCCCTGGACAAACAAAAACTACAAAGGCCAGAACACCAGGCACAACACACCTGAAAACAACAGACCATGAGGACACACCCACATAGGTAAGTACAAAAGCAGCACTCCCACAGACCACAACCCCTTGCAACATTGCAAACCAGAGAGGAGAGGAGAGGACACAGTGACACAGCAAGGACAGCAGCACACCACAGAAACGCACACATCACAACCACCAACACCACCACCACCACCAAACACCGGCACCACAAACCCCCTGCACATTACACAACACACACCGCACCAGCACCACAAACACCATGGCACCACAAAGAATGCCCAAGTTCACGCCCATTGAGCTGACGGTCATGGTCGACGAGATTATCAAGGTGCACCCACAAATCTATGGGAACCTGGTCCAGCACACACCACTAGCCACCAGAAACAGAATGTGGAACCGGATCGTAGACCAGGTCAATGCAGTCGGGACCCTGCCCAGGAACAGAGTAGAAATTAACAAACGGTGGAATGACGTCAAAAGCCTGGTCAAGAAGAAGGAGAGCAAAAACAGAGAGCTGGCTGCCGTCACTGGCGGAGGGAATCCCGCGCTGTTCAAGACCTTCAAAGCGTGGGAGGAGAAGGTGCGAGTCATCATACATCCGGAGATCCTCACCGGATTACCAGGGGAGTGGAGGCTGGTAAGTACAAACTAATGTATACCAGCACACCGCTATGTATTCACATGCACTACCACCATGCCACAGCTCCCAGGGACGAACACACCCATGTCCAGCACACAATACACAACACATCACACACACATGCAACAGACACCACCACACACAGCCCAAACCTAACAACTGTAAGATACGTGGGGGCATGTGTACACTCAGCCAGCCACGTAACCACCAACAGGTCCCCAAGTATGCCAGAAGCGCCACAACGAGCACCCACCACACCCATGTGTCCGCCATAGCTGCACTAACCGACAAGTAACAGGTAAGTGGCAGGAACACAAAGTGCAGTGGGTGGGAGGGTGGACAGCTCAAGTACAACACACACCAGGCCCCTAGTCCCACAGCACAGCAAGGAGGAGCATCCCCCACACCCCACAGCCACGTGTCAGCCACCGCAGTGCACACCGACAGCCGAAAGGTAGACATCACGGTCCACAACAATCGGTGTCAGTGGGTGTCCAGCCATCACCACGACCCACAACACCGCCCCCACCCCCACAGACCTGCAACATGGAGCACCCCCCGCTTAGAACCATGTGGCATCCAGTACAGTGCACGCACGAACAACCTGCAGGTGGGAAACTGGACAGGGCTGGATTACTGGAGGCATGAGGACCGGAACACGACCAACACATGGGACATGTCACGTAGCAGACGAACACGCAGCACCGCCCACCGTCACGAACAAGTGAACAATGTGCACACGGACATGAACCACAGACTCACACCCCACATGACCCATCACAGACACAGCAACACCCAAGGAGCCACGTCTGCATGCACAAGCCACACTGAATATAGTACCACACGGCAGCCACTGTGCAACCCATCACACACAACCAAAACACCATTGAAGTCCTGTCCATGTAGCCCCTACTGCCTGTCAACTACACACCCCACAACTACGCCTATGTAAGACAAACAACACTAGACGCAACAGAGCGGAACAACATAAATGCACACGAACACCACTGAACCCATCAAACACACAGACACACCATGCACATACAACATACCATCCATCCCATCCGTCAGCCCCAGTCTTATGAAAGGCATGTCATCCGAACAGCTGCCACACATACAGCAGTCACGCTAAGATACATGCCCATGACCAACCATGTGCCAGAAGTCAATGAAGCGCACGCCACACTGTGAGCAACAACACACAACATGGGCCACACCCCCCCCGAGCACTGCAGTGATGCACATGGCACAGGGTAGCACGCACACCAAGGAGATGGGACAACTGCAATACGTCGGGTGGCACACAACCATCACACACTCATAACGATGCGTCCAATGCCATATCCAGTAATCACAACAGACAGCAAATATGCAGGGTATGTCAGGCATGCACACACCTCAGACCATGCACTGTCATGCTGCCACAACACATGTCACGTTCGGCACCCATGGCTCACAGCATGTAGCCCAAAAGCATATTCCATCCCAAATGCGTTCCTGGGGCATGACCCCCATGTTGCCATATGCGTTCCTAAGCGTCCCATTTGAACCCCAAAAGCAAAGTACAAACCAGACCCAGGATGGGCCAGGAGCCCGCATACACCAGAGTCACAATAAGTAGGGGCACAGCAACACACCCATCGGCATGGCCAATCCGTCCCATGCCACATGTGCACAGCACACAGTCCCATTGCCAAGCACACACAACTACAAATGGTACAGCCACACACACGCCTCCGGGAAACCCATGTACGAGATTGCACGAACTGTGAATGTCAGACGACAAATACATACTTCGCCAGGTGCAACACATTAACAAATCTCATTCTCCCCACAGGTGACGAACCGCTGGATGCTGGGGATGGAGACAGCAGCCAGCACAGCCAGCCTGCAAGCCCCCAACAAGGACACACGGATGTGGAGGATCTGTCCTCCTCCTCGGACACGGACCACCCAGCAGGTCCAACTGGTGTGGCAGGGCCCAGCCGCTCCCCAGGACCCCTCCTACCCACCAACCCATCATCCAGGGCTGCTGAACATTCCCAGCCCCCTGCTGCCACTGTCGTTGCGGCCACTCCCACGGTCATTGCGGCCACACCCACGGTCATTGCGGCCACACCCACGGTCATTGCGGCCACTACCACTGCCGCAACCGCCACCACGTCTTCGCTGGCCCCAGCCCCAGCGCAGGTGGTGGCCCGGCCGACTGGATCCACCCTGGGAGCCAGGACGAGGACCGTGGTGAGCAATGTGGCTAGTGGGCAGGCCGGTGGCAGCAGGACTGGTAGGAGGAGCAGGGTCAGGGAAACGCCAGTCTCCCCTGGGAGCCATGCCCTGCCTCAAATGGCCAGAGTCCTTGGGGCCTATGAAGAGGCCCAAGGACAATGGGCCAGGTCTGCTACAGACACGCGTGAGGTGCTGGGGGTGCTGAGGTCCATGGACGCCCGTATGGGCCAACTCGTGGACCTCATGGGCCAGCTGGTGGTGGCGGTGAGGTCACAGCCAGGGACAGCAGCTCCCCCTCCGCCACCACCTGCCGGGGCGCAGGGTCGAGCAGCAGTGTCCAGTTCCCCTGCGTCCACAGCCAGTGAGCACACCTCAACCACCAGCAGGTCGCAAGCAGGCACCCCTCCTCGCAAGCGTGGAAGGGGCCGTCCGAAGTGGAAACAGATCTCCCGGGAGGACTTCGCACGCTCCAGACGCAAGTGAGGCAGCCAGCCAGCCTTCCTTGACCACCCACTGCATTGACTTGGACTACGATCCCACTCCACACAGCCATCTGGATGGCATGTGTGTGTTGGACTATGGACATAGAACCAGTGGGTACACCCTGAGCATCACGCAGCCATGACCGACAGCTCATTGTCACTGCACGCACCACTTTTGTCATCACCTTACACACAATCACATGTCACAGTTTGAAATAAATGCACCTCTTCCACAAACTGCTGTCTGTGCCCTGTGTTTTAATTGTACGGAATACAACGGCCACCTTGAGCGGAACGGCACCTGATGCGTGGCATGGCAATGGAACCGGAGGGCCTGTAGGGACCTAGGGGTGGGAGACAGAACAGGAGCACATTCAATGAGTGTGTCACACACCCATCACACAGTACATGTCAACAACTACAAGCAATGTACACACATCGCACAGAGCAATAGGGCACAATGCCACAGCCACCATCAGTGGCATACTAACCTGGGCATGGAGCGTTGACACACAGCACGCAGTGAACAAAAGGCCACCCTGACACAGCACACACACACCTGCACAAATACAGACACATCAGCCGTCGTACATGGACACTCACCGTCAAGTGAAGTAGCGGGCGATGAGCTGCTGGCGCACATTCCCAGCTTCCTCCTCTCCGCTGTCCTCCTCACTCGAGCTGTCCTGGTCTGCGGGCTGGGGCCCTGGTTGATCTCCGTCATCCACAATGAGGGGGATCTGCTTCCGAATGGCCAGATTGTGCAGCATGCAGCACGCCACCACTATCTGGCACACCTTCTGTGGGGAGTACGCCAGCGCACCCCCGGTGCGGTCCAGGCACCTGAACCTGGACTTGAGGAGGCCAAAGGTACGCTCGACCACACGTCTGGTCCTCCCATGTGCCTCATTGTAGCGATCGTCTGCTGGGGTGCGAGGATTCCTCAATGGACTGAGCAGCCATGCCCCATTCGGGTACGCAGAGTCACCTGGGTGTGAGGGACACAGAGAACCGTTGCTATTCCAACTGGACAGGGGACAGCATCGCACAGCCAGCACGCTACACCACTCCACATACTCACCGACAATACAGCC
Organism: Calotriton arnoldi; assembly: GCA_963921515.1. Taxonomy (NCBI): domain Eukaryota; kingdom Metazoa; phylum Chordata; class Amphibia; order Caudata; family Salamandridae; genus Calotriton; species Calotriton arnoldi. Next base: position 546 of record CAWUFW010009690.1, on the reverse strand, counting down.
ACGATCCTGTTGCAGATTGGACATCAGTCGTGGCAAGATGCTGTTGCGCATTATGTGTGCGTCATGGGCCGAGCCTGGGAACTTTGCACACACGTGGGTTATCACCATGTCCGCAAGGCACACCACTTGCACATTCAGGGAGTGCGTGTGCTTCCTGTTGCGGTACAGGTGCTCAGTGGCCTGTGGTGGAACAAGGCCAACATGTGTGCAATCAATGGCACCAACGACGTGTGGGATCCTGCCAAGGGCATAGAATGCACCCTTCACTGCCGCCAATTCACGAGCCCTGGGGAATCTGATGTACCTGTTTCGGTACAGCATCATGGCTGCCAGTACATCCCTCAGCACCTTGCTGAACATGGGCTGGGACATCCCTCCTCCACTGCCCACTGTGTGCTGGAATGACCCAGTGGCGAAGAAATGCATGGCGGCCATCACCTTAGCCGTGGGGGTGAATGCTGTCGGATACACCCTGCGGGGACGGAGATGGGGTTCCAACATGGCACACAGTCGATGCAGGGTTGGCCTGTCCAGCCGAAACTTCCT